>CM038682.1:659115206-659715206 GCA_021605205.1 Aegilops longissima | reverse complement strand
TGGCTCCCATTCATTGTGCTGGCATCGGGACATGGTGCTTGACAGCTTCCCGGTTAAGCGGGCCACTTTCCCCATGAAGTACCTCGGGCTGCCCCTCTCTGTGCACCGGCTCGAAGGATTGATCTTCAACCCCTGGTCGACAAGGTGCCTGGGAAGCTTGTCCCCTGTCAAGGTGGGCACATCACGGCTGTCGGTAGGGCCGAACTCGTCAAGGCGGTCCTTACGACGCAGGCTACCTATCATATCACGCCCCTCATCCACTCGGAAAGAACCCTTGATGCAATTGAGAAGATTGAGCGTGCTTTCCTCTGGGCGGGCTCCGACAAGGTCTCTGGTGGAAAATGCAAGGTTAACTGGAAGCTTGTCCGCAGGCCAAAAATATACGGCGGATTGGGGATTTTGGACTTCTGAAAGTACGCCCGCGCGCTCTGGCTGCGGTGGCCATGGTAAGAATGGAAAGAACCTGATAGGGCCTGGGTTGGATTGGGGAAACCATGTAATAAGGTGGACATGGACCTATTTTATGTGGCTACAACCATCACTGTGGGCGACGGTAAAACCGCCAAATTTTGGCACACCCCATGGCTGCTTGGGGCCAAGCCTAGGGACATCGCTCCTCTAATCTTCGAAATCTCCAAGGGCAAGAACCGCACTGTGAGGGACGCGATGCACGACCTCCTTTGGCTCAGGAACATTAACATGGCTAGCGGGCTCTCGGTCAACCACATTATGCAATTTTGCGCTCTGTGGTCTAGCCTGGAGCAAGTTCAGCTTCAAGATGGCATTGCCGACGACATTGTTTGGAAGTTCACCGCCAACGGAAAATACTCTGTGGTGTCCGCCTACAAAGCTCAGTTTTTTGGGACGGTTGACTCGGTCATGGTGCCTGCAGTGTGGGGCAACTGGGCTCCCCCCAAATTCAAATTTTTTTGCTTGGCTTGTCCTCAAAAACAGAATCTGGACGGTCGATCTGTTGGGGAACACAGTAATTCCAAAATTTCCTACGCACACGCAAGATCCATCTAGGTGATGCATAGAAACAAGAGGGGAGAGTGTTGTCCACGTACCCTCGTAGACCGAAAGCGAAAGCATTATGACAACGCGGTTGATGTAGTCGTATGTCTTCACGATCCGACCGATCCTAGTACCAAAAATACGGCACCTCCGCAATCTGCACACGTTCAGCTCGGTGACGTCCCACGAACTCTAGATCTAGCTGAGGTCGAGGGAGAGTTTCGTCAGCACGGCGGCGTGATGACGGTGATGATGAAGTTACCGACGCAGGGCTTCGTCTAAGCACTACAACGATATGACCGAGGTGGAAATCTGTGGAGGGGGCACCGCACACGGCTAAACAATCAACTTGTGTGTTCTAGGGTGCCCCCTCCCCACGTATATAAAGGAGGGAGGGGGAGGCCGGCCGGCCCTCCTTGGCGCGCCCCCAAGAGGGGAATCCTACTAGGACTCCAAGTCCTAGTAGGTTTCCACCAAAAGGAAGAGAGGGGGAAGGAAGGAGAGGGAGAGGGGAAAGGAAAAAAGGGGGCGCCGCCCCGCTTCCTAGTCCAATTCAGATTCAAAGGGGAGGGGCGCGCGGCCTGACCTGGCCGCTCCTCTCTCTCTCCACTAAGGCCCATCGAGGCCCATTATTTCCCCCGGGGTTTCCGATAACCCTCCGGCACTTCGGTTTTATCCGAAACTTCTCCAGAACACTTCCGGTATCCGAACATATCCGTCCAATATATCAATCTTTATGTCTCGACCATTTCGAGACTCCTCGTCATGTCCGTGATCACATCCGGGACCCCGAACTACCTTCGGTAGATTAAAACACATAAACTCATAATACCGATCGTCACCGAACGTTAAGCGTGAGGACCCTACGGGTTCGAGAACTATGTAGACATGACCGAGACTCATTTCCGGTCAATAACCAATAGTGGAACCTAGATGCTTATATTGGTTCCTACATATTCTACGAAGATCTTTATCGGTCAAACCGCATAACAACGTACGTTGTTCCCTTTGTCATCGGTATGTTACTTGCCCAAGATTCGATCGTCGGTATCTCAATACCTAGTTCAATCTCGTTACTGGCAAGTCTCTTTACTCGTTCCGTAATGCATCATCCCGCAACTAACTCATTAGTCACACTAGTATAATGCCCGTGCGTTGCCACGGGCTTTTGAAATATTTTGCTGGAATTATGTAAACATAATGCATGTTATATTTCACATGTAAAAAAAGAATAGCACATGTATAATCGAGTAATAATTTAAGTCCACTTCACTTACATTGTAAATTGTTAACAAAAGGAAATTTGACAATGGATACATATACAGCGATGATCGAACTAAAAATTTGTTATAAATTAATATCTATTTGATGCGTTCAACAAATTCTTGCACAATATCAGAAATGTTGACTTTAGTTTCATTCGCACAATATTTGAGCAATTATAATAAAAATGTCTTCCTCACCGGCCTTCGGGTCCGTCAACTTTCACGCCAACCACAATGGCCAACCTTGACCCAGGCTTTGACTTCTTTGCCTGCGCAATGGCGGATGCCTCGCTCACTCGAAAACAGCGTGATGGTCACCATCCACCCTACCTTGCCTACCGGTGGCACTTTTCTTCCGGTACGGGCTCACCGACCACCTCTCTCCCAGGACCTGCTCCACAACTACACGGCGGCCGCAGCCAACCATCCACCATGACCGCTCCACCACCACCCTGAGGCTCGACATGAGTCAACTTTAATCATGTCAAATTTACATTGTTTGGATCCTCATGCACATTAAGCAACATTCTTAATTTTTTTCTGCCTATAAACCACTATTCTTCTTCGTCTTCGTTCTCCTGCTCCTCTTCACTTACTATCACTACCTTCCCTATCCAAGCTAACCGCAACCATCAATGGCCCATCCGGCTCAAAATCCCCAAACTTTAACCCACACTATGAATTTTGAGGGACTTTTTGCCAATATTTTCTCCTTTCAAGTCTGCAAACAACAACAAATGTAAAGTAATTAGTGTAAAATCGTTTATGCCCACTCATGGCCAGTAGTACGACCACAAACTCTTGGGTCTCGCCTACATGATGTGCGTCCACTCCCACAATTTTCCCCCTTACTCTGGCGAGGCCTCCATTACTTCCAAATATTTTGTTCGGATTATTTGCCATCAAGGATAAATTAGCATATGTGATAAAAGTTCCTACGATTTGACACTACAGAGGTAGAGCAACATGAAAAATAAAAGATCATGCTTCTAATCTTCAGACTTCTGTAGTTCAAAAAAATGGCGATAACCTTACAAAAACTTTCAGACTCCCGTCCTAATTGAAAATGATTGATGCATTAAGGAACACGTGCAACACATGTCTCAATTAACATACACTATATCAAATATTTGTAATTCTAAATAAAACTATCTACGCTATTCTCAAAAATAATTAAATGAAAATGCAATCTACATGACGATTAAGGATTATTGAGGCGATAAGTACATCCTTTTACAAAATATTTTTTGGGATGACAACTTAATTGATTGAAGTGTATTGTTACCATTTACACAAAATGAAGAGATGGTTTGAACAGTGGGCAAAAAGGGATCTTCAGACATCAAAAAAGGTTTCTAAATCGACCAAAACAAAAATTCACAGGCTAAGATAACATCATCCATTAGCTGTCAAAAACATCTCATCACTTCTCCTTTTTCTCCGAGGGGACAACCTTCTTCATCCGGGCTCCCAGCTGGTGCTGGTTCATCAACTCGACACGAAACTTCTTGCCGCCGTGAGTGATGGGCATCTAATCGCCCTGGCCCCCTGGATGGCTGTAGCAAGCTCCTCTGTTAGAATTGAGTCACCAGGCTTGGAGCAAGAGAGGTGTAAACACAGAGAAAAACAATACAAAGCTCACTAATAATAGGTTGATGGTATTTCTTATACACAAACTGAAACTAATGACTGCTAGAATTCCACCATTCTACCGATGTTACAAGCACCTGAAGACATCATTATTCCAAATAACACCACCGTAACTGAAGCAACCAACAAACTAAACTCTAGAACATCAAAGGACAATCAGATTAATCCTTCTCTGAAGCTCGCATGACAGAAATGCCAACTTCTAACCTAGTTCAAAGATACTGTATATAATAGATTGGCATCATTATGTCTAATATGCAATAAATTATGCAACAAATAGAATCCAATAAATCCAGTAAATCTAATTTTCATGCTTCTATGTATATTAGTTTTTTTATATTTAAGAGGAGAAATATTTCATGAAAATATAAAGTCCTCATGCTTTGAATTAGACGACACAAGCATTAGAACTGCATTTGCTTCATCCTTGAGTGAGACCTTTCTACTCCCAAGAAAAGAAAAAGAGAAGAAAAGTGTAATCTGGATGTGGCATCAATAGCATAGCTAGAAAGTATATATAGATGCAGTTGTTCGAGACTAACTAACCATTTTGCATTGAAGTTTGCAAATAAATCATTTTAATATTTGAACAAGGGGACTTGTAAACCTCAGGAATAGACGTTTCTTTAAGATTGAACAAATAGCAGCAGAAACTCTGCATGAAAGAAACAATTCTGATGCACTGAGATAAACAACTCCAATGTACTTGTTGATATGAAGGTGATCGAGTAGATAGACTAACACAGACAACAGTAAGCATACCTCTTGTCAATCTGCACTTCAAAGCCTAGTTACTTTTTGAGCCAATATATGCATCAACTCAGGATCCTCCGCTGTATAAACCTGGTATCATGAAGAAAGGCAACAATAAGCATACCTCTTCTCAATCTGCACTTCAGAGCCTAGATTTTGTATCAATCTCAATATGAAAACCGAAGCAATATACATTGGCATACCAGGAAGAAAAGCAACAATACCCAGCAACAAATAGGCCATACACCTGAGAGCTGTCAGCATCCATGTGACATTGAAATTGCATAAGGAAATATTATAGCAAAAGCAGTATACCTACAAGGATGAAATAATAGGATGGATTGACATGAACTACACACGCATTAGTACCTGCAGTTCAATATCCAAACCCGCGGTCACGCGCACCAGCGCGCCATGTCGCCGCCAGCTCGCCCTCACCAACAAATATAAATGAAAAGTGAAATTATGTAGTCTTAATTGCACAATCAAATCATCCTCAAGCAAATAAAGAGGTTGTTGTTCATCTAAGGCTGCATACCTAGTAGTTGGAAATTGGAAGCACTTAGAAATAAGCATAACATATCAGAAACACAATTTTCTTTTCTATCAGCGATCTCCCCACATGAAAAGAAGATAGTATGCTCAAAAATCATTATTCGTCACAAAGGATGTATTTAACTAAAATGCATAAGACCAAACAATGCACAAAAATGGTAATAGTAGGCATAATTGTTATCCGATTAGTGCTAACGAGAAACTACGTATGTCCATTGTGTCGATCATCCATACGTTCGGATAAAATATAATTTGGTCGAACAAAGAAATAAAATGAAAAACATATTTTACTTATGCTAACAGACTACCTTGAGTTTCCATATTCCTGCAAACTCGTGAATAATGTTTCCTTTTCTCTTCTCTTTGTAAGACTAATTCGCAAATTTCATCTGGTACTAATTAAAACATATAGAAATACCATGAGAATACTCGTACATGTCTAAAATACCAGTTGCAAACTGACCAAAGGCCTAGTAGCGCAAGTATGTAAATTGGTATCAAGGAAAACTTATGCAGCAATTGGTGCACACTAATCCTATATAATTAAAACAGTTAACTTCCCGTGTCCAGTACAATCAATAAAGTATCACGTTCAAGACAAATCTGATATAGTGTGAATAAATCAATATGGTGCATACTCTAAACGGTCAGATCTTTGATGTCGTAGAAGTTACTAATCTTCTGCTCGTTTCAAAAATCCCTACAGAAAAAAAGGAATACATTTCAAGCTCCAGCATAAACCAGCAATTTATTATGTGAAATACGTTCTTATCGGCAATAGATATTTTCAGATCAAAAAATAGTATCCAATCTTATAAGTAACTCTATATTATGAAACTCCCACTCATAGGTGTTAATATGAGACCTTCATGAAATAGATCTAAACCGAGGGTAGTATTTCATATCAGTTATTTTACCATATGAACTTGATACTATTACTATCATCGACGGCAAAACTGACACAATTTATTTTTATAAAAAATAACCATAAGGAAGGCCATACATCAGTGCCAGAAAAAATATGATCATATACCCAGCACAAACTTATATGCCCAACAAAACCGCAACCCCAATCAAACAAAATATCAGATGGGTTGATCCCTGAGATCGAGAAGATATCCTATTCTTCGCAGCTGCAATTGTTTGCCATCCAAACTGGCGGGCCTAATTATAGGCATGTAAATAGTCCTAACATGTATTTTTCATAGCAGCATCAGGTATGACTGAACTTTCTTAAAAATAGCTCGCAGCATGCTAAGTTTACCAAACCAACATACAAATGAAATATTAGAAAAGACTACAGGACAATTTTTATCTTGATGATTAGTGTGGGCTCTCATGGTTTTTGCTTTCTGGCGATGTAATCGGACATGGATATTCTTCACATCTGCAAGTGCCTTCGGCCGTGGGTGGAGGCTGACTGACCCTTGAGGAGCTTGTGGCGGGTCTTGCACTCCAGGCAGTTCCCTCATGGTGCTCGTACTTGTAGCATGTTTGGCAGACGGAGAAGGCCACACCCATTGCAGGTGAAGTGCTCGACATGAGCCCCACGTCGTCCCCGCAAATGAAATATTTGATTTACAGAAGGGGTTGAGTTCATACTGTTTTTTAAAGTTCAGTGGCCATCTTCATATTAAAGACAAAGAGGAATTATTTCCGTTTGAAGTAGAAAGGCAATAACTTCGGAATTGCCAACCTGCAAATATAAAAAACAAAGCAAAGCAAATATTCTTATGATTTGGAAAACCGACATCCTATACAAGAGTTCTAACAAATCACTGGTTCGGTTCAAACATCAACACACATAACAGTGGCACTAATTCGCCATGAAACCGTGCTATTGAGTATTGAGAGATATAGCAGCAGATGCATTTAGATATATCTAGGCACAACCGCACAAGGATTCACAACAGTGATTATATGGGGAGTAAAAAAACATTTAGGCTACATCTGGAGCTATCTATGTATGTCCAAATTTTGATCTAGCGACAGTACGTTTAAATATACACATACACACATGTTACTACCAATAATTATGAATGGATTGTACCTTACAAATACACCATACTAAAACATTATATTCAAGCTATCAAGGTCTATATAGAGTTTCTTGAAAATAAAGGAACACGCAACTGAGTTCTCGACAACAACTTTCCCGAAAAGGAGATGCTCTAGAAAAGAAATGTTGATCCTAGCATTTGGCAATTTGTTTCAGACCAAGCTTCTTTTTCTGTGTGCCACCATGGTCGTAAATGTGCAATCTCAGATAGTGGTGCTGACTGTACTACTGAGATAATCCTACTTCTTGCCCGGAGCTTGACACCATTCATCCTTCTATAGGCTAGTGTTACAGAAAAGGGCAAAGAGCTAACAAAGGGCATACTCATAGTGCAGTGTTCCTTCCTACAACCCCTCGTTCCTAGTCAGTAAAAGGCTTACAACAATTTATCTTGGCTCCGTATTTACTTTAGCTTGTCTGTCGAGTTAAACAAGGATTGAGCTGCAGGTGGTTGTCACCTACTTTGGCAGTTTTGTACAACTAAAGGCCTAAAGCTATCATGGCACAATCAACAAATAGAACTTGCAAGTATTATGTACATTTAAGTAGCAGATGTTTCTCAACACAAAATGCAAGCAACTGTGCAAGTAGGGTCTAAAATTCATGCAAGTAGTCAGAATATTTCCGATGCAAATCGTACAAGTAGCAGGAAGAAACAAATAAAATGTAAATAAAGAATAGTTACCTTCAGTAAATTGGTTTCTCCTAAGAAGGCAGGCAAGATGAACCGACTATGTAGCCGCAATAATGGGCCTGGTGAATTAACAACTTAGCAACAATGGGTAACGTTGCGTGGACAGAGGAAGGGAACTATGAGTCGAGCAAATTGGTGAAACAATCACTGGTGCCCTGCTCCACCAGTCTATCGTGCATCCTCGGGACGGTGATCGGTGAGAGGTCGATGCAAGTGATGCCACAGGTGACGCCCTCCTGCAGAAGCTCTATAAGAATCAGCAGAAAGAAATCGAGTTAACAGAGATACTTTTCTAAGGGCCTGAGAGGTTAAATAATGAACAGAAGATTCATGGAAAGACGTCACTTACATGATACATGTAGCTAGAGAATCACAGTGCCCTTAATTGAAATTTTATGTTCTCCCCATTAGTGATCGCACTGAATCAAAAAGCAAAATGTCAGACAAACAGATTACCTGGAGTGAAGGCATCAGGTAAACAAATTATCTAAATCAAAAAGCTCACTAAAAACAGAATCAAAAAGATAAATGCCAAGCCGATTGAGTACTTTACCTGGTATACATACTTGTCCCACCTTGCATCTGTTGGAAATATGCCCTAGAGGCAATAATAAAAGCATTATTATTATATTTCCTTGTTCATGATAATTGTCTTTTATTCATGCTATAAGCTGTATTGTCCGGAAATCGTAATACACGTGTGGATACATAGACTACAATCGCCCCTAGTAAGCCTCTAGTTGACTAGCTCGTTGGTCAACAGATAGTCATGGTTTCGACTATGGACATCGGATGTCATTGACAACGGGATCACGTCATTAGGAGAATGGCGTGATGGACAAGACCCAATCCTAAGCATAGCACAAAGATCGTGTAGTTCGTTTTGCTAGAGCTTTTCCAATGTCAAGTATCTCTTCCTTAGACCATGAGATCGTGCAATTCCGGATACCGTAGGATTGCTTTGGGTGTATCAAGCGTCTGGCGAATCGGGTGACTATAAAGGTGCACTACAGGTATCTCGAAAGTGACCATTGGGTTGACACGGATCGAGGCTGGGATTTGTCACTCCGTATGACGGAGAGGTATCTTGGGCCCACTCGGTAATGCATCATCATAATGAGCTCAAAGTGACCAAGTGTCGGTCACGGGATCATGCATTGCGATGCGAGTAAAGTGGCTTGCCGATAACGAGACTAACGAGGTATTGGGATACCGACGATCGAGTCTCGGGCAAGTAACATACCGTCGACAAAGGGAAATAGAATACGGGTTGCTTGAACCCTTGACATCGTGGTTCATCCGATGACAACATCGAGGAGCATGTAGGAGCCAACATGGGTATCCAGATCCGCTGTTGGTTATTGACTTGAGGTAGTCTCGGTCATGTCGCATGTCTCCCGAACCCGTAGGGTCTACACATAAGGTTCGGTGGCGCTAGGGTTAATAGGAAGACAAGTATGTGATTACGAATGCTGTTGAGTCCGGATGAGATCCCGGACGTCACGAGGAGTTCGGAATGTTCGGAGGTCCACGGGAGGGCCACCTCTCCGGGGGCCACATGGGCTAAGTGGAGAGGGAACCAGCCCCTGGTGGGCTGGGTGCGCCTCCCACCTGAGGCCCATGCGCCTAGGGTTTGGGGAGGAGGAAGCCTAAAGGGGCCCCCAGCTTGGGGGCAAGCCACCCTCCTCCCCTCCTCCTTGGCCGCCGCCCCTAGGGTTTTCCCTAGAGGGCCGCCCCCTGACCCTCTCCTCCTATAAATAGAGGGGTGGGGGAGGGCTGCCAACATAGTTGTGGCGCAGCCCTCCTCCCAACACCTCTCTTTCTCCATAAGCTTGGCGAAGCCTGCCTGGGAGAACTACCGTACCAGCTGCACCACGCCGTCGTGCTGCCATTGGGATTGTCTTCTTCAACCTCTCCTTCACTCTTGCTGGATCAAGGCGGAGGAGACGCCATCGTCCCGCACGTGTGTTGAACACGGAGGTGCTGTCCTTCGATACTTTGGTCATCGGTGATCGGAATCACGTTGGGAGCGTCTTCGTCATCACCACTCTCAAGAACGCTTCCGTATTCGATCTACAAGTGGTATGTAGATGCAAACTCTCTCTCGTTACTCGTTGCATGGTAGAACTCATAGATGGATCTTGGTGAAACCGTAGGAAAATTTTAATTTTCTGCAGCGTTCCCCAACAAAGATGGCATCATGAGCTAGGTCTATCGTAGTTCTCTTTGCACGAGTAGAACACAATCTTGTTGTGGGCGTGGATCTTGTCAACTTACTTGCCGTTACTAGTTGTTTCTTGCTTCCGCGGTATTGTGGGATGAAGCGGCCGGACCAACCTTACGTACTCTTCGTGAGACCGGTTCCACCGACTAACATGCACTAGTTGCATAAGGTGGCTGGCGGGTGTCATCTCTCCTACTTTAGTGGGGCGGATTCGATGAACAGGGTCCTTATGAAGGGTAAATAGAAGTTGACAAGATCACGTTGTGGTTATTAAGTAGGTAAGAAAACGTTCTTGCTAGAACCAAATTGCAGCCACGTAAAGATGCAACAACAATTAGAGGGCGTCTAACTTGTTTTTGCAGCAATTGTCATGTGACGTGATATGGCCAAGTTGTGATGAATGATGATATATTGTGATGTATGAGATCATGTTCTTGTAATAGGAATCACGACTTGCATGTCGATGAGTATGACAACGGCAGGAACCATAGGAGTTGTCTTTATTTTTGTATGACCTGCGTGTCATTGAAGAGCCATGTAACTTACTTTGCTTCATTGCTAAGCGCGTTAGCCATAGTAGTAGAAGTAGTCGTTGGCGTGACAACTTCATGGAGGCACGATGATGGAGATCATGATGATGGAGATCATGGTGCCATGCGGTGACAAGATGATCATGGAGCCCGAAGATGGAGATCAATGGAGTTTTATGATATTGGCCATATCATGTCACTACTATATAATTGCATGTGATGTTTATTATGCTTATACATCTTGTTTACTTAGAACGACGGTAGTAAATAAGATGATCCTTACAACAATATCAAGAAGTGTTCTCCCTAACTGTGCACCGTTGCTAAAGTTAAGTCGCTTCTAAGCACCACGTGATGATCGGGTGTGATGGATTCTTACGTTCACATACAACGGGTGTAAGACAGATTTACACACGCAAAACACTTAGGGTTAAACTTGACGAGCCTAGCATGTACAGACATGGCCTCGGAACACGGAGACCGAAAGGTCGAACACGAGTCGTATGGAAGATACGATCAACATGAGAATGTTCACCGACGATGACTAGTCCGTCTCACGTGATGATCGGACACGGCCTAGTCGACTCGGATCGTGTGTCGCTTAGATGACTAGAGGATGTCTAATCTGAGTGGGAGTTCATTAATAATTTGATTAGATGAACTTAATTATCATGAACTTAGTCTAAAACTTTTGAATTATATGTCTTGTAGATCAAATGGCCAACGCTCATGTCAACTTGAACTTCAACGCATTCCTAGAAAACCAAGCTGAAAGATGGCGGCAGCAACTATACGGACTGGTTCCGGAACACGAGATCATCCTCATAGCTGCCAGAAACAATCGTCCTAGAAGGACCGCTAGGTGAAGCTCCGTCGAAGAACCAAGACATTATGAATGCTTGGCAGTCTCGTCTTGATGATTACTCCCTCGTTCGGTGCGGCATGCTTTACAGCTTAGAACCGGGGCTCCAAAAGCGTTTTGAGCACCACGGAGCATATGAGATGTTCGAGGAGCTGAAACTTGTTTTCCAAGCTCACGCCCGGGTCGAGAGATATGACATCTCCGACAAGTTCTATAGTTGTAAGATGGAGGAAAACAGTTACTGTCGGTGAGCACATTACGAAGATGTGCAGGTTGCACAACCGTATGACCCAAATGAATATTAACCTCCACGATGAGGCGGTCATTGACAGAATCCTCGATCGCTCCCACCAAGCTACAAGAGCTTTGTGATGAATTACAACATGCAGGGGATGGTAAAGACCATTCCTGAAGTGTTCTCTATGCTGAAGTCAGCCGAGGTTGAAATCAAGAAAGAACATCAAGTGTTGATGGTCAATAAGACCACTAAGTTTAAGAAGGGCAAGGGCAAGAAGAACTTCAAGAAGGACGGCAAGGAGGTTGCCGCGCCCGATAAGCAAGTTGCGGGAAGAAGTCAAAGAATGGACCCAAGCACGAGGTGAGTGCTTTTATTGCAAGGGAAGGGTCCTTTGAAGCGGAACTGCCCCAAATACTTAGCGGACAAGAAGGCCGCAACACCAAAGGTATATTTGATATACATGTAATTGATGTGTACCTTACCGATGTCGTAGTAACTCCCGGTATTTGATACGGTGCCGTTGCTCATATTTGTAACTCACAGCAGGAGCTGCGGAATAAGCGGAGGCTGGCGAAGGGCGAGGTGACGATCGCGCGTCGGGAATGGTTCGAGTCGATGTGATCGCCGTCGCACGCTACCTCTTCATTTACCCACGGGATTAGTTATGAACCTTAATAATTGTTATTTGGTGCCAAGTTTGAGCATGAATATTGTATCGGATCTCGTTTAATGCGAGATGGCTACTCATTTAAATCCGAGAATAATGGTTGTTCTATTTATATGAGAGATATGTTTTATGGTCATGCTCCGATGGTCAATGGTTTATTCTTAATGAATCTCGGCGTAGTAATACACATGTTCATAGCGTGAATACCAAAAGATGTAAAGTTGATAACGATAGTCCCACATACTTGTGGCACCGCCGCCTTGGTCACATTGGTGTCAAGCGCATGAAGAAGCTCCATGCTGATGGACTTTTGGAGTCTCTTGATTATGAATCATTTGACACATGCGAACCATGCCTCATGGGCAAAATGACCAAGACTCCATTCTCGGAACAATGGGCGAGCAACCAACTTATTGGAAATCATACATACCGATGTGTGCGGTCCAATGGCGTTGAGGCTCATGGAGGATATCGTTATGTTCTCACTCTCACAGATGACTTGAGTAGATATGGGTATGTCTACTTGATGAAACACAAGTCTGAGACCTTTGAAAAGTTCAAAGAATTTCAGAATGAAGTAGAGAATCAACGTGACCGAAAGATAAAATTCTTACGATCGATCGTGGAGGAGAATATTTAAGTCACAATTTGGTACACACTTAAGAAAATGTGGAATCGTTTCACAACTAACGCTACTGGAACACCTCAGCGTAATGGTGTGTCGAGCGTCGAATGTCGCACTCTATTGGATATGGTGCGGTCTATGATGTCTCTTACCGATTTACCGCTATCATTTTGGGGATACGCTCTAGAGACAGCTACATTCACTTTAAATAGGGCACCGTCTAAGTCCGTTGAGGCGACACCGTATGAATTATGGTTTGGGAAGAAACCTAAGCTGTCGTTTCTAAAAATTTGGGGATGCGATGCTTATGTCAAGAAACTTCAACTGAAAAGCTCGAACCCAAGTCGGAAAAATCGTCTTCATAGGATACCCTAAGGAAACCGTAGGGTATACCTTCTACTTAAGATCCGAGGGCAAGATCTTTGTTGCCAAGAATGGATCCTTTACGGAAAAGAGTTTCTCTCGAAAGAAGTAAGTGGGAGGAAAGTAGAACTCGATGAAGTACTACCTCTTGAACAGGATAGTAGTGCAGCTCGGGAAAATGTTCTGTGATGCCTACACCAACCAAGAGGAAATTCATGATGATGATCAAGGTACTTCGGATCAAGTTGCTCTTGAACCCGTGGGTCCACTAGGACACGTTCCGCACTGCAGTGATGCGGCAACCCTGTCTTGGAAATCATGTTGTTGGACAACAATGAACCTTGAACTATGAAGAAGCGATGGCGGGCCCAGATTCCAACAAATGGCTAGAAGCCATGAAATCCGAGATAGAATCCATGTATGAAAACAAAGTGTGGACTTTGGTGACTTGCCCGATGATCGGCGAGCGATAGAAAACAAATGGATCTTTAAGAAGAAGACGGACGCGGATGGTAATGTCACCATCTATAAAGCTCGACTTGTTGCTAAGGGTTATCGGCAAGTTCAAGGGATTGACTACGATGAGACTTTCTCTCCGTAGCGAAGCTTAAGTCCGTCCGAATCATGTTAGCAATTGCCGCATACTATGATTATGAGATATGGCGATGGACGTCAAAACAGCGTTCCTTAACGGCTATCTTAAGGAAGAGCTGTATATGATACAGCCGGAAGGTTTTGTCGATCCTAAGAATCTTGACAAAGTATGCAAGCTCCAGCGATCCATTTATGGGCTGGTGCAAGCATCTCGGAGTTGGAACATTCGCTTTGATGAGATGATCAAAGCGTTTGGGTTTATGAGACTTATGGAGAAGCCTGCGTTTACAAGAAAGTGAGTGGGAGCTCTGTAGCATTTCTCATATTATATGTAGATGACATACTTCTGATGGGAAATGATATAGAATTCTTGGACAGCATTAAGGCCTACTTGAATAAGTGTTTTTCAATGAAGGACCTTGGAGAAGCTGCTTATATATTAGGCATCAAGATCTATAGAGATAGATCGAGGCGCCTCATAGGTCTTCATAAAGCACATACCTTGATAAGATTTTGAAGAAGTTCAAAATGGACCAGTCCAAGAAAGGGTTCTTGCACAGATTGCAAGGTGTGAGATTGAGCTCAGCTCAATGCCCGACCACGGCAAAAGATAAAGAAGAGATGAGTGTCATCCCCTATGCCTCAGCCATAGGATCTATTATGTATGCCATGCTGTGTACCAGACCTGATGTAAACCTTGCCGTAAGTTTGGTAGGAAGGTACCAAAGTAATCCCGGCAAGGAACACTGGACGGCCGGTCAAGAATATCCTGAAGTACCTGAAAAGGACAAAGGACATGTTTCTCGTTTATGGAGGTGACGAAGAGCTCGTCGTAACAGAGTTACGTCGGCGCTTAGCTTCGACACAGATCTGATGACTCTAAGTCACAAACCGGATCGTGTATATGTTGAATGGTGGAGCGATGGCTGGTGCAGCTGCAAGCGAAGCGTCGTGGCGGGATCTACATGTGAAGCGGAGTACATGGCAGCCTCGGAGGCAGCGCATGAAGCAATTTGGGTGAAGGAGTTCATCACCGACCTAGGAGTCATACCCAATGCGTCGGGGCGATCAAACTCTTTCGTGACAACACTTGGAGCTATTGCCCTTGCCAAGGAGCCAGGTTTCACAAGAAGACCAGGCACATCAGCGTCGCTTCAACTCCATCCGTGAAAATGTTAGAATGGAGACATAGAAATTTGTAAAGTGCATACGGATCTGAATGTCGCAGATCCGTTGACTAAACCTCTTCATGGGCAAAACATGATCAGCACGAGAACTCTATGGGTGTTCGATTCATCACAATGTAAACTAGATTATTGACTCTAGTGCAAGTGGGAGACTGTTGGAAATATGCCCTAGAGGCAATAATAAAAGCATTATTATTATATTTCCTTGTTCATGATAATTGTCTTTTATTCATGCTATAAGCTGTATTGTCCGGAAATCGTAATACGTGTGGATACATAGACTACAATCGTCCTAGTAAGCCTCTAGTTGACTAGCTCGTTGGTCAACAGATAGTCATGGTTTCGACTATGGACATCGGATGTCATTGACAACGGGATCACGTCATTAGGAGAATGGCGTGATGGACAAGACAATCCTAAGCATAGCACAAAGATCGTGTAGTTCGTTTTGCTAGAGCTTTTCCAATGTCAAGTATCTCTTCCTTAGACCATGAGATCGTGCAATTCCGGATACCGTAGGATTGCTTTGGGTGTATCAAGCGTCTGGCGTAGCTGGGTGACTATAAAGGTGCACTACAGGTATCTCCAAAAGTGACCATTGGGTTGACACGGATCGAGGCGGGATTTGTCACTCCGTATGACGGAGAGGTATCTTGGGCCCACTCGGTAATGCATCATCATAATGAGCTCAAAGTGACCAAGTGTCCGGTCACGGGATCATGCATTCTGATACGAGTAAAGTGACTTGCGATAACGAGACTAACGAGGTATTGGGATACCGACGATCGAGTCTCGGGCAAGTAACATACCGTCGACAAAGGGAATAGAATACGGGTTGCTTGAACCCTTGACATCGTGGTTCATCCGATGACAACATCGAGGAGCATGTGGGAGCCAACATGGGTATCCAGATCCCGCTGTTGGTTATTGACTTGAGGTAGTCTCGGTCATGTGCGCATGTCTCCCGAACCCGTAGGGTCTACACATAAGGTTCGGTGGCGCTAGGGTTAATAGGAAGACAAGTATGTGATTACCGAATGTTGTTGAGTCCGGATGAGATCCCGGACGTCACGAGGAGTTCGGAATGTTAGGAGGTCCACGGGAGGGGCCACCTCTCCGGGGCCACATGGGCTAAGTGGGAGGGAACCAGCCCCTGGTGGGCTGGGTGCGCCTCCACCTAGGCCCATGCGCCTAGGGTTTGGGAGGAGGAACCTAAAGGGGCGCCCCTAGCTTGGGGGCAAGCCACCTCCTCCCTCCTCCTTGGCCGCCCCCTAGGGTTTTCCCTAGAGGGCGGCCCCCTTGACCCTCTCCTCCTATAAATAGAGGGGTGGGGGAGGGCTGCCAACATAGTTGTAGGCGCAGCCCCTTCCCTCCCAACACCTCTCTTTCTCCACGCAAGCTTGGCGAAGCCCTGCCGGAGAACTACCGTACCAGCTGCACCACGCCCGTCGTGCTGCCATTGGGATTGTCTTCTTCAACCTCTCCTTCACTCTTGCTGGATCAAGGCGGAGGAGACGCCATCGTAAATGCACGTGTGTTGAACACGGAGGTGCTGTCCTTCGATACTTTGGTCATCGGTGATCGGAATCACGTTGGGAACGTCTTCGTCATCACCACTCTCAAGAACGCTTCCGTATTCGATCTACAAGTGGTATGTAGATGCAAACTCTCTCTCGTTACTCGTTGCATGGTAGAACTCATAGATGGATCTTGGTGAAACCGTAGGAAAATTTTAATTTTCTGCAACGTTCCCCAACAGCATCAACCACGTGCCTGGTGGTGGCATCAATAGCGTCATGAGCTCCTGCTGCCCTTGCGTCGATAGAAAGGTTGTCATCGTCGGCGCCACGCACCTCCGAACCAAGGATCCGTTTGGCATGGAGGAGAGCGCGATCAGATTGGTGCGTCCATCCCCAAACAACGAGCCAAGATAAAGAATATTATGACTGGGAGTTGTGTGTCCCCACTTTGTGTCTGCAACCACCTCCTTTCTACAGCTCAAAATCAGGGGAGCATCTCTTCGTTCCCAGCGAGACGGTCTATGCATGTGCCGCCGGCGGCGGCGACGCCCCATCACAAAAGATTGTCTTCGAGCCGCGAGTTGCCGCACCCAACCCCAAGGACCTGCAGTTGGTAGATATTTATTGGGGAAAACGACCAATAAAGCATGACTGAAGTTTAAACTTTGCATAACTAAAAAGTAATCTGTGGGCATTTTCCTTTTTCCCAAGTAACAACGTCAAACTTTTCAGGGGAAGCGTATACAATATTTACTAAACTGAATGCTTTCCACGTGTTTTTAAATCAATGGATCCTTCATCTAGTCCTTTTGCTATCTCCTACAAATTCTTTAAAGAGTACTACTACACTGCAGCAAAATAATGCAATACCTAGAGTTAAATCTATCAATTTTGGCACATACGTACTTGCATGGTCTTCTCCTCCTCTGTTAGCATTTCTCAGTCCAATTCGTGTCTACATGAACATGGTGGCGACAAGAACACCCAACCCCAAGGACCTACAGCACAAGAACACACAACATACATGGTGGCGAGATGGCGTGCTTCAACTGCAGTGAGTCCCCGGCCGTGGCCGGGTGCCCCTTTGGTCGCGACGCAGCGCCGTCAGCGGTGGGCATCACGATGCCGTCATGGAGGCACAATCAGATCAATCTCTCGCGCAGCTGGCCGCCGCCCTCGTTGCCGCAGACGGAGGCTGCCTCCTCGCCGGATCGGGTCGGAGCGGCGTCCCAAGAGACAATCGGAGTGACAAATCCTAATCTCGATCTATGCCAACTCAACAAACACCATCGGATACACATGTAGAGCATCTTTATAATCACCCAGTTACGTTGTGACGTTTGATAGCACACTAAATGTTCCTCCGGTATTCGGGAGTTGCATAATCTCATAGTTATAGGAACATGTATAAGTCATGAAGAAAGCAATAGCAACAAACTAAACGATCATCATGCTAAGCTAACAGATGGGTCAAGCCAATCACATCATTCTTTAATGATGTGATCCTGTTAATCAAATGACAACTCATATCTATGGCTAGGAAACTTAACCATCTTTGATTCAACGAGCTAGTCAAGTAGAGGCATACTAGTGACACTCTATTTGTCTATTTATTCACACATGTACTAAGTTTCCGGTTAATACAATTCTAGCATGAATAATAAACATTTATCATGATATAAGGAAATATAAATAACAACTTTATCATTGCCTCTAGGGCATATTTCCTTCACGATCGTCTAGAGAAGCGAGGTTGGCCAAACTGCGGCTTATGTCAGCTATGCAAACGTGAGCCGGAGTCAGCGGCGCACATGTTGTTCAAATGTAGGTTCTCCACTCGCATTTGGAACGCGGTCAAATCTTGGATAGAGGCGCCGGAGATTGACACTGTTGCGTGGCAGGCGTTCCCTTGGTCCGCGCCTAGTGGGAGGCTACGACTCTCAGGGATGGCCACAAAAGACGTGTGATGACTACTCTGCTGATGTTGGTCGTTTGGGAGATCTGGAATGAGAAAAACGCGAGGGTCTTCAGAAACAAGTCCAGTTTGCCGTCGCTGATCATTGATCGCATCAAATGTGAGGCCAATGATTGGATCTCGGCTAGGGCAAAGCATTTGAGTTATATCATGCCGCGAGAGTAGGCTTCTTTTTTCCATCCGTGGAGGGGTGATGGCCCTTCCTTAAAGACTCTGTTAAACCTTCTTCTTTATTAATGAGATGAGGCAAAGCTTTTGCCTCCGTTTCGAGAAAAAAAACCACGAGTCATTATATGCACATCGTGGCTCTCTTTACTGTCTCATACACATCATGCTCCAATGACCGTCCTTTTTGGAGCACCGCTGGCTCATGCATAAGCCTGCATTTAGCTAGTTTTCCATAAGATTCATTGTCTAGATGAAGCAATTAGTCATGCTTCTTTGCAATTCACTTGTGGAAATATATTGCAAAAAGAAGAAGCCGTGTAACCAAATTGATGTCACCCACAAAAAACACTAAATTGATGAACATACACAACTTTTTACTCGGCTTGATTTAGGCACAACTATTTGATATCCCAATCGGCAACCTCGACATCGATCACACGACTATGTCTACAACAACAAATCGGTTAAAACTCCAGTCAACATCGTCTGCGTCGTCACCAGCATCCACGCCACTCCCGCTGTAACCGTGGGAGGGAATATAGGGGAGTCAAGGGAGGCACCAAAAGGGGACGCAATCACCGCCCTAGGTGCCGACCCATCAGAGATGCAGTGATGATGTCAAAACAGAGAAGACGACAGAAGCGTAAGACTTCGAATTCAGTCACAGTTATCCGCTTCACTCCCGATACGACTGAGGGGGATGTTAGAATATATATATATATGTGTACGACTTAGAGATAGACTAGGATTCTAGAGTCCCTTTGTATTCCAAGTCAAAGGCTTCTTGCCCTCAAAGTTTTATACTCCCTATGTACTCCACGAGGTTCAGATCACTACAATATACGATTCCAGGGTTTCATATTTTCTACATTTGCAACCCATAACAATCTTGTCCATCGTAGCCATGACATGTGTAAATCATATGCGGGTGTTCAAATGTGTCGTCGTCCAAGCTTCTTGCTTCCTCATTCCATGTAGTGTGTACCATGAGCTTCTTGTTCAAATGTGTTGTGTCCACGTGAAACTAGAAGTAGTATATTCTAGCTTCACATGGAATCGATCTTTTGGACTTGTGACAAGCAAGATATTTTTTTTGATAAAGGGCTTTTCATTAAATTGAAATATCAAGTTGACAAGCTAGATAGGTCAAATTTCCTCATGCATCCCAAGCCTACACGGTTTAGTATGAACACATACAAAATGGCCAGCAGATTGCAGTCTGTATGACCTTCAATTTTGTCTGAGGAACTTGCAGTGTATATCACACATACATCGTGTTCTACCTCACAATATATATGGATGTATCTGTTTGATCATTCAGGAACTATGTATATATACAATTAAATCTGTAGTACAGTTGTATCAGCTCGATATAATAGTTGGATGAAAATGTCCTTTATCAGAAGAAAAAAAATCAGTGCAACAACCATTGCACTGTTCCCACACACGAAATTATTTTTCTTCACAAAGAGGCACATTAATAATACACATAGGAATTTTTGGGACATGGTTCTTATGTTGGAAATATGAGCAATTTACTGAATGATTTTATTAACAAAAATACTAGATAAAGCATGACTAAAATAGCAAATATAAAGCAAGTCATGCAATCTGACAGAGAGAAGGTAAACATCGTCTGCATATATGAACTTGAGGTAAACACATCTAGAACAGACACTAGATGAAGTTGCTTATACGAAACAGAACCTAACATACGTAGGACAGAAACTAGAGCCAAGAACTGTAGGAGGACTTCTAACAGAAAGGAGAAGAACACGTACGGCACAGCAGCAGCAGAAGCGCTGGACTTGGGGTCGGTGCCCTCGCCTGCCATGTCGTCGAGGAGGTCGTGGACGTCAGAGAAGAAGTCGTCGTCGGTGACCGGATCGTCCGTGATGAAGCAGTCCGTGATGAAGCAGCCAGTAGTCGCGCTGAGCACTCCCCAAAAACCTTATCACCCTTCTCCCATACAGGACTCAAAAGGTGCGGTCTCGGAGGCCTACTGTCCCGACGTGCGGTGCACGCTGCAAGCCGGGACGAGGAAGACAGCAGTAGCGCAGAGATTGGAACTGTGTGGCGAGAGGAAGAGGACCTTCTGATGTGTCTCTATGGAGAGGAGCGACCTCTCTTATATAGGCACAGCAGAGGGACGCGAACAGGCTGCGCCGGGAGGTGAAGCAACGGAGGGAGACGAAGTGAACAGGCAGCACGCGAAGAGGTGCGCCGTTCGTATTCATTATCCACTACCGCAAAAACTTTTCAGCTCCCAGGTGACCTTTCGTATACCCGTAGTGCGTGGCAAAAATTAGACATCGGCTCGGCTCATTCCCACAACCCGCGACGCAGCGTCGTGACGAGGCGTGGCGTGGCGTGGCGAGGCGGGCGGCGGAGGAGGAGCGCGCGTGGATGTCCCTCTTGTTCTCATGCTCATACAAGTGGGGAAAGAACCTCCCTTATAAGGAAGTCCAACTCCCACTAAACTAGCAATGTGGGACTAAACTTCAGTAGTATCCCTTGCCTAGCACAAATGGGCTAAGTGGGCCTCTAGAATTTATTAGGAATTTCTGAAATAGTTATTGGGCTGCCCCCAATATAGACTAAATTCCAGCAATCCCCCACCAGATCGCAGAGGCACACAGAAATTTGCCTTTGGTTCCAAAACACTGTTTTATATACCGGTACTACAGTGGAGACTGTTAAGTTGAACTTCCACCTTGAACTCTATGCTACACTAGTAAGCAACTTGAACAGTGGACTGGTCCTTGAACTGCAAGTTTTCTGCGAATCTAGCTTCACATAAAGCCTTGACCGATACGTGGCTACCGTGGGTCTTCCCCGCGGGTGGAGCTTATGCATCATACTTCGTGACCTTTCATGAGTTTACTATAGAGAACCCTACTCTCATAGATTGCGACGTTTGACAACCAGACTCATATAGGTGTGTTCTTCAAAAGATGTTCTGCAGGATAACATCTCTACTTAAATAAGCCACTTAGAACACATTAAGATATACATCAACCTGCCATGCAGATTAGGAGAGTATTGCATCTTCATGGAGTGGTATTGTGAATAGTAGGGATACTCTCCTCTCAGTTGACCAACAGCTTGTCTTCCACATCTAATTCACGGGATCTCCAATCACAAAGAATAGGTTAGCACTGTGAACAACTCATATTGTGGGTCTCATACCCATCTCCCTCGATGCATTATCTATCACATTCGCGATAGACCCTTAGTAAAAGGATCTGCCAGATTTTTAGGCGTTTGGATATAATCCAACATAATAACTCTGGAGTTTTTCATTTTCCTGACAGACTTTAACCTTCTCTGAACGTGTCTTGATGACTTCATGTTATCCTTTGAGCTGCTCACTTTCATGATCACAGTTTGATTGTCACAGTTCATAAGGACACCCGGTACAGGTTTCTCAAAAACCAGCAAGTCATTCAAGAGCCGGCGAAGCCAATCTGCTTCAACCGTAGCTGTATCTAGTGCTGTGAGTTCTGCTTCCATTGTTGACCTCATTAAGATGGTCTGCTTGCAAGACTTCCAAGAAACAGCGCCACCTCCATGAGTGAATACATATCCGCTCGTGGCCTTTATCTCATCAGCATCTGAGATCCAGTTTGAGTCACTATACCCTTCAAGCACCTTTGGGTGCCCGGTGTAGTGAATTCTATAATTTCCAGTGCCTTTCAAATAACGCAAAACTCTCTCTAGAGATTTCCAATGCACATCTCCTGGTTTTGAGACAAACCGACTCAGTTTGCTAACAGCAAAAGAGATGTCAGGTCTTGTAGCAGCTAAGTACATAAGCGAGCCAATAATCTGAGAATACTTCAATTGATCTCTAGCAATTCTTGATTCTTTCAAGCAAGACGCTAGCATCATATGGTGTTGGAGAGGGCTTGCAGTCACTATAGCCAAAGCGACTCAAGATCTGTTCCACATAGTGAGATTGAAGCAATGTAATCCCACCATCATCATCTCTCAACAACTTCATGTTCAGAATGACATCAGCCACTCCTAAATCCTTCATCTCAAAACAGCGAGATAGGAAATCCTTGACCTCCTTAATAACATTCAGATTTGTTCCAAAAATCAGCATGTCATCAACATACAAGCAAAGCATAACTCCCTCGCCCCACCATGGCGATAGTACACACATTTATCAGCTTCGTTCACAACAAAGCCTGCAGCTGTTAAAGTTCTTTCAAACTTCTCATGCCTTTGTTTGGGTGCTTGCTTGAGTCCATACAAATACTTGACAACTTGCACACTTTCCTTTCGACCATCTGTTACAAACCCATCTGGTTGTTCCATATAAATTTCCTCATCCAACTCTCCATTTAGGAAAGCAGTCTTAACATCCATCGATGAGCGAGAAGACCATGTGAGGCAACTAGTGAAAGTAGAACTTCGAATAGTGGTCGGTCGAGCCACGGTGAGTAAGTACCAAAGAAGTCTTCACCTTCCTTTTGGGTATAACTGTAACATCCCAAAATTCTAAATTTTGGAATGTTATAAACAAATAGATAGATTTGATTGATTGTTTGATTGATTGACTGAAAGTGAGTGAATTCGAAACTTTTGAAAGTTAAATGAGAGGAATAAAGGACTTTCCCAAACTTTCATTTTGCTTTTATGAACTTGAGAATTCAAATTCTTTTCATCACAAAACCACGGAGAGAAGATGACATGACTTCTTCCATTTATTTAAATGTAAAGGGGTGTTGAAAATATTTCAATTTCATTCGGAAAATATTTCCAATTCTGAAACTTTATGCAACTCAATGATTTTCACGAGAGAAGATAAAATGACTTCTTCAAAACATATGAAATATGAGTTGGGAGTTTCAAAGAATTAAAATCAAAGTTCCTTTGAATTATTTTTCAATTTGGAGTTATTTGAGTTTTATTCAAATTATTTTCTCCAAAAATAAAATATATGGAAATAGGGTAACATGATTCCCTACATCAGAAAATTGGAGAGAAATTAATTTGAAATCATTTTGGTATTTTTAAAATGATTTTCAGTGGATTTTATTAGGGCAGTAGCACTGTTTGTTTTATTTGAATTTTTGTGTATTTTATTTAAAGCTAGAATAAAGTTCATCATGTAGGAAATCTTTTTCTGAAAATTTTGATATATTATATGCCTATATAATATATTTATTTATTTGATTTTATTATTTTTATTTGTCTCTGTTAAAAAAAATTAAAAAAAAGGAGCACAGCGCCTTGGGCCAAAGGCCCAAGCCGCCAAAACCAGCGGCCGGCCGAAGGCCACAAGCCACGCACGCACCACGCACCAAGGGAGCCGCCTCCTTTTCCCTAATTCTAGTAGGACTCCTTTTCTACTTCGTTTATTCCGTATCTATTCCTAGATCTATTTTCTAGGATTCCTAATCCTAATCTATTTCTTGCCCCCTACCCCAAGCAAAACCTCTCCCCTCCCCAATATAAATACCCAAGCACCCCCCCCCCCACCTCCAACACATCAAATCAACTCTCCTCTCCTCTCCTCTCCTCTCCTCCTCCGCAGCAGCAGCAGCAGTGCCGCCGCCCGCCATAGCCATAGCGCCGCCGCCGCCCTCACGCCGCCGCCCTCACCAGCGCCGCCGCCGCCACTTGCCGCCGCCGCCGCCCACGCCGCCACCGCCGAGCCCTCGCCTCTTGAGTACTAGCCCAGCCGCGTCACGTTTCTAGATCGGTTTCCGTTCCGTTTTCTAGATCGGTTTTTCGTTTGGTTTCCTTTCGAAACCCTAGATCGATTTTCTCGCGGTTTTTCTTTCCGGTTTTGTTTAGCGGCGTTAAGCTCGATAGATTTTCTTTTATTTTAATTTCCGTCATGGACCTATCCGTAGTCCCTAATCTTCAAGCGGCTATAACTTTTTACTCGTAAGTCGGAATCCATGAAACCAACGCCCACTTCTTCGTTATGATCTCCTCTATCCAGTAATACAACTCAAACATGTTTTTGAAAGTTTTAAAATTTGAATTTAAACAGATTTGTATTTGAACTTCGTTTGATCATAACTTGAGTTTCAGTAACTCCGATTTAGTTGATTCTTTTGCAAATCAAGCTCTTGACCTAAACTTTCTGATAAGGCCAAATTCACATAATTTTGGTACTGTTAGAAATTGTTTTATGCTGCAAGAGTTATTTGATTTGGTTTTGACGTTTTCGAATTGTTTTCTTCGCTCTTTCCGATCTTTTGGTGATTGCTTATGTGTGGTTACTATTGCTTGATTACGATAGATTGACGGAGTGTGACGAGTAGAGCTATCAAGAGTTTTGAGTGCGAATCATCTTCATCAACTTTGCAGGCAAGTAACACTTGATCATACCTTTTCTACTACCCAGTTTTTATGCATTAGATCAATCCTCAAACACTTGCATGGTTAGGATCTAATTAAATTGTGGGATGGGAAGTAGATTGAGGTAGTACCTATTACCTGTTTTACTTATGAACCTTTGGGAGTTACTTCTCGTTTGCTTATTATGCCATGCTATGCTCAGAGAGCGTGGATTGGGTTTAAGTGAATATCCATGACAGATGTGAGATTGATAATTAAAGGTTTATCTAAGGTGGCAACTTAAACACACATCTGGGTGGATTGAGGCACTGGCTATTCCAGGACTTGCTGTCAAGGCACACAGGTAGACAGGATTTGCTGTATTTCTTGGACCGCCACCCAGGCCCAAAGGGATCATGAGATTATTCAAACTAGAAACTTCCGTGTGCAGCCACAAGCCATTATGGGCTCTGGCGTAGTTGACTAAGTTGTGCGAACTCTTACGGGCAGACTAGCAGATGTAGGGGATGTAGGTTGGTACGGTCTACCCACATGTAAGGTGCTAGCGCTTCGAAAGACTATGTCTCGGTCATCCGTTTCTCAAACACCATGTAGTCACGAGAACCAAGCGGAGGCGATCGAGTCTTGTGGGGAAAAGTCATAAACCTCTGCAGAGTGTATAAACTAATCATGATTAGCCGTGTCCCGGTTATGGACATCTTGAGTATCTAGTTCTTGGATTATCCTGTTGATCTCATCACGTTACTTAATATAATTTGTTTGGGTTTAATGAGTACTTTTAATTGGGATTGAGGATCTGTCAACCATTCTCAATGTTTAACAACCACCATGATAGTTAAATAAATTTATTCCTTTGAAGTAGGGAAAAATTGGCTTTTTGCAAAAATTGTAACCATAGAGCTTTCCACCAGCCATATATGCATGTAGTATAGGCTTATTCCTTCATTACTCTCTATGTGTTACATTGCAAGCATATTCCATGTCTGACCCGTTTTGGCTGCAACCTTTCATGTTGCAGACTTTTGAACTGACAGTAAGTGATACGTTAGGGTTACGATTTCCTATACTCAACTTTGCCGTTGGTGTTGATGGGAATCCACAACCTTGTTGCTTCCGCTATATTTGGATTGAGGTAATAGTATTTACGTTACTTTATACATGTGATTTACCTCTGTTATAAATCCTTGATCTTGTGTGTGTCAGCATACCGATCCAGGGATGACACGAAAGCACAGAGACTTGATCCATTCGGGTCGGGTCGCTACAAGATGGTATTAGAGCACATGTTGACTATAGGACGTGACCCCAGAAACTGATAAGCCCATAGGAAAGATTTTTCTCTACAACTTCATTTTCAAAAAGATCTTTTACCTCTCTTCTCTTCTGAGCTTATTCAAATATTCCTTTTTAGTGAGACCATACCCCTTTCCCTTTTGACCACTCGAGGATTTCACTGATGAGACCACTCCAAGGAGACAAGATATCGGACAACTAAGACCATTTGAAATGAAGATGATTTTACCGTGTAAACGAAAACTACAACGGTGAAGACTCCGAAGACTAGGAGATTTGAAGGCTCCAAATAAATTCCGGATTTGTATGACCTAGGAAGGTTACGCTTATGGAACTTGGCAGACTATGGAAGTTATCAATAACCGAGATCAAGGTGTATCGGAGAAAGACTGGAACATGGAGCATTAGAATTCAAAGCTTTGTCAGGAAAACCCTAAGGCAGGAGATATCAACTATGGAATGATAGCTCATGCAAATGACAAGAGCAGAAACACGCTATCCATGATGTTATCACCCGCCTATGCTATTGTCACCATGCGGAGTTAAGCATGCAGATGCATGGAAGGATTGGATGGTAGAAAGCTGATGGAGCATCTATCCGCAAGCGTTGGAGTTTTAACCTTAGCTGGTGTATCACGGGATCTGGAGTATTACATGAAGAAGTTTAAGGTGGATCTGCAGGAAGGTATTTGATAAGGAAGCAGTTCGTGAAGAACTCGGGACCCGAAGCTGAAAGTAGACAAGATGAAGGAGCAAAACATCGAGATACCGGAGATTTGTGATGGCGAAGGACAGTAGGATCATGGATCATGTCAAGGATGTTGAAACCGCGGTTGGGCGTAACTCGAAATATTGAAGGGCGTCGCGAGAGACTTGGCGTCAACAGAGATGATCGGCAAAAGAACTTGAGAAGGACAAGCATGATCGGAAGGAGCCATCAGAGACATGATCAAGATTGGAAGAGTTTGATGACTTTGAAGATTTATTGACCGTTAGAAGACCAAACCCCTGTTACATACCTACGTTAGATGCGATGATTGTGAGCTGTCATTTGTTTGGTGTTTTCCGACAGCCACAATAAAATCTGTCTTTTCAAAACCATTGTTTGTATTGTGTGCATCCCTCTCGATCTCTCTTATCCCACCCCAAACCCATGGACCCATTAGAGGATGGATGGAGATGAGCTTGTAATTTCCGGACCAATGAGTCAATTGGAGACAGACCGATGGATTCAGAACATGGAAGATCATATGAAGAATAACCCTACAGCCAGAAAAGATGACCCAGCATGCTCTTCAGTGCTTTGAAAGAGGTGCTGCTATTTGGTGGAGGATGTACCAAACCATCAATGGATTGCAAAGAGTAACCACTTGGGAAGAATTTAAGTTGACTTTGCTAAAGTCTCGGTTTGTGTCCCAGAAGTTGAAGCCTTATGGAAATGATATGGAGAAAGTGCATGCAAGCTTTGTGGAGAAATAGGACACAACCATAAAGAAAATAAGGACGAATACCCTCATAATCGGAGGATTATCAAAGGAGTTAGCCGAGGATTTTCAGGGAACTTTGGTTGGAGATTGTTCCCAAAAGGTTTTGTTGCAGCAATGGAAGTTCAGTCTACATTGTTGAGAAAGATCCGTGAAGCTCAGAAGGATGACAAAGATATTGTTGAGGTAAAACAAAGGATGAGCAAAGGAAAGGCCAAAGGTTTTCGTAAGGATGAGCATGACACCTTATGGTTTGAGGACAGTGTACATGTACCCAATAATGCAAAGATCAGGAAGTTAAAACTTCAGGAGGCTCATGACTCACCATACTCAATTCGCCCTGGAAACACCAAGATGTATTTGGATTTGAAGGAGTGTTTCTGGTGGACTGGTATGAAGAAGGATATTATGGAGTATGTAGTCGTAAGTGATGCATGCGGAGAAAGTAAAAGCGAGCATCGAAGCCAGCAGGATTACTACAGCCTATGCCGATACCGAATGGAAGTGGGATAAGCTTGGCATGATTTCATTTCCGGATTTCCGAACCCGATTGGGATATGATTCTATCTGGGTAGTAGTTGACTCGCTTGACCAAAGTGGCTCACTTTATCCCGATGAAATCTGAGTCGAAGTTGGCCAAGATATATTGGACAAGGATCATATGTCTCGCATGGAGTTCGAGGACCATCATAGAGGAACACAGTTTACCTCAAAGTTTTGGAATCAGCCGCACCAGACTTTGGGTACTAGGCTAGAGTTCAGTACAGCCTTTCATCCGTAGACAGATGGATAAATCAAGAGAGTCAATCAGATTTTGGAGGACATGTTAGAGCGTGTGCGCTAGATTATGGATCTAGTAGTGATGATAATCTACCCTACGTGGAGTTCTCATACAACAATAGCTACCAAGTCAGTTTGAAGATGGCCCTTTGAAGCTTTGTATGGGAGAAGGAGCGGACACCGTTGATGTGGGATGAAGTTGGAGACCGTCGGTTGTTTGGACCAAATATGATCAAGGAGTCAAGAGAATGTTAAGTTGATTCGAGATAGATGAAGATAGCTCACCGAGCGTAAGAGTTATGCCGACTCAAAAATGCAAGGAGGTAGTCTATGAAATCGGAGACAGAGCATATCTTTGTGTGCCACCTCTGCGAGGATTTAAGCGATTTGGAGTTAAGGAAAGTTAGCCCGAGATTTGTAGGACCATACCGAGTTTTGGGCGATGGGAGAATAGGCTAACAAGTTGAAGTCACCGAAGGACTGTCGGGAGTTCATGATGTGTTTCACGTTTTCCAGTTGAAGAAGTGCCATGCGAGGATGGCCAATATTTCCTTGTAAGGGCGCTTGACCTGGAAAGGATAATGAGGTTCCACGAAGTGGAGTATGGATTTCATAAGTATAAGATTTATCATGGTATGTGGGACATCCCACGAGGATGAAGAGATGAAGTGTTATTGGATATAAAGGAGGTATGATGTTGGAAGTATGGATCAATGGAAATTCCATGAAGAGTCTGAGTAATCATGTCCCCGTTTGGTGCAAATATAAGGAAAAGAGACAATACATTTGGATGGATTTTAAGTATGCCAGGAAGTTGGATGTTGGGATAATGATCAATTGCCCAGATGATGAGTTCAAGATTTGCAAGTGATGAGATGGGCCATAACCCACAGGCCCCAGGACCTGCCAAGAAGCAAGCACACTCTTGCTGAAGGAAAAACCCTGGAAGAAGTTACGACTTGTATCAACCAACGAATTCATAGGAGTTTACGCAAAACCTGAGAGTTGTTAAGGAACGATAGATGTTTTGTTTGGCTTGCAGAATCAATGGATTTTCCGGACTTGGTTCGTCGACAAGAGAAATTCTGCAATGCTTGTGAGGATGACCGAGTGTTAGAATGCGAGATTCGCTAAACCATGTACAAGGTAATGATTTGGGTGCGGGATGGATTGATCACCATACCGACTTACTCTTATTATCCGCTTTGCTATATGGGATAGTAAATCTGAGTGACTTACCTATAGTTGCAAGACGACGATATTAAACCTTGTTTAAACCTTAGAAAGGTATAGGTATTTTTTCCCTTGTACACGGCAGTTGTTGCCAACCGTAGGATATACGGTGAGGTTCAACCCAGACCCGTTTTCTGCAGGAGAAACCATAAATCATTGACCACCATGAGATACCGATATTTGTTTAGAATTGGCGCTAGACCCGTCAGCTAAGAAGACCCAGTCTCGGAATAACCTTACCAAGAGGAAAGGACAAAGGAATTGAGGAAAAGGTTATGCCACTACCGGAAGAGCCCAGAGAAGGAATTATCCTTAAGATCTGAGGAGACCGATAATCGTCGATAATAAGGATAGAGTATATGAGTTTTGATGGAACCTTAACAATGCATCTAAGGGTGGTAGCACCCGAGACCCCGGAGACGAGCGAAGGATTTTGAGAAGACCCCCCAAACCCTAACCTATTTCTTGCTAGCCTCTCCGAATCTCGAGGACGAGATTCATTTTAAAGTGGTAGTTTGTAACATCCCAAAATTCTAAATTTTGGAATGTTATAAACAAATAGATAGATTTGATTGATTGTTTGATTGATTGGTGAAAGTGAGTGAATTGAAACTTTTGAAAGTTAAATGAGAGGAATAAAAGGACTTTCCCAAACTTTCATTTTGCTTTTATGAACTTCGAATTCAAATTCTTTTCATCACAAAACCACGGAGAGAAGATGACATGACTTCTTCCATTTATTTAAATGACAAGGGTGTTGAAAATATTTGAATTTCATTTGGAAAATATTTCCAATTCTGAAACTTTATGCAACTCAATGATTTTCACGAGAGAAGATAAAATGACTTCTTCAAAACATATGAAATATGAGTTGGGAGTTTCAAAGAATTAAAATCAAAGTTCCTTTGAATTATTTTTCAATTTGGAGTTATTTGAGTTTTATTCAAATTATTTTCTCCAAAAATAAAATATATGGAAATAGGGTAACATGATTCCCTACATCAGAAAATTGGAGAGAAATTAATTTGAAATCATTTTGGTATTTTTAAAATGATTTTCATTGGATTTTATTAGGGCAGTAGCACTGTTTGTTTTATTTGAATTTTGTGTATTTTATTTGAAGCTAGAATAAAGTTCATCATGTAGGAAATCTTTTTCTGAAAATTTTGATATATTATATGCCTATATAATATATTTATTTATTTGGTTTTATTATTTTATTTGTCTCTGTTAAAAAAAATAAAAAAAAAAGGAGCACAGCGCCTTGGGCCAAAGGCCCAAGCCGCTAAAACCAGCGGCCGGCCGAAGGCCACAAGCCACGCACGCACCACGCACCAAGGGAGCCGCCTCCTTTTCCCTAATTCTAGTAGGACTCCTTTCCTACTTCGTTTATTCCGTATCTATTCCTAGATCTATTTCCTAGGATTCCTAATCCTAATCTATTTCTTGCCCCTACCCCAAGCAAAACCTCTCCCTCCCCAATATAAATACCCAAGCACCCCCCTCCAACACATCAAATCAACTCTCTCTCCTCTCCTCTCCTCTCCTCGCAGCAGCAGCAGCAGCAGTGCCGCCGCCGCCATAGCAGCGCCGCCGCCGCTCGCCGCCGCCCTCACCAGCCAGCGCCGCCGCCACTTGCCACCGCCGCCCCTACGCCCGCCGCCGAGCCCTCGCCTCTTGAGGTACTAGCCCAGCCAGCGTCACGTTTTCTAGATCGGTTTCCGTTCCGTTTTCTAGATCGGTTTTTCGTTTGGTTTCCTTTCCGAAACCCTAGATCGATTTTCTCGCCGGTTTTGGTTTTGTTTAGCGGCGTTAAGCTCGATAGATTTTTCTTTTATTTTAATTTCCGTCATGGACCTATCCGTAGTCCCTAATCTTCAAACGGCTATAACTTTTTACTCAGAAGTCGGAATCCATGAAACCAACGCCCACTTCTTCGTTATGATCTCCTCTATCCAGTAATACAACTCAAACATGTTTTTGAAAGTTTTAAAATTTGAATTTAAACAGATTTGTATTTGAACTTCGTTTGATCATAACTTGAGTTTCGTAACTCCGATTTAGTTGATTCTTTTGCAAATCGAAGCTCTTGACCTAAACTTTCTGATAAGGCCAAATTCACATAATTTTGGTACTGTTAGAAATTGTTTTATGCTGCAAGAGTTATTTGATTTGGTTTTGACGTTTTCCGAATTGTTTTCTTCGCTCTTTCCGATCTTTTGAGTGATTGCTTATGTGTGGTTACTATTGCTTGATTACGATAGATTGACGGAGTGTGACGAGTAGAGCTATCAAGAGTTTTGAGTGCGAATCATCTTCATCAACTTTGCAGGCAAGTAACACTTGATCATACCTTTTCTACTACCCAGTTTTTATGCATTAGATCAATCCTCAAACACTTGCATGGTTAGGATCTAATTAAATTGTGGGATGGGAAGTAGATTGAGGTAGTACCTATTACCTGTTTTACTTATGAACCTTTGGGAGTTACTTCTCGTTTGCTTATTACGCCATGCTATGCTCGTAGGCGTGGATTGGGTTTAAGTGAATATCCATGACAGATGTGAGATTGATAATTAAAGGTTTATCTAAGGTGGCAACTTAAACACACATCTGGGTGGATTGAGGCACTGGCTATTCAGGACTTGCTGTCAAGGCACCAGGTAGACAGGATTTGCCTGTATTTCTTGGACCGCCACCCAGGCCCAAAGGGATCATGAGATTATTCAAACTAGAAACTTCCGTGTGCAGCCACAAGCCATTATGGGCTCTGGCGTAGTTGACTAAGTTGTGCGAACTCTTACGGGCAGACTAGCAGATGTAGGGGATGTAGGTTGGTACGGTCTACCCACATGTAAGGTGCTAGCGCTTACGAAGACTATGTCTCGGTCATCCGTTTCTCAAAAACCATGTAGTCACGAGAACCAAGCGGAGGCGATCGAGTCTTGTGGGGAAAAGTGCGCAAACCTCTGCAGAGTGTATAAACTAATCTTGAGTATCTAGTTCTTGGATTATCCTATTGATCTCATCACGTTACTTAATATAATTTGTTTGGGTTTAATGAGTACTTTTAATTGGGATTGAGGATGCTGTCAACCATTCTCAATGTTTAACAACCACCATGATAGTTAAATAAATTTATTCCTTTGAAGTAGGGAAAAATTGGCTTTTTGCAAAAATTGTAACCATAGAGCTTTCCACCAGCCATATATGCATGTAGTATAGGCTTATTCCTTCATTACTCTCTATGTGTTACATTGCCAGCATATTCCATGTGCTGACCCGTTTTCGGGCTGCAACCTTTCATGTTGCAGACTTTTCAGACGACGAGTAAGTAATACGTTAGGGTTACGATTTCCTATACTCAACTTTGCCATTGGTGTTGATGGGAATCCACAACCTTGTTGCTTCCGCTATATTTGGATTGAGGTAATAGTATTTACGTTACTTTATACATGTGATTTACCTCTGTTATAAATCCTTCGAGTACTGTGTGTGTCAGCATACCGATCCAGGGATGACACGAAAGCACAGAGACTTGATCCATTCGGGTCGGGTCGCTACAATAACCCTTAGCCACGAGCCGAGCCTTGTACTTTTCGATAGTACCATCAGGCCTAAGCTTCTTCTTGAATACCCATTTGCATCCTATAGGTTTGCACCCATAAGGACAATCAGTTATCTCCCAAGTTTCATTCGCCAAGATGGAATCCATCTCGCTACGAACTGCTTCCTTCCAGTAGTCAGCATCTTCAGATGCATAGGCCTCTGAAATAGAACTGGGAGTGTCATCTATGAGATACACAAGAAAATCATCACCAAAGGACTTTGCAGTCCTCATCTCAGCTCCTAGTAGGAACTTCATTGTTCTCCTCCACAGGATTTTCAAAGTGTTCCATCGAAATGCCAGGTTCGGTAATTGTAACTGGTTCCTGATTCGATGAACTAGGCATCTCCTGATTAGATGAGGTAGTCATATCCTTCATGGGAAAGATATCTTCAAAGAAAGTCGCATCATTCAACTCCATGATCGTACCGACATGCATGTCAGGTACCTCAGATTTTACAACCACGAATCTATAGCCAATGCTATGAAAAGCATATCCCAGGAAAACACAATCCACAGTCTTTGGTCCAAGCTTCCGCTTCTTTGGAATTGGAACATTGACTTTCGCCAAACAACCCCATGTTCGCAGATAAGAGAGTTTTAACCTTTTCTTCTCCCATTCCTCGAATGGAGTTATCTCTTTGTTCTTTGTGGGGACTCGATTTAGGACATGACATGATGTCAATATCGCCTCCCCCCACCATGCCTTGGAGAGACCCGATGTGTCTAACATGGCGTTAACCAAATCAGTTAGAGTACGGTTCTTTCTTTCGGCCACCCCATTTGGTGAGGTGAGTAGGGAGGCGTCCTCTCATGGATTATACCATGTTCCACACAAAAAGCATCAAATTCATTGGAAAAATACTCTCCACCACGGTCGGACCTAAGCCTCTTGATTTTTCGATCAAGTTGGTTTTCCACTTCAGCTTTATAGATCTTGAAAAAGTTCAAAGCCTCATCCTTAGATTTCAGAAGATACACATGGCAGTATCTAGAGGAGTCGTCAATTAACGTCATGAAATATTTCTTTCCACCTTTTGTCAAAACACCATTCATTTTACATAGATCTGAATGTATTAGTTCTAGTGGTGCAAGATTTCTCGTCTCCATGATCCGTGAGACTTACGAGGTTGCTTAGCTTGCACACACACATGACACTTAGATCCCTTGACAGTGGTGAAACTAGGGATTAAGTTCAACTTCGCTAGTCGCGACATGCAACCAAAGTTAACATGACAAAGACGTGAATGCCACACATTTGATTCACTATTGTTGCAAATATGATTAACAACTTTATTGCAAACGTCTGATAAGGATAAACGAAATAGGCCTCCTGACTCATAGCCTTTACCAACAAAGGTTCCATACTTGGAGATTACAAATTTATTCGACTCAAAGACAATCTTGTAGCCATCTCTACATAGAAGAGATCTGCTAACAAGATTTTTATTGACGGAGGGGACATAATGCACGTTATTCAGCCGCACGATCTTCCCCAAAGTAAACTTCAGATAGACCGTTCCAACACCATGAACAGAAGCACTTAAACCGTTGCCCATCGGCGCGGTTGAAGTCCCTGCGGTCTGATAAGACGAAAACATGGAAATATCACCGCATACATGCACATTAGCACCCGTGTCAATCAACCAATCAGGAGAATGACATACTGAAAGAATAATCGGGAATATACCATACCCAGCATCCTTCATGTCAGTGTCTCCAATGACAACATTAGCGGTCTTGCCGCCTTTCCTAGGATGACGCTTGTCATAGCGATTAGGACAAATAGGAGCCCAATGATCAGGATCTCCACACACATGACAAACACCTTTATTCTTGTCACTCTTCTTCTTGTAGTTCGTGTGTTGTACAACCTTGTTCTTCCCATCAAACGTTGCTTTACCATCAAGCTTGCCCTTGTTCTTGAACTTGTGGAATTGGAAGTTTTCTTACATACAGGTGGCATTAGATCCTCCTCAATACCTCGAGCACGTGTGTCCTTTGCTCTCGCCTTTTCTTCCACATCAAGAGTACCAATGAGATCCGGAACGGAAAACTCCTGTCTCTTATGCTTGATGAGTAGCAAAGTTCCTCCATGAAGGAGGAAGCTTAGTGATGATACCCCGCAACAAACTTGTCGGTAGCATGCAATTGAAGTGCTCAAGTTCTCTAGCAAATGATCTGTATCTCATGAGCCTGCTCAACCACGGGCGCTCTTGGTCATCATGTAATCATAGAATTGTTCCATGATGTACAGCTCAGTGCCGGCATCCGAGACCCCAAACTTGGCCTCGAGTGCGTCCCACATATCTTTTCCATTATCAATTGATGCATAATCATCAACAATGTTCTCACCAAGAACACTCAAGAGAGCAGCATTAAACAAGGTATCCATTTTCTGAAAAGCTTGTGCCTGTTGGGTACCTTCAGGTTTGCAAAGAGTGGCGTCATAACAGCTCATGGTCTGAAACCATAAGACTGCTCTCACGCGCCACCTCTTATAGTGGATACCCTCAAACATAGGAGGTCTCATGGAAGCAGCAAAACCACTCGGGGTAAATTGCCTATAATAAGGTTTTGGATTGTTGGAAATATGAGCAATTTACGAATGATTTTATTAACAAAATACTAGATAAAGCATGACTAAAATAGCAAATATAAAGCAAGTCATGCAATCGACGAGAGAGAAGGTAAACATCGTCTACATATATGAACTTGAGGTAAACACATCTAGAACAGACACTAGATGAAGTTGCTTATCTGAAACAGAACCTAACATCGTAGGGCGAAACTAGAGCCAAGAACTGTAGGAGGACTTCTAACGAAAGGAGAAGAACACGACGGCACAGCAGCAGCAGCGAAGCGCTGGACTTGGGGTCGGTGTCCTCGCCTGCCATGTCGTCAAGGAGGTCGTGGGCGTCGGGGAAGAAGTCGTCATCGAGGAAGTAGTCGTCGGTGACCGGATCGTCCGTGATGAAGCAGCCAGATCGTCGCTGAGCACTCCCAAAAACCTTATCACCCTTCTCCCATACAGGACTCAAAAGGTGCGGTCTCGGAGGCCCTCTTGTCCCGACGTGCGGTGCACGCTGCAAGCCGGGACGAGGAAGACAGCGAGAGCGCAGAGATTGGAACTGTGGCGAGAGGAAGAGGACCTTCGATGTGTCTCTATGGAAGGCGACCTCTCTTATATAGGCACAGCAGAGGGGCGCGAACAGCTGCGCCGGAGGTGAAGCAACGGAGGAGACGAAGTGAGCAGGCAGCACGCGAAGAGGTGCGCCGTTCGTATTCATTATCCACTACCGCAAAAACTTTTCAGCTCCGGTGACCTTTCGTATACCCGTAGTGCGTGGCAAAATTAGACATCGGCTCGGCTCATTCCCACAACCAGGCGCGTCGTGATTTGAGGCGTGGCGTGGCGTGGCGGGCGGCGGAGGAGGAGCGCGCGTGGATGTCCCTCTTGTTCTCATGCTCATACAAGTGGGGAAAGAACCTCCCTTATAAGGAAGTCCAACTCCCACTAAACTAGCAATGTGGGACTAAACTTCAGTAGTATCCCTTGCCTAGAACAAATGGGCTAAGTGGGCCTCTAGGATTTATTAGGAATTTCTGAAATAGTTATTGGGCTGCCCCCAATATAGACTAAATTCCAGCAATCCCCCACCAGATCGCAGAGGCACACAGAAATTTGCCTTTGGTTCCAAAACACTGTTTTATATACCGGTACTACAGTGGAGACTGTTAAGTTGAACTTCCACCTTGAACTCTATGCTACACTAGTAAGCAACTTGAGCAGTGGACTGGTCCTTGAAGCGCAAGTTTTCGTGAATCTAGCTTCACGAAAGCCTTGACCGATCACGTGGCTACCGTGGGTCTTCCCAGGGTGGAGCTTATCGTCATACTTCGTGACCTTTCATGAGTTTACTATAGAGAACCCTACTCTCATAGATTGCGACGTTTGACAACCAGACTCATATAGGTGTGTTCTTCAAAAGATGTTCTGCAGGATAACATCTCTACTTAAATAAGCCACTTAGAACACATTAAGATATACATCAACCTGCCATGCAGATTAGAGAGTATTGCATCTTCATGGAGTGGTATTGTGAATAGTAGGGATACTCTCCTCTCGGTTGACCAACAGCTTGTCTTCCACATCTAATTCACGGGATCTCCAATCACAAAGAATAGGTTAGCACTGTGAACAACTCATATTGTGGGTCTCATACCCATCTCCTCGATGCATTATCTATCACATTACGCGATAGACCCTTAGTAAAAGGATCTGCCAGATTTTTAGGCGTTTGGATATAATCCAAGCGCAATAACTCGGAGTTTTTCATTTTCCGACAGACTTTAACCTTCTCGAGCGTGTCTTGATGACTTCATGTTATCCTTTGAGCTGCTCACTTTCATGATCACAGTTTGATTGTCACAGTTCATAAGGACACCCGTACAGGTTTCTCAAAAACCAGCAAGTCATTCAAGAGCCGTGAAGCCAATCTGTTTCAACCGTAGCTGTATCTAGTCTTGTGAGTTCTGCTTCCATTGTTGACCTCATTAAGATGGTCTACTTGCAAGACTTCAAGAAACAGCGCCACCTCCATGAGTGAATACATATCCGCTCGTGGCCTTTATCTCATCGACATCGAGATCCAGTTTGAGTCACTATACCCTTCAAGCACCTTTGGGTGCCGGTGTAGTGAATTCTATAATTTCGATGCCTTTCAAATAATGCAACTCTCTCTAGAGATTTCAATGCACATCTCCTGGTTTTGAGACAAACCGACTCAGTTTGCTAACAGCAAAAGAGATGTCAGTCTTGTAGCAGCTAAGTACATAAGCGAGCCAATAATCGAGAATACTTCAATTGATCTCTAGCAATTCTTGATTCTTTCAAGCAAGACGCTAGCATCATATGGTGTTGGAGAGGGCTTGCAGTCACTATAGCCAAAGCGACTCAAGATCTTTTCCACATAGTGAGATTGAAGCAATGTAATCCCACCATCATCATCTCTCAACAACTTCATGTTCAGAATGACATCAGCCACTCCTAAATCCTTCATCTCAAAACAGCGAGATAGGAAATCCTTGACCTCCTTAATAACATTCAGATTTGTTCCGAAAATCAGTATGTCATCAACATACAAGCAAAGCATAACTCCCTCGCCCCACCATGGCGATAGTACACACATTTATCAGCTTCGTTCACAACAAAGCCTGCAGCTGTTAAAGTTCTTTCAAACTTCTCATGCCACTGTTTGGGTGCTTGCTTGAGTCCATACAAATACTTCAGCAACTTGCACACTTTCCCTTCCTGACCATCTGTTACAAACCCATCTGGTTGTTCCATATAAATTTCCTCATCCAACTCTCCATTTAGGAAAGCAGTCTTAACATCCATCTGATGAACGAGAAGACCATGTGAGGCAACTAGTGAAAGTAGAACTCGAATAGTGGTCAGTCAAGCCACAGGTGAGTAAGTACCAAAGAAGTCTTCACCTTCCTTTTGGGTATAACCCTTAGCCACGAGCCGAGCCTTGTACTTTTTGATAGTACCATCAGGCCTAAGCTTCTTCTTGAATACCCATTTGCATCCTATAGGTTTGCACCCATAAGGACAATCAGTTATCTCCCAAGTTTCATTCGCCAAGATGGAATCCATCTCGCTACGAACTGCTTCCTTCCAGTAGTCAGCATCTTCAGATGCATAGGCCTCTGAAATAGAACTGGGAGTGTCATCTATGAGATACACAAGAAAATCATCACCAAAGGACTTTGCAGTCCTCATCTCTCAGCTCCTAGTAGGAACTTCATTGTTCTCCTCCACAGGATTTTCAAAGTGTTCCATCGAAATGCCAGTTCGGTAATTGTAATCGGTTCTGATTCGATGAACTAGGCATCTCTGATTAGATGAGGTAGTCATATCCTTCATGGGAAAGATATCTTCAAAGAAAGTCGCATCATTCAACTCCATGATCGTACCGACATGCATGTCGGTACCTCAGATTTTACAACCACGAATCTATAGCCAATGCTATGAAAAGCATATCGAGGAAAAAACAATCCACGTCTTTGGTCCAAGCTTCCGCTTCTTTGGAATTGGAACATTGACTTTCGCCAAACAACCCCATGTTCGCAGATAAGAGAGTTTTAACCTTTTCTTCTCCCATTCCTCGAATGGAGTTATCTCTTTGTTCTTTGTGGGGACTCGATTTAGGACATGACATGATGTCAATTTCACCTCCCCCCACCATGCCTTGGAGAGACCCGATGTGTCTAACATGGCGTTAACCAAATCAGTTAGAGTACGGTTCTTTCTTTCGGCCACCCCATTTGACTGAGGTGAGTAGGGAGGCGTCCTCTCATGGATTATACCATGTTCCACACAAAAAGCATCAAATTCATTGGAAAAATACTCTCCACCACGGTCGGACCTAAGCCTCTTGATTTTTCGATCAAGTTGGTTTTCCACTTCAGCTTTATAGATCTTGAAAAAGTTCAAAGCCTCATCCGTAGATTTCAGAAGATACACACGGCAGTATCTAGAGGAGTCGTCAATTAACGTCATGAAATATTTATTTCCACCTTTTGTCAAAACACCATTCATTTCACATAGATCTGAATGTATTAGTTCTAGTGGTGCAAGATTTCTCGTCTCCGCAGTCACGTGAGACTTACGAGGTTGCTTAGCTTGCACACACACATGACACTTAGATCCCTTGACAGTGGTGAAACTAGGGATTAAGTTCAACTTCGCTAGTCGCGACATGCAACCAAAGTTAACATGACAAAGACGTGAATGCCACACATTTGATTCACTATTGTTGCAAATATGATTAACAACTTTATTGCAAGCGTCGATAAGGATAAACGAAACAGGCCTCTCGACTCATAGCCTTTACCAACAAAGGTTCCATACTTGGATATTACAAATTTATTCGACTCAAAGACAAGCTTATAGCCATCTCTACACAGAAGAGATCCGCTAACAAGATTTTGATTGACGGAGGGGACATAATGCACGTTCTTCAGCCGCACGATCTTCCCCGAAGTAAACTTCAGATCGACCGTGCCAACACCACGAACAGAAGCACTTAAACTGTTGCCCATCGGCACGGTTGAAGTCCCTACGGTATGATAAGACGAAAACATGGAAATATCACCGCATACATGCACATTAGCACCCGTGTCAATCAACCAATCAGGAGAATGACATACTGAAAGAATAGTGGGAATATACCATACCCAAAGCATCCTTCATGTCGTTGTCTCCAATGACAACATTAGCGGTCTTGCCGCCTTTCCCGAGATAGCGCTTGTCATAGCGATTAGGACAACTAGGAGCCCAATGATCAAGATCTCCACACACATGACAAGCACCTTTCTTCTTGTCACTCTTCTTCTTGAAGTTTGTGTGTTGTACAGCCTTGTTCTTCACATCAAACTTTACTTTACCATCAAGCTTGCCCTTGTTCTTGAACTTGTGGGACTGGAAGTTTTTCTTCTGTACCAGATTGGCACTAGATCCTCCCTCAATACCTCGAGCATGTGTGTCCTTTGCTCTCGCCTTTTCTTCCACATCAAGAGTACCAATGAGATCCGGAACGGAAAACTCCTGTCTCTTATGCTTGAAGAGGTAGCAAAGTTCCTCCATGAAGGAGGAAGCTTAGTGATGATACCCCCGGCAACAAACTTGTCCGGTAGCATGCAATTGAAGTGCTCAAGTTCTCTAGCAAATGACTGTATCTCATGAGCCTGCTCAACCACGGAGCGCTCTTCAGTCATCATGTAATCATAGAATTGTTCCATGATGTACAGCTCAGTGCCGGCATCCGAGACCCCAAAGTTGGCCTTGAGTGCATCCCACATATCTTTTTCATTATCAATTGACGCATAAGCATCAACAATGTTCTCACGAAGAACACTCAAGAGAGCAGCCTTAAACAAGATATCCATTTTCTGAAAAGCTTGTGCCTGTTGGGCATCTTGCTCTCCTTCAGGTTTGCCAAGAGTGGCGTCATAACAGCTCATGATCTGAAACCATAAGACTGCTCTCACGCGCCACCTCTTATAGTGGATACCCTCAAACATAGGAGGTCTCATGGAAGCAGCAAAACCACTCGGGGTAAATTGCCTATAATTAGGTTTTTGGATTGTTGGAAATATGAGCAATTTACGGAATGATTTTATTAACAAAAATACTAGATAAAGCATGACTAAAATAGCAAATATAAAGCAAGTCATGCAATCTGACAGAGAGAAGATAAACATCGTCTGCATATATGAACTTGAGGTAAACACATCTAGAACTGACACTAGATGAAGTTGCTTATACGAAACAGAACCTAATATACGTAGGGCAGAAACTAGAGCCAAGAACTGTAGGAGGACTTCTAACGGAAAGGAGAAGAACACGTACGGCACAGCAGCAGCAGAAGCGCTGGACTTGGGGTCGGTGTCCTCGCCTGCCATGTCGTCGAGGAGGTCCCGACGTGCGGTGCACGCCGCAAGCCGGGATGAGGAAGACAGCAGTAGCGCAGAGATTGGAACTGTGTGGCGAGAGGAAGAGGACCTTCTGATGTGTCTCTTGGGAGAGGAGCGACCTCTCTTATATAGGCACAGCAGAGGGACGCGAACAGGCTGCGCCGGGAGGTGTAGCAACGGAGGGAGACGAAGTGAACAGGCAGCACGCGAAGAGGTGCGCTGTTCGTATTCATTATCCACTACCGCAAAAACTTTTCAGCTTCCAGGTGACCTTTCGTATACCCGTAGTGCGTGGCAAAAATTAGACATCGGCTCGGCTCATTCTCGCGGCGCGGCGCGGCGGCGGAGGAGGAGTGCGTGTGAATGTCCCTCTTGTTCTCATGCTCATACAAGTGGGGAAAGAACCTCCCTTATAAGGAAGTCCAACTCCCACTAAACTAGCAATGTGGGACTAAACTTTAGTAGTATCCCTTGCCTTGCACAAATTGGCTAAGTGGGCCTCTAGAATTTATTAGGAATTTCTGAAATAGTTATTGGGCTGCCCCCAATATAGACTAAATTCCAGCATCTTACATGTCCATGTCTTAGAACTTGACTTGCGTGCTGTTGACGAAATTAGCCCTCTCCTTTCCTTTGTCATGCTAGCATATGTCTGTAGTATGACATGAGTGGTTTCTATGATATGTAAACTAAAAGCACTCAGTTTCATGCGATGGCAAACATCACTGATGTAGTTCAGCTATTAGGAAGCAGCTTGTTGCCTCGTTCAACGTTGCTTTCTCTCAACACACACACTAAACAAAAGTTTGGGTCAACAAGGACTCCCAAATCCCAATGCTAATTTGAAAGGCAGATGATTGGGGTAGAAATATACTCATCCAATATCCTCTCTGTCACAACTCACAAACAAGCCGAGTGGCTCACGATCGACTAATGTCACAATTCAGTGTCAAGTTTACACTACATCGGTTCTCGAGTGAAGTGCATCCTAGGTCCTCGAACTATTTCGAAGGTGTCATGTAGGTCCTCAAACTAAGAAAAGTGTCATTTAGGTCCGCAAAAATCCTTGAAGTGTAATAAGTGTATATATATGTGACACCTCTGAAATAGTTTAAGAACCTATGTGACATCTTTGTAATAGTTTGAGGACCAGGATGACACACATATTGCACTTTGAGGACCTAAATGATGATTTTCATAATTCAAGGACCTATGTGACACCTTTAAAATAGTTCGAGGACCTATGATGCACTTCACTTAAAAACCCAGCAATCATCTAGCGGCCTGGTACGATTGGATGTGTCTCTTCCTCGACAGGTTCCTTGCACTGCACATACACTATTCCATCGATCTTTAACTTCACCATATGCATCATCAGACCTCCACAACATGAAAGATTTTCTTTTTTTTTGGAAAGGAGGAAGACCCCCGGCCTCTGCATCTGGAAGATGCATGCAGCCACTTTATTAATTATGGCAAAAGACCTTACAAAGTAATACTCGACAGTAAGACTGAAGCCACCGTCTAGGCAACATCTGTCGCTACTCCTATCCAGTTGGTGAAGGGATGCTGATAGTCTGGGCCTAATACCAAACAGACCTTGCAGCCAAACCTAACATCTAAGACCCAAGGCCCTAACCAGGACACCTGCCGGGTATGGGGCACCCACCGGTCCGGTGCACACTCAAAGGCCACCGCCGCCACCTTCCACCAATCCATCTTCACAGCTGTACTAATGGAACTACCTTGCCCGGTCTAGCCGCCGTCAACGCCACCACGACGCCAGACAGCGTCACCCTCCTGCGCGAGTCCATCATCGCATATCAGACGCTTAATCTCCAGGTCGTCATGCCATCGAGATCTGTCACCATCAATGTGTATGATGAAGCACCGCTCCACCGAAGACGTCGTCCACTGGTCCCTTGAGCCCGTGTACACCTCCAAGAATGACGCCCCCAAAGGGGAAACGACACAAGCGCGCTGCCGTTTTCTGATCTACCGATCTAGGATTTCCCCCGGAGGTAGCAGATAGTGGTCTAGAACTTCTCCCCGGCGATGCCTTCAAGAAGGGAACGACACCATAGAGCGCCGCCATCACTGGCTTTGGCATCTAGCCAAGAGCAGGTTTTCACCCAGATCTATTCGAAAAACTCCATCCAGCTTCTTGTGCACGGATCGCCGCCTTCTCTGTCGGATACTAGACCAAAGGATCCAACTGTCGCCGTCAGATCCATGCAACCAGCACTGGGAGATGACGACAGTCTCCCTGGACCGGAGCTAGCACGAACCAGAGCAGATCGAGTCTTAGACGATGTTACCCCTGGAGCTCCGGCAGACCAGCGAAGAGCCACTGGAACCACCGTGTCCAGATCGCCGGCCACGCCGGGCCGCCGCCACCCCCGCGGCGTCTGGTAGTCACCAGAACCGGGACGGGCCGGAACCGGTCGGACCAATGGGCGCACCGCCACCCATCCATGGGGTCGCCGCCCCGGCCACCGCCGCCCCCTGTGCATCCGGCCGATTCCCACTAGCACCACCACAGGCGCCGCCGCTGGGAGGTCACGCCACCGTGGGCCGAAGTGGGGGCCGCACCTCCGCGGATTCGGGGGCCCGCGCCACCCATGGATCCGGGGGAAAGGGGAGAGGCCCTCCGCCACCGCGTCGCACGCACGGGCTTAACCCGGTGCCGACCACCTGCGGCGGCGGATGGGAGGACGGGCACGGGGCGGGTCGCTAGTGGCGGAGGTTGGCTCCCCCCATGTCGCACGTGAGGGGGGCGATGCGAGAGGCGAGTGGCCCTGAGTTACTCCAATGGTTATCTCTCACAACATGAAAGATGGTGTAATAGTTCTTCAAAAACTCGACTGTGTGGGAGGACATGGCTCTTAAGAAACGGCATGTAAAGATCTGGATCAATCAGGCTCGCACGTGCAATATGATTAGAATGACTTATTGGTAAAGTGGAAGGCTACCAAAGATGAGACGCTAGTGTTGCTGCGGAAGACACGACCACACCATAGACAGAACACACTACCCTTCCATAGTTCCACATTATATACTCCATCAGCAGCAGCAGAAAGGGACAGATCAAAGCACTGGACCACTCATCTCGGTAAAATGGCACATAGAAGCGAGTCAACGTTTTCTTTGCGTGGTTATGCTAATAACACAAGATGAAGTAGCCGAGAAAGGAGACATGAAGAGATTGGTGTTTAGATAGTTGCACCGGTGGTACGATGAACAAAGCACATCACAGCTAAATATCTTGGATCAAACACGTACGATTTTTCATGTTTTTCACGTGTGGCTTTACTGTATCCTTTCTTGATAATGAAGACACATTGCTTTGGCGGTTCGCGGGAATTGTGCCTACAGTTGTGTTCTCGCAGTGGCTAATGAGAGACTTTCTCTTCTGCACTACACGACCTATATGGTTGTGAATCCACAACAACCATGAAGCTAGTGTTCATCATGGCCCTCTTTACTATATATGTCATGTGCGTCATGCTACAGTCACGATCCCCTTTGGCACGTTGGTGGCTCGTGCATAAGTCGGCCTTTACATAGTTTCTGAAAGACATACTGTCGAGAGAAAGCAATTACTCATGCTCTTTGCAATTCACTTTCCAAAATCTACTGTAAGAAGAAGAAGAAGCTGTGTTGCAAAACCGATGAACATTCACAACTTTCCTGTTTGGCTTGATTCATGCACACATATTTTTCTAGTTTTGTTTCCTTTTAATCCACACATCGCCAGTCAACATAATTGACGATCTGATTGATTCATAACTCAATTTTTTAAAGGACTCATTTTGAGAAACTGAATTAATCATGAGAGCCTACCAAGTCATTGGTTGGTCTCGACAACCAGGATTAGAATTCTTATCCAGTCCATCTGTGGTGACGATGGGGTGAAGACGTTTACCCTTCTTGAAGGCATTGCTATGGAAGTAGTCAAGTGTTTATTTCATATCTTGTAATGGTTTGAATGTGGTTGCTTTGTTATGTACTCTGCTTAATGATTAATTAAAATGGTTGTGTGCATCACAATGATGTAGAGGGTGGAGGATTAAACCTCTTTGAAAAAATAAACTTAGTGCCTGTGTAAATATTTACTTTATCATACCACACCCATATTATGCACCCTAGCCACGCCACGTGTAAAGAACTATATGCAAGTATTCAAATGTATCTTGGTCCTAGCTTCTTTCTCCCCCCACGTCATCATTTATGGGTTGTGGGTTGCGGCTTGGTGAAACTAGAAGTACCTTTTTTATTGGTCACACAAAACCTCTGCCTATAGTTTAGAAATGGAGGAAGTACAATTACATGTGAAAACCTGCAGGGTCCACTGACATCTCAACCCAAAACAATTGAATACACGACTACATAATGATACACATAGCGCAACACACGTCTGAACAAGCAGGAGCCACAAAGCCTCCCACTGGCCGAAGAACAACGCTCTCTACCGGCCTTGGTGAGAGTCGGAAGAGTCGTCGACGAAATACAGCTCTGGTTGCAACAAATATGGCATAGATGCACCCGCAACAAAGGCCTCCTTTCGAACCATGGAAGGACCTAGAGGTTGAAGCATTTGCCGCCGCCAAGGATGAAGAAGAACCATATGCGACTAGGAACATTGAGAGCCCCCAAACTGGGCAGAAACCACCAAATAAGAGACCAAGCCTTTCCATTTCACTCGCCTTGTAATCACCATTTCATAAACCGCTAGGTGGGCCTCCATATTGGAGGTTGAAGAGGGTAGCAACTGCCATCGGACGAGATCGATGGCTAAGGTCAGCCCCGCACAGGCCCAGAAGAAAAAGCATGTAGAAAATCGCCAACACACATGTGGAAAGAGACCAAAACATAGGAGATATAAGCTTGTGTCCTCTCCCAGCTAACCCGCTTGAACTACTAAGGTGGCTGAGATGAATGCCCAACTAAAGATGTTCAGAGAAATAATTTGTTGATGAACAAGTAGAACTAGTTGATTCTAACTTTGAACTACTATGTAGTTGGTTCCTTGAAATATCTTTGTTAGGACTTGAAATGGTGAAGATAGGTAAACTTTCCTAATTAATCCCAACCCTGTGCAGCCTAATATCAACACAGGTAAAATGGCCAGCTGATTGCACTGTGTATGACCTTCGAATTTTAGCCAAGAATTCTTCATAACCAGAACATACGTAAAACTTGCAGCATATATCGTGGATATGTGGCATGCTTGTCTTGGTTTGACCATTTAGAAACTATGTACATATACAATAAAGTGTGCAACAAACGTAACCTCCTCCCACACATGAAATGATTTTTTTTCTTCCGAAAAGGGACATATGAGAATGGTTGGTATTGCATATTTTTTCTTATGTACCCATGTCCTAGAAACCTGGCTTGTGTGCAGTAGAATGGAATTGGCCTTTCCACCTTGGAGGTGCTAGCACCTAGCATATGTGTGTAGTGTTAACGGACTGCAGTGGTGTGTAAACTAAAAGCACCCAGGTTCATTCGATGGCATCAGTGGTGTAGTCCGGCCATCAGAAAGTTGCTTATTTCGTCGTTCGATGTCACTTTCTCACAATAAACACACTGGAGAAAATTTGAGGGTGACAAGGACTCCCAAATCACAATGTTAGAAATGCAATTGATTTGGGGCAACAATTTACTCTTGCAAAGTCCTCGCCGGCACACAAGCCGTGTGGCCCATGATTTACCGCCCAACATAATTCATTTTAACCCAAGGATACAATGAGCGAGAGAGAGAGAGAGGATGAACAATACTGACAGTTGGACGGTGTTTTTTGCGCTGTGTAAGTGTATGCAACTTTTATTCTTTATCTCTGTTTTATTTTTGAAGAACTCAAAAGTAAAAAAAAAAAAAAGACAATCCGGGTGCCTTATCCAGTCCCTCCGCGTCATCCCGCAGAAGTGGAGTCATGCAGATGCTGCATATCGTTTGTGTTGACCCCTAGTCACTCGACGAACACAGATTCTGGGCTCGCAGCATATGAAACATAAAAGCCTGAAAACTAGCAAACTAACTGTAACTATGCGACAAGGTTAACTGTAAACACAATGTCAAGCTCATTTATGATCCTCACCCGTTTGATGCTTCTTCAAGATGTATTGTCATTAGGGTTTTACATGATGATCGGAAGGATATTGTAATTCTTCAAAAATTCAACTGGCTTGAAGGACATGCCACCTCTTGAAATAGGCTTTCATCTCGCTTTACAGATAAGCCACACAACCGAACGATTAAAAGTGTTGAGAAATCCATCTCACAAAGCAGATAAAAAATCCAGACAAACAATGAGATTAACATTGACCCTGCCCCACGCCATAGCTGAAGAAGCTTCGAGCCATGATCCAAGCCTACCCGAAAACGGCACCGTGTTGTGACCAGAAGAAGAAGAATCTATGTAACAAACTGATGAAGATACACAACTTCATTAACAATTAATTTAATGGTCAGAGCAAGTAATTTGATGTTGTAATTTCCATGCTGTGTCAATTAAAGCGCCTAAATTTGTTATGGACATCACTAATGTAGTGTCGCTATTTGGAAGTATCTTACATTGTCCCATAGTGCGCTAACTTGGGCCGACGACAACGGCTCTCAAATCCCAGGCTCCCAGCAAAGGCAACTTATTTGGGGCTAAAAATGTAGCGAGGTTATAGCTTCTTGCTTCCCATGTCATACAGTGTGTGCCACAGTCGTTGCATGCAGCCTACTGTTGCAACCTATAAACCAGAAGTACTTTATTTCAACGTTCAACTGCAGTGTGTACAATTTTATGCAGCGAGATAATAGCTACAACCTTGATGAATCACAGTTAGGAGTCATAAAAAATAAGATCAGTCAAATTTCCTCATGCATCCCAATCCTAGCACCCTAATATCAACACATATAGAGTGTGTTTGGATTGGAGCCTACACCTACCGAACCAAAAAGTTGGTCGTTGACCAGCGTGGACAGCAGTTTGGATGGAGATCAATATTTTAGCTTGCCTGGACTGCATCAACTTCGTCAGTTGATTTTCACACCAAAGAGTTGATGAGTTGTGTCCTTGTGGGCAGCAGAATGGTTCACCAATACTTTGGAGTGCCCACAGTCGATAAGGCCAGCAGGGACAACATCCAAACACACCCATAAAAGTGCATGATGGCTCTCCGAGGATATATGTATATATAAGTCCTTTTCAGTAATTTAGGAGCTACGTGCGGATACAGTTAAGTCCACAGCAACCATAACTCACAAGGCACAACATGCCTCTATTTTCACTATTGAAATGTCCTTTAGATAGACATAGATATTAGTTCATACGTGCATATCTCACTTGAAATATATACGAGCCTGATCCTAGAACCCGAGTTACGTGGTATTGATGGAATTGGCCTTCTCTTTTTTCTAGCCATGCTAAATCGTATACACATCCATGCATTTCCTTCTCAAAAAAGGAAAATAATAAAGAAAAAAATAAGGTCCTACGCAGTTTTAGAGCACTAGTAGAAAAATGGCCATTTGTCCCGGTTCGTAAGACCCATTTGTCCCGGTTGGGGAACCGGGACTAAAGTGTCGGTACTAAAGCCTTATACCTTTAGTCCCGGTTCTTACACCAACCGGGACAGATGGGCCTCCACGTGGCCGCTGCGGCGAGCCCAGGCAGGAGGGCCTTTGGTCCCACTTGGTAGCACCAACCGGGACCAAAAGACATCCACGCGTCAGCAGCTGGCAGGAGCTGATGTTTTTTTTTAAAAGGGGTGGGTTTAGGGTATTTTGGGGGGTTAATTTAGGTGTTTCATATATTGTGTTAGCTAGCTAATTAATAGAGAGAAGTGTCCTCTCTTATCTCCGTGATTGGTCGACGCTACGTACTATACGTATAGAGAGGACTCGACACGCTAGCTAGTAAGTAAATGAAGGAAACAGAAGATCGTCATGAACATATGCGTACAGAGAGAAGTGATATCGACCTCTCCTTCTTCGAGAGATTGGTCGAACAATAAGTTTTCGTATATCTATCCGACGCTACTGGCTACATATATACAATATAAGATCTCTTACAATATAATCCCCTAATTATATATGAACTCAGGGTCCACATGGTATTCTCCGTCTTTATCGATCCTGTGGTCAAGAAAGAATGCCACCAATTCCTCTTGAATTGCTCGCATGCGATCTGGTGCTAGGAGTTCATCTCGCATCCGAAACATCTAATTTGAAGAAGGGGGTCAATACATATATATGAATGAATGGAACTTAACACAAATGATGGTAATAAAATAAAATTGTGAATATTATTGCTTACGCACTTCATATTGTTTGTTAGAGTAGCCCCGCTCACAGGTCGTGTGGCGGATGGACTCGCAAACGTAGTATCCACAGTAATTATTCCCGGTTTCCTGCCACAACCACTTTACAAGAAATAGAGGTCAATCAAACTGATAAGCAAGCATGTTAAATGGTATTGATTAAACTAGCGCTTGAATCACTAGGAGATGCGCGGAACTAGCTAGTAGTACTTACTTTCGGGTGTGTAAATCGCAGCTTCCTCGGCAGTCCGGAGCTTTTGAGGTGAATATTTTCCAAACCCTGCCAGACAAAGAAAACACTTACTTGATATCAGGAAGTGAACAAAGTTGCCGATATGATGCGATAATGATCGATTTAACTTACTTCTGGAGCATTTCAGTCATGTCCGCATACTCCTGGGGATCTTTTCGTCTCAAGTCTAAGACGGTTACTAGTCCCTGCTCAAGCTTAATCTCTAGGAGAATATAGTGGAACCTGCGCACGCATGCATAACTCATCAATTACATTACTATAACTTCGACTAATAAGGGAAACCGAATATGCACAAGACAGTAACACTCACTTGAAGTTGTAAGGAAAGAGTATTATAGCTTTGTTTTGATTTAATACCAACGATCGTAGCAAGTTGGCCTCGGTATCTTTGGCATTAAATTCAACTGTATATGCATCTATGATATTTGTGTTAATGAATCCAATATAACTGATTTGTCTTTTCTTCAATTCGGCGATCTTCAATCTGCATAATATAGTGAGGATAATTATATATACATGCAATGAAAGAGCTGACCTATATATAGAGACTTAATGACAGAAGTAGCACTTACAGACAGTAGCAAGTGACCGTTAATTTATCGAGGGCCTTTTGATTGAAAAACTGGAAGAACTCCTCAAATGGAACATTCAACACTTCAATTCGAACGAGGTCATGCTCCTCTTTAACTCTCAGCGTCAAAGTATTCATCCCCCCAGACTCTCTGCGGGTTTTCATGTACCAATCATGGAATCTTCGCATCATCGTTGTTAGAGATCTTTCATCTTTGACGAGAGGCTTCCTGTTATGGTATTTGTGCTCGTCCACCTCTTACATCATCGGGCAGGTAATCTCCAAGATTGGTATTGGGCAAAATCTTCGGATGATTAGCGACGACATCGCTAGACACCTTGAGCGGGGGGCCACGATTGGTTGGCTTGTTCGCCGAGCTGGGCAATTTTTTTCCCAGCTCTCGTTATGCTAACCTTTGATCACTGATAGTACTTCCCGACCGCTCCGCTTCGATAAATGACCTTTCAATAATGCGATCATAGTTGGATTGCGGCGGAGAAGGTGGTGCTCGCTTCAGGGCATCGATAGTGCACTTTGCTTTCACCGAATCTATCTTCTCCTCTGGAGGTGGATGTTTCTTTGCTTTCACCCCTTCAAAGAAGTCCCTCACTTCGGCTTCCACGATCTTCGCGTTTTCCTCCATGCTCCTCTCGTATAGTAACTTCTCTAGAGGCTTGAGAGATGGACCGAATATGTATTGCCTCCCGCCTCTGGCTGTACTGCTAGACACCGGCCAAGCAGATGGAGCGGCTGTGGCTGTCTTCTTTCCTTGCTTACGAGGCAGAGGAGAAGGACTATGACGCGCCAGAGCAGCCGGAGCGGCAGCGGGTCTCTTCCACCCTTGCTGACGAGGCGGAGAAGGAGGAGGCTAGCTGCTCGGGCGCGCCGACGCAGACGGAGAAGGAGGCGGAGTGCCGCCACGCGCCGGAGAAGGAGGCTGAGTGCCCTGATCACACGCCAGAGGAGGAGGCGGAGGAAGAGGCGGAGTGCCCTGACTCGCCGGAGGAGGAGGAGGAGGCGGAGGCGTCCAGTTCGGAAGGTTGATGAGCTCCTTCGGCCATAGGCATGGAGTTTTCAGAGCAGAACCCAGCCGAGTCTCCCCTTCACCGGTAGGGTGGTCAAGCTCGAGGACCTCAAATCCCTCCGTTATTTCGTCCACCGTCACCCTAGCATATCCTTCTGGAATTGGACGGCAGTGAAAAGTTGCGTCGGGTTCAGGAGGTCGAACAGAGCCGACAGCCGCCTTGACTTTGAAGTTCTACCATTGCGTCATAAGGTGGCAATGTTGAGACTCTGTGATAGCATCCACGGGGTAGCTAGCAGGAGCCGTGAAAGACAGGCTTCAGCTGAAGCAGCTCGGTGGAAGCCACGCTGCTTCTCCACTGAGATGGAGGGGTAGCTTCGGGGGTAGCTTCGTCAGGTCGCTTGCTGCGAACTGCTTCTTGTTCCTCTATCGCTTGTACCCTTGCGTGCAGCACCTACAGTTGGGTCTGCCCCACTTTCTTCCTCCTCACCTGCATCCGGAAACCCAGCCTTCCACAGAATGGAGCCTGGCATGCCTCGTGTCCATCCAGGGTGCTCAGGATTCCCGAGGGCCATTGTGAGCTCGTCTTTCACTCTGTCTGGAACGAACTTCCCTTGCTGCGCTGCATTGATATACTGCTGAAGCTTCTTGACGAGTATTTCAAGTTGGTCCTTCGGCCAAACGCACTTCCCTGATACAGGGTCCAAGGTTGCGCCAACCCCGAAGAACCAAGTCCAGCAACGGTCTAGCCAGTTCAATGTCTCTGGTTCGACCCCTTTATCAACCAGGTCATTCTCAGCCTTGGCCCACAACGGCCGGGCTTTGAGGTAGCCACCAGACCCTGTGCGATGGTGAAACTCCTTCTTCGCAGTATTTATCTTGTTTCTCGCTGACATATTCTTACTCTTGTCCGATGTCTTGTGGGCCACAAATGCGGGCCAGTGATCTCTGATCTTCTCATACCGACCGGTGAATTCCGGTGTCTTTTCTTGGTCGACAAACAATGTTTTTAGCTCATTCTTCCACCTCCTGAATAGATCTGCCATCTTCTTAAGAGCATGAGACTTGATCAATTGCTCTATAACTGGCTTCTCCTGATCCTCCTCTGGCGGTAGGGTGAAATTTGCCTTCAGCGCGGTCCAAAGATTATCTTTCTGCATATCGTTGACATAAGACACCTCAAGGTCTTCCTTCTTAGGCTTTAACCATTGATGGATGCTGATCGGGATCTTGTCCCTAACAAGAACCCCGCACCGAGCAGAAAATGCTTCCTTGGTCGGGATGGGTTCAATCGGTTGGCCATCACGCGCGATTCTTGTAATCGTGAACCTTTCATCCGAGCGCAACTTTTTCTTCGGGCCCTCGTTTCTTTACCGAAGTTGTGCTCGATCCGGAGGGCTAGAAAAAAGAAGAAAGACGAGAGTTAATATGTGTACATACCAAAACAACGAATGCATCAATTAGCTAGTCAGCACAGGCTTAATTAATATATATACCTGGCCAGACTCTGTTCGGTCACTGGAGCCGTCATCATGGTCTCCTTCTTGCACCGGCATTCGGTCACCGGAGCCATCATAATCATGTCTTTCCTCCTCCATTGTTCGATCACCATAGCCTGCTTCTTCACCCTGTCCTTCCAGACCATCATTGTCGTTAAGATACGACAAGACATCACCTCCGGCTAAGATTATGTCCCCCAACACCTCTTCTGCTGCCTTGTCTCGTCCGTGCTCCATTGTTTCTGCAAATATTACAACATGGCAATTATTATACAAACATATATATAGGACAAATGTTTCCTACAAGCAGTGGTAATTACCACCACTTGAGTTTTTTATGTTGTATGTAGTATCTGTCGGAACCGAGAGTATGTATGTGTAGTATGTAGTATATAACAATGATTAGGTAGTATATATACTGATTTTTAGGTAGTATGTATCATTTTTTAGTATGCTCATTTTTACTTACAAATATGTACGTATTTTACAAATATAACAAAAACTATGGGCTCATATGTAATTTTTTCATGTAACTTGCTTTGAAATATCTTAGATATAGTATATGAACATATCTAAAATAATAAAATAGTATATATAGTACCACATGGTAGTATATGAGACATGTGGGGTAACTACCACGGGTGGTAGGATGAATTTTCCCTATATATATATATATATATATATATATATATATATATATATATATATATATATATATATATATATATATATTAGTGGCAAACGTAGACCTAGCTACCTAATCACAACAAGGAATCATATTAGTGGCCTCGATACTTCTCTAGGGTTTGGGGTGGCCTCGGCAACGCTTCAAGGATTCGGGGTGGCCTCGATGACAACGCTCTTTTAACTTGGTAAAATTGGGTGGCCTCGGCAGCGCTTCTAGGGTTTGGATCAACTTGTGCACATTGCCAGACCCTCGACCGCTCGGCGATCCACGACCCTCTACGTACCCTATTTCCCGACCCTCGACCCCCTCATGTCACGTTTGTCTAGTGTCAAAGGATTCAACAAAACCATGTCTTCATCATTAGGCGCTAGTAATGAGGGCATGATGGTGCAAGCTCTCTAAAGTTATTTTGGAACAGAGTTCAGATAGGATAATTCGCTTTTTGGTACAAAGTTCAGCAAGAGCCTTCCGAATATCGCTATTTGGAAGGCCTTTGCTGAAATTCGTACAAAAAGACGAATTATCCTATCTCGGACTCCCTTCCAAAATAATTTTGGAAAACTTTGTACCATCATGACCCGGTTACTTCCGGCTAATGATGAAGCCATGGATTTCTTCAATACTTTGACACTAGCTAGGAAGCCTCTCGACCCCTCCTCGATCCTCGACCCTCGACCCCTCGGCGATCATCGACCCTCGACCCTCGAACCCTCGGCGGCCCTCGACCCCTCGGCGGCCCTCGACCCCTCGGCGTTCCTCGACCCTCGAACCCTAGGCCCCTCGATGACCCTCGAACCCTCGACCCCTCGGCATTCCTCGACCCTCGACCATCGAACCCTAGGCGGCCCTCGAACCCTAGGCCCCTCGACGACCCTCAAACCCTCGACCCCTCGGCGTTCCTCGATCCTCGACCCTCAAACCCTCGGCGCCCCTCGAACCCTCGGTGTTCCTCGACCCTCGAACCCTAGAACCCTCGACGACCCTCGAGCCCTTGGTGACCCTCAAACCTCAACCCTAGTTCCCGACCCTCGCCCCTCGAACCCTCGGCGACCCCCCCATGTCGAAGTTATCAGGGAGGGGGTATATCGACCCCCCGCTCCTCATGTAAGAAGAGGAAAAAAGATCGAAGAAGAAAAAAAAGAGGAGAAGAAGAAAGGAATAGAGAATATCAAAGAAAAAAAGAAGAAAAAAAGAAGAAGAAAAAAGAGGAGAAGAAGAAAAAATAGAGAAGAAAAAAATAGAATAAAGAAAAAAAATAGAATAATTCTATTTTTCTTCTTCTCCTCTTTTACTTCCTTTTTCCCTTCTTATTTATTTCTCCTCTCCTCTTCTTCTCCTTTCTTCTTCTCCTTCTTCCTCTTCTTATTTTCCATTTTTCCACTCCTTCTTTTTCTTCTTCTTCTTCCTTCTTCCTTCTTCCTCTTTTCTTCCTTTTCTTTATTATACATTTTCCTCTACACTAACCTAAAACGCACTAACCTAAAATAGATATCTACTAATTAACAACCTAAATAAAAAATACATATATGAAAAAACATCATATGCACAAAAACATCATATGAACATGATATGAAAAAAACGTCATATCAACATCATCACATATATGAAAAAAATCGAAGGCTGCCGGACCGTGGGGGCGGGCGGCGACGGCGTCGGGCAGCGGTGGCTGGGCCGGCGAGGCGGTGATGGCGAGGGGCGGCGACGGCGCTGGGCGACGCAGGCGGTGACGGCGTCCGGGCAGCGATGGCGCTGGGCCGCGGCGAGGCGGTGATGGCGTAGGGGCGGCGGCGGCGTCTGGGCTGCGCGGGAGGTGACGGCATCGGGCGGCGCGGGCGCTGGCGGCGGCGACGGGCAAGGCGTGACGACGAGGGCGCGGACGGCGTCTGGCGGCGGGCGGCGACGACGCCGATCTTGGCATCTGGCGGCGTCGACGCCGATCTTGGCATCTGGCGGCCTCGATGAGCTCGGCGTCGTCGGGCGGGGGGGGGGGGGGCAACTAGCGATGAGTTCGTCAAATTTTCCTAAGTGCTACTTATATACCCAGGCCTTTGGTCCCGGTTCATAGCACCAACCGGGACCAAAGGCCTCTTTTTAGCAGCCCAAAGGGCGGGAAGCAGAGACCTTTGGTAACGGTTGGTGCCACGAACCGGTACCAATGCCCAACCTTTAGTCCCGGTTGGTGCCACCAACCAGGACCAAAGGCCTTGTGCTGCCCGCGTCACGGCCAAAAGTTTAGTCCCACCTCGCTAGCTGAGAGAGCTCGAGAGTGGTTTATAAGCGCTGTTTTGCCCACCCTCTCGAGCTCCTCTCAACTGCAGGCTTTCGGGCCGAACCTGTCACTTTGTGCATGTGGGCCTACTGGGCCTGTTGCGGGCCTGAATCCTGGCCCATGGTTGGGTTTCTAGTCGTATTCAGGCCGTGGTGGCCCCGTAGGTGGCACTTTTTTTGTTTTCTTTGTTGCTTTATTTATTTTATTTTGTTTCTACTTACAACAAAATACTTACTGTTGCTATTTTATTTATTTTGTTTCTACTTATTTATTAAAGTTTATTTGTTTCTACTTATTTATTTTATTTTGTTTCTACCTATTTATTTTATTTTATTTTTGCTTATAATGTTTTGAACAAAAATACTTTGATAATTTTAGTTGATTCCTTTTGCTATTAGAGTTTCATTAAATTTTTCTAGTTCATCCTTTTTCTATTAGAGTTGCATTAAAGTTTATTTTGTTTCTACTTATTTATTTTCTTTTCTTTTTCTTTTTATTTATTTTATGTAAATTCTTTTTTGCTTTAAATGTTTTGAACAGAAAATACTTTGATAATTTTAGTTGCATAAATTTCATGTATAAAACTAGATGCACTTCATGTACAAAACGGACAATCTCTTTCGAAGTATTAGGGTTTCATACGGAAACTCATCTGTTACAAAGGGATTTCATTTTTTTTAAACTTATTTGAACTCCAGAATTTTTGTGTGTTCAAAATGCACCATTCAAAGCCACATCATCAATTTTCAACCCTTTGTGACTTCATTTGTTAATTTTCATGCATTTATTGATTTTTTGAGCTATAAGACCCTGACATTGAAAAGCACTACAAATGAACTCAGAAAAGAAAAGGTTGAAAGTTGGCATGGTATCATCATTTCACCCACATTGCATGTGCGAGAGGGTTACGACAAAAATTAGATGCACTTCATGTACAAAACGGGCAATCTCTTTCGAAGTATCAGGGTTTCAGACGAAAACTCATCTGTTACAAAAGGATTTCATTTTTTTTGAAGTTATTTGAACTTCAGACTTTTTGTGTGTTCAAAATGCACCATTCAAAGCCACATCATCAATTTTCAACCCTTTGTGACTTCATTTGTTATGTTCATGCATTTACTGATTTTTTTGAGCTATAAGCCTGAAATTCAAAATCATTTCAAATGATCTCTGAAAAGGTTGAAAGTTGGCATGGTATCATCATTTCACCCACATAGCATTTGCATAAAAGTTGAGAGGGTTACAGCAAAAACTAGATGCACTTCGTGTACAAAACGGACAATCTCTTTCGAAGTATCAGGGTTTCATACGGAAACTAATCTGTTACAAAGAGATTTCATTTTCTTGAACTTATTTGAACTCCAGACTTTTTGTGTGTTCAAAATGCACCATTCAAAGCCACATCATCAATTTTCAACCCTTTTTGACTTCATTTGTTATTTTTCATGCATTTACTGATTTTTTGAGCTAAATGACCCTGAAATTGAAAAAGCACTACAAATGAACTCTGAAAAGGTTGAAAGTTGGCATGGTATCATAATTTCACTCACATAGCATGTGCAAAAAAGTTGAGAGGGTTACGGCAAAAAATAGATGCACTTCATGTACAAAACGGGCAATCTCTTTCGAAGTATCAGAATTTCAGACGAAAAATCATCTGTTACAAAGTGACCAAATTAATTGAAGTTCATCATCACATTAAAGACAAAGTACATAAATAGTTCTCATTGAACAACATATAGCTCTCCAGAGCATCTAGTTAAACCATACATTGAAACTATGTAAAACCTTTCAACGCAACAACAAATGCGACCATAGTCACAACCAAGGTAACAATTGATCCAAGGGCATAATGATACCAAACCTCGGTATCAATGACATATTTTCTAATCTTTCTAATCTTCAACCACATTGCATCCATCTTGATCTTGTGATTATTGACGACATCCGCAACATGCAACTCCAATATCATCTTCTCCTCCTCAATTTTTTTTATTTTTTCCTTCAAGTAATTGTTTTCTTCTTCAACTAAATTTAACCTCTCGACAATAGGGTCGGTTGGAATTTCCGGTTCAACTACCTCCTACATAAATAAAATCTATGTCACATTGGTCGGCATAATTGTCATAAACAATAAACGAACCAAATAGTTATAAAAAGATAATATATACCACATCCGAATCATAGACAGGACAAGGGCCAACGGGGGCGGATACCAAAACCATCGCACTATATAATAACAAGCAATAATAAAAGTAAGAAAATTAGACAAGTATCTATCTAAAGTAAGAATTATTTTCTTTCAGAAAGAAGATAAGAACAAGAGGCTCACCACGGTGGTGCCGGTGACGAGATCGGCGCGGACGATCGACGGAGGTGAAGACGGGGACGGGACGTGACGGACCGCCAAACCTATGCAAATCTCGGGGGAAATGGAGCTTGGAGGTCGAGCTTCGAGGTAAGAAAGTTTAACTAGTGTGGCTCGGGCATTTCATCGAACACCTCATGTGCATAGGAGGTGAGCTAGAGCACCCAAATGCCCTCCCCTCGCCCGCCAGAAAAAACAAAGCACTGTGGAGTGCTCTGCTGCGGCGATGAGGTATATATAGGCAACTCATTTGTCCCGGTTCGTGGCTGGAATCGGGACTAAAGCTTCCCCTTCTGTCCCAGTTCGAGCCACAAACCGGGACCAATGTATGTGGGCCAGGAGCGAGGCCCATTGGTCCCGGTTCATACCAGGAACCGGGACAAATGGGTCCAGACGAACCGGAACCAATGCCCACGAGGCCCCGGCCGGCCCCTGGGCTCATGAACCGGGATGTATGCCTCCCATGGGTCCCGGTTCATAACTGAACCAGGACTAATGGGCTGGCCAGCCCCGAACCAAAGCCCTGTTTTCTACTAGTGGAGGCAACACATGGATTCACCATTCTAGAAGGGGCTAATGTGAGATGAAAGTAGCCTTTTTCAATAGGACAAAAATCATCGTAGGGAATGACAACACGACTAGATTTTGGGAAAATGCGTGTCTAGGGGAGAGGCGACTAGTCATACAATATCCAACCCTCTACAATATTGTACAACATAAGGAAGCTTTTGTAAGTAAAATACTAGGATTTGTGCCCTTGAACATTCAGTTCCAAAGGTCCCTGGTGGGGGACAGATGGGATAGATGGCTACATCTTATGTGCAGGTTGATGGAGGTTAACATATCTAATGATCCAGATACACGTCACTAGAAACTTTCGGTGTCACGGGTTTTCTCGGTGAAATCTATGTATTTAGATTTGATTGAATTTAGTCCAATCCCAAAATCGCTACATATTTGGAACATTAAGATGCCTTTAAGAATAAAGATATTTATGTGTTTTGTGCACAAGGAAGTGATTTTTGCTAAGGACAACTTGACAAAATGTAGTCGGGAGGGTAGTAAACGATGTTGTTTTTGCAATCTAGGTGAAACTATCAAACTTCTTTTTCTCAAAATGCCCACTAGCCAAGCTTTTATGGCGTGCATTACATGTGGCCTTCAATGCCAGTTCTTCTAATAGCCAAGTATGTTCTACACAGACTTGTACATGGTCGTGAATCCACAACAACCATCAAGTGTCCACCATTTATTTAAACCAGGGGTCTTAGGGCGCAATCCATTAATTAAGAAGAAGGTAGTTTCCTGGTCAATTAATAGAAAACGAGGTGGAAACTGCCAAACCCTGTTGACCAAGCACACACAAGAGACAACACAGGCACAACACTGCGAAGAATACCTTGTCAAGGTTGCATGTTGTTGTCATTCATTATGACTACCCCTAAGCAAGTGAATCCGACTTCACCGTAAACAACCACCGACCAAGCCCACACCACAAAAGCAATGAGAAGCCACAACATCCAAGCCAAGCAAAGCCACCCGTGTCAGTGACAGTGCAACTCTGATTTTGATGGCAAGCTGTGAAGGAAATTATGCAAGGTTGTCACCAAACAAACCACTTGTGGTCCGTCAATGTCACCACCCAGACTCTACCACCATACCTCTGACTTCACAACAACAAGCGACCCAAGACAATCCAATAGAAACGCCAAAGAGTCGACTACCGCAACCTCCGTCGCGACTCCAACATCGCTCACCCCCGACGCCGTATCATAGAAGCTCTCAAACCACCACCTGCCAGGAATTTGTGATCCACAACGTCGTGCATGTGCAACGTGGGAAAGCGCAAGCAAGATCGGTGACCTTCAAGGAGACATCCCGAAGGGAGGAACAACATCCTCACCCAACCCAACACGAGTTTTAAAGCTTCCTGAAGAACATGGGCCATTGGATGATGGAAGAGGAGATGCTCCACCACACCCTGTCTCCCCTAGGGTGCTCCATCGTCAAATCTTTCGCTTGAAGTTTTCCACCCCAATACCCCCAAACATCTCATGGCCCAATGCCACTAGCCCGCAAACCCATTGGTCCACACATCCAAAGTGACAATGACCCCATCACCATGCAGAGCCACCTCGTCTCCATCAAGTGTCTATCATGGTCCTCTTTAATATCCCACATGCATCATGCTATAGTGGTTGTCCCCTTTGGCACATTGGTGGCTCGTGCATAAGCATGTGTTTAGCTAGTTTTCCAAAAGAGCAATTGTGGAGAAGAAGCAATCAGTCACGAGAAGAAGCTATGTATAACAAACTATATACACCCCTTAAAAAACTAATAGACATACACAACTTTCCTATTTTGTCTTGATTTAGAATTGAAAACATTTTTTTTCTAGTTTCGTTCCTTTTAATGTACAGATCATCGATTAAACATACTAACTGATTCATAAGTCATAACTCAACAATTTGAAAAAAAAGCTCATTTCGAGAAAATGAACTAATCAGTGCACCAACCAAGTCATGAATAATTGCATTTTGCAAGTCTGAATCTTTAATTGTTGATCCAGAAATATCTAGCTATTTCTACTAAGAGATCAATAATACAAAGCCACATTTACAAAAGGTTGAACACTATTGATATAGCTACCGACTTGTGATCTATGCAGCCAGATTACCCATCAGTGCCATAGTATTTGTAGATTGTACAAAGAAAATCAAGTTGAATGTGGTCCTTTTTTCTCGAATTTGCACGAGTGTGCGTTCATATTTTATAGAAGGAGGGGGGGATCCCAACCACCGTTGATATTACAGGGAGTAAAACGCTACAACATCAGGAACGCTTACAACTCAACACTCCACCCTCGATATACAAAACGTTTTTTTTTCTTTTTCGAAAAGGGGGGCTTCCCCGGCCTCTGCATCAGAACGATGCATACGGCCATCTTATTATCAAAATAAAGTAGTACCACCATGGTTCCAAAGGTCTCCAAAAGTGAAAGAAACGTACATAAAGCTCACACAGAGCCAAAAAAAGGCTAGAAACATCAACTAGCCAATAAAAGATGCCACAACCGGCTGGCTAAAACTAGATAGGAATACTAAATGCCTATCCTATTACATGACCGCCATCCAAACCGGTTGAAGATATCCCGAGCTACCATCTCCCAGCGGAAAGACCCAGTAACCAAATGTCCCCTGGCCTCCGTCTGGGTGAGTAGCGACCATGAACGGATCACTGCCGTAGTTCGGAATAAGACCTGCAAAAATTGTATACATGATATTCTGTTAAAGACAAAATCGTTTCTGCAATTACAGATAGTCCACAGCAAAGCACAAACTCCAACCCGAATATGTCTCGCTAAGTGAGGCTCAATCCCATTAAGCCATGTCCCAAATAACGCATTAACAGAATTCGGGGGATTGATATTAAAACCAATGTGGATCGTCTGCCAAAGTACTTTGGCCAACGGGCAATCAAAAAAGAGGTGTTTGATAGTCTCATCCCGATCGCAGAAACTACACCTAGTAGGTCCTGTCCAATTACGCTTTATCAAGTTGTCCTTAGTTAAAATAACTTGTTTATGGACAAACCACATAAACACTTTTATTTTCAAAGGAACTTTGACATCCCAAACATACTTGGACGTAGGAATGGAGTTCGAATTAATAACATCAATATACATTGATTTAACCGTGAATGCTCCAGACTTAGTCAACCTCCAGTGTAATTCATCGGGTTGTTGAGAAAGCTGGACTTCCATCAGTCTCCTAACTAGACGGAGCCATTCTTCCCAACGATTGCCCGCTAGCGCTCGTCGGAACTGGATATTAAGGGGGTAGATTGAAAGACCGATGCAACGAACACCTCACGTCGTTGAACAATGCGGTACAGAGAAGGGTATTGGATGGCCAAGGGTGTGTCACCGAGCCAAGTATCCCCCCAGAAACGTGTACTCGTGCCGTTTCCAATAACAAACTTTGTCCTATTAAACAATGCCTGCTTGACCTTCATGAGACCTTTCCAGAAGGGCGAGTCGGTCGGCCGTACTGAAACTTGGGACAAAGTTTTTGTCTGAAGGTACTTGCTGCGAAGTATTTGAGCCCACATAGCATCATTCTCAGAAGAGAGTTTCCACAACCACTTGCTAAGAAGGCATTTATTCTTAATTTCAAGATTCTCTATACCTAGACCCCCTTGGTCTTTCGGTCTACAGATGATATCCCATTTAGCTAGCCGATATTTTCTTTTAAGTTCATCACCCTGCCAAAAGAAACGCGATCGATAGAAGTCCAGTCTCTTCCTAACACCAACTGGTACCTCAAAGAACGATAGAATGAACATGGGCATACTCGTGAGCACCGAATTAATTAGGATTAATCGGCCTCCGTATGACATGAGCTTGCCCTTCCAGCAGCTCATTTTCGATATACAAAACGTGACTACTCGCTACGCGCCCGCCCTGATAGCAACTCAAACAGACTGTTCCACTTCACCCTTCAATAGGCTCGCCTGCTGCCAAGCTCTTCCCTCGACGACGACTCGCCTGACCACCGCCTCCAAGGACGTGAAGCACCGTCGAAGACAATCGCGTTCCTGTGCTGCCAAAGCTCCCAAAGCATGAGCATGGGGAGAACCCTCAACTCCTTTGGCTTGCGCACGCCTGTCGTTCTCGCAACGCACCAACCTGGAGGGTGTCCTGGGTCGTGGGTGACCACTCCGGTTTTCCTAAGGCCGAGCATAGTGTTCTCCACACTGTTCTTGCAGATACACAGGCCAGCAGGATGTGCTCGATAGTCTCCTCCTCCTGATCACAAAAAGGGCACATATCTTGATGCGGAAGTCCACGTCGGGCGAGTCGGTCAGAAGTCCAGCACCTGTTTCTCATAGCTAGCCAGGTGAAGAAGCGGCATTGCAAAGGGGCCTGAGACCTCCAAAGTCCGCAGTTGATACCACCTCCCTGCCGGCGAACAAGGCAGCGTAGGCGGAGCGGACCGAGAATTGCCTGAGACCTCCACGCCTGTAGTTGAATGTGGTCCTAGCTTCTTGCTCACCAAGTCTGATAATGAATATCGCAGCAATGGCTTCCAGACATGTGAAACTAGAAATAATTAACTCTAGCTTTCAACTAATATAGTTTGTCTCTTGCAGCTCCTCTGTTACAGTCTGGATCCCTGCCAGAAAGGTCAAATTTCCTCATGCATCCCAAGCCTATGAAGCCCAATTATTGTTTGCGGGTTATGCAACCTAATATGAACACAGATAAAATGCCCGCCCTGGGTATAACCTCCAATTTGGTCCAAGGATTCGTCATGACCGGAACTTTTGCAAAACATGGGTACTCTATATTGCACATGCATGGTGTGTGCTCTTTTTGGTTATATGTATATATAAGAGTTAAGTCTAGGACGCGGTTGTTGTGGTCACGAGCACAGGTGGTCTCGTTATCTGGGCGGTAGGAAGTGACTTCGGGATGTGTGACGCTAAGTTACAGGGGCAGGTGGTAGCTCTTTTTTAATTAACCCAGTCCAGAAATACAGTATAGAGATGCGTACGGCGCCGTGTGGGAGACGGGGCTTGCAGCCGCCGCCGTGACGGCGAGGTAGCCGAGCCGTGGCTCGGGATGGTTCTGCGCCCCTGATCCGTGGCTCAGGAAGCTAGCTTTCCGGCAGGCAGCGTTATGGGCGGAAGTAAAAGATAAGGCCGAACTGTCTCCCATCTCTGGATGAGGATTCCTGTTCGCCATTGTCGCCTGTGCAGATCTGCGGTGGAGCAAAACCAGGCGGAGATTTGTTGGGATGGAGTTCTTACTGCAGCTGATTAGGAGGTAAGATGAACTATCCCCCACCCGTGCTTGATCTATAGATTCTGCTTTTGTATCTTGTCGCTGACTGAGATGGAAGAAGTGAATGACAGCCAGCTTCCGATGGAGCCGCTTCACTACCCGGCGATGGCCACTGAAGCTGAGCAGCTCCCGGCCATGGCGACTGGTAGTGTTGAGGGGCCGAGGGGGGAGCCATAGGCGACGTGGAAGCTGAGCCGCATGCTTCTGAGCAATCAATAGGACAGATTGATCCTAAGACTTCAGGATGGACTCGCAGGTAATCTGCATGGCAAACTTGGTTGCAGTACAGTAAGTTTTTGTTTCAGATTCTATTAGTGGAGATGTTACAGTTCCAACTAGAAAATTAGCACTACGGTGAGTTATGTATCTGGGGCAGCTAGTAATGTACGATAAGAAATGACATGGAATATTAAAATACTTTCAGAATCGCTTAGTAGATATAATTAGTCAGTTCATTGAAAAGATCGAGTACTGTCGTGGTTGCGACAGGTTCAGAAAGTAGCATTATTTGATAGGAAACAAAGAAGCGCAGGCCAATGGACGGCTGTTTTCTTGCTGGTCTGTGCGAACTGGGACATGTATCTAAATAGCAGGAGTTGGGAAGGGGAGCTTAAACATAATATGTAGTAGATGGATTACAGGGACAGCTATTTTTTTTTCATTTTTGATCTATGGAAATGGTTGCGCTGCTTCTACAATGATTGCCCTGCAAACATATGAATGAATTTTCCATTTAACTGAGTTGCTTCAAGGGTTCTTCTTTACGGGATGATATATGAACATTCCTATATCAATCTGTCCAGCTGAGTTTGAAGACTGAATTCTGGTACTACGATATATGAGCACTAAGTATATTTACCCTGCAAAACGTTGGTTAAGAAAAAAAAAGCACAAAATGAACATGTAAGTCAGTTTGCAGAGTTCTTAGTTTACTCATGGAATCCGGGCAAAACACATGGATAACGACATCTGACGGTTTAGAAATACATGAGACTCAGGATGCTTGACCATAGCAGATCAGTCGTATGCAGATCTTCTGGAATTTCAGATTTTCGTATGAAAACCAGGCATCTCACACACGTTGTGTTTAAAATGCAGGGTAAGAATTGGAGCAGCTGCACCCGGAAGGGCACCGTGCCCTGGGCGAATAAGTGCCCGTTGAGAAGGCGATACGGGGGTTTGCTGATCAGCCAGGGGACATGGTAATTGTCCCAGAACTTGGTACAAGCTTCGATACGCTGGGGGAGGCGTATGACTTTTACAATCTCTATTCGTGGGAGAAGGGTTTCGGAATTAGATACGGCAAGAATAGGTTGAATGTGGAGAGAACAAAAATGCATGCAAGAAATTGTATGTGGATGTGCGGTAAGCATGTGTACACTTGTTGTAGTACTGACTATGATTCCGACCTGATTCCTTCCTGGTGATGGAACCTGATATGTTTCTTTTGCCTCCACTTTGGTTTTTTCAGGGCAAAGCTGGTGTGGAGAACACGAGGTCGTGTAGATGCGAGTGCCCTGCATTAATAAGACTCCTCCGATCAAAAGACAACGGTTGGTATATAGCAGAGCATCGTGAACAGCACAACCATATATTGTCTCCAACGTATGGACAGACAATACACTGGCCGTCGCACAAGCACATTGATGCCTACAGCAGGGACTTGGTGGAGCAGTTGCGGCAGAACAATGTGAACCTGGTAGAAGTGCACAGCATCATCGGCAGTTTGTTTGGTTCAATGGAGAAGGTGCCTTTCACGAAGCGAGCTTTGAAGAATTTGTGTGGCAAAATCAGCAGAGAGCAGGCAGAAGATGATGTTTGGAAAACCATGGAGGTTTTTGCAGATTTGGGTTCGCGTGATCCGCATTTCACGTACTGAGTGCAAGCAGACAATGAAGGTCGGATAAACACTCTTATGTGGGCAAATGGTAGCAGCAGATTGCAGTACACATTCTTCAGAGACGTGGTTACCTTCGATACGACATACAGGACAAATCTGTACAACATGCCCTTTGGCCTGTTTGTAGGTGTGAATAATCATTTCCAGAGCATCATCCTAGCTGGGGTTTTGGTGCGTGACGAAAAAGTGGAGACCTTTGAGTGGGTCTTCACAGAGTTTGTTCGGATGATGGGCGGAAGTGCACCGAAGACAATCCTAACTGGTACGATCCTGAATTATAGTGGATGCTTTTGAGAGCAAAAGATTAAATAACATGATTTGTGTTATTGTGCAGATCAGAACCGTTCGATGGAGGTGGCCATAAAAAATGTGTTGCCGCATACGGCACACAGATGGTGCAAGTGGCATGTCCTCAAGAAGGCTAAAGAATCACTAGGATCGTTGTACACCAAGAAAAGCGAATTCAGGGCAGAGTTCCACAAAGTAGTGAATCACATGCTTACAGTCGATGAATTTGAGGATGCTTGGAAGATTTTGGTTGATAAATATAATCTGAAGACGCATGACTACATGACCCAACTGTATGAAATAAGCACAAGTGGGCGAAGCCGTATTTTAAAGGTGTCTTCTGTGCTAAGATGACTAGTACTCAGCGAAGTGAAAGTGCAAACCATATGCTGAAGAATTATGTTCCCCCAGGTTGTCCGATGCATTTGTTTGTGAAGAAGTACATGAGACTCCAGTTTGACAGGGACGCGGAGGAGAACTATGAGGAGAAGCGGACAAGAATAGTAAGTCAATAATAATACTTCACATTGGTACTGGGGGTGTGGCAACAATATAACTCATTTGATGTCGCTGCAATTTCAGGGTAGACCGCTTTACAAAGCAAACTTAGCTATTGAGCGACATGCTGGGAAGATATACACGCGGGCTATGTTTGAGCAGTTCGGGCACATACTGTATGAGTGCGGCGCATACCAGGTGGAAGAGCTCGAGAAGGGGAAACTTTACCTTGCCATACATACGGATGCAGCGAGGAGGGAAAACTGGTGCAGAGTGTCATACAAGGTAACTGTTGTCGACGGAGGAGAGGAATTTCACTACGAGTGCGGGCAATTTGCACACATGGGTCTCCTGTGCAGCCACGTTTTGAAAGTAAGATGGATTTTAGAAAAGAATCTGCTTCTGGGATATTCAGATATAGTATGTGTAGTATGTGGTGAGCTAATTGGCTAAATATTGATTATGCAGGTGCTGGATTTTATCCGTATTACAGAGATACCACAGAAACATATTGTGAAGCGCTGGACGAGGGATGCACGAGACATACTGCCTGCTCACTTAACTCAATATCAGAGGGATAATGCACACAAAAATCCATTCACCTTCAGGCATTTCAATATGTACAAGCATGCCATGGAGCTGGTGCAGATGGGTGATGCAAATGTAGAAGCATATGAGAAATTCATGTCCCTGATCAAGAGTTGCATGGTGGAGATGCAACCTTTTGCAGAAATCAGGGATGGTTTGGGGCTGGAGGACAGGATCGCTGAGTATGGGGATGTTGTGGATCAGCAGCCGGCGCAGACGGCAATGGTTGCTGCGAGTGCGGGGGCAGGCATGGGAGCTGTCAATGATGATGCTACTTCTGTGAATGAGAGTGGGAACAGACTGAATGGACAATTGGCACCAAAAAAGCGAAAAGAAATGGGACGGCCGTCAACTAGCAGGGAGAAGGCACCATATGAGGGGTTGAGCAAACGAACCCGGTTCTGCACCATATGTCGCGGGCAAGGGCACAAGAGAACAACCTGTCCTGACAGAGGTGATGCTCCGAAACCAGTTCGCAAACCCTCAAGGTGTAAAAATTGTGGAGTTGAAGGTCACCGGCGAAACACCTGCAAGAAGGTGGGTGATCTCCGCTTTTCTGGCGTGTGAGCATTGGCTGCAGCCTCTAGAACTGGAAGGTGTAGAACTGATGTAGTTCCATCTGTAGAAAAATGCTTGTTGCTTTCATGGGTGCTGTGTGTAGTAGGTTCCAGTTATGTGTGGAAACCAGTAAAATATATGTGTTGCCGAACCAGAGTAATGTATGCTTGAAGTATTCTTGATGGTGGAGTTGGAGTGTTTGCAGCCAGCAAAATGTTTGGTTTCAGAAATTTTTAACAGAGTTGTCATGCTTTCTGGATGTGTGGAAGCTATGATCGTGTCTGTACTTGTGATCTATTGTACAATTTGTCCATGCACTTTGTAATTGCCATGCTGACAGCCGTGGCCTGTGTTTTGAATTTTTGTGAAACAGGAGATGCATCGTAAAATTCATTTAGATATGCAGGGGCGGCAAAACTGGAGCACAGTTTGAATTTGAGCTGACATGATTCAGTATTGGCAACTCAGTGCATGCAAATGCAATAGAATATTTGACACGTAGCAGGGTTCTGTATTGTACAAGTGCGTGGCCGGGTGAAGCCGCCCGCCCATTGTTCAGGTGGGTCATTCAAATTTCAAATTGGGCGAGCGGGAAAGACCATGGGCAGCAACTACATAAACAGGTGCGCAGGGGGGCACGGGGGCAGCCATTCCGTCAGTGTGGCTACAAGAAAAACTGAGAAGTGGACGGTAGTTCTGGTTCTGGCCATGGCTCCTACCGCGTCGTTCCTCTCAGCGTTAGCGGTCACAAAAGCAGGTTCGGCTCATGAAGCCGATGGAGATTCTACTCAGGTCAGACTCGCCGCAGTTATTGAGCGAGAACCACCGTTGGCTCAAAATCTGCTGCAAAACGGCCCACCATGTCTCGGGCCGTTTGAGCCAGAGCCCAGCTATCTCACGGCGTAGCAAGGCCGTCATGACGTACGTGGGCCACGTAAAACTGTTCATTAATCGATATACTGGAATACTACCTGGCCCTATACGTGAGCGTTTGTGGATCGCGAGGCCTGCAAGCGGGAGGGATAGCGAGACCACCTGTGCTCGTGCTCAGAAGAGCACTTTCGTTAAGTCTACAACTACCGTCACTCACAAGACACAACATGGCTCTTTCCCCACCGGAGAAGTGTTTATTATGAGGGCATGAAATGGTTGGTATTACGTAGTACCTATCTCACTTATATATGAGCGAGCCTAGTCCTTAGAACCTGGCTTGTGCTGTTGATGGAATTGACCCTCTCTTTTTCCTGACCGTACTAGGTGCTACCATATATGTCTGCAATGTGCCAGGGGTGCTTTTCATGATGTGTAAATGAAAAGCACCCAGATTTACTTGATGGGCAGACATCACTGCTGTAGTGCAGCTATCAGGAAGCAGCTTATTATGCCTAGTCCCACGTCTCTTTCTCACAACAAACAAACACAGTGAAGAATTTTTTGGGGAGCGACAAGGACTCAAATCCAAATGTTAGAAAGACAGTTGATTTGGGCGCAAACATACTCATCCAAGATCCTCGCTGGCAGACAAACTGAGTGGCTCACGATTTACCAACCCATCACAATTCACGGTGTCAAGTTTATAGCACGTCAGCATAATTTCTTCTCGGGTTACCACGGCAAACGCAGCATGTATGTCTGCAACAGAAAGATAACTCTATACCGTACTCGCATGAATCCCTACACCACACCACCATCACATGAAAGGGAACAACAAAACTGGGACGGAGCACAATACCAATATTTTGTGCAAAATCCTGCTACGACCATTTTGGATCCAAATCCAACACGTACGTCCGGATTTCCGTGTGTTTCATCAAAGCCGTGGTTTTCACTGGACTGGATCCTTTCTCCATGCGCATGGTCCTGCTACGACCTGGCTTCTACACGTGCTCTGCTTGACATGGAATTCTTCTCCTGTCCTTCCTTCTTTCAGTCGTGCCAGCTCTTCTACACTGGCTCTGCTTGACATGGAATATCCAAAGGCAAACTACATCTCGCATGGGCAGACCACTCTTCGTTTTTGAACAATTGAAGTTGGCCAATAAGCAACCACTACCTTGGTTCCATATCTCGAGATTAAAGAATTTCAAACGAGTTTTTATAAGGTTTAAATCATCTTCTTCTTCGTTGGAATTTCTATGAAATAGCTCAACAATTAGGAACTTTGGAAATATAAATAATCTAAAGTGAGCTCTTGGACTTACAACTTCATGGAAATATTCATTGTCATGATCATGGTCTAGTAAAGAGAGGGCCTTGGCCTTTTCTTTCCTCTCTCGCAAGGCAAGTAGGGAAATCCTTCCTCCCTTCAATCTCCGCCGGCGAGCCTATAGATTCGCCTCCCCTCCGCCTGTCGCTCCGGCGACCGTGGTGGGGAAGGTATTCTCGGTGCCTTGGCTTAGATAGGTAGGGTTTTAGTTCTCGGAAGAGCGGTGCTCGAACGGATGGTGGTGCTTCTTCTTTGAGTCAGTCTTTCGGGCTCCGATCCTCCTCAAGTTAGTTAATCGGGACAGATTAGACGGAGCTTCGGCACAGATTCCTGCCAGCTCCTCTGAGCGGTGAGGTTAGGGTTTCTCGTTGTGCGTACGCAACGACAAGATTTGGTGACATGCTCTTCAGATCGATTCAAGGATTCAATGGCGACGATTGCGGCTCCCGAACGCTGGTCCTTAGAGGCACGTGCACGAAGACTTCCCAGCTATCATGGACAAGGTCACGCCGGCTCCAGCAGCAGTAGTAGTGGTAGTAGTAGTAGTACTAGTAGTGGTGGTGGTGGTGGTGGTGGTAGATTTTCAGAACATGGGGCAACGGAGCACTTTATTTTGCCCCCCCCCTCCGCCCAAAAAAAACAAGTGCTTAAAAGATTTGAAAGAAAATGATTTTTTTTACATGAATACGCATGCATGTGGTCTAAGTACATCTGAAATTTGGTTTGCAAATACATTGTATTGTACGCTGCATAAAAAGACAAAATTTTGGTCCAAAATAAAAAAAAAGTGGCCCAAAATTTGCATGCATTTTGTCTTTTTTGTATCTCTTACATGCAACGACGTATATTGGTCAACTTTTGGAACGTCATACTGCACTGCTGTACGTGCATATACACAAAATTCCGGAATTTTTCAAGGCACACAAATTCGTTTTTTTTGCATTTCAAAATAACAGACACACATTGCCCATGCGTCCATTTTCGTAGTAGTAACAAATATCCAAAAGCAACTATAGTCTACAGCTCGCGGGGACCAATATGTTCATTTGTTTTAACAAAGTATCGATGCCATGTAATACTACATGGTTCCATGTCTTGAGATTGATTTAAGAGTTTTCTTCTGACGATGATGGTGATAGTAGGAATGAGATTGTAGGGATTTGTTGAAATTTCTATGAAATAATTCACGTAGGAACTTTTCAGAAGAACGAAGGTGTGATTGGACTTACGCTTCATGGAAATATTCGTTTGCCATGATTTCTAGATTTTAAGTCTTCATGCCTTATATTTTGTTTTATCCAAAGGCAACTCTATCACGCTTGGACCACTACTCGTTTGAACAGAGTATGCCATGGAATAAGTTGAAGTTTGCAAACACGCAACCACTACCTGGTTATGTATCTTGAGATTGAAGAATTTACAAACAAGTTATATGACATTTTTATCCTTTTCTTCTTCAGAAAAATAAAGGGTCTTATGATCGTAGGGATGTGATTGTATGAACATGTTGAAATTTCTTTAAAATAGCTCAACACGTAGGACCTTCGAAAATTGTAAGGTGATTTTGGACTTACATTTCATGAAAATATTCATTGCTACGATTTGCAGACCATTCCTTGGCATTTTAATGGTACATATTTGTTAACCGGAGTTAGAAGAGTCATCGAGGAAGTACAGCTCGTTGCCACCAATAGTGCAGAGGCGTGGTCGCAACAAAGGTCTCCTTTTGATCCATGGAAAGAACGTGGAGGTTGATGGAGTTTCCTCCCCTGAGGATACATACGCTTGGCAACATAGGGAGCCCCGGAAGTAGACAGGACCACCAAACCTCGCCATTTACCTCGCCTTGTAATCACCGTGCCAGAAATCGCCAGGCTGAAGAGGGCATCAGCGGCCATCAGACGAATTGACGACTAAGGTCAGACTTGCACCGGCGCATCAGCAACAGAAGTAGAACATCGCTAGGATAGGAGGAGAAAGACACCAAAACACAGGAGATGGAAGCATGCATCCTCTGCCAGCTAACCCGCTTGAACTACAAAGGTGGCTGAGATGAATGACCAACTACAGATCATGGGAGAAATAATTTGTTGATGAACACATAGAAGTAGTCAATTCTAGCTTTGAACTACTATATAGTTGGTTCCATAAAGAATCTACGTGTGTACTGGGGATGATGTTGATAGGTCAAAATTCCTAATGAATCCCAAGCCTATGCAACCTAATATCACTGCAGATAAAAAGGCCAACATATTGCACGGGGTTTGACCTTTGATTTTGTCCCAGGAATTCGTCATGACCAGAACAGGCACAAAACTTGCAATGTATATCGCCCATACATGGTGTGCTATCTCTAGATATACATGCAAGAAGTCTCTATTCTATCATTTAGGAACTGTGTACATATACAATTACGCCTGCAACAACCATTATGGTTTTACTTCACAGAGAGGCACATGAATGAAATGGTTGGTATTGCATATTGATTCTTACGTACCCATGTCCTAGAACATGGCTTTGTGTGCTGTCAACAAAATTGGAAGTGTCTTTTCCTGACCGTGCTAGCATATATATGTAGTGTGACAGGAATAGTTTCCATGATATGTTAGCTAAAAGCACCCAGATTCATTCGATGTGGAGACATCACTGCTCTATGCAGCTATCAGAAAGATGCTTGTGGCCTCGTTACATATCTTTTTCTCACAACAAACACAATAAAGAAAATATTGGGGTGACAAGGACTCCCAAATCGCAATGTAAGAAAGCCAATTGATTTGGGACAAAAGTTTACTCATGCAAGCTACTCGCTGGCGCACAAGCCGAGTCGCTCATGGTATACTTAACCATCATACAATTCACAGTATCATCAAGTGTTTAGTACATCAGTTCTCTTTTCATGCTCCTGCGGCAAACACGGCACATACTGTTGGAAATATGAGCAATTTACCGAGTGATTTTATTAACAGAAATACTAGATAAAGCATGACTAGTGTAGCAGTGATAAAACAAGCCATGCGATTTGATAAAGAGAAGGTAAACAACATCTTCATATATGAACCGTAACTAAACATATCTTGAGCAGACAGTATAGCAAGTTGCATATATGAAATAGAGTCTAACATATCTAGGGCAGATACTAGAACAAGGAACTGTAGCAGAACCTTCAATAGAAAGGGGAGAAACACGTACGTGACAGCAGCAAGAGCAGAGACACTGGACTTGGGGTTGGTGTCCTCCATGTTGTCGAGGAGGTTGTCGACGTCGGGGAAGTAGTCGTCGTCGGGGAAGTAGTCGTCGGAGTCCGGGGCGTCCGTGATGAAGAAGTCAGTAGTCGCGCAGAGCGCTCCCCAAAAACCTTATCACCCTTCTCCCGTACAGGACTCAAAAGGTGCGGTTTCGGAGGCCTACTGTCCCGACCTGCGGTGCACGCCGCAAGCCGGGATGGGGAAGAACGTAGCAGCAGCACAGTGCTCAGGAACTTGTGGCGAGAGGAGGAAGAGATTCTGGTGCGTCTCTCTGAGAGGAGCGACCTCCCTTTTATAGGCGCAAGAGAAGGAGGCGAGAGGCTGCGCTGGGAGCTGAAGAAAATGAGGGAGACGAAACGAACAGGCAGCAGGCGAAGAGGTGCGCCGTTCGTATTCAATCTCCACTACAGCAAAACGTTTCAGCTTTCGCGTGACCTTTCGTATACCCGTAGAGCGTGGCAAAAATTTACATCGGCTCGGCTCATTCCCGCAACCAGCAACCCGAGGCGGCGCGGCGCGTCGGGACGTGGCGAGGCGGGCGGCGGAGGAGGAGCGCGCGTGGATGTCCCTCTTGTTCTCATGCTCATACAAGTGGAGAAAGATCCTCCCTTATAAGGAGGTCCAACTCCCACTAAACTAGCAATGTGGGACTAAACTTTAGTAGTATCCCTTGCCTTGCACAAATGGGCTAAATGGGCCTCTAGGATTTATTTAGGAGTTTCTGAAATAGTTATTGGGCTGTCCCAGAATAGACTAAATTCCAGCAATCCCCCACCAGATCCCAGAGGCACACAAAATTTGCCTTTGGTTCCAAAACACTGTTTTATATACCGGTACTGCAGTGGAGACTGTTAAGTTGAACTTTCACCTAGAACTCTATGCTACACTAGTAAGCAACTTGAACAGTGGACTGAGCCTTGAACTGCAAGTTTCTGCGAATCTAGCTTCACATAAAGCCTTGACCGGTACGTGGCTACCGTGGGTCTTCCCCGCGGGTGGAGCTTATGCGTCATACTCCGAGACCTTTCATGAGTTTACTAGAGAGAACCCTACTCTCATAGATTGCGACGTTTAACAATCAGACTCATATAGGTGCGTTCTTCAAAAGATGTTCTGCAGGACAAGTCTCTGATTCAAAGAGCCACTTAGAACACATTAAGATATACATCAACCTGCCATGCAGATTAGGAGAGTATTGCATCTTCATGGAGTGGTATTTTTAATAGTAAGGGTACTCTCCTCCTAGTTGACCAACAGCTTGTCTTCCACATCTAATTCACGGGATCTCCGATCACAAAGAATAGGTTACCACTATGAACAACTCATATTGTGGGTCTCATACCCATCTCCCTCGATGCATTATCTATCACATTTCGTGATAGACCCTTAATAAAAGGATCTGCCAGATTTTTAGACGTTTGGATATAATCCAATGCAATAACTCCGGAGTTTCTCATTTTTCTGACAGATTTTAACCTTCTCTGAACATGTGTTGATGACTTCATGTTATCCTTTGAGTTGTTCACTTTCATGATCACAGTTTCATTGTCGCAGTTCATAAGGATACCCGGTACAGGTTTCTCAACAACCGGCAAGTCATTCAAGAGCCGGCGAAGCCAATCTGCTTCGACCGTAGCTGTATCTAGTGTTGTGAGTTCTGCTTCCATTCTTGACCTCGTTAAGATGGTCTGCTTGCAAGACTTCCAAGAAACAGCGCCACCTCCATGAGTGAATACATATCCGCTCGTGGCCTTTATCTCATCAGCATCTGAGATCCAGTTTGAGTCACTATACCCTTCAAGCACGTTTGGGTGCCCGGTGTAGTGAATTCCATAATTCGCAGTGCCTTTCAAATAACGCAAAACTCTCTCTAGAGCTTTCCAATGCACATCTCCTGGTTTTGAGACAAACCGACTCAGTTTGCTAACAGCAAAAGAGATGTCAGGTCTTGTAGCACTGGCTAAGTACATAAGCGAGCTAATAATCTGAGAATACTTCAATTGATCTCTAGCAATTCTTCGATTCTTTCGAAGTAGCACGCTAGCATCATATGGTGTTGGAGAGGGCTTGCAGTCACTATAGCCAAAGCGACTCAAGATCTTTTCCACATAGTGAGATTGAAGCAATGTAATCCCACCATCATCATCTCTCAACAACTTGATGTTCAGAATGACATCAGCCACTCCTAAATCCTTCATCCCAAAATAGCGAGATAGGAAATCCTTGACCTCCTTAATAACATTCAGATTTGTTCCAAAAATCAGTATGTCATCAACATACAAGCAAAGAATAACACCCTCCCCCCCACCATGGCGATAGTACACACATTTGTCAGCTTCGTTCACAACAAAGCCTGCAGCTGTTAAAGTTCTTTCGAACTTCTCATGCCACTGTTTGGGTGCTTGCTTGAGTCCATACAAAGACTTCAGCAACTTGCACACTTTCCCTTCCTGACCATCTATTACAAACCCATCTGGTTGTTCCATACAAATTCCCTCATCCAATTCTCCATTTAGGAAAGCAGTCTTAACATCCATTTGATGAACGAGAAGACCATGTGAGGCAGCTAGTGAAAGCAGAACTCGAATAGTGGTCAGTCGAGCCACAGGTGAGTAAGTATCAAAGAAGTCTTCACCTTCCTTTTGGGTATAACCCTTATCTACGAGCCGAGCCTTGTACTTTTCGATAGTACCATCAGGCCTAAGCTTCTTCTTGAATACCCATTTGCATCCTATAGGTTTGCACCCATAAGGACGATCAGTTATCTCCCAAATTTCATTTGCCAAGATGGAATCCATCTCGCTACGAACCGCTTCCTTCAGTAGTCAGCATCTTCCGATGCATTGGCATCCGAAATAGAACTGGGAGTATCATCTATGAGATACACAAGAAAATCATCACCAAAGGACTTTGCTGTCCTCTGTCTCTTGCTCCTAGTAGGAACTTCATTGTTCTCCTCCACAGGAATTTCAAAGTGTTCCATCGAAATGGCAGGTTCGGTAATTGTAACTAGTTCCTGATTCGATGAACTAGGCATCTCCTGATTAGATGAGGTAGCCATATCCTTCATGGGAAAGATATCTTCAAAGAAAGTCGCATCATTCGACTCCATGATTGTACCGTCATGCATGTCAGGTACCTCAGATTTTACAACCAAGAATCTATAGCCAATGCTATGAAAAGCATATCCCAGGAAAACACAATCCACAGTCTTTGGTCCAAGCTTCCGCTTCTTTGGAATTGGAACATTGACTTTCGCCAAACAACCCCATGTTCGCAGATAAGAGAGTTTTAACCTTTTCTTCTCCCATTCCTCGAATGGAGTTATCTCTTTGTTCTTTGTGGGGACTCGATTTAGGACATGGCATGCTGTCAATATCGCCTCCCCCTACCATGCCTCGGAGAGACCCGATGTGTCTAACATGGCGTTAACCAAATCAGTTAGAGTACGGTTCTTTCTTTCGGCCAGCCCATTTGACTGAGGCAAGTAGGGAGGCGTCCTCTCATGGATTATACCATGTTCCGCACAAAAAGCATCAAATTCATTGGAAAAATACTCTCCACCACGGTCGGACCTAAGCCTCTTGATTTTTCGATCAAGTTGGTTTTCCACTTCAGCTTTATAGATCTTGAAAAGGTTCAAAGCCTCATCCTTAGATTTCAGAAGATACACACGGCAGTATCTAGTGGAGTCGTCAATTAACATCATGAAATATTTCTTTCCACCTTTTTTCAAAAGACCATTCATTTCACATAGATCTGAATATATAAGTTGAATATATAAGTTCTAGTGGTGCAAGATTTCTCGTCTCCGCAGTCACGTGAGACTTACGAGGTTGCTTAGCTTGCACACACACATGACACTTAGATCCCTTGACAGTGGTGAAACTAGGGATTAAGTTCAACTTCGCTAGTCGCGACATGCAACCAAAGTTAACATGACAAAGACGTGAATGCCACACATTTGATTCACTATTGTTGCAAATATGATTAACAACTTTATTGCAAGCGTCGATAAGAATAAGCGAAACAGGCCTCGACTCATAGCCTTTACCAACAAAGGTTCCATACTTGGATATTACAAATTTATTCGACTCAAAGACAAGCTTATAGCCATCTCTACGTAAGAGATCCGCTAACAAGATTTTTATTGACGGAGGGACATAATGCATGTTCTTCACCAGACGATCTTCCCCAAGTAAACTTCAGATCGATCGTGCCAACACCACGAACAGAAGCACTTGAACCGTTGCCCATCAGCACGGTTGAAGTCCCTGTGGTCTGATAAGACGAAAACATGGAAATATCACCGCATACATGCACATTAGCACCCGTGTCAATCAACCAAGCAGGAGAATGACATACTAAAAGAATAGTGGGAAATATACCATACCCAACATCCTTCATGTCAGTGTCTCCAATGACGACATTAGCGGTCTTGCCGCCTTTCCCAGGATGACGCTTGTCATAGCGATTAGGGCAACTTGGAGCCCAATGATCAGGATCCCCACACACATGACAAACACCTTTCTTCTTGTCATTCTTCTTCTTGAAGTTCGTGTGTTGCACAGCCTTGTTCTTCCCATCAAACTTTGCTTTACCATCAAACTTGCCCTTGTTCTTGAACTTGTGGGGCTGGAAGTTCTTCTTCTGTACCAGATTGGCATTAGATCCTCCCTCAATACCTCGAGCACGTGTGTCCTTTGCTCTTGCCTTTTCTTCCACATCAAGAGTGCCAATGAGATCCGAAACAGAAAACTCATGTCTCTTATGCTTCAGTAAGGTAGCAAAGTTACTCCATGAAGGAGGAAGCTTAGTGATGATCCCCCGGCAACAAACTTGTCCGGTAGCATGCAATTAAAGTGCTCAAGTTCTCTAGCAAATGACTGTATCTCATGAGCCTGCTCAACCACGGAGCGCTCTTCAGTCATCCTGTAATCATAGAATTGCTCCATGATGTACAGCTCAGTGCCGGCATCCGAGACCCCAAACTTGGCCTCGAGTGCGTCCCACGTATCTTTTCCATTGTCAATTGACGCATAAGCATCAACTATGTTCTCACCAAGAACACTCAAGAGAGCATCCTTAAACAAGGTATCCATTTTCTGAAAAGCTTGTGCCTGTTGGGCATCTTGCTCTCCTTCAGGTTTGCCAAGAGTGGCGTCATAGCAACTCATGGTTTGGAACCATAAGACTGCTCTCACGCGCCACCTCTTATAGTGGATACCCTCAAACATAGGAGGTCTCATGGAAGCAGCAAAACCACTTGGGGTAAATTGCCTATAATTAGGTTTTTGGATTGTTGGAAATATGAGCAATTTTCCGAGTGATTTTATTAACAGAAATACTAGATAAAGCATGACTAGTGTAGCAGTGATAAAACAAGCCATGCGATTTGACAAAGAGAAGGTAAACAACATCTTCATATATGAACCGTAACTAAACATATCTTGAGCAGACAGTATAGCAAGTTGCATATATGAAATAGAGTCTAACATATCTAGGGCAAATACTAGAAGAAGGAACTGTAGCAGAACCTCCAATAGAAAGGGGAGAAACACATACGTGACAGCAGCAGCAGCAGAGGCACTGGACTTGGGGTTGGTGTCCTCCATGTTGTTGAGGAGGTTGTCGACGTCGGGGAAGTAGTCGTCGTCGGGGAAGAGTCGTCGGAGTCCGGGGCGTCCGTGACGAAGAAGTCAGTAGTCGCGCAGAGCGCTCCCCAAAAACCTTATCACCCTTCTCCCATACAGGACTCAAAAGGTGCGGTTTTGGAGGCCTACTGTCCCGACCTGCGGTGCACGCCGCAAGCCGGGATGGGAAAGAACGTAGCAGCAGCACAGTGCTCAGGAACTTGTGGCGAGAGGAGGAAGATATTCTGGTGCGTCTCTCTGAGAGGAGCGACCTCCCTTTTATAGGCGCAAGATAAGGAGGCGAGAGGCTGCGCTGGGAGTTGAAGAGAACGAGGGAGACGAAACGAACAGGCAGCAGGCGAAGAGGTGCGCCGTTCGTATTCAATCTCCACTACAGCAAAACGTTTCAGCTTTCGCGTGACCTTTCGTATACCCGTAGTGCGTGGCAAAAATTTACATCGGCTCGGCTCATTCCCGCAACCCGCGGCGCATCGTGACGTGGCGAGGCGGGCGGCGGAGGAGGAGCGCGCGTGGATGTCCCTCTTGTTCTCATGCTCGTACAAGTGGAGAAAGATCCTCCCTTATAAGGAGGTCCAACTTCCACTAAACTAGCAATGTGGGACTAAACTTTAGTAGTATCCCTTGCCTTGGACAAATGGGTTAAGTGGGCCTCTAGGATTTATTTAGGAATTTCTGAAATAGTTATTGGGCTGTCCCAGAATAGACTAAATTCCAGCACGTATACCCACGTTAACTCTAACCCAAGTACCCAACAATCATCTGGGGGCCTAATCTCATATGTTGCTTCTCTTCTTCAACATGATCCTTTACCCACATACACCACTCGATCTTCACCTTTACCACACCGTGTTTGCTATTAAGCAAGTGTCTGAACTTTTTGGAACGATCATGGCGTTACCGGCAAGGGTTCATCCGGAATGAGCCGGAGACGAGGACACCGTGGCCCGCCATAGATTGGGGCGGATGACGGTTTGGCCGGTGGTACAAGGAATGTTGGGAGAAGGAAGAAGAAGCCACCGTCATTGGATTCGATTCCAATGGCCAAACCAAATCAGTTGAAAGCAAAAGTAAATAAAATCAGTGCATGTGCACATACCCCATGTGATCTTTACCTTGAACATGGTCCATTGGTCTATGTATCCCATCAGTCCATCACCGGACTGTAATATGATGATCGGAATGATAGTGTGATAATTTTTTGAAAGGTGTCGACCCCATGGGATGACATGGCACTTAAGGAATGGCAGGAGTGGCTCTGCATCACTCCGGCCGGCCGGCACCGTTCAACGTGATGAGAATGATAGATATTGGCAAGGGCATCTCCAAGGCGGACCTCCGGCAACCGTCCGGACCACGTTCTCTGGACCGTGGAAGCCATCCTATGCAGTCCTGTATCAGTCTGTTGGGAGGTCCGGACGCGATTTCTCCCGCAAACCGAAGAAAAACTTGGGGATGTTTGCGGTAGTCCGGGCCGATCCCACGTCCGCTTCTGACCGCTCTGGCTCACCAAAACCCCTACTCCCTAGCCCGTGCGTGTCCCCCTCCCCTCTCCCCCCCCCCCCCCGGCGCTAGTTGCCCGCATTCATGCCGCTGTAGAGCGCCCCTCTCAACATTTATGATGGCTCAGGACAAGCGTGACCTCTCATTGCCTTCGCCATTGAAGCAGCGCACAAGCCAAGGGCGCCACCCGCGACACGTCTCCTGTGTTCGCGCCTGATCAATGCCAGAGATGCGTGACTGAACGGGACATGACAGGACAAATATCTACCATGCCCGTGCAATGCCGCTGTCCGTCCGTATGTTTAAGCAGGCTCGCCGGCCGAGAAACCCACTCCGGCGCTTCGCATTGACGCACCCAGATGCCTCGCCTCACCGGAATCCGCTATATAAAGGCGGTCACACCCGACTAACACCACACCACAACACAAGCCCCTCCACACCCTCCTCCCTTGCATTGCATCTACCATGACCGGCAGCGGGAAAGCATTGGGGGACAGTTTGTCGCTGGAGATGAAGCACGCGGTGGCCGCCCTTGCCACCGCCTGGCAGAGCCGCCGTTCCAGGAGGATCGTGGATGGCTTGCCGGCCAGCTCACCCGAGGTCTCCGACAACAAGGACGACACCATGATGGAGACGGGCTCCGATAACTCTAACCCAGCTCCCGCGCCTCCTGTGCACGCTGGCTTCACCATGGAGCAGGCGCAAGCGCACTTCAACGCTGCCATGGCGGAGGTGCACGCTGCGCCGACGCCTTTGTCGGTGTTCCAGCAGGTGCAGGAGAAACTGCGGTGCAACCTGTTCCTCCAGGAGCAGCACTAGCTGGCGGAGAGCCAGATCTACGCTGAGCGCGTGAGCGAGAAGGCCATGGCGGCCATGTCTGTGGCGAATCCTGATACGTCTCCAACGTATCTTTAATTTTTGATTGTTCCATGCTATTATATTATCCATCTAGTATGTTTTATATGCTTTTATATGCTATTTTATATGATTTTTTGGACTAACCTATTAACCTAGAGCACAATGCCAGCTTCTGTTTTTTCCTTATTTTTGAGTATTGCAGAAAAGGAAAACCAAACGGAGTCCAATTGACCTGAAAATTCACGGAGATTATTTTTGGACCAGAAGAAGCCCACGGAGTATCGGAGATGGGCCAGAAGAGTCCCAAGGCACCCACGAGGGTGGGGGGCGCGCCCTACCCCCTGGACGCGCCCCCCTACCTCGTGGCCGCCTCGGAGACCCCCCCTGACTTGTTCCCGACGCCAAAAATCCTTATAAATATATAAACCCCCGAAAACAAACCTAGATCGGGAGTTCCGCCGCCGCAAGCCTCTGTAGCCACCAAAACCAATCGGGGCCTGTTAGGCACCTGCTGGGAGGGATCTCGACGGTGGCCATTTCATCATCCCGGCGCTCTCCATGACGAGGAGGGAGTAGTTCACCCTCGGGGATGAGGGTATGTACCAGTAGCTATGTGTTTGATCTCTCTCTCATGTTCTTGATTTGGCATGACCTTGATGTACCGCGGGCTTTGCTATTATAGTTGGATCTTATGATGTTTCTCCCCCTCTACTCTCTTGTAACGGATTGAGTTTTCCCTTTGAAGTTATCTTATCGGATTGAGTCTTTACGGATTTGAGAACACTTGATGTATGTCTTGCATGTGCTTATCTGTGGTGACAATGGGATATTCACGTGATCTACTTGATGTATGTTTTGGTGATCAACATGCAGGTTCAGTGACCTTGTGAACTTATGCATAAGGGTTGGCACACGTTTTCGTCTTGACTCTCCGGTAGAAACTTTGGGGAACTCTTTGAAGTACTTTGTGTTGGTTGAATAGATGAATTTGAGATTGTGTGATGCATATCGTATAATCATACCCACGGATACATGAGGTGACATTAGAGTATCTAGGTGACATTAGGGTTTTGGTTGATTTATGTCTTAAGGTTTTATTTTAGTACGAACTCTATGATAGATCGAACGGAAAGAATAGCTTCGTGTTATTTTACTACGGACTCTTGAATAGATTGATCAGAAAGGATAACTTTGAGGTGGGTTCGTACCCTACAATAATCTCTTCGTTTGTTCTCCGCTATAGTTACTTTGGAGTGACTCTTTGTTGCATGTTGAGGGATAGGTATATGATCCAATTATGTTATTATTGTTGAGAGAACTTGCACTAGTGAAAGTATGAACCCTAGGCCTTGTTCCCTAGCATTGCAATGCCGTTTACGCTCACTTTTATCACTTGCTACCTTGCTGTCTTTATATTTTCAGATTACAAATACCCATATCTACCATCCATATTGCACTTGTATCACCATATCTTTGCCGAACTAGCGCACCTATACAATTTACCATTGTATTGGGTGTGTTGGGGACACAAGAGACTCTTTGTTATTTGGTTGCAGGGTTGTTTGAGAGAGACTATCTTCATCCTACACCTCCCACGGATTGATAAACCTTAGGTCATCCACTTGAGGGAAATTTGCTACTGTCCTACAAACCTCTGCATTTGGAGGCCCAACAACGTCTACAAGAAGAAGGTTGTGCAGTAGACATCAAGCAATTTCTGGCGCCGTTGCCAGGGAGGTTAGCGCTTGAAGGTATATCTTTAGATCTTGCAATTGAATCTTTTAGTTTCTTGTTTTATCACTAGTTTAGTCTATAAAAGAAAACTACAAAAAAATGGAATTGAGGGTGCCGCATATGCTTCATCTTTTTAATGTCTTTCATGAAAATAAGGATTTCTATAATTGTGCCATAGTGTTAGAAGAAGAATGCATTAGAATGTTTGGCACTAAATATTTGAATGATGAGCATGATTGCAATGTTGTTAGTATGAATTCCTTGAATACTCATGATGCTAATGATATGCAAAGCCACAAGCTTGGGGACGCTATGTTTGATGAAGATGATATTTTTAGCCCCCCAAGTTTTGAAAAGAAAATATATTATGATGATAGCATGCCTCCTATCTATGATGATTATTGTGATGACATTTATGCTATAAAGAGTAATGATATCCATGAAACTTGTCATCATGATTTTAATGCTCAAATTGATTATGTGAATAAAATATCACATGATAGTTATTTTGTTGAGTTTACTCCCACTATTCCGAATGAGAAGAATTTTGCTTATGTGGAGAGTAATAAAATTTATATGCTTGTGCATCATGAAAATAATGCTTTATGTGATGGTTATATTGTTGAATTCATTCACGAGGCTACTGAAAATTATTATGAGGGAGGAATATATGCTTGTAGGAATTGCAATAATACCAAGTTTCCTCTCTATGTGCTTAAAGTTTTGAAGTTATGCTTGTTTTGCCTTCCTATGCTAGTTGATTATTGTTCCCATAAGTTGTTTACTCACAAAATCCCTATGCATAGTTAGTGGGTTAGACTTAAATGTGCTAGTCATATTCTTCTTGATGCTCTCTTTGTGTTTCAATTCTTATCTTTTATGTGAGCATCATTGAAATCATCATGCCTAGCTAGGGGCATTAAACATTAGTGCTTGTTGGGAGACAACCCAATTTTATTTTTGTTGATTGCCTTTTGATCCTGTTTAGTAATAAATAATCTATCTAGCCTCTGGTTAGATGTGGTTTTATGTTTTAATTAGTGTTTGTGCCAAGTAGAACCAATAGGATCTTCTTGGGTGATAGTTGTTTGATCTTGCTGAAAAAGACAGAAACTTTGTGCTCACAGAAATAATTGTTAAAATTCACCAGAAAGTGATAAAATGTTAATTATTTTTGCAGTAGATCAACATACAAATTATCCAAGTTGTCGTAGTTTTTCAGAATTTTTTGGAGTTCCAGAAGTATTCGAACAAATCAAATTACTACAGACTGTTCTGTTTTTGACAGATTCTATTTTCTGTGTGTTGTTTGCTTATTTTGATGAATCTATGAGTAGTATAGGAGTGTATGAACCATAGAGAAGTTGGAATACAGTAGATATTACACCAATATGAATTTATAATGAGTTCACAACAGTACCTGAGTGGTGATTTATTTTCTTATAGTAACGGAGCTTACGAGTTTTCTGTTAAGTTTTGTGTTGTGAAGTTTTCAAGTTTTGGGTAAATATTCGATGAACTATGGAATAAGGAGTGGCAAAAGCCTAAGCTTGGGGATGCCCAAGGCACCCCAAGGTAATATTCAAGGACAACCAAGAGCCTAAGCCTGGGGATGCCCCGGAAGGCATCCCCTCTTTCGTCTTCGTTCATCGGTAACTTTACTTGGAGCTATATTTTTATTCACCACATGATATGTGTTTTGCTTTGAGCGTCATTTTATTTTCTTTTGTTTTGCTTGCTGTTTGAATAAAATACCAAGATCTGAAATTCTTAAATGTTAGAGAGTCTTCACATAGTTGCATAATTATTCGACTACTCATTGATCTTCACTTATATCTTTTGGAGTAGTTTTTCTTTTGCTCTAGTGCTTCACTTATATCCTTTTAGAGCACGGTGGTGGTTTTATTTTGAGAAAATAGATGAACTCTCGAGAGCGGCGTTTTGGCTCCTAGATGCATATGCACCCATTATCGAAATACATATTTCGAAAAGTTAAAAAATTCGGAACAAAAATCCCGCGTGTATATCCGGACATTTTATGTGCGTTCACAAGGTTTTGGTGAAAAACGATGTTTTTTGTGGCTTGTGTAAAAAAGATAAAGAAATGCCTCGTGAATAGTTAGAATGAAGCATCAGAAATTGTCTTTTTTACACAAGCCACAAAAAACGTCGTTTTTCACTGAAACCTTGTGCACGCACATAAAATGTCCGGATATACACGCGGGATTTTTGTTCTGAATTTTTCAACTTCTCGAAATGTGTATTTCGACAATGGATGCATATGCACCTAGGAGCCAAAGGCAATTACCGTGAACTCTCACGCTATACTTGTATTATTTTGAGAGTCCTAAACAGCATGGTAATTTTCTTTGGTTGTGAAACTAGTCCTAATATGATAGGCATCCAAGATGAGTATAATAAAAACTTTCATATAGAGTGCATTGGATACTATGAGAAGTTTGATACTTGATAATTGTTTTGAGATATAAAGATGGCGATATTGGAGTCGTGCTAGTTGAGTAATTGTGAACTTGAGAAATACTTGTGTTGAGGTTTGCAAGTCCCGTAGCATGCACGTATGGTAACCGTTGTGTGACAAATTTGAAGCATGAAGTGTTCTTTGATTGCTTTCCTTGTGAGTGGCGGTCGGGGACAAGCGATGGTCTTTTCCTACCAATCTATCCCCCTAGGAGCATCTGCGTAATGCTTGGTTTTGATGACTTGTAGATTTTTGCAGTAAGTATGTGAGTTCTTTATGACTAATAATGTTGAGTCCATGGATTATACGCACTCTCACCCTTCCATCATTGCTAGCCTCTTCGGTACCGTGCATTGCCTTTTCTCACCTCGAGAGTTGGTGCAAACTTCGCCGGTGCATCCAAACCCCGTGATATGATACGCTCTATCACACATAAGCCTCCTTATAACTTCCTCAAAACAGCTACCATACCTACCTATTATGGCATTTCCATAGCCATTCCGAGATATATTGCCATGCAACTTTCCACCGTTCCGTTTATTATGACACGCTTCATCATTGTCATATTACCTTGCATGATCATGTAGTTGACATCGTATTTGTGGCAAGGCCACCATGCATAATTTTTCATACATGTCACTCTTGTTTCATTGCCCTTCACGGTACACCGCCGGAGGCATTCATATAGAGTCATATTTTGTTCTAGTATCGAGTTGTAATCCTTGAGTTGTAAATAAATAGAAGTGTGATGATCATCATTATTAGAGCATTGTCCCGTGTGAGGAAATAAAAAAAAGGAGAAAGGCCAAAAAAAGAGAAAGGCCAAATGAAAAAAGAAAAAGAGAAAGGCCAAAAAAAAAGAGAAGGCCCAAAAAAATGAGAGAAAAAGAGAGAAAGGACAATGTTACTATGCTTTTTCCACACTTGTGCTTCAAAGTAGCATCATGATCTTCATGATAGAGAGTCTCTTATTTTGTCACTTTCATATACTAGTGGGAATTTTTCATTATAGAACTTGGCGTGTATATTCCAACAACGGGCTTCCTCAAATGCCCTAGGTCTTCGTGAGCAAGCAAGTTCGATGCACACCAACTTAGTTTATTTTATTGAGCTTTCATACATTTATAGCTCTAGTGCATCCGTTGCATGGCAATCCCTACTCCTCGCATTGACATCAATTAATGGGCATCTCCATAGCCCGTTGATTAGCCGCGTCGATGTGAGACTTTATCCTTTTTTGTCTTCTCCGCACAACCTCCATCATCATATTCTATTCCACCCACAGTGTTATGTCCATGGCTCGCGCTCATGTATTGCGTGAAAGTTGAAAACGTTTGAGAATAATAAAGTATGAAACAATTGCTTGGCTTGTCATCGGGGTTGTGCATGATGAGAGCATTTTGTGTGACGAAAATGAAGCATGGCCAAACTATATGATTTTGTAGGGATGAGCTTTCTTTGTCTATTTTATTTTGAGACGACATAATTGCTTGATTAGTATGCTTGAAGTATTATTGTTTTTATGTCATATTAAACTTTTGTCTTGGATCTTTTGGATCTGAAAATTCTTGCCACAATAAAGAGAATTACTTGGATAAATATGTTAGGTAGCATTCCACATCAAAAATTCTGTTTTATCATTTACCTACTCGAGGACGAGCAGGAATTAAACTTGGGGATGCTTGATACGTCTCCAACGTATCTATAATTTTTTATTGTTCCATGCTATTATATTATCCATCTAGGATGTTTTATATGTATTTATATGCTATTTTATATGATTTTTGGGACTAGCCTATTAACCTAGAGCCCAGTGCTAGTTTTTGTTTTTTCCTTGTTTTTGAGTATCTCACAAAAGGAAAACCAAACGGAGTCCAATTGACCTGAAAATTCTAGGAGATTATTTTTGGACCAGAAGAAGCCCACGGAGTATCGGAGATGGGCCAGAAGAGTCCCGAGGCACCCACGGGGGTGGGGGGCGCGCCCCCTACCTCGTGGCCGCCTCGGAGACCCCCCTGACTTGTTCCCATCGGCAAAAATCCTTATAAATATAGAAACCCCCGAAAAGAAACCTAGATCGGGAGTTCCGCCGCTGCAAGCCTCTGTAGCCACCAAAAACCAATCAGGACCCTGTTCCGGCACCCTGCCGGAGGGGGGATCCCTCATCGGTGGCCATCTTCATCATCCCGACGCTCTCTATGACGAGGAGGGAGTAGTTCACCCTCGGGGTTGAGGGTATGTACCAGTAGCTATGTGTTTGATCTCTCTCTCTCTCTCTCGTGTTCTTGATTTGGCTCGATCTTGATGTAGCACGAGCTTTGCTATTATAGTTGGATCTTATGATGTTTCTCCCCCTCTACTCTCTTGTAATGGATTGAGTTTTCCCTTTGAAGTTATCTTATGGGATTGAGTCTTTAAGGACTTGAGAACACTTGATGTATGTCTTGCATGTGCTTATCTGTGGTGACAATGGGATATTCACGTGATCTACTTGATGTATGTTTTGGTGATCAACTTGCGGGTTCAATGACCTTGTGAACTTATGCATAGGGGTTGGCACACGTTTTCATCTTGACTCTCTGGTAGAAACTTTGGGGCACTCTTTGAAGTACTTTGTGTTGGTTGAATAGATGAATGTGAGATTGTGTGATGCATATCGTATAATCATACCCACGGATACTTGAGGTGACATTGGAGTATCTAGGCGACATTAGGGTTTTGGTTGATTTGTGTCTTAAGGTGTTATTGTAGTACAAACTCTATGATAGATTGAACGGAAAGAATAGCTTCGTGTTATTTTACTACGGACTCTTGAATAGATCGATCAGAAATGATAACTTTGAGGTGGTTTCGTACCCTACAATAATATCTCCGTTTGTTCTCCGCTATTACTGACTTTGGAGTGACTCTTTGTTGCATGTTGAGGGATAGTTATATGATCCAATTATGTTATTATTGTTGAGAGAACTTGCACTAGTGAAAGTATGAACCCTAGGACTTGTTTCCTAGCATTGCAATACCGTTTACGCTCACTTTTATTGCTTGCTACTTTGCTGTTTTTATAATTTCAGATTACAAATACCCATATCTACCATCCATATTGCACTTGTATCACCATCTCTTCACCGAACTAGTGCACCTATACAATTTACCATTATATTGGGTGTGTTGGGGACACAAGAGACTCTTTGTTATTTGGTTGCATGGTTCTTTGAGAGAGACCATCTTCATCCTATGCCTCCCACGGATTGATAAACCTTAGGTCATCCACTTGAGGGAAATTTGCTATTGTCCTACAAACCTCCGCAGTTGGAGGCCCAACAACGTCTACAAGAAGAAGGTTGTGTAGTAGACATCAAACCCAAATTTTGTCTTGGAGCAGCATGCCATCGACGATGTTGTCCGTGCTCAGGCTGCGGCTCGCCAGGAAGCGGAAGCCAAGAAGGCGCGGCTGGAGGCAATCATGGAGGAGAACAACGCCAGTTGCGCCTCCTATGCACCGTCAACGAACCATTAGCCGTCCTAGCGGGACGAAGACAACGCTGGCACCACCATTTCCCTCATGGACCTCACGTCCATCGAGATGGACAAGGCGCGGACTCCTCCGAGGATGAGTAGACCACGGGAGGTGGCGGGGCCTGGTGTCCCGTGTGGGTCGGTGCTTCTCCCGTGTTCTACTCTTCCTTGACGGAGACCGCACCTTCACTTCATCGGTCTTATCGCCGGTGCTCAAGGAGATGGCGGATGAAGGACGACACGGGCTTAGATGCCGGCCGCCGCCGCTGTAGGATAGGTTTAGGGGCGGGTCTTTTTTTGGTTCTAAATGTTCAAAATCTAATTAAATCCGTCGTTTTTGTATGAAATCCTTCATGTTTGTATGAAATGTGGCCGTGTTTGCATGCATCCGAATTGTTGAAAAGGAGTTTGAAATGTATGTGGCTAAGATTGAATGTCGTCCTCCCGCATTTGCGTCCGTGGATTTATTCGTCTTTATCCGTGGACGGATGCGGGAGAAAATTTACGGGTTGCTGTTGGAGATTCCCTAAGTGGGCTACTGAAGACGAGACGCTAAACCGAGCTAGGTTGGTCCGTTTGGTGGTCTTATGTTTTCTGTATCTAAGTGAAGTAGCTCGGTGATGTCTGTCTGAACATTTTGGGGCATCGCACCAGACGGAGAGTAGGTCGAGAAGATAATGATGTTCTTCTTCTGCGCAAAATGGCTGGATCGGTAAACAAGGTAGATGATCTCGACTCGACATTTCAGATCAAACACCACACATAGGACTTCCATGTGTTTCACCAAAGACTGGATCGATCCTTTTCGATGAAGAAAACATCCATGCTTCAGTCAATTATTTGTGGGATCCACGTGGAATTTAGCTAAGAGCGTGATCCTGCTATGAGCCGGCTAATGTGCTCTGCTCGAGATGGAATTCTTCTCGTGCCCTTGCTTCCTTCAGTCATGCCAACACGCCTTCTACACTGGTTGTGCCAGTGCTACTAGTAAATGTACAAAGGCAACTACAGTTCGCATGGACGGGCTACTGTTTGTTTTTTGAACAAAATATACTCATCTACAGTATAAGTTGAAGTTGGCGAACAAGCAGCTCTACCTTGGTTCTGTGTCTCGAGGTCGAAGAATTTTCAAACGAGTTTTTAACCTAGAGCCATGGCAATTCAATAGTACATTTTTCTTTATTTTGAAATCTTGCATTTGGAAGACTTCCACTCTATCCTAAATCCTATAGGCATATTTGGAGTGTTAGAACAAAACCACGTGAACATCAAAATAAACACACAGAAAAATTGAACATCATAAACTTTATTCCTCAAATAATTGACAACCGTTGCCTCTTATTGCTTTCAAAAATTTTCTAGTGTCAATATAGAACAACATGAGTATTGTGTTTAATTTTGGAATTTTTCAGGGTTTGTTTGGCCTTTTTTATACATTAACTAGGTTTCTGGGCATTTAATGTGCATAATTCAAAATAAAACTACATGCACATGCTCCAGTGCATATAAATTGGTTGAAAAATTAAATATGTGTCCTTGGGTGCATGCTTAGGTCCCATGCAAGAAATGGGATGGAATTTCAAACACCGGGGCACTATTGATTGCCGGCAAAACGTTGAGATACCTGGTTTATAAATTCTAGTAAATCTAAAGCTCGCCTGAAATTCATGAAACTTGGCATGGTATCATGGTGCAGCATCAACATGCCGAGGTAAAAATTTGTCCCATTTGGGGTAGGTTTCGATATAAGCTTCTCACAAACCAGAGCTTCTCACAACAAGCGTGATGGTTTCGGTAGGGAACGTGCCACCTTTGGGGACGAAATGATATCCATTGCCTCTTATTGCCTTCAAAAATTTTCTAATGCCAACATAGAACAACAGGAGTGTTGTGTTAAGTTTTGGAATTTTTCAGGGTTCGTTTGGTCTATTTTATACATTAACTGGGGTTTCTGTGCATTTAATATGCATAATTCAAATTTGAACTACAAGCACATGCTCCAGTGCACCAAAGTTGGTTGAAAAATCACATGTGTGTCCTTGGGTGAATTTCTAGGTCCTATGGATGCATTGAGAATGAAATTCAAACACCAGGGCGCTGTTGATTGCCGGTGAAACATTGAGATACCTGGTTTTTAAAATCTAGTAAATCCAAAACTCGTCTGAAATTCATGAAACATGGCATGCTATCATGGAGCGGCATCAACATGTTGTGGTAAAATTTTTGTCCCATTTGGGGGCAGGTTTGGGTATAAGCTTCTCACAAACCAGAGATTCTCACAACAAGCGTGATGGTTTCGGTAGGGAACATGCCACCTTTGGGACGAAACGATAGCCGTTGCCTCTTATTGCTTTCAAAAAATTTCTAGTGTCAACATAGAACAACATGAGTGTTGTGTTTAATTTTGGAATTTTCGGGGTTTGTTTGGCCTTTTTTATACATTAATTGGGTTTCTAGGCATTTAATGTGCATAATTCAAATTTGAATTACAAGCACATGCTCCAGTGCACCAAAGTTGGTTGAAAAATCACATGTGTGTCCTTGGATGAATTTCTAGGTCCCATGCAAGAAATGGGAATGAAATTCAAACACCAGGGCACTGTTGATTGTCGGCAAAACATTGAGATACCTGATCTTTAAATTCTAGTAAATCCAAAACTCGTCTGAAATTCATGAAACTTGGCATGCTATTATGGAGCGGCATCAACATGCCGTGGTAAATTTTTTGTCCCATTTGCGGCAGGTTTGGTATAAGCTTCTCACAAACTAGAGCTTCTCACAACAAGCGTGATGGTTTTGGTAGAGAGAAAAATGAAAATCTGAAAAGAAAGTTTTGCACGGATCTTGATGTAAGATCCGACGGACCTATATAGCATCGACTGCGATTTATACCAAGCATGATGAATATAAAGACGATGACAGTGGATAATAATTGTCTTACATATTTAGGAACATAACTAAAAAAGCCACATGCGGCAACGCCCGAAATACACAAGGGCAAAAGAAGAAGGAAGACAACAATCTGGCTCGCTGATCTCTACTTTCTTGATGCGTTGCTGCAGGCCGGGGGAACTAGTCTCCGGGGCGAGCGGCGATGAGCTCTGTCTTGTCCTCAAGATGCTGCTTGAGAGCATCCATGGATTCCTACAGCAGCCTTCTGCGCTCGATGCGGAGCATGGCATTCTCGTCTATAAGTTTCTCGACGATGACGTCGGTCCTCTTAAACAAGGTAGTGGTCTCCTCCTGCTGCTCTGCACTTCTGACAATCTTCGCCCTCAGTAGGTCGCGCTCGGCCCGGAGCTTCGCATTGCTCTCATTTAGTTGTCGGATGACACCTGTAGCCTGTTCAAAAGAGGCTTTCATGTCGTCCTGCAACCTCGCCCAGCCGGAGATCTGATCCATCTAGCAATGGACGATCGCATGCATGCGCCTGTAAGAGTCCTCGCCTGCCCGCGAGACATTTTCCCAGGCCGCGGCGGCGCGGGAGGACATCTCTGCTGCACTCGCGGCGCGGCGCGACATCTCTTCTGCTTCGGCGGCGCGGTCGAACCAGTCGGCTGCATCGACGGCGCGGAGGGACCTTGGTGCTGCTACGGCCGCGCGGAGGGACATGCCGGCTGCGTTTGCGGCGAGGCGAGACATCTCGCATGCTTCCGCTTCCATGCTCGCATCTCCCTGGTGGAAATCTCTCGACCCAGAACTCACGATGGCCATGGCAGACACAAGGGAACGATGATGAATGACTTGTTTGTTTTTGTGGATGAGGAGTTGAGGAGGAATGTGCAGTCATCTTGGAGTAGTAGTATTTATAGCTGAGTATTAATACACTTCTAAGTGGGAAACCGTTTAGGTTTTGATCAGTGTGAACAGGTTTGTAATTTGGAATGTGACGGAACGCATGCTCAAAATTTACTAACGGTTATAAGTGCGACATTATTTCCGGAAGGCGTACCATGGACACGTACGTCTTCTCGGCCGCGTACGTGGCGTTTGCACCATAGGATGCACCGCAATAGGCAATGTCAGCACACGTCTTGTTCCAACAACCGTGCGCGCTCGTTATTACCATCGCAATGTGTGTGCCCGTCTAGCGCACACACGTTGATCTATCTAATTGTTTTAGTTTGTTGTGGCTAATCGCAAACAGTTCATTCGTGTGAAGTGTATCCATCAATCGCAGACAATTTTTTTGCTAATAATCACAGACACTTTGATCTGGCTGACCCATTTCTGTTCTGTTGCCTAATCGCAAATAGTTAATCCTTCTGAAGCGTATGCCCTCAATTGCACGCACCTTTATCTAGCTGCCCATTTCTATTGTTCCTCTTCATCACAAACAGTTCATCTGAGTGAACCGTATGTTGTATATCGCACACACCTTCATCTGGCTACCCGTTTCTTTTCTTCCGCCTCATCGCAAACAGTTCATTGAACTGAACCGCATGCCCTACATCGCACACGCAACTAAAATCTGAACAGTGTTTGATGGCTCCTCCATCGCAAACGTTTTGCATATTTTTTGATGGTTTTTTACACCACCGTTTGCGATTACTACATCACAGACAGTTTCGTCGAAGGGTTTCTGATCGTAGTGTCGCGTTAGCAGCATCCTGCAGTAGTGCTGGGACATTGCCCACACCTAAAGCTGCCTTAGGAAGCCGCCGACGGGAAGGCGGTCGCAAAGATGTGTGCCCCGGCATTGAGTACTCTCACTGGTCAATGGCCTAGTGGGCGAGAACAATCCGAGGTTTCAACAGTATTTGACATGACTTAATTATTTCTTAATGCCAATCACGCCCTTAATTACAAAGGGGTACAGACCGATCTTGACCGTTAATGTGTTTAGGGGGGAGGGGTGTATCGAAGTAGAAGTGTTGGCTTCCTTTTGTTCTACATCTCGCCAATCAATATAACCAGTAGATTCGTGACTCTTTTTTTTTTCAAAAGACTCATTTTGAGAAACTGAATTGGTCGTGAATATACCAAGTCAGGCACAATTACATTTGCAAGTCTGAGCATTCATGATCTGGTCCAGACATATCAGAGTAAATAGTGTAATAGTTAGTACTACTAAGCCATCAAGCTCTCAAACTACCTAGCTTTGAACTACTGTAGTTAGTCCAATGAGGAATCACCGTTAGCACTAGAAATCATCTAGATAAGTCAAATTTCCCCACGCATCCCAAGCCTAAGGAGCCTAATATCAACGTAAAGTGGCAAGCAAATTGCACATTGGATTCTATCCAAGGAATTCTTCATGACCAGAACATACACAGAACCTGCAAATATATATCGCGCATACATGGTGTTCTTTCTCGAGATTTATATGCAAGTCTCTGTTGGTGCACGTATACAAGTAGTAAGTCTGCAGCAGCCATTACTCTCTTCCCACACATGAGATGATTTTCTATACAGAGAGGCACATGAAATGGTTGGAATTGCATATTAACTCTTACGCACACGTGTCTTAGGACCTGGCTTGTCTGTTGGCGACGGAATTGGGCCTCTGTTTTCCCTGATCGTGCTAGCATATATCTGTAGTGTGACAGGAGGCATCACCGGCATACTGCACCTATCAGGAAGCAACTTATTGACTCGTTACATGTCACTTTCTCACAGCAAACACACTAAAGAAAATCTTGGGGTAGCATGGATTCACAAATCCCAATGCTACAAATGCAATCCATTTGAGGCACAAATGTACTAAATGCAAGATCCTCGTTGGCACACAAGCTGAGTGCCTCACGATCACAATTCAATTTTTCCAAGTTGTACACAACATCAATTTTCTTCTCGTCTTATAGCGGCAACACACCATCTGTATCCGTGTTAGCAGTAGCCCAACAACCATCCGGCGTCTTGAATTTTTCCGCGTGAATCAAGCTCGACCGACCTCTGCGAGGCGGCTGCTGCCAACGGTTCGGGGTGGTGGAAGAAGAAGCCATAGTGGGGCCCTTACCACAATGCACACACACCATTCGATCTTTACCTTTACCATGGTCAATGTACCCACGAGTCCATAATCACCGGACTTACTATAACGTAATGATGATCTCGGTAAAATGGTTGGTGAGGTTCTTGAGTTTTCTATGTGGCTAATGATTTGTATTAACCCAGAACTAAGCTGATGTTTTCTTCGCTAGTTTGGTCCGTTTGGTGGACTAGTGTCGTATGTCTATGAATGAAGTAGCTGGTTCTGTCTCTCTCAAGTCTCAACATTTTGGGGCCTGGCGGGTGGAAAGTAGGTAGGTCAAGAAGATAATGGTGTTTTTCTTCTGTCCAAAAATAGCTGGATATATACGTGAACAAGGTTGATCTCGACTAGACATTTTGGATCCAAGACATACGGGCTTCCATGTTGTCACCAAAGACGTGGATTCTACTGGAGCGGGTGACCCTTTCTAGATGAAAAAAACATGGTTGGGTGATTCACGCCATGGGAACTGCCGATTTCTAGTTTGCTAATGCTACGGGTATCCCGGAGTATTTCCTAGAACATATAGACCTCAAGGAGCTAAGTTCTTATATCGTTGTCCTACAGGTAACTCAAATGGAAAACCGGAAGGAAGAAGGAAGTGGAGTCTAAGCTAAGAACGTGATCCTTTTAGGACCTCAGCTTGCGTGCTCTGCTAGAGATGGAACTTTGCTCCTGCCCTTCGTTCAAGTCGTGCTAGCACGTCCGTCTACATGTCTAGAGTCTGCACCAGTAAATATACAAAGGCAACTAGTACATCACGTAATGGGCCACCGTTCATTTGAACAAAGTATGCCATATGAAAGTAGAATCTGGCAAACATGCATCCACTACCTAGTTCCATGTGTTTCTTGATATTCAAGAATTTCCCTACAAGTTCTATAACACTTCTGAACCCCGCCTTATTACAACCTCCCTCACTAAACCTATTGAGAGCAATCTGGACCTCTGACAAATCGTACCGGCAAAGCGTATGTGTGGTCGGTGGCCTCAGGAACATATATGCCGCACGTTCCTGATTCCCTTTTTTAAACTACAAAAAATAGGTGCATGAAGCGGGATTCAAATTCTCAACCTTCCATTGGAGGTCCACACAATCTAACCAAGTGGGAAAGCAACCTTGTTGTGCCTAGTTACTTTCTTTTTTCTTCTTGTTGTGTGTCTTTGGTTTTCTTCTTGTTTTATTTGTTTTTTATTTTTCTTTTTGTCTTTTCTTTTCTATTTTCTTAAATTTGCAATCCTTTTATAAAATCATGAACTTTTACAAACTCGTGAACATTTTTTCAAATCCATGAAGATTTCCTTAAATTCATGAATTTTTTCCAAATATATGATTTTTTTTCAAATCATTCAACTTTTTACATATTAGTGCACTTTTATTCAAATCGATGGAATTTTCTGAATTTCCCAAACTTTCTCCAAATTTGAGAACTTTTTGTTAAATTCGTGGAATCTTGTTCAAATTCATGAAGTTTCTTTCAAATTGATGAAATTGAAATGGCCGCAACACATATAATTTTTGTTTTCCATTTTCTTAAATTCACAAAAATTTAAGAAACATTGTACAATGTTCGTGTCTTTCAAATTCCTCAGAATGTGAATATTTTTTGGATTAGTGAACAAATTTTTAAAATGGGGATACTATTTAACTAAACAAAATTTTACAATCGACCATTTTTTGAGTTTATGAATATTTTTGAAATATTCTTTTTGAATTTTGAATTTTCGAACATTGTTTGAAAAATATGAACATTGCTTGAATTTTTAATTTTTGAACATTGATTGATAAATATATTAGCAAAATTTGGAAATACTAAACATTTTCTGAATTTTAAGAACATTGATTAATAAATACAAGAAACTCTAAACAGTTTTTTAGCACGAAATATTTCAAAATTCAAACAAAAATTTCAAATTCTGATATTTTTTAGTGTATGAAAAATAGAAAATAATAAAAAAGGAAGAAGTCAAAGAAAATGAGAAATGAAAGAAAAAGAAATAGAAAAATGAAACTGATTTGCTAAAGTGCATCTAGATTTGCGCTAAGTATTGCACATCTAAGTCCTATGCCATTGATTTTAGGCGGGATTTGTGTGGGTATTCTCTTTTCTCCTTTTCTTTTTCATTTACGCTTGCTTGAGTCCCTTAGATGTGCAATAACTAGGACATATCTAGATGTGCCTTAAACTGTCCCAAAACTAAAAATCGGAGAGAAGACAAAAAGCAAAAAGGAAAGGTTAAAGAAAAACAACATGGTTGAGGAACCCCCTAGAAGGTTCCCAAAACAATTTTCCTATGTCCTAACCATTTCTATGTCAACATGAACATTTTCCTATGTCCTAACCATTTCCTATGTTCAAAATTTTAACATAAAATTTTCAATCCACATGAACATTTTCCTATGTCCTAACCATTTCTTAAAGTCAGTTATTTGGGAATTTCAAATTTTGTATCAAAATTTTACAAACTTGAACACTTTTACAAAAATTGATAACAAATACCCAACCATTAATGGAAATGTTAAACACAAATTGCAAACCACGTACTTTTTTAGAAAAATTATTAATTTTTTTAAAAGAAAATATATCTTAAATCTATAAAAAAAGAAAAAAACTGGAGTCTTATTTAAAAATTCGAGAACACTTTTAAATTGTAAATAATATTTCAAAATAAGGTTTTTGGTATTCCAAAATATTTCAAATTTTTGAAACGGTTTCAAAAATAATTATAAAGTTCAAACATGAGAAATATGAATTAACAGAAAATCAGATGAAAAAATAAAAATCCAAGTAGGCGACGGCATCTCTCCCGCAGGGGGCGTGTTGGACGAACTCAAGTGTTCGCGGATTTGATGAAAGTTCATCAATTATGAAAAAAAAGTTCACACATTGAAAAAATTCACAGATTTTCAAAAAGGTTCACTAAAAAAGTTTCAAAAAATGTTTGAAAATATCTAAAAGATTAAAAAAATTAGAATCAAATTATTATTTTGATTTTATTAATTTTAAAAATTTCACGCAGTTGAAACAACAGGGGGAAAAGGAAAAAATGAAAAAAAAACCCCAAAATAAAAGAGAAAAAAAACCGGTTTAATAAAACACTTAAAAATGGCTAAAGGTTCACAAAGTTACATTTAACACATAAGATGCGAAAAAGAAAGCAAGTGGGCAACAAGTAACGTGTCCTAGTTAGTCACTAGAACATGAAGTAAACTTTGAGTGTTAGAGTTTGAATCTCCTGCCACGCATATTTTTTGAAGATTAAAGAGAAAGAGAAAAAATTACGTCGGGCCTTGTACGGGCGGTACGTAGACGTTATGCTAGTATTAGTGTGGGCGATTTATTTTTAAAAATATCATGCATCCTACCCTTTATTATGAAGGGGTATGAAGAGATCTCGTCCGTTGATGTATTTAGAGGGGTTATACCGAAGTAGAAGTGAACACTTTTATCCCTTTTTCTTGTTCTGTGAACTAAAGGGTCTTATCATCATAGGGATGCATGCGATTGGAGGAGTTCGTTGAAACTTCTATGCAATAGCTCAATGCATAGGAACTTTGGGAAATTCTAAGGTGATCTTGGACTTACGCTTCATGAAAATATTCATTTTGTTATGATTTGCAAACCATTCCTTTGCATTTTAATGGAACGTATTCATTGACCGGAGTTGGAAGAGACAAAGAGTCGTCGACGAAGTATAACTCTTGTTGCCACCAACAGAACGGAGGCACGCCTGCAACAAAGTCCTACTTTCGATCCATGGAAAGAATCTCGAGGTTGAAAGATTTTCCTCCACCGAGGAGGAAGAAGAATCGTGTGCACTTGGCAATATACACATTCACTAAACTAGGCAGGACCACCAAACATCACACCAAACCTTGCCATTTAACTCAACATGTAATCCTGTCCTAGAAACCAATAGATGGGACTACGAATTGGAGGTCGAAGTGGGCATCGACCGCCATTAGAGGGGATTGATGGCTAAGCTCAGAAAAAGAAGTAGAACATCACTAGGATAGAAGGAGATACACACCAGAACATAGGAGATGGAGGCATACATCCTCTGACAGCTAACTCGTTTGAACCACAAAGGTGCCTGGGATGATTGACTAAATACAAATCATCGGACAAACAATTTGTTGATGAGCAAATAGAAGTAGTCGATTCTAGCTTGGAACTACCATATAGTCGGTTCGTCAAAGAAACCATGTTGGTACTTGGGACCATCTTGATAGGTCAATTTTGCTAATGAATCCCAAGCCTATGCAACCTATAATATCAATGCAGATAAAATGGCCAACCGGATTGCACTGGGTATGACCTTCGGTTTTGCCTCAGAGATTCGTCATGACCATGCATAAACTTGCAGTGTATATCGCTCATCCATGTTGTGCTCTCTCTGGATATATATGCAAGAAGTCTCTATTCTATCATTTAGGAACTATGCACACATATGATTAAGTCTGCAACAACCATTATGGTTTTTATTCACAGAGAGGCACATGAATTAACTGGTCGGTACTGCATATTTATTCTTACGTACCCATGCCCTATAATTTGGCTTGTGTGCTGTCATGGAAATTGGACCTCCCTTTTCTCTGATTATGCTAGCATATATTTGTACCATGACAGGAGTGGTTTCCATGTTATCCAAGTTAAAAGGTGCGGCTATCAGAAAGCAGCTTGTGGCCTTGTTACATATATCGTTTTCTCACAACAAACACATTGAATAAAATCTTAGGGTGACAAGGACTCCCAAATCACGTTGTAAGAAAGGCAGTTGATTTGGTATAAAAATTTACTCATGCAAGCTACTCGCTGGCACACAAGTCGAGTCGCTAATGACATGCTTAACCATCATACAGTTCACAGTGTCATCAAGTTTGTAGTACGCCAGTTCTCTTTGCATGTTACTATGGCAAACACAACATGTATATCCACGTTAGCTCTAACCCAGCTATCATCTAGCGGCCTAAGCTCATGTGATGATTCTCTTCTTCAACAAGTTCCATGGTATACCCCTGCACCACACATTTTTCGACAAATGACAAATTTTATTTACTCAAAAAGGAGCATCAAGAGGATACAAAATCCAAAGAGCACATACCCAGCTTTGCATAGCTTTTAGATGCACATCACCAATACCAACACACGGACACAAAAAATATGTCTGCAAATTGCAAAGTCATATAAGATCAAATCTATAGGTAGGCGAGGAAAAAGAAAACCCAAAGCGGTCAGATCCGTGATTGGCAAACTACAACAATGACCATATCTGTACCAACTATCTCATGACACCACACAGACGACGAGTTTCTTCAACAGCAACGTCTTCAAGAAGGGACCGATATTCAAGCATCACCATCACTAGATCCTACCACCAAGGCCATAATCTAGATTTTTGTTGGGTTTAGTCCCACATCGATTGTCGGGGAGACATAACACGACTTATAAGGGGTGACCCCTCCTAACAGGATATACTTTTGGGGGGAGAGGGCCCAAAGCCTCTCATAAGTGGGTGTTGCTCTCGGGTCGGGCCTGATGACGCAGATGGGTCGGAATGCTGGTGTTAGCGGACCCAAGATTGTGTAACAATTTTCACTCTAAAGAATCAACTCGAGCATATTCAAGCAATGCCTTCAACAAGGCAACGACGTAAGAACGTTGTCATTGTTAGGTATAAAAAGCTTAGGTCAAACCTAGGCTTTCACCCCGGAGCTCAGGTGCTCGAGTGGCACCACCGTCAAAGTCACTTAAGTGTTGTCGCCACCACTTTTCCACCATCCTAGCAGTTACATGCGTTGTGACCACCACCACTGCACCACCATTCCTCTATGTCAAGTTGTCGTCCATAATCTGCATCTCAGCGCCGTTGTCAACCACTAGATCTTCAGAGATGAACACTCCTCAATATCCTTCGATGACCATAGTCATCGCGGACCGTATGAAGTCACTGCACCATAGCTTTCAGTTACCCCACTCAGCCATCTAGATCTGAATCACCAACACCAAGCTGTTGATCATAGCGTTGTTGCCCTATCACTGCCTGCCCGAAAGTCTCGAACATCGGTTCCACGTTCCAACTCCCAAAAGAGAGCACTGTAGTGGTAGAGGCTGCCACAAGTCAACGCAAAATGAATCTTCGCGCCGCCAAAGGCCAGCAACCATCAATGACGATCACGCGCAATGCCCAAGGCCGAAATGCAAGCAGGGGCCGAACTAAGCAACTGCGCGCCAGCAGGCTTTGGCCGAACGCTCATCTGTGGTGATGACCGAGCAGGCGACATAACGTGTCGCTCTACCAGCCATGAACTCCGTCGATCCAGGGCGTCAAGAGAACCATGTACGCGCTTAGCAAATTATGGTAGATCTCGGGATAGAACTGCGTGCTGGCTTAACAAATCCCCTCTTTTTATTTTTGAACTTGTTGCTAAGGATTGTAATTCTGTGAGTTTGTAATAAAACACCTTTTTTTCATCACAAAGAAAAGAGATCCATGTGCGCGCCTATCGCATGGGAGACTTGCCATCTTGTGCACGGGAACGGACGCAACAATTCATGCGGGATCACAGATGTGGCGCCTGGAACTATGGCCGGAGGTATGCCGCCGTCCACGCCAAATTTGGTCTCCCAACCTTTACCACTTTTGGCTGAGGACTGACATGGCGGCATCAGAAGACGCAAGGGCCGTAAAAAAGGAAAAAACAAACGAGGAACACCTCGCCGCCGCCCACCGTCGGACAGTTTCCTCCGGCGCTTGCTATTAAGCAGGTGTCTGCATTTTTTGTGTGTGAATGGAGCTCGAGGCCTGGTGATGTCTGTCTGAACATTTTGGTACTTGGGCGGGTAGAGTTTTTTTGACAAGTGGGCAGGGAGAGAGTTGGTCGAGAAGATAATGGTGTTCTTTTGTGCAAAACGGTTGGATCGGTGAACAAGGTAGATGATCTCGGCTGGACATTTTGGATTCAACACCACACGTACGTCTTCCGTGTGTTTCACCAAAGATGGGCTGGATCGATCCTTTTTATGAAGAAAACATCCATGCTTCAGCCAGTGATTCACATGATCTTTGTGGAATCTAGCCAAGAACATGATCCTTCTAGAATCCGGTTGGTGTGCTCTGCTCGAGATGGAATTCTTCACCTTCCCTTTCTTCCTTGAATCGTGCCAGCACGTCTTGTACACTCGTTCTGCTACTAGTAAATATCCAAAGGCAACTACAACTCGCATGGATGGGGCATTGCTCATTTTTGAACAAAATATACTCATCTATAGTAGAAGTTGAAGTTGGTGAACAAGCAACCACTACCTTGGTTCTGTTTCTCGAGGTTGAAGAATTTTCAAATGAGTTTTTAACCTAGAGCCATGGCAATTCAATAGTACATTCTTTATTTTGAAATGCTGCATTTGGAAGAGACTTTCACTCTATCATGAATCCTATAGGCATCTTTGGAACGTTGGAACAAAAGCACGTGAACAGAAAAATAAAAACAAAAAAAGTGAACATCTAAACTTTGTTCCTGAAGCAATTGACATATTGTTTACAATGTGGGGAAGATTGAAGTCGGGGCTAGTAGAGTCACAGAGTTCAGACGAACTAGAAACAAAATAAAGTTTAGCTAAGCTATCAGCAACCACATTAGCTTCTCTACAATAATAACCGTAATCAATACTTGCGAAATTCAAAGCAGGTTGAATACATTCTGCTATTACTGCCACATCAGGACCCATATAATCATGTGCTCAGGTAATAGCCTCCACTACAAGTATGCCATCTAATTCAATGTATACCTTATTGCATCCAATTCTCCCTGCTAGGTATAGGTCATTCTGAATAGCACTCAGCTCTGCTATTCTGCAATCCAAACATGGGGTAGAACCTAAGTTGCTACCGAAATAAAATTTCCTTTAATGATCTCCCACCACCGCTCCACTGGAGTATGAGAGTGTTTCCTCCCGAAAGGATGCTTCCACATTAATCTTGATAGTACCTTCGATCAGTTTCTTCCACGTACGAATCTCCTTTCGAACTTACTGATTTGGTGTTGTAGCTTTGATGAAGTTTCTTGCCAAAAATTTTATCAAAATAGTCGAGCGATCTAGATCATGTATCATCTCTCCTATGCCTACTTGGCGCCGCTGCCACCATATGAACCACATAGTAATCGGGATTAGTTCAGCCGTGGGGATATCAGCAGTGGTTTAGTGATTTTTCATCAGGATTTCTAAAGTAACCGATCCCGACATGTCTTGCGATACTACCTCAACAAAGAGGAATGCTCACGTAAAGCTAGCCACCCCCGCCCTAAAAACTTGTCCAGCCAATTAATCCTCTGATTTGTTAGGTAGTTAATTAGGGCCTAATTAGTTCCCTCCGGTCATCTCTGCCAGCTCGCCTTTCCAACCCACTACGCGCGACCCGTGCATCCCCACGCCGCCCTGCCCCGACTATCATCTTTTTTTGAAAAGGAGGATTGCCCCCGGCCTCTGCGTCACAATGATGCATGCATTCGTATTATTAAACAAAGTATCCAACAAGTATGTAGTACGATACAAGCACTCAAAATGAGTTGAAAAACATGATCAAAGCCACAACCGGCAAAAATAAGACTAGATGCCTATACACCTATCTTATTGTTGGACCACCATCCAAACCGGTCGTAGGTATTCCATGCTACCGTCTCCCAATGGTTGCACCCACATGCCATTTATTTCTTGACTTCCGCACAGCTGAGTAACAATCACATATAGATCCGGACAGGTGTTTTGTAGATGACCTACAAAAAAGGTGTAATATTTTATCTGTTAAAAATCAAGCCATTCTGATAGTCCATGTATCCCAAAGTAATGCACTCACTCCAATTCGAATATGCGCCACTAATTTATGCTCTACCCCATTTAGCCAAGTCCCAAATAAATGTCTATGTTATTAGGTGGACTGACATTAAAGGCCACATGCATTGTGCGGCGTAGTATTGGCTAGTGGGCGTTCGAGAAACAGATGTTCAATCGATCCATCATGATGACAGAAACAACACTGTTTCCATCCTCCCAACTATGTTTTGCCATGTTATCCTTAGTCAAGATTATTTCCTTGTGAAGAAATCACATAAAAACGTTTATCTTTAGAGACACATTAATTTTCCGAATGTGAAGCAACTTTGGGATTGGACTAGTGTTTATCAAATCAATATACATTGATTTTACTGAGAATATCCCGAACACCATAACTCTCCAGTGTAGTGTATCTGGCTCATCAGAGAGGTTAATATCCATCAACCTGCGCATAAGATGTAGCCACCTATCCCATCGCTCCCCCACTAGTATCTTCTAAACTGAATGTTTAAGGAATCTATCCTAGAATTGTACTGACGAAAGCCTCTTTCTGTTGTACAATGTTACAAAGGGTAGGATATTGAGTGGCGTGTCCCCTAGTCATGTATCTTACCAAAATCTAGTGGTATTACCATTCCCAACAATGAATTTGGTTCTATTGAAATAGACAACCTTTGTACGCATCAACCCTTTCCCAAACGGCGAATCATTCAGCTGAGCTATTACTTGTGCGAGGGCTTTAGAGTGTAGGTACCTGTTACATAATAGTTGTATCCACACACCCTCGTTCTCAACGAAAAGTCTTATAACCATTTACTATGTAGGCACCTATTCTTTACTTCAAGATTTTCAATCCCTAAGTCCCCTTGGTCCTTTGGCCTACAGATTATGTCCAATTTAGCCAACTTGTATTTTGATTTATTCTCATCGCTTTGCCAAGAAAAAGCGTGATTGATAAAAGTAGCCCCGACTATCATCTAATGCATACTGAATACCTTGAGGAGGTTCAAGAGCCCTCCGACCAAGAGCAATAAACTCCTAACATCCACAACCATGAGTCCATGACGAGCTCCTCATTGCCATATTCGAGAGCAGAGCATACACATGAATTCAGGTGTCAAGTTACTACTTGCTTGGACGGATGATCCCCAATTCTATTTTTCTAATTGATTGGTACTATTAATTAAGACAAAAAATTCCAGAACTGAATTTCAATTAGAGGGCTCTTGAGCATAGAGCCCACAAACTACACCTCGAGAGCAGCCGGCTAGATGAGAGTGAACTAGTTGTTGAGCCCGACCATCGCAAAGTTTTCCGGTGACGTGCGCTAGTAGCTTGTGGGTTTCTGGGACATTGCCCACACCTAAAGTTGCCCTAGGAAGCCGCCGACGGGAAGGCGGCGGCAAAAGATGTGTGCCCTGGCATTGAGTACTCTCACTGGTCTATGGCCTAGTGCGCGAGAACAATCCGTGGTTTCAATAGGATTAAACCTGATTTAATTATTTCTTAATGCCAATCACGCCCTTAATTATGAAGGGGTACGGACCGATCTTGACCGTTAATGTGTTTAGGGGGGGAGGGGGGTGTACCGAACCAGAACTGTTAGCTTCCTTTTGTTCTACATCTCGCCAATCAATATAAGTAGTAGATTCATGACTCAATTTTTTTTTCAAAAGACTCATTTGGAGAAACTGAATTAGTCGTGAATATACCAAGTCAGGCACAATTACATTTGCAAGTCTGAGCATTCATGATCCGGTCCAGACATGACAGAGTAAATAGTGTAATAGTTAGTGTTACTAAGCCATCAAGATCTCAAGCTACCTAGCTTTGAATTACTGTAGTTAGTCAAATGAAGAATCACCGTTAGCACTAGAAATAATCTAGATAAGTCAAATTTCCCCATGCGTCCCAAGCCTAAGGAGCCTAATATCAACGTGAAGTGGCAAGCAAATGACACATTGGATTTTATCCAACGAATTCTTCATGACCAGAAAACACATAGAACCTGCAAATATATATTGCGCATACATGGTGTGCTTTATGCGGATTTATATGCAAGTCTCTGTTCGTGCACGTATACAAGTAGTATATAAGTGTGCATCAACCATTACTCTCTTCCCACACATGATATGATTTTCTATGCAGATAGGCACATGACATGGTTGGTATTGCATATTAATTCTTACGCACACATTCCTAGAACCTGGATTATCTGTTGGCGACAGAATTGGGCCCCTGTTTTCCCTAGTCGTGCAAGCATATATCTGTAGTGGGACAGGAGGCATAATCGGCGTACTCAACCTATCAGGAAGCAACTTATTGACTCGTTACGTGTCAGTTTCTCACAACAAACACACAGAAAATCTTGGGGTGGCATGGATTCGCAAATCCCAATGCTAGAAAGGCAATCCATTTGAGGCACAAAGGTACTAAATGCAAGATCCTCGTTGGCACACAAGCTGAGTGCCTCACGATCACAATTCAAATTTTCCAAGTTGTACACATCATCAGTTTTCTTCGTCTTATACACCATCTGTATCCACGTTAACAGTAACCCAACAACCATCCCACGTCTTGAATTTTTCCGCGTGAATCAAGCTCGACCGACCTCTACGAGGCGGCTGCTGCCAACGGTTCGGGGTGGTGGAAGAAGAAGCCACAGTGGGGCCCTTACCACAATGCACACACACCATTCGATCTTTATCTTTACCATGGTCCATGTACCCACGAGTCCATAATCACCGGACTTACTATAACGTAACGATGATCTCGGTAAAATGGTTGGTGAAGTTCTTGAGTTTTCTATGTGGCTGATGATTTGTATTAACCCAGAACTAAGCTGATCTTTTCTTCGCTAGCTTGGTCTGTTTGGTGGACTAGTGTCGTATGTCTATGAATGAAGTAGCCTGGTTCTGTCTCTCTCAAGTCTCCACATTTTGGGGCCTGGCGGGTGGAAAGTAGGTAGGTCAAGAAGATAATTGTGTTTTTCTTCTGTGCAAAAATAGCTGGATATATACGTGAACAAGGTTGATCTCGACTAGACATTTTGGATCCAAGACGTACGGGCTTCCATGTTGTCACCAAAGACGTGGATTCTACTGGAGCGGGTGACCCTTTCTAGATGAAGAAAACATGCTTGGGTGATTCACGCCACGGGAACTGCAGATTGCTAGTTTGCTAATGCTACGGGTATCCCGGAGTATTTCCTAGAACATATAGACCTCAAGGAGCTAAGTTCTTATATCGTCATCCTACAGGTAGCTCAAATGGAAAACCGGAAGGAAGAAGGAAGTGGAGTCTAAGCTAAGAACGTGATCCTTTTAGGACCTCGGCTTGCATGCTCTGCTAGAGATGGAACTTTGCTCCTGCCCTTCGTTCAAGTCATGCTAGCACGTCCGTCTACATGTCTAGAGTCAACACCGGTAAATATCCAAAGGCAGCTAGTACATCACGTAATGGGCCACCGTTCATTTGAACAAAGTATGCCATGTGAAAGTAGAATCTGGCAAACATGCATCCACTACCTAGTTCCATGTGTTTCTTGATATTCAAGAATTTTCCAACAAGTTCTATAACACTTTTGAGCCCGGCCTTATTACAACCTCCCTCACTAAACCTATTGAGAGCAATCTGGACCTTGACAAATCGTACCGGCAAATCGTATGTGTGGTCGGTGGCCTCAGGAACATATATGCCGCACGTTCCTGATTCCCTTTTTTAACCTACAAAAAATAGGTGCATGAAGCGGGATTCAAATTCTCAACATTCCATTGGAGGTCCACACAATCTAACCAAGTGGGAAAGCAACCTTGTTGTGCGTAGTTACTTTCTTTTTTCTTCTTGTTGTGTGTCTTCGGTTTTGTTTGTCTTTGATATTTCTTTTTGTCTTTTCTTTTCCATTTGCTTAAATTTGCAATCCTTTTATAAAATCATGAACTTTTTCAAATTCGTGAACATTTTTTCAAATCCATGATGATTTCCTTAAATTCATCAAAATTTTCCAAATATATGATTTTTTTTTAAATCGTTCAACTTTTTACATATTAGTGCACTTTTATTCAAATCGATGGAATTTTTAAATTTCCCAAACTTTCTCCAAATTCAAGAACTTTTTTGTCAAATTCATGGAATCTTGTTCAAATTCATGAAGTTTCTTTCAAATTGATGAAATTGAAATGGCCCCAACTCATATGTTTTTTATTTTCCATTTTCTTAAATTCACAAAAATTTAAGAAACATTATACATAAATTTCAAAAAGAATGTTCGTGTCTTTCAAATTCCTCAGAATGTGAATATTTTTTGGATTAGTGAAAAAAAAATTAAAACGGGGATACATTTTAAACATCTAAACAAAATTTGACAACACGACCATCTTTTGAGTTTCCAAATATTTTTGAAATATTCTTTTTGAATTTTTGAATTTTTGAACATTGATTGATAAATATGAACATTGCTTGAATTTTTAATTTTTGAACATTGATTGATAAATATCAACATAATTTGGAAATACTGAACATTTTCTGAATTTTAAGAACGTTGATTAATAAATACAAGAAAACTCTAAACAGTTTTTTAGGATGAAATATTTCAAAATTCAAACAAAAAATTTCAAATTCTGATATTTTTTAGTTTATAAAAAAATAGAAAATAATAAAAAAGGAAGAAGTCAAAGAAAATGAGAAATGAAAGAAAAAGAAATAGAAAAATGAAACTGATTTGCTAAAGTGCATCTAGATTTGTGCTAAGTATTGCACATCTAAGTCCTATGCCATTGATTTTAGGCAGGATTTGTGTGGATATTCTCTTTTCTCCTTTTCTTTTTCATTTACGCTTGCTTGAGTCACTTAGATGTGCAATAACTAGGACATATCTAGATGTGCCTTAAACAGTCCCAAAACTAAAAATCGGAGAGAAGACAAAAAAGCAAAAAGGAAAGGTTAAAGAAAAACAACATGGTTGAGGAACCCCCTAGAAGGTTCCCAAAACAATTTTCCTATGTCCTAACCATTTCTATGTCAACATGAACATTTTCCTATGTCCTAACCATTTCCTATGTTCAAAATTTTAACATAAAATTTTCAATCCACATGAACATTTTCCTATGTCCTAACCATTTCTTAAATTCAATTATTTGGGAATTTCAAGTTGTGTATCAAAATTTTACAAACTTGAACACTTTTACAAAAATTGTTAACAAATACCCAACCATTAATGGACATGTTGAACACAAATTGCAAACCACGTACTTTTTGAAAAAATTATTAATTTTTTAAGAAAATATATCTTAAATATAACAAAAAATGCAAAAATTGGAGTCTTTTTAAAAAAATTCCAAAACTCTTTCAAATTGTAAATAATATTTCAAAATTAGTTTTTTTGGTATTCCAAATTATTTCAAATTTTTGAAAAGGTTTCGAAAATAATAATAAAGTTCAAAAATGAGAAAAATGAATTAACAGAAAATCAGATGGAAAAAATAAAAATCCAAGTAGGCGACGGCATCTCTCCCACCGGGGGCGTGTTGGACCGAACTCAAGTGTTCGCGGATTTGAAGAAAGTTCATCAATTGTGAAAAAAAAATGTCTCACATTGAAAAAATTCACATATTTTCAAACAGGTTCACTAAAAAATGTTTCAAAAAATGTTTGAAAATATCTAAAAGATTCAAAAAAAATTAGAATCAAATTATGATTATGATTTTATTAATTTTAAAATTTTCACGCGCTTGAAAAAACAGGGGGAAAGGAAAAAAAACGAAAAAAAAACCCAAAATAAAAGAGAACAAAACCCGGTTTAATAAAACACTTAAAAATGGCTAAAAGTTCACAAAGTTACATTTACCACATAAGATGCGAAAAAGAAAGCAAGTGGGCAACAAGTAACGTGTCCTAGTTAGTCACTAGAACATGAAGTAAACTTTGAGCGTTAGAGTTTAAATCTCCTGCCACGCATATTTTTTGAAGATTAAAGAGAAAGAGAAAGAATTACGTCGGGCCTTGTACGGGCGGTACGTAGACGTTATGCTAGTATCAGTGTGGGCGATGTATTTTTAAAAATATCATGCATCCTACCCTTTATTATGAAGGGGTATGAAGAGATCTCGTCCGTTGATGTATTTAGAGGGGTTATACCGAAGTAGAAGTGAACACTTTTATCCCTTTTTCTTGTTCTGTAAACTAAAGGGTCTTATCATCATAGGGATGCATGCGATTGTAGGAGTTCGTTGAAACTTCTATGCAATAGCTCAATGCATAGGAACTTTGGGAAATTCTAAGGTGATCTTGGACTTACGCTTCATGAAAATATTCATTTTGTTATGATTTGCAGACGATTTCTTTGCATTTTAATGGAACGTATTCATTCACCGGAGTTGGAAGAGACGAAGAGTCGTCGACGAAGTATAACACTTGTTGCCACCAACAGAACGGAGCCACGCCTGCAACGAAGGCCTACTTTCGATCCATGGAAAGAATCTCGAGGTTGAAAGAGTTTCCTCCACCGAGGAAGAATAAGAATCGCGTGCACTTGGCAACATACAGATTCACTGAACTAGGCAGGACCACCAAACATCACACCAAACCTTGCCACTTAACTCAACATGTAATCCTGTCCTAGAAACTAATAGGTGGGACTACGAATTGGAGGTCGAAGTCGGCATTGACCGCCATTAGAGGGGATTGATGGCTAAGCTCAGAAAAATAAGTAGAACATCACTAGGATAGAAGGAGATACACACCAGAACATAGGAGATGGAGGCATACATCCTCTGATAGCTATCTCGTATGAACCACAAAGGTGCCTGGGATGATTGACTAAATGCAAATCATCGGAGAAACAATTTGTTGATGAGCAAATAGAAGTAGTCGATTCTAGCTTGGAACTACCATATAGTCGGTTCGTCAAAAAAACCATGTCGGTACATGGGAACATCTTGTTAGGTCAAATTTCTTAATGAATCCCAAGCCTATGCAATCTATAATATCAATGCAGCTAAAATGGCCAACCGGATTGCACTGGGTATGACCTTCGGTTTTGCCTCAGAGATTCGTCATGACCATGCATAAACTTGCAGTGTATATCGCTCATCCATGTTGTGCTCTCTCTAGATATATACGCAAGAAGTCTCTATTCTATCATTTAGGAACTATGTACACATATGATTAAGTCTGCAACAACCATTATGGTTTTTATTCACAGAGAGGCACATGAATTAACTGGTTGGTACTGCATATTAATTCTTACATACCCATGCCCTATAATTTGGCTTGTGTGCTGTCAACGAAATTGGACCTCCCTTTTCCCTGATCATGCTAGCATATATTTGTACCATGATAGGAGTGGTTTCCATGTTATCCAAGTTAAAAGGTGCGGCTATCAGAAAGCAGCCTGTGGCCTTGTTACATATATCATTTTCTCACAACAAACACATTGAATAAAATCTTAGAGTGACAAGGACTCCCAAATCGCGTTGTAAGAAAGGCAATTGATTTGGGATAAAAATTTACTCATGCAAGCTACTCGCTCGCACACAAGCCGAGTCGCTAATAACATGCTTAACCATCATACAATTCATAGTGTCATCAAGTTTGTAGTACGCCAGTTCTCTTTGCATGTTACTATGGCAAACACCGCATGTATATCCACGTTAGCTCTAACCCAGCTATCATCTAGAGGCCTAAGCTCATGTGATGCTTCTCTTCTTCAACAAGTTCCATGGTATACCCCTGCACCACACATTTTTTTACAAATGACGAATTTTATTTACTCAAAAAGGAGCACCAAGAGGATACAAAATCCAAAGAGCACGTACCTAGCTTTGCATAGCTTTTGGATGCACATCACCAATACCAACACACAGACACAAAAAATATGTCTGCAAATTGCAAAGTCATATAAGATCAAATCTATAGGTAGGCGAGGAAAAATAAAACCCAAAGCGGTCCTATCTGTGATTGGTAAACTACAACAATGACCATATCCCTATCAACTATCTCATGACACCACACAGACGACGAGGTTCTTCAACAGAAACTCCTTCAAGAAGGGACCGATACTCAAGCATCACCATCACTGGATCCTACCACCAAGGCCATAATCTAGATTTTTGTTGGGTTTAGTCCCACATCGGTTGTGGGGGAGACATAACACGACTTATATGGGGTGACCCCTCCTAACAGGCTAGTCTTTTGGGGGAAGAGGGCCCAATGCCTCTCATAAGTGGGTGTTGCTCTCGGGTCGGGCCTGGTGACGCAGATGTGTCGGAACGCTGGTGTTAGCAGACCCAAGATTGTGTAACAATTTTCACTCTGAAGAATCAATTCGAGTATATTCAAGCAATGCCTTCAACAAGGCAACGACGTAAGAACATCGTCATTGTTAGGTATAAAAAGCTTGGGTCAAACCTAGGCTTTCACCCCGGAGCTCAGGTGCTCGAGTGGCACCACCGTCAAAGTCACTTAAGTGTTGTCGCCACCACTTTTCCACCATCCTAGCAGTTACATGCGTTGTGACCACCACCACTGCACCACCATTCCTCTATGTCAAGTTGTCGTCCATAATCTGCATCTCAGCGCCGTTGTCAACCACTAGATCTTCAGAGATGAACACTCCTCAATATCTTTCGGTGACCATAGTCATTGTGGAGCCGTATGAAGTCGTTGCACCATAGCTTCCAGTTACCCCACTCAGCCATCCAAATCTGAATCACCAACACCAAGTCGTTGTATCACCGCCTGCCCGAAAGTCTCGAACATCGGTTCCACTTTCCAACTCCCAAAAGAGAGCACCGTAGAGGTAGAGGCTGCCGCAAGTCAACGCAAAATGAATCTTCGCGGCGCCAAAGGCCAGCAGGCATCAATGACAGTCACGCGCAACGCCCAAGGCCGAAATGCAAGCAGGGGCCGAACCGAGCAACTGCGCGCCAGCAGGCTTGGGTCGAACGCTCATCTGTGGTGATGACCGAGCAGGCGACAGAACGCATCGCTCTAACAGCCATGAACTCCGTCGATCCAGGGCGTCAAGAGATCCATGTACGTGCTTAGCAAATCATGGTAGATCTGGGGATAGCACTGTGTGCTAGCTTAACAAATCCCCTCCATTTATTGTTGAACTTATTGCTAAGGATTGTAATTCTGTGAGTTTGGAATAAAACACCCTTTTTTCATCGCAAAAAAAAAGAGATCCATGTGCGCTCCTATCGCATGGGAGACTTTCCATCTTGTGCACGGGAGCGGACGCAGCAGTTTGTGCGGGATCAAAGATGTGGCGCCTGGAACTATAGCTGGAGGTATGCCACCGTCCACGCCAGAATTTGGTCTCCGAACCTTTACCACGATTGGCTCAGGACTGAAATGGCGGCATCAGAAGACGCAAGGGCCGGAAAAAAAGGAAAAAAGAAACGAGGAACACCTCGCTGCCGCCGCCCATCGTCGGATGGTTTCCTCCGGCGCTTGTTGTTAAGCAGGTGTCTGAATTTTTTCGTGTGAATGGAGCTCGAGGCCCGGTGATGTCTGTATGAACATTTTGGTACTTGGGCAGGCAGAGTTTTTTTTACGAGTGGGCGGGCAGAGAGTTGGTCGAGAAGATAATGGTGTTCTTTTGTGCAAAACAGTTGGATCGGTGAACAAGGTAGATGATCTCGGCTGGACATTTTGGATTCAACACCACACGTACGTCTTCCGTGTGTTTCACCAAAGATGGGCTGGATCGATCCTTTTTATGAAGGAAACATCCATGCTTCAGCCTGTGATTCACAGGATCTATGTGGAATCTAGCCAAGAACATGATCCTTCTACAATCCGGTTGGTGTGCTCTGCTCGAGATGGAATTCTTCACCTCCCCTTTCTTCCTTGAATCGTGCCAGCACGTCTTGTACACTCGTTGAGCTACTAGTAAATATCCAAAGGCAACTACAACTCGCATGGATGGGGCATTGCTCATTTTTGAACAAAATATACTCATCCGTAGTAGAAGTTGAAGTTAGTGAACAAGCAACCACTACCGTGGTTCTGTGTCTCGAGGTTGAAGAATTTTCAAATTATTTTTTAACCTAGAGCCATGGCAATTCAATAGTACATTCTTTATTTTGAAATGCTGCATTTGGAAGAGACTTTCACTCTATCATGAATCCTATAGGCATCTTTGGAACGTTGGAACAAAAGCACGTGAACAGAAAAATAAACACAAAAAAAGTGAACATCTAAACTGTATACCTGAAACAATTGACATATTGTTTACAATGTGGGGAAGATTGAAGTCGGGGATAGTAGAGTCACAGAGTTCAGACTAACTAGAAACAAAATAAAGTTTAGCTAAGCTATCAGAAACCACATTAGCTTCTCTACAACAATAACCGTAGTCAATACTTGTGAAATTCAAAGCGAGCTGAATACATTCTGCTATTACTGCCACATCAGGAGCCATATAATCATGTGCTCATGTAATAGCCTCCACTGCAAGTATGCCATCTAATTCAATGTATACCTTATTACATCCAATTCTCCCTGCTAGGTATAGGTCATTCTGAATAGCACTCAGCTCTGCTATTCTGCAATCCAAACATGGGGTAGAACCTAAGTTGCTACCGAAATAAAATTTCCTTTAATGATCTCCCACCACCGCTCCACTAGAGTATGAGAGTGTTTCCTCCCGAAACGATGCTTCCACATTAATCTTAACAGTACCTTCGATCGGTTTCTTCCACGTACGAATCTCCTTTCGAACTTAATGATTTGGTGTTGTAGCTTTGATGAAGTTTGTTGCCAAAACTTTGATCAAAATAGTCGAGCGATCTAGCTCATTATCGTCTCTCCTTTGCCTACTTGGCGCCGCTGCCACCATATGAACCACATAGTAATCGGGATTAGTTCAGCCGTGGGGATATCAGCAGTGGTTTAGTCATTTTTCATCAGGATTTCTAAAGTAACCGATCCCGACATGTCTTGCGATACTACCTCAACAAAGAGGAATGCTCACGTAAAGCTAGCCCCCGCCCCTAAAAACTTGTCCAGCCAATTAATCCTCTGATTTGTTAGGTAGTTAATTAGGGCCTAATTAGTTCCCTCCGGTCATCTCTGCCAGCTCGCCTTTCCAACCCACTACGCGCGACCCATGCATCCCCACGCCGCCCTGCCCCGACTATCATCTTTTTTTGAAAAGGAGGATTGCCCCCGGCCTCTGCATCACAATGATGCATGCATCCATATTATTAAACACAAAGTATCCAACAAGTATGTAGTACGATACAAGCACTCAAAATGACTTGAAAAACATGATCAAAGCCACAACCGGCAAAAATAAGACTAGATGCCTATACACCTATCGTATTGTTGGACCACCATCCAAACCGGTTGTAGGTATTCCATGCTACCGTCTCCCAATGGTTGCACCGACATGCCATTTATTTCTTGACTTCCGCACAACTGAGTAACAATCAAATATAGATCCGGACAGTTGTTTTGTAGATGATCTACAAAAAAGGTGTAATGTTTTGTCTGTTAAAAATCACGCCATTCTGATAGTCCATGTATCCCAAAGTAATGCGCGCACTCCAATTCGAATATCTGCCACTAATTTATGCTCTTCCCCATTTAGCCAAGTCCCAAATAAATGTCTATGTTATTAGGTGGACTGACATTAAAGGCCACATGCATTGTGCGGCATAGTAGTTTGGCTAGTGGGCGTTCGAGAAACAGATGTTCAATCGATTCATCATGATGACAGAAACAACACTGTTTATCACCCTCCCAACTACGTTTTGCCATGTTATCCTTAGTCAAGATTATTTCCTCGTGAAGAAATCACATAAAAACGTTTATCTTTAGAGGTACATTAATTTTCCGAATGTGAAGCAACTTTGGGATTGGACTAGTGTTTATCAAATCAATATACATTGATTTTACTGAGAATATCCCGAACACCATAACTCTCCAGTGTAGTGTATCTGGCTCATCAGAGAGGTTAATCTCCATCAACCTGCGCATAAGATGTAGCCACCTATCCCATCGCTCCCCCACTAGTGATCTTCTAAACTGAATGTTTAAGGAATATATCCTAGAACTATACTGACGAAAGCCTCTTTCTGTTGTACAATGTTATAAAGGGTAGGATATTGAGTGGCGTGTCCCCTAGTCATGTATCTTCCCAAAACTTGGTGGTATTACCATTCCCAACAATGAATTTGGTTCTGTTGAAATAGACAACCTTTGTACGCATCAACCCTTTCCAAAACGGCGAATCATTCAGCTGAGCTATTACTTGTTCTTCACGTAGCCGGCCCACCATGACAACGCGGTTCGCCGCGGTATGCTGCGCGTCGATGGTGCCGCCTTCGCCATCGCGCCCTGGAGGGAGAATGACCATGCGGGCCACGGCACCTTCAACCTCCACGTTCGTTGCGTCATCGAGCATCTCACCCAACAGTACTGGACGCTTGAGGGCGTCGAGGAGGTCTTCGGCGACAAGGTGCGCGTCGATCGGCTGGACAGCCGCACCCTAGAGCGTGACCACACCAAAACCTTCGCGTGCTGGGTGTGGGTCTGGGACATGGCGTTCATCCCGACCCACCACACATACTGGAAGCTGCCCCAAGGCGCCGGCCGGGTGGAGGAGATGGAGGGCTTTTTGTCGCCTGACCGTCGAGTGGCCCCGCCGCCCGGCGCCGAGCGCTACTATCTGCTCATCCACGTGGACCAGGTGGAGGACTGGTCACCCAGATCACCGCGGTCCTCGCACTCGGCCCAGAGCGGCCTGCCGTCCTCCGATTCCGACCACGACAACGAGCTGCCGCGCACCTTCCTCGGCACTTGGATGATGCACGTTGAGGATGGCCAGCCGGAAGAGCACCACCGTAGGCAGCGGCGACCGCCTGTGGTGGACACGGGCTGCGGGGGCCTCCCGAGGGGTGGGCCTCGTTGCGACCACGACGACCAGGGCGGTGGCGGGCGGCGCTCCTGGAAGGACACCCTCCTCGGTCGGGGGTGCGGCAGCACCTCCAAGACAGGCGACGACGGTGCAACGAGCAAGGTGCGCCAGCGCAGCCGCCCCCCGCCTCACCGTCAGGACAGCTCCAAGGGCAGTGGGCGACATGGCGGTCGCTCCGCTGCTCCAGCCTACCCCAACAAGATGAAGAAGAAGGGCAAGCCATGGTTAGCAAGCCAAGTCCACGTGCCCACGCCACGCACTGCCATGCGCACCTCGGCGCCGACCTCGACCAACAGCGTGGCTGCCACGGATGTGGTCACGGAGTTCTTCGCCACAAATGAGCATGCCCTGGCCCCTCCCCTGGCCCCGGGCGCCTCTGATGCCGATCACCTAGAGGCGGTGGTTGCTGCCGCGACGGCTTCAGCACTCGACTTCCACGATGGCGAGGATGAGAAGGGCAAGCAAGCGGTGGACATCCCCGACGTTTTCGACCCTACTCTGTGAGGCCCGCGCCACGCACCAGAGCACTTCAGCTGCCAGACGCCGACGCAACAGACACGATGGCAGTCCAGCTAGGGGCGGTGACCGAGCAAGTCCAGCTCCTGGAGATCCAAGCACCCCCTGACGTGGCGCCAAGGCGTCTCTTCTACAACAAGCCAGCCCCGCTGCTCGCCCCGCCGCCAGCCAAGCGCAAGTCGGCCCCGCCCAAGACGCGCGCCACCTCCGTCCCTCCACCCCGCCAGAGCGCATGCCAGGCTGCGCAGAACTGCCAAGTGCCGGTGGCGCAGCGCGGCACGCTCCGTCTGGTGCAAGGCCTGGGCCTGCTTGGCCCCAAGGAGAACATGACAAAGAAGGCCGCAGAAGCGCCGATCCGCAGGTTCGAGGAGCCGCTCACCGACGATAACATAGCTGTTATCGCAAGGCTCACCAGGATGGGCAAGGATGCCCTCCGCATCGCGGCTGGGCTCAACGGCCCAGAAGACGTCGCCGGGGAGGCCTTGGTGTAATCATGTTAGCTCTTCTTCTATGTAGTAGTTGTAGTTGCCGGCGGCGGCCAGCATTCGACTGGTTCGAGTTAGGTCTACTTTCTCCCCGTAGCAGTTTTAGAAAGAGGTTAGTTGCTCGCCGTCGAAGGTTGGGGCCTATTGGTGGTCGGCAGAGCCCCATGTGAGACGGATGGTGTATCAGTGCATTTGTTTCATTAGTATTGTTAGTCATCGGCGATCTTCTTTGTTTCCCAATGATTGACGAAACAAAACTCCACCCATCATGAGCTGGAACGTGGGCGGGCTCAATTCGCCCGCCAAGCACGGGGCAGTTCGAGAGGTAGTAGCGGCTCACCGCATGGCCATCCTCTGCCTCCAGGAGACCAAGCTGGACGTGTGGAGCCCAAGCCTGGTTCACGACGTCGGCGGAGCAGCTCTGCTAGGCTGCGCTGTGCTTCCTGCCATCGGCACGCGCGGCGGTGCGACGATTCTCTGGAACAAGTATATTGTCTCCATAGACACGCACGCAGTAGGAGAATTTGCGATCACGGTTAAAGTAGCGGTAGCCTGCAATCAAGCGACCTTCTGGCTCACTACAGTCTATGGGCCGACGAGTGATGCTCACAAGGATTCTTTCCTCGCCGAACTAGCTAGAACGCCCCGCCGGACGAACCTTGGCTCATCAACCTAAACAGGAGACTGATAGGTCGTTTTAGGGCGGCTATCGACAACGTCGGTCTGCGGCAAATCAAGTGTAGCAATCGTAGGTTTACTTGGAGCAACGAGCGAGAAAACCCCACGCTAGTGAGCATAGATAAGTTCTCCTGCAACATCCACTGGGAGGCCTTGTTTCCGCACACCCTCCTCATGGCGGCCTCCACATCATGCTCTGACCACTGTCCTCTCCTCCTCGCCGACGCGGCCGGCCCTCGAAGGCGAGGCACGTTCAAATTTGAATCGTTTGGCCTCGTTTCCCGTGCTTCCTCGACACGGTGACCGCGGCCTGGGCGCGGCCAGTGCCGGAATCCTGCCCTTTCACGCGCCTTCACACCAAGATGGAGCGTGCAGCCAGAGACCTGTGCATATGGAGCAGGTCGCTCTTTGGAAGCGGCAAGCTCCAGTTCCACATCGCCTGTGAAGTGATCTGACGCGTCGACATTGCTCAGGAGCGGCGTCAGCTCACGCCGGCGGAGGCCGAGCTTCGAAAAGGGCTGAAGCTCAGGCTGCTTGGTCTGGCTGCGATCGAGCATTGCAGAAAGAGGCAGGCTTCAAGGCTAACCTGGCTGCGCTCGGGGGATGCAACGACAAAGTTCTTCATGGACAAGATCAACTCCAGAAGGCGCAAATTTTTTATACATGCTCTGAAGATCAATGGCTCCATCACCACCGCTCACGAAGAAAAAGCTGAAGCCATCCATGACCATTTTAGCGACATCCTCGGAGCCACCCAACACCACCCCACCTCGATCAACTTGAGCCAGCTCCAGATGTCGCAAGTGCAGGGAGGAGGTCTTGACAACCCCTTCACAGAAGAAGAAGTTTGGGCAGCGATCAAGGCATCTCCGGCGGAACAATCGCTAGGACCGGATGGCTTCTCTGGCACTTTCTTCAAATCCTGCTGACCCATCATCAAAGAAGACATCATGCTGGCGTTCAACCAATTCTACAACTTGGCTGGCCACAACTTCAACCTCCTAAACACGGCAATAGTCGCTTTGATCCCCAAAAAAGATGGAGCCGACTGCATCAATGATTACAGGCCAATCAGCCTCATCCACTCCATAGCTAAGTTAATCTCAAAAGTGCTGTCAATTCGCCTCACAGCAGTAGTTCAGTCCATCATCTCGCCTACTCAAACGGCATTCCTGAAGACAAGATGTCTACACGACAGCTTATTTTATGTGCAAAACTGTGTCAGAGCTCTCCATCATAGAAAAACGCCGTCAGTACTATTAAAGCTAGACATCTCTAAGGCCTTCGACAACATCTCCTGGGAGTACCTGCTTGAGCTCCTGGCGAGGCTAGGTTTTAGCGCTCGCTGGCGAGATTGGATAACACTGCTCTTATCCACATCCTCATCAGCGTTCCTCCTCAACGGATCGCCAGGCAGAAAAATTAGGCATAGGAAGGGGCTGCGACAGGGCGACCCACTGTCCCCCATGTTGTTCATCATTGCCATCGACCCCATCCACTATCTACTCCAAGCGGCAGAAGAGATGCTCGACATCACCCCGATTCTACGTAGGGAAGTAAAAATTAGGGTCAGCCTGTATGCGGATGATGCAATCATCTTCGCAAACCCTATCAAGGAGGAGATATACTATCTCATGAGAATCCTAAAAGGTTTCGGTGATGCCACGGGCTGCGGATTAACACGGCCAAATCAACGGCCACGCCGATCAGCTATGATGATATCGACCTCACCACGGTTCTTCAGTCCTTCGGCGGGCAAACATCGCAGTTCCCGATCAGGTACTTGGGGCTCCCCCTCGTCCTCGGTCGGATTCATCTAGTCCATCTTCAGTTCATCTTGGACCGCATTAGGGCCAGACTCGCAGGCTGGAAAGGAAGGATGCTCACTGATAACCCACAAGTATAGGGGATCGCAACAACTTTCGAGGGTAGAGTATTCAACCCAAATTTGTTGATTCGACACAAGGGGAGCCAAAGAATATTCTCAAGTATTAGCAGCTGAGTTGTCAATTCAACCACACCTGGAAACTTAGTATCTGCAGCAAAGTTTTTAGTAGCAAAGTAATATGATAGTGGTGGTAACGGTAACAAAAGTAAAGACAGCAAAAGTAATGTTTTTGGTATTTTGTAGTGATTGTAACAGTAGCAACGGAAAAAAATAAATAAGCGAGAACCAGTATATGGAAAGCTCGTAGGCACCGGATCGTGATGGATAATTATGCGGATGCGGTTCGTCATGTAATGATCATAACATAGGGTGACACGAACTAGCTCCAATTCATCAATGTAATGTAGGCATGTATTCCGAATATAGTCATACGTGCTTATGGAAAAGAACTTGCATGACATCTTTTGTCCTACCCTCCCGTGGCAGCGGGGTCCTATTGGAAACTAAGGGATATTAAGGCCTCTTTTTAATATAGAACCGGAACAAAGCATTAGCACATAGTGAATACATGAACTCCTCAAACTATGGTCATCACCAAGAAGTATCCCCATTATTGTCACTTCGGGGTTGTCGGATCATAACACATAATAGGTGACTATATTGATAGGATCAAGAACTCACATATATTCATGAAAATATAATAGGTTCAGATCTGAATTCATGGCACTCGGGCCCTAGTGACAAGAATTAAGCATAGCAAAGTCATAGCAACATCAATCTCAGAACATAGTGGATATTAGGGATCAAACCCTAACAAAACTAACTCGATTACATGATAAATCTCATCCAACCCATCACCGTCCAGCAAGCCTACGATGGAATTACTAACGCACGGCGGTGAGCATCATGAAATTGGTGATGGAGGATGGTTGATGATGACGACGGCGACGAATCCCCCTCTCCGGAGCCCCGAACGGACTCCAGATCAGCCCTTCGGAGAGAGATTAGGGCTTGGCGGCGGCTCCGTATCATAAAACGCGATGATTTCTTCTCCCTGATTTTTTCTCCCCGAAAGCCAATATATAGAGTTGGAGTTGGCGTCGGAGGGTGTCCAGGGGGCCCACGAGGTAGGGGGCGCGCCCAGGAGGGGGGGCCACCTTCGTGGACAGGGTGTGGGCCCCCTGGTCTTCATCTTTGGCGAGGATTTTTATTATTTATTCTAAGATATTCCGTGGAGTTTCAGGTCATTCCGAGAACTTTTGTTTTCTGCACATAAAACAACATCATGGCAATTCTGCTGAAAACAGCATCAGTGCGGGTTAGTTCCATTCAAATCATACAAGTTAGAGTCCAAAACAAGGGCAAAAGTGTTTGGAAAAGTAGATACGACGGAGACGTATCAACTCCCCCAAGCTTAAACGCTTGCTTGTCCTCAAGCAATTCAGTTGACAAACTGAAAGAGAAAAAGAAAAACTTTTACAAACTCTTTTTGCTCTTGTTGTTGTAAATATGTCAAGCCAGCATTCAGGTTTTCAGCAAAGATCATAACTAACCACATTTGCAATAACTCCTAGGTCTTATGTTTACTCATATCAATAACATAATCAGCTAACAAGCCATAATAATAAATCTCTGATGACAACACTTTCTCAAAACAATCATAATATGATATAACAAGATGGTATCTTGCAAGCCCTTTCTGAGACCGCAAAACATAAATGCAGAGCACCTTTAAAGATCAAGGACTGACTAGACATTGTAATTCATGGTAAAAGAAATCCAATCATAGGCATACCCGATATAAATTAACAGTAATGAATCCAAATGACAGCTGTGCTCTCCAGCTAGTGCTTTTAATAAGAAGGTGATGACTCAACATAGAAGTAAATAGATAGGACTTCGCAGAGGGAAGCAGGGATTTGTAGAGGTGCCAGAGCTCGGTTTTGAAATAGAGATAAATTATATTATGAGCAGCATACTTTCATTGTCAACAAACTAAGAGATGACGATATCTTCCATGCTAAACAAATTATAGGCGGTTCCCAAACAGAATGGTAAAGTTTATACTCCCCCTCCTCCACAAGCATCAATCCATGGCTTGCTCGAAACAACGAGTGCCTCCAACATTCAACGGGTCCCAGGGGGAGTTTTGTTTGCAATTATTTTGATTTAGTTTGCATAAAGCATGGGACTGGGCATCCCGGTGACCAGCCATTTTCTCGTGAGTGAGGAGCGGAGTCCACTCCTCTTGAGAATAACCCGCCTAACACGGAAGATAAGGACAGCCCTGGTTGATATATGAGCTATTCGAGCATGCAAAACAGAATGTTTATTTGAAGGTTTGGAGTTTGGCACATACAAATTTACTTGGAACGGCAGGTACATACCGCATATAGGAAGGTATGGTGGACTCGTATGGAATAAATTTGGGGTTTAAGGGATTGGATGCACAAGCAGTATTCCTGCTTAGTACAAGTGAAGGCTAGCAAAAGACTGGGAAGCGACCAACTAGAGAGCGACAACAGTCATGAACATGCATTAAAATTAATAAACATTGAATACAAGCATGAGTAGGATATAATCCACCATGAACATAAATATCGTGAAGGCTATGTTGATTTGTTTCAACTACATGCGTGAACATGTGCCAAGTCAAGTCACTTAAATTATTCAAAGGAGGATACCACCCCATCATACCACATCACAACAATTTTAGTAGCATGTTGGCACGCAAGGTAAACCATTATAACTCATAGCTAATCAAGCATGGCATAAGCAACTATGATCTCTAATTGTCATTGCAAACATGTTTATTCATAATAAGCTGAATCAAGAACGATGGACTCATCATATTTACAAAAACAAAAGAGATCGAGTTCATACCAGCTTTTCTCATCTCAGTCAGTCCATCATATATGTCATCATAATTGCCTTTCACTTGCACGACCGAACGGTGTGAATAATAATAAGAGTGTGCGTGCATTGGACTAAGCTGGAATCTGCGAGCATTCAATAAACAGGAGAAGACAAGGCAACATGGGCTCTTGGTTAAATCAACAATGATGCATATAAGAGCCACTTCAACAATTTAATTATGGTCTTCTCCTACTGACCCCCAAAGAAAAGAAAAGAAATAAAAACTATTCACACGGGAAAGCTCCCAACAAGCAAAAGAAGAACGGGAAATATTTTTGGGTTTTCTTTTTAATTATTACTACTACAGCACGAAAAATAAACTACTACAAATTTTTTTGGTTTTTCTTAAGGTTTATTAAACACACAAGAAGAAAGCAGGAACAAGAAAATAAACTAGCATGGATATTACAGTGAAAGAGTATGAGCACCGACATCTAGCAATGAGTGTGTGTGAACATAAATGTAATGTCGGTGAGAAATACGTACTCCCCCAAGCTTAGGCTTTTGGACTAAGTTGGTCTATTGCCAGGGATAGCCTGGCGGATACCCGTAGGTGTAGTTGGGGTCGCATCTTGTGATGAAGAGGACTCGATCGCCATCGGGTGGCAAGCGCCTCCGGATCCCAAGAATAAACAGACTGTCGTGGAGGCTCGTCTTGTGGTTCCGGTTCCGGGGCTGGTGCAGGATTCCGATAGGATTGAATGGCCACCCATGGAACAAGGTGAGGACCTGCAGACAAGTTAAACAAAGAGGGAGCAGGCAAAGTAATAGTCGCAGGGTGATGTTTATCAAAGTACAATTTATATTTAAGCTCCCCTTCCTTGCCCTTAACAGGAAAGTCATGCGCTAGCATACTCTTATAATCTAAATAAGCAAGGGGCAACGATGTTTCTTCTTTCTCCAAATGCCTAATAGGTATGCTAAAGTATTCAGCTAGGCGTGAAGCATAAATGCCTCCAAAGATGGGGCCCTTAGTACGGTTCAAACTTAACCGTCTAGCAATAATTCCGCCCATACTAACAGAGTTGTTGCGGTATAAACCATGGAACAAAATGATAATATCAGGAACACTAATGTTTCCACAGTTCCCGCAACCAATCAAGCAACGACTAGCAAATAAGGCAAAGTAGCGTAAAACAGGAAAATGTATGCTAGTAATTCTTGCATCAGAAACCTTCCTGGTTTCTCCCACAATGATAGTGTTAATAAAAGCTTCTACTTCATTACGGTGTGGTTCATCCAAGGTACCCTCAAAGGGTATTTTGCAAACCTCACAAAATTCAGCTAATGGCATCTTCTTAACAACGTCATATAAATGAAACTCTCTTGATGGAGGTGATTTCTTAGGGAAAAGTAGAAGTTTTGCACAAAAGTATTTGTGAGTAAGAGATCTTGATGACGTTGGTCGCGGAGGAAGTCGGTGAGGCCAGCGTTCTCAATTAATAGATAGAAATCCTCATAAATCCCGGCTCTCCTCAAGAAGTCATCGGAAGGCCATTCACACGGCCGGACCTCCGCTGCACGAGGCAAATTATATTTGGGCTTCGCTCTTCTTCCTTTTGTTTTCCTTGAGCTTTGACTCGACGAGCCCCTCAAAAGTCTCTTCATTATTTTCTGAAATAATATGAAATTTTTAGTAACTTCAAACAAAAGTGAACCAACTTCAATAAAATTGATAGCAACTACTCCTACAAGTGCCTAGAGCCTATATCAAGCATTAGAACTACTTGGAACCATATAAATTTGACATGCAAGCTCAAGAACATGGTCACCTATGCAGAAAAAATTTGCAAAGAATAAAGCACTAGAACAAAAACTAATTGGACCAATGGAGGAGTCACATACCAAGGAACAATCTCCCCAAGCAGTTTTGCGAGAGGTGCTTTGAGCAAGGAGATCAAAAATCACAGCAAAAGTGGCTGGAACTCGTGCTTGAGTTGGTTTTTCGGGTTTGTGTGAGGCAGAGGAAGAAGATGGGTGCAGGGATAAGTGGAGGAGGGCCACCATGGGCCCACGAGGCAGGGGGCGCGCCCAGGGGGTAGGGCGCGCCCTCCACCCTAGTGGCCAGGTGGCAGCTCCCCCCGCGGTGATTTTTGCACTATCAATCCTCAAATATTCCCGAAAAAATCATATTAAGTTGGTATGGCGTTCTGAGGACTTTTATTTTCGGGGTATTTTTATATTGCACGGATAAGTCGGGAGACAGACAGAAAAATACTATTTTACTTTATTTCTACTAAATAACAAAAAATATAAAGAGGGTACAGAAGGTTGTGTTTCTAGTTTCATCCATCTCATGTTCATCAAAAAGAATCCACTAACAAGGTTGATCAGGTTTTGTTAACAAACTCATTCCGACTAATATGGAACCGGAGAAATTTCGAATAACACTATGTTACCTCAACGGGGATATGGACATCCCCAATAATAAGTATATCATATTTCTTCTTGACAGTAGGAAGAGGAAATTCAAAACCTCCAAATATAATCGATGGAATTTTTCCAATAGAGTTGATACTATGAACTTGAGGTTGTTTCCTCGGAAAGTGTACCGTATGCTCATTACCATTAACATGAAAAATGACATTGCCTTTGTTGCAATCAATAACAGCCCCTGCAGTGTTAAGGAAAGGTCTTCCAAGAATAATAGACATACTATCATCCTCGGGAATATCAAGAATAACAAAGTCCGTTAAAATAGTAACGTTTGCAACCACAACAGGCACATCCTCACAAATACCGACAGGTATAGCGGTTGATTTATCAGCCATTTGCAAATATATTTCTGTAGGTGTCAACTTATTCAAGTCAAGTCTATGATATAAAGAGAGAGGCATAACACTAACACCGGCTCCAAGATCACATAAAGCAGTTTTAACATAATTTCTCTTAATGGAGCATGGTATAGTAGGTACTCCTGGATCTCCAAGTTTCTTTGGTATTCCACCCTTAAAAGTATAATTAGCAAGCATGGTGGAAATTTCAGCTTCCGGTATCTTTCTTTTATTTGTAACAATATCTTTCATATATTTAGCATAAGGATTCATTTTGAGCATATCAGTCAATCGCATACGCAAAAAGATCGGTCTAATCATTTCAGCAAAGCGCTCAAAATCCTCATCATCCTTTTTCTTGGATGGTTTCGGAGGAAAAGGCATGGGTTTTTGAACCCATGGTTCCCTTTCTTTACCATGTTTCCTAGCAACGAAGTCTCTTTTATCATAACGTTGATTCTTTGATTGTGGGTTATCAAGATCAACAGCAGGTTCAACTTCTACATCATTATCATTACTAGGTTGAGCATCATCATTAACATTTTCACTAGGTTCATGTTCATTACCAGTTGTGTTTGACATCGGACATAGAGATATCATTTGGATTCTCGGTGGTTCAGCAATAGGTTCACTAGAAGTTTGCAAAGTCCTATTATTTTCTTTTCATCCTTTTAGAAGAACTAGGTATATCAATATTATTTCTCCGAGAATCTTGCTCGATTCTCTTAGGGTGGCCTTCAGGATACAAAGGTTCTGAGTCATTCTACCAATTCTAGTAGCCACTCTAATAGCATAATCATTTTTCTTACTATTCATTTCATCAAGCACTTCTTTCTGAGCTTTAAGTACTTGTTCTACTTGAGTGGTAACCATAGAAGCATGTTTGCTAACAAGTTTAAGTTCACCTCTAATATTAGCCATATAATCACCCAAGCGTTTAATCATATAAGCATCTTGTTCTAATTGTCTACCAAAATAAGCATTAAAGTCATCTTGCTTAAACATAAAGTTATCAAACTCGTCCAAGCACTGACTAGCAATTTTAGTAGGAGGGACTTCAGCTTTATCATATCTGTAGAGAGAATTTACCTCTACTACCTGTGTCGGGTTATCGGGATCAGGAGGTTCTTCAATAAGTAATGGATCAATATCATAAGTTTCTTCAACATGCGGTAGATTAAGACCATGTATTTCTTCAATAGGAGGTAAATTCTTAACATCTTCAGCTTTAATACCTTTTTCTTTCATATATTTCTTTGCCTCTTGCATATCTTTAGGACTGAGAAATAGAACACCTCTCTTCTCCGGAGTAGGTTTAGGAATAGGCTCAGTAATTGGCTCTGGAGCTGGCTCAGGAGGTGCCCAATTATTTTCATTTGTCAACATATTATTCAATAGAATTTCAGCTTCATCCGGTGTTCTTTCCCTGAAAAGAGAACCAGCACAACTATCCAGGTAATCTCTGGAAGCATCGGTTAGTCCATTATAAAAGATATCAAGTATTTCAGGTTTCTTAAGAGGATGATCAGGCAAAGCATTAAGTAACTTGAGAAGCCTCCCCAAGATTGTGGGAGACTCTCTTATTTAATTTGCGAAGTTGTATATTTCCTCAAAGCAGCTTGTTTCTTATGAGCAGGAAATATTTAGCGAGAAGTAATAAATCATATCACGGGGACTACGCACACAACCAGGATCAAGAGAATTAAACCATATCTTAGCATCACCCTTTAATGAGAACGGAAATATTTTGAGTATATAAAAGTAGCGTGATCTCTCATCATTAGTAAACAGGGCGGCTATATCATTCAACTTAGTAAGATGTGCTACAACAGCTTTAGATTTATAGCCATAAAAATGATCAGATTCGACCAAAGTAATTATATCTGGATCAACAGAAAATTCATAATCCTTATCGGGAACACAAATAGGTGAAGTAGCAAAAGCAGGGTCAGGTTTCATTCTGTCTCTAAGAGATTCTTTACTCCATTTAACTAGTAGCCTCTTAAGTTCATATCTATCTTTACAAGCAAAAATAGCTGCAGAAGATTCCATATCAAAAACATAACCCTCAGGAATAACAGGCATATTTTCATCATCACTTTCATCATCGTATTCAGATTCAATAATTTATTTCTCTCCAGCCCTAGCAATTTGTTCATCTAGAAATTCACCAAGGGGCACAGTAGTATCAAGCATAGAAGTAGTTTCATCATAAGTATCATGCATAGCAGAAGTGGCATCATCAATAACATGCGACATATCGGAACGAATAGAATAAGCAGGTTTAGGTGTCGCTAGCTTACTCATAACAGAAGGTGAATCAAGTGCAGAGCTAGATGGCAGTTCCTTACCTCCCCTCGTAGTTGAGGGATAAATTTCTGTCTTAGCGTCTTTCAAGTTCTTCATAGTGTACAGCAGATATAAATCCCAAGTGACTCAAAGAATAGAGTTATGCTCCCCGGCAACGGCGCCAGAAATTAGTCTTGATAACCCACAAGTATAGGGGATCGCAAAAGCTTTCGAGGGTAGAGTATTCAACCCAAATTTGTTGATTCGACACAAGGGGAGCCAAAGAATATTCTCAAGTATTAGCAGCTGAGTTGTCAATTCAACCACACGGAAACTTAGCATCTGCAGCAAAGTGTTTAGTAGCAAAGTAATATGATAGTGGTGGTACTTGATAACAAAAGTAAAGACAGCAAAAGTAATGTTTTTGGTATTTTGTAGTGATTGTAACAAGAGTAACAGAAAAATAAATAAGCGAGAACCAGATATGGAAAGCTCAGAGGCACCGGATCAATGATGGATAATTATGCCGGATGCGGTTCGTCATGTAACAGTCATAGCATAGGGTGACACAGAACTAGCTCCAATTCATCAATGTAATGTAGGCATGTATTCTGAATATAGTCATACGTGCTTATGGAAAAGAACTTGCATGACATCTTTTGTCCTACCCTCCCGTGGCAGCGGGGTCCTATTGGAAACTAAGGGATATTAAGGCCTCCTTTTAATAGAGAACCGGAACAAAGCATTAGCACATAGTGATTACATGAACTCCTCAAACTATGGTCATCACCGAGAAGTGTCCCGATTATTGTCACTTCAGGGTTGTCGGATCATAACACATAATAGGTGACTATAGACTTGCAAGATAGGATCAAGAACTCACATATATTCATGAAAACATAATAGGTTTAGATCTGAATTCATGGCACTCGGGCCCTAGTGACAAGCATTAAGCATAGCAAAGTCATAGCAGCATCAATCTCAGAACATACTGTATACTAGGGATCAAACCCTAACAAAACTAACTCGATTACATGATAAATCTCATCCAACCCATCACCGTCCAGCAAGCGTACGATGGAATTACTCACGCGCGGCGGTGAGCATCATGAAATTGGTGATGGAGGATGGTTGATGATGACGACGGCGACGAATCCCCCTCTCCGGAGCCCCGAACGGACTCCAGATCAGCCCTCCTGAGAGAGATTAGGGCTTGGCGGCGGCTCTGTATCGTAAAACACGATGATTTCATCTCTCTGATTTTTTTCTCCCCAAAAGCCAATATATAGAGTTGGAGTTGGCGTCGGAGGGTGTCGAGGGGGCCCACGAGGTAGGGGCGCGCCAGGGGGGGGGCACGCCCCCACCCTCGTGGACAGGGTGTGGGCCCCCTGGTCTTCATCTTTGGCGAGGATTTTTTATTATTTATTCTAAGATATTCCGTGGAGTTTCAGGTCATTCCGAGAACTTTTGTTTTCGCACATAAAACAACATCATGGCAATTTCTTTGAAAACAGCGTCGATCGGGTTAGTTCCATTCAAATCATACAAGTTAGAGTCCAAAACAAGGGCAAAAGTGTTTGGAAAAGTAGATACGACGGAGACGTATCACTCACTATTGCCGACCACCGTGTCCTGGTCCGGTGCGTGCTCACTGCCCTACCAACCTTTCCCCTGACGGCCCTGAAGTTTCCAACCAAGCTGCTAAAGGAAATTGACAAAAGCAAGCGTCGTTTCCTTTGGGGAAGAGATCAAGAGCTCTCTAGGGGAAGCTGCAAGGTAAACTGGCACCGAGTATGCTCCCCGATCGATCTGGGAGGGCTTGGAGTTCTGAACCTGCAAAAATTCAGCCGGGCGCTCTGCCTGCGTTGGCTATGGCAATCCTGGCAGCACCTGATCAGGCCGTGGGTGGGCTGGGAGATGCCCTGTGATGATCTGGATCAAGCCCTCTTCAGCGCGGCCACGACGGTGACCATCGGCAATGGTCAGACAGCAAAGTTCTGGCACACCATCTGGCACGGATCGGCGCCTCTAAAGCTCAGCTATCCAGCCCTATTCGCGCACTCGAGAAGAAAAAACAGAACGGTGGCTCAAGCAATTACCGGTGATCAATGCATCATGGACCTCACGCACAGTGGCACCAGTGAACTGCTCAACGATGCTGTCTCCCTGCATAGACAAATCCAGTAGCATCACATCACGCTCCAGGCAGATGTCCCTGACCAGGTTCGATGGAACTTTGAAGGCTCTGGCAAATATAGCGCTCGCTCGGCATATGCACTGCAGTTTTTGGGATCATCGACGAGCCAGTTCAGGAGCATCATCTGGGACACTTGGGCACCTGCAAAACTCAAAATCTTTTCTTGGATCCTTCACCAAGATCGGCTGTGGTGAAATGACCGACTCCAGCACAGAGGATGGAGCAACAGCTACTTCTGCCAATTTTGCCGCAGGAACCTGGAGAGAGCAGATCATCTGTTCTGGGATTGCAGCCTCACAAAGGCCGTCTGTGTGATGCCCGGATAATTAAGCTACAGTAATCCTCTGCTAATGATGCCACGTCACCACTGTTAGTGTTGCTAATCTTCGCTTGGTCCAAATCGCAACTCAAATTCGAAACTGAGTTTAAAGTCAAAATTCAAATTTTGTCAAACCTGCTAACTAAAATGTCCAAGTTGTTACAGTTAATCATTTGGTAATATTGGTGGAGAAACCAAAAATTTATAGGAAGTTTAGATGCTCTAAAGTCAATAAATGCAAAATGGAATAAACTAAATAAAAGAAAAAGAGAAATCAAACAAAAAAAGAGAAGGGGCCGCAAGCCCCCCTACCCACGGGGGCCTCGGCCAACCGACCCAACCCAGCTGGCCGGCCCAGCCGCCTCCCCTTAACCCGCCTCCCGATCCACACCGAACCCTAGCCCTATCCCCTCGTCCACCCCACAACCCCCACTCCCCCCCTCTCCCGATCCAATCTGGATCGGGGCACCCGAGCCCGTCGCCGTCATTCGACCCCTTGGCGCTGCCGTCGCCGCCACTGTCGCCCGGGGCCACCTCGCCGGACCACCGCACCGCAGCCCCGTCCCCGTCGCCAAGCCGGACAGCCTCATCATCGCCCCAACGCGCCTCGACGCCGTCGCCCATCCCCTACGTCTCCGCCCGTCGTTGTCGGACCGTCCCCGCACTCCCCGAGCCCACTGCCACTCCCCTACGCTCCGCTGTGAGCACGCTCCCCTCTTCCCCCTTCCTGCTCCTATGCCTTGGCCTGCGCGCCCTGCGTCGCCGTTGCCTGTCGCTGCTCGCCGCCGATGTTCGTGCGCCGCCGCGCTACCCACTCCTGTCGCTGCTGTTATTCTGCTGCTACCCGCTGCGGCTTGTCGCTCCTCGACCTGCCAGCGCCGCCTCTCAAATCCTCCGCCCACCGCGCTGCTGCCCGCCCTGCAACCCGCTCGCCCTTGCCGCCTGGCGCCGGCCGAGCCAGCCCGGCCGGCGGGCGGCGCGCCAAAGCCAGCCTCACCGTGGCCTCCGCCGGCTGCCCACGCCCTGGCACTCCAGCGTGCTCGTGCCCATCCCACTATGGCTCTGAGCCAGTGACAGATGGGGCCCAACCCCCTCCTTTTTTTAGAACGAAAAAGAATCAAAAAATATATTAAAATATGTTAATTAATTATTAAATCAATTAATTAACCTAATTATATTGACTTAATTAACCTAATCATCTACTAAGTTAATTAATCTGTTTAGTTTAAGTCAATGTGACATTGACAGGGGGCCCCACCCCCTGTTGACCAGTCAAGTGTTGACTGGTCAACTAGGACCCCCAGGCCCACCTGTCAGCTTCTGGTACACTATTGTGTACACAGAGCTGGGTGCACCTAGCATTTAACCTGTATTTTTGAATTAAAACTAATTTCAGAATATTGTTTAAATCTTTGAAAAATCATATAAAATAATCCGTAACTCGGATGAAAAAGTTTTCTACATGAAAGTTGCTCAGAACGACGAGACGAATCCGAATAAGCGATCCGTTTGTCCGCCACATGCCCCTAACTACCTGAACATGCAACTTTTCCCCTCCGTTTCATCTGTCCGAAAATGCTAAACCTGGGGAAATATTCCCGGATGTTATCCCCCTTCGTCGGTAACGTGTAGCACCGCGTTAGAACACGTCGAGCTCTGTCTGTTGCCCTGTTATGCTCTGTTTTCTCTGTATTTACTGTTTCTTCCCCCTCTTCTTCTCCGGTAGACCTCGAGACCGCTGTTGATGCCCCTGTGATCGACTACGTCGACGACAACACTCCTTCTTGTCTGAGCAACCAAGCAAGCCCCCCCTTTGATCAGCCCGATATCGCCCATTCTATTCTCTCATGCTTGCATTAGATTTTGCTACTGTTATTATTTGCACCTATTATGATGCATAGCCTGCTTTTGTAACCTGCTCATTGTACCTTACCTGCTTATCCTAAGCTGCTTAGTATAGGTTGGTTAGTGATCCATCAGTGAGCCCCACCTTGTCCTTGTTGCCCCTGCTTCATCACCGATGACTCAATCAGCGTGATTGACGACCAGAGCCCAACACCTCACATCACATCACGCCCCTTTTGTTGCTCGACTCTGCAGAGCTACTATCGAGTGCCGAGGGTGATCCCTCATAACGCGCTCCTGATGATAATTCTGTAGTGTAGCTATTCGATCGTGGTCATTGAGGGTGATTTCTTATTTCACCATTCCTGATACGGCTCTGTCGTTCAACACCTCAAGTGTGAACCTCGAGGGTGGTCCCTCTTACGTTCACCTTGATGATTACATTGAGTGGAATCCACCGGGGGTGATTCCTCGGGTTTTCCCCTTGATGTTTGGACACACGGTTATCTTGACTTACATAAGACCTTTGGGAAAGTCGGGCGGGACCGGAGAGCACCCGCAAGATGGTTACGAGGCACGGCCGGGAAGTCAAGCAGCCCTCGAGTGGGCTGGGCTTGCCCTTGCCGTATTTCCTCGATACGGGCGACGGGGTCACATTATCGTGAGTCTCTGCTCGTCTCTGCGAGCCTCCAATGCACTAACAGGTTTGGGTATTTGTTCTAAGTTGGCCTTCGGGCTTTACACACTAACCACCACGCGAGAATAGATATGGGCCTCGACGTCGTGGTATCAGCCGAAGCTTTGTCAGATGTCCAGTTCAGCATTGTGGCACGGTCGGATCGTGCCATCCACTACACGGGTGGTGCTGGTATCCACCCTGCACACAACGACCCGGAGTGCAATGGGCGATGGGCCCAGACCCCGGAGTGCTTAGGATGTAGACCGGCGGGGACCTCTCTGCTGAACCTAGGTAGGGCTGCGACGTGTTGATCTTCCGAGGCCGGGCATTGACCCCAGAAAGGTGTGTCCGGCCAGAGTGATCGAGCGTGTTGGGTAACATGGTGCACCCCTGATACGTCTCCAACGTATCTATAATTTTTTTTTGCTCCATGCTCAGAATTGCTGTTTTTTGCCTACTTCAGTGTTTCGAAGAAACGAAATATCAAACGAAGTCCAAACGAAATGAAATCTTCAGAAACGTGATTTTCTCATCAGATAAGACACAGGAGACTTGGACCCTCCGTCAAGAAAGCCACGAGGCGGTCACGAGGGTGGAGGGCGCGCCCCCTGCCTCGTGGGCCCCTCGAAGCTCCACCGACGTACTCCTTCCTCCTATATATACCTATGTACCCCCAACAGATAAGATACGGAGCCAAAAACCTAATTCCACTACCGCAAATTTCTGTATCCACGAGATCCCATGTTGGGGCCTGTTCCGGAGCTCCGTCGGAAGGGGAATCCACCACGGAGGGCTTCTACATCAACATCATAGCCTCTCCGATGAAGTGTGAGTAGTTTACCTCAGACCTTCGGGTCCATAGTTAGTAGCTAGATGGCTTCTTCTCTCTTCTTGGATCTCAATACAATGTTCTCCCCCTCTCTCGTGGAGATCTATTCTATTTAATCTTCTTTTTTGCGGTGTGTTTGTTGAGACCGATGAATTGTGGGTTTATGATCAAGATTATCTATGAGAAATATTTGAATCTTCTCTGAATTCTTTTATGTATGATTGAGTTATCTTTGCAAGTCTCTTCGAATTATCCGTTTGGTTTGGCCAACTAGATTGGTAGTTCTTGCAATGGGAGAAGTGTTTAGCTTTGGGTTCAATCTTGCGATGTCCTTACCAAAGGATGTAAAGGGTTGCAAGGCACGATTGTATTGTTGCCATCAAGGATAACAAGATGGGGTATTTATCATATTGCATGAATTTATTCCTCTACATCATGTCATCTTGCTTAAGGCGTTACTCTGTTTTCATTAACTTAATACTCTAGATGCAGGCTGGATAGCGCTCGATGAGTGGAGTAATAGTAGTAGATGCAGGCAGGAGTTGGTCTACTTGTCTCGGACGTGATGCCTATATACATGATCATACCTAGATACTCTCATAACTATGCTCAATTCTGTCAATTGCTCAACAGTAATTCGTTCACCCACCGTAAAATACCTATGCTCTTGAGAGAAGCCACTAGTGAAATCTATGGCCCCCGGGTCTATTTTCATCATATTAATCTTCCTACGCTTTATTATTGTTTTGCTCTTTACTTTGCCTTTTTATTTTACTTTGCATCTTTATACCAAAATACCAAAATATTATCTATCATCTCTATCAGATCTCACTCTAAGTGACCGTGAAGGGATTGACAACCCCTATTCGCGTTGGTTGCGAGGAGCTATTTGTTTTGTGTAGGTACGAGGGACTTGCGCGTGGCCTCCTACTGGATTGATACCTTGGTTCTCAAAAACTGAGGGAAATACTTACGCTACTCTGCTGCATCATCCTCTCCTCCTTGGGGAAAACCAACGCAAGCTCAAGACGTAGCAAGAAGGATTTCTGGCGCCGTTGCCGGGGAGTCTACGCAAAAGTCAGCATACCAAGTACCCATCACAATCCCTTATCTCTCGCATTACATTATTTGCAATTTGCCTCTCGTTTTCCTCTCCCCCACTTCACCCTTGCCGTTTTATTCGCCCTTTTTCCGTTCGTCTTTTCGTTTGCCTTGATGTCTTACTTGCCTCGTTTGCTCGTTTGGTTGAAATAGTTGAGTATCTATTCCTAAACAGAGAAGCTAATATATATGGATCCTCATCCGCTTGCCAATCTTTTTAAGAGATCCAATTATGATGAACCAATTCCTAGTGATTTGGATGCACTAGATTATCTTTATAAGCTTTTGCCTGAAATCCGTAAATCTGAAAATTGTGATGAAGTGCTTCACGACAGATCTTTGAATAAAAAGCCTGATTGCAGTGATTTTATTATAAATTCTATTGATGTAAATTATGCTAATAATATGCAAAACTCTAAGCTTGGGGATGCTAGTTTTGCTATGTCCAATAGTCATGATTGGGGAAATTCCTCTTATGATCTTGAAAATTTATTTAAGCCCCATGATGAATATAAGATTGATAATAGTGTTTGCAATAATATTGAAAGTGGGTTTGGAAGAGGGTCAACTTTAGATCCCACATATTTGGATAACATTCAATCTTATGAAATTTTTGATAAAAGTGGGCTTGGAGAAATCATGACTTTAGTTAATGATAATCCCATTATTTTGGAAGAGTGTCAACTTCGCATGCATGTGGATCGTGTTGAGTATACGTTATGTGATAGCTATATTGTTGAATTTTCTTATGATCCTACATGTAATTATTATGAGAGAGGAAAATATGGTTATAGAAATTTTCATGTTACTAAATTACCTCTCGTTATGTTGAGATTGCTGTTGTTCCTTTCCGCTTCCTTGCATATGCTAGTTTTTGCTTGCTACGATAATTTGTTTGCCTATAATATGCCTATGCATAGGAAGTAGGTTATGCTTAAGTGTGTTTGTCACATGTTTTATGATGCTCTCTTTGTGCCTCAATTCTTGTCTCTCTTGTGAGCATCATTGAAATCTCAATGCCTAGCTAAAAAGGCTTTAAAGAAAAGTGCTTGTTGGGAGACAACCCAATATTTTTCCTTTCTTCTTAGTAATAAATAATCCATCTACATTCTGTTTGGATGTGGTTTTATGTTTTAATTAGTTTTTGTGCCAAGTTAAACCTATAGGATCTTCTTGGATAATAGTTATTTGATCTTGCTGTAATTTCCAGAAACTTTCGGTTTATGAAAACAATTGTTAAAAATCACCAGAGCGTCCAGAAGTTTCCAAGGTCGTCCTATTTTGGCTGATGTTTTGGAGTTCCAGAAGTTTGCGTTAGTTCTGATTAATCTGACTATTCTTTTTTGACAGATTCTGTTTTTCGTGTGTTGTTTGCTTATTTTGATGAATCTATGGCTAATAAAATAGTGTATGATCCATAGAGAAGTTGTAATACAGTAGGTTTAACACCAATATAAATAAAGAATGAGTTCATTACAGTAATTTGAAGTGGTCTTTTGTTTTCTTTCGCTAACGGAGCTTACGAGATTATTGTTGAGTTTTGTGTTGTGAAGTTTTCAAGTTTTGGGTGAAATCTTTTGATGGATTATGGAACAAGGAGTGGCAAGAGCCTAAGCTTGGAGATGCCCATGGCACCCCAAGATAATCCAAGGACACCAAAAAGTCAAAGCTTGGGGATGCCCCGGAAGGCATCCCCTCCTTCATCCACTTCCATCGGTAACTTTACTTGGAGCTATATTTTTATTCACCACATGATATGTGTTTTGCTTGGAGCGTCTTGTATTATTTGCGTCTTTGCTTGTTAGTTTACCACAATCATCCTTGCTGTACACACCTTTTGAGAGAGCCATACATGAATTGGAATTTATTAGAATACTCTATGTGCTTCACTTATATCTTTTGAGCTTGATAGTTTTGCTCTATGTGCTTCACTTATATCTTTTGAGCTTTATAGTTTTGCTCTAGTGCTTCACTTATATCTTTTAGAGCACGGTGGTGGATTTGTTTTAAAGAAACTATTGATCTCTCATGCTTCACTCAGATTATTTTGAGAGACTTAAATAGCATGGTAATTTGCTTAATAATAATATGCTTAGTATTCAAGATTTGTAAAAGTTTCTTTTGAGTGCGTTGAATACTAAGAAAAGTTTGATGCTTGATAATTGTATTGAGATATGGAGGTGATAATATCAAAGTCGTGCTAGTTGAGTAGTTGTGAATTAGAGAAATGCTTGTGTTGAAGTTTGCAAGTCCCGTAGCATGCACGTATGGTAAACGTTATGTAACAAATTTGAAACATGAGGTGTTATTTGATTGTCCTCCTTATGTGTGGCGGTCGGGGACGAGCGATGGTATTTTCCTACCAATGTATCCCCCTAGGAGCATGCGCGTAGTGCTTTGGTTTTTGATGGCTTGTAGATTTTTGCAATAAGTATGTGAGTTCTTTATGACTAATGTTGAGTCCATGGATTATACACACTCTTACCCTTCCATCATTGCTAGCCTCTTCGGTACCGTGCATTGCCCTTTCTCACATTGAGAGTTGGTGCAAACTTTGGCGGTGCATCCAAACCCCGTGATATGATACACACTTTCACACATAAACCTCTTTATATCTTCCTCAAAACAGCCACCATACCTACCTATTATGTCATTTCCATAGCCATTCCGAGATATATTGCCATGCAACTTTCCACCATATCGTTCTTCATGACACATTCATCATTGTCATATTGCTTAAGCATGATCATGTAGTTGACATAGTATTTGTGGCAAAACAACCGTTCATAATTCTTTCATACATGTCACTCTTGGTTCATTGCATATCCCGGTACACCGCCGGAGGCATTCATTTTGAGTCATACTTTGTTCTAGTATCGAGTTGTAATCATTGAGTTGTAAAGAAATAGAAGTATGATGATCATCATTTTCTAGAGCATTGTCCCAAAAAAAGGGAAAGGCCAAAGAAAAAAAAAGAAGGCCCAAACAAAAAGAAATAAAAAGGGGCAATGTTACTATCTCTTTTTCCACACTTGTGCTTCAAAGTAGCACCATGTTCTTCATATAGCGAGTCTCATATATTTTGCTTCAAAGTAGCACCATGTTTTTCATATAGAGAGTTTCATATGTTGTCACTTTCATATACTAGTGGGAATTTTTCATTATAGAACTTGGCTTGTATATTCTAACGATGGGCTTCCTCAAATGCCCTAGGTCTTCGTGAGCAAGCAAGTTGGATTCACACCCACTTAGTTTCTTTTGTTGAGCTTTCATACATTTATAGCTCCAGTGCATCCGTTGCATGGCAATCCCTACTCCTTGCATTAACATCAATTGATGGGCACCTCCATAGCCCGTTGATTAGCCTCGTTGATGTGAGACCTTCTCCTTTTTTGTCTTCTCCATATAACCCCCATCATTATATTCTATTCCACCCATAGTGTTATGTCCATGGCTCACGCTCATGTATTGCGTGAAAGTTTATAGGTTTGAGATTACTAAAGTATGAAACAATTACTTGGCTTGTCATCGGGGATGTGCATGATGAGAGCATTCTTGTGTGACAAAAATGGAGCATGACTAAACTATATGATTTTGTAGGGATGAACTTTCTTTGGCCATGTTATTTTGAGAAGACATAATTGCTTAGTTAGTATGCTTGAAGTATTATTATTTTTATGTCAATATGAACTTTTGTCTTGAATCTTTCGGATCTGAATATTCATACCACAATTAAGAAGAGTTACATTGAAATTATGCCAAGTAGCACTCCGCATCAAAAATTCTCTTTTTATCATTTACCTACTCGAGGACGAGCAGGAATTAAGCTTGGGGATACCTGATACGTCTCCAACGTACCTATAATTTTTGATTGCTCCATGCTATATTATCTATTGTTTTGGACTATACTGGGCTTTATTCTCCACTTTTATATTACTTTTGGGACTAACCTATTAACCGGAGGCCCAGCCCAGAATTGCTGTTTTTGCCTATTTCAGTGTTTAACGGAGTCCAAACGGAATGAAATCTTTGGAAACGTGATTTTCTCATCAGATAAGACCCAGGAGACTTGGACCCTCCGTCAAGAAAGCCACGAGTCAGTCATGAGGGTGGAGGGCGCCCCCCCAGGGCGCGCCCCCTGCCTCGTGGGCCCCTCGAAGCTCCACCGACGTACTTCTTCCTCCTATATATACCTACGTACCCCCAACAGATCAGATCGGAGCCAAAACCTAATTCCACCACCGCAACTTTCTCAGTATCACGAGATCCCATCTTGGGGCCTGTTCAGGAGCTCCACCGGAAGGGGAATCCACCACGGAGGGCTTCTACATCAACATCATAGCCTCTCCGATGAAGTGTGAGTAGTTTACCTCAGACCTTCGGGTCCATAGTTAGTAGCTAGATGGCTTCTTCTCTCTTTTTGGATCTCAATACAATGTTCTCCCCCTCTCTCGTGGAGATCTATTCGATGTAATCTTCTTTTTACGGTGTGTTTGTTGAGACCGGTGAATTGTGGGTTTATGATCAAGATTATCTATGAGCAATATTTGAATCTTCTCTGAATTCTTTTATGTATGATTGAGTTATCTTTGCAATTCTCTTCGAATTATCCTTTTGGTTTGGCCAACTAGATTGGTAGTTCTTGCAATGGGAGAAGTGTTTAGCTTTGGGTTCAATCTTGTGGTGTCCTTACCCAGTGATATAAAGGGTTGCAAGGCACATACTGTATTGTTGCCATCGAGGATAACAAGATGGGGTATTTATCATATTGCATGAATTTATTCCTCTACATCATGTCATCTTGCTTAAGGCGTTACTCTGTTTTCATTAACTTAATACTCTAGATGCATGTTGGATAGTGGTCGATGAGTGGAGTAATAGTAGTAGATGCAGGCAGGAGTCGGTCTACTTGTCTCGGACGTGATGCCTATATACATGATCATACCTAGATACTCTCATAACTATGCTCAATTCTGTCAATTGCTCAACAGTAATTCGTTCACCCACTGTAAAATACCTATGCTCTTGAGAGAAGCCACTAGTGAAATCTATGCCCCCCGGGTCTATTTTCATCATACTAATCTTCCTATGCTTTATTATCTCTTTGCTCTTTACTTTTCCTTTTTATTTTACTTTGCATCTTTATACCAAAAATACCAAAAATATTATCTATCATCTCTATCAGATCTCAATCTCGTAAGTGACCGTGAAGGGATTGACAACCCCTATTCGCGTTGGTCGCGAGGAGCTATTTGTTTTGTGTAGGTACGAGGGCCTCCTACTGGATTGATACCTTGGTTCTCAAAACTGAGGGAAATACTTACGCTACTCTGCTACATCATCCTCTCCTCTTCGGGGAAAACCAACGCAAGCTCAGGACGTAGCAACCCCTGCAGGGAAGATATATATTCGAATACCGTGTCCACGGTAATGGACGTTCAGACTTGTGTCCTAATATTATACAACTAGAAATGGATACTTGATATGTGATGGATATGTGGCCCCGGGATTGCTTTCTCGTAGGGAGTCGAGGAAGGATCTCTGGGCGTTGATACTACAACATGTTTGTTAAATATAAACTGCTATTCTTTACTCTTCCACATGCTGCAAGATGCTTGGAGCTGCTTGAAGATGCTAGTCTTTGATAGGCTAGGCCTTCCCCTCTATTCTGGCATTCTGCAGTTCAGTCCATAGTTACAGCCCTTCCATTTGATTCCAATGCATACTTAGTATAGATCTGATGCTTGCGAGTACTTTGGATGAGTACTCACGGTTGCTTTGCTACCCCCTTTTCCCCCTTCTTCCTTCTTTCCGGTTTTCGCAATCAGATGGTGAATCCTTGGAGCCAGATGCCACCGCCAACGGATTCTACTACTTGGAGGCCGCCGACGACCAGGAGTAGTTAGGAGGTCCCAGGAAGGAGGCCTTGCCTCTTCGATCGTGTTGCTTTTGTGCTAGCCTTCTTAAGGCACCTTTGTTTAACTTATGTCTGTACTCAGATATTGTTGCTTCCGCTGACTCTTGTATACTCGATCTTCTGTATTCGAGCCCTCGACCCCCTGGCTTGTAATATAAAGCTTGTATTATTTTATTTGTGTCTAGAGTTGTGTTGTGATATCTTCCCGTGAGTCCCTGATCATGGTCGTACACATTTGCGTGCATGATTAGTGTATGGTCGAATCGGGGGCGTCACAAGTTGGTATCAGAGCCGACTGCCTATAGGATCCACCTTTCCAACTCCTTGGCCGAAGTCAAGTCTAGTCTTTGAAAAACTGATTTACTAACATGGATGTGTGGCTTACGGGCCCACGTTGCCATTGGGTGGTATTAGGATCTTTTACTCCTCGTCTATACTCTGGAACTCTGATATCTCTTCTATTCGGGTTAAGTGATTTTGTTAACTCTAACTCTAGGTTCTCGTAAATACGTTCTCCCGGAGAGCCCCTCACTCCAGATGATTGCTTGGTGCACCAGAAGACTCTGAAGATACTCTCCGATGTTTTCCCGAGACCCTTATACACTTTGCCATTACGATCCCTACCACCGATAAATCCTTATGAGTAACTACCTATGTTATCTTTCATACTTTCGTCCCCAGTTTCTCTTGTTATTACAAGATGCCCCGAATTACTCTCTGTTGTCCTAAGAATCGTTGAGCCTACTGCCTTGCAACCCTTTTCCACATGAATACCCTATGGATAATTACTCACGCTTGCCGAGTATCCGTTCATCCACAGCTGTTCATGTGTTTCACAAATTACTTTGGAATACTATCCGATCTTCCAATAATCCTCTCCAACCATTGCTCTGCAAATACTTGTCTGCTTGCATTATGGATAATTTCCATATGTCTGACAAAATTTAGTAGTATCCGTTGTCATCGTCTTTTTGAACATTTGATTCGATATGTTTGTGTATGCTTGCAATCATCAATCACAACTAGAATTCTTCCCTTCGGCTCAGACGTCACCCCTGACATGAGCTAGTGTTCGGCAAATCAAACCTTGATTGATTGTCGATCTATGGCTATTCAACTTACCTGTCTTTCATCAGAGCCTCTGCTTCTGATCCACCATTTTGGAAATCATATTTCGTTTGTATTTTGAGCTTTGAATTAGTCAGTTAGTTCTATAATCTGATGTCCTTGCCTTCTTACTTCTTCTGGGCGAGTATCGATGCTCACATCAGATCCCTTATGGACCACCATGTCCTTTGCTGGGTTTTATCCGGCAACGTCCTTCATAATCAGTAACCTTGTGAGCCTTTCTTGGATACATAATGCCTTTGGTGAATTGTATCCTCTGCTTCCTTAACCATGCTCTACTTTTGACTTTGAGTTACTTTTTCCTAAAAGTTTGTGGTATATGTTCCTGAGATGGCCCAGTGGGTTGAATCTACGCCTTGCCTAATCCGTGTGAACCGGAAGCTTATGCGGGTTATATCTACTAGCGTTTCTTCGAATAACATTTCAACGCTACAACTTCTTCGAATGCGAGAAGTGAATGTAAGGTTGTGCATTGATGAAGTGGGAGTCGACCTTGAACCTTTGTGTTCATGTCCATGGACCCGATGTGGGACTTATCATGGAAGCTTCTTGTTATGATAATAATGATCCCCTTGTGATAAGTTCATTTTGTATCTATATTGGTCCTTTGCAACCGTGGTTCCGACCATGATTGATCTCCCTGGATTCCATTTCTCAGACAAGTTAAAGTACTTGTCTTCTTCAGATCGTTTGACCTGTCCAACCTCTGCTTTTATCTACCTTCGAGTATTACCCTTTGGTATCTCGAGAATATCACGTAACTACATAACTTCCTATGAGTTCTTCCTCAACTGTTATTTCTCGCCGATTCAAAATTTTCCACGGGTTCTGAGTTGGTAGACACTCGAGGATAGCAATAACTGATTCCAGTCTACACTTTCCTTTCCATTGTTATGTTAACCATTCTTGTAACGTAACATATTTGAGCATTAATAATTCGCTGCTTATGTAAATGCCTCGATATACAACTGTGTCAGTGAGACCTTGTTACTATTGTTGATGACATCCCGGTAGCTGCCGATGGACGAGAACTTTGCCTACTGGTTCGCCTCGCCTTGCGAGCAGGAAAATGGTTCTCTTCGTCCCTCGCCCTTGGTACCAACGTTGTTGCCAGAATAACTGACAGTCTATGCTCTGACATGCCTTGCTATCAGCGACCTTTGTACTTTTAACTCACATGGTGGGCCCATAACCCACAGTTCCACAGGATCGAAACCTGACTCTCCTGTACAACATTGACTCTGAAATATTCTTTGCACTTGGCTTCGTGTGTAAATCAGGAGCCACCTTCCTAGTGATCTATTCTGGTATTAGACGCAATACTTATTACCATTGCTCTGAACCCCCTTTCACCCTCTATTTCAGGCAACGAAAAATTTCCTATCCGTGAAGCTTCTTATTGCACCTTCTTACCTTGCTATCGATGACTTTCTTAAATTTCCACTCGAGAAATGCCTCTATGCCACGTTCACTTGGATAGCCCCCAGTTACCTATCATGTGATGAGGTCCATCCTTTCCGAGTCTTTCCCCCTACTACACCCCTTAAATCTCGGGACGAGATTTCTTGTAGTGGAGGAGAATTGTGACGCCTGGATAATTAAGCTACAGTAATCCTCTGCTAATGATGCCACGTCACCACTGTTAGTGTTGCTAATCTTCCCCTGGTCCAAATCGCAACTCAAATTCGAAACTGAGTTTAAAGTCAAAATTCAAATTTTGTCAAACCTGCTAACTAAAATGTCCAAGTTGTTACACTTAATCATTTGGTAATATTGGTGGAGAAACCAAAAATTTATAGGATGTTTAGATGCTCTAAAGTCAATAAATGCAAAAAGGAATAAACTAAATAAAAGAAAAAGAGAAATCAAACAAAAAAAGAGAGGGGGCCCCAAGCCCCCCTGCCCACCGGGGCCTCGGCCAACCGACCCAACCCAGCTGGCCGGCCCAGCCGCCTCCCCTTAACCCCCCTCCCGATCCACACCGAACCCTAGCCCTATCCCCTCGTCCACCCCACAACCCCCACTCCCCCTCTCTCCCGATCCCATCTGGATCGGGGCACCCGAGCCCGTCACCGTCATTCGACCCCGTGGCGCCGCCGCTGCCGCCGCCCGGGGCCACCTCGCCGGACCACCGCACCGCAGCCCCGTCCCCGTCGCCACGCCGGACAGCCTCATCATCGCCGCAACGCGCCTCGACGCCGTCGCCCATCCCCTACGTCTTCGCCCGTCATCGTCGGACCGCCCCCGCACTCCCCGAGCCCACTGCACTCCCCTACGCTCCGCTGTGAGCACGCTCCCCTCTTCCCCCTTCCCGCTCCTCTGCCTTGGCCTGCGCGCCCCGCGTCGCCGTTGCCTGTCGCTGCTCGCCGCCGCTGTTCGTGCGCCGCCGCGCTACCCACTCCTTCCGCTGCTGTTATTCTGCTGCTACCCGTTGTGGCTTGTCGCTCCTCGACCTGTCGCGTGCCTCGCCTGCGTCCTCCGCCCACGCGCCGCGCTGCCCCTGCCTGCAGCCCGCTTCGCCGGCGCGCCTGGCCCCGGCCGAGCCAGCTCCGGCGGCCACGCGCGCGCCAGCCAAGCCTCGCCGTGGCCTCCGCCGGCTGCCCATGGGCGCTCGCACCCTGGCACCCGCGTGCCCGTGCCCACCCCGCTATGGCTCTGAGCCAGTGACACATGGGGCCCAACCCCCTCCTTTTTTTAGAACGGAAAAGAAACAAAAATATATATTAAAATATGTTAATTAATTATTAAATTAATTAATTAACCTAATTATATTGACTTAATTAACCTAATCATCTGCTAAGTTAATTAATCTGTTTAGTTTAAGTCAATGTGACATTAACAGGGGGGCCCACCCCCTCTTGACCAGTCGAACGTTGACTGGTCAACTGGGACCCCCAGGCCCACCTGTCAGCTTTTGGTACACTATTGTGTACACAGAGCTGGGTGCTCCTAGCATTTAACTTGTATTTTTGAATTAAAACTAACTTCAGAATATTGTTTAAATCTTTGAAAAATCATATAAAATAATCCGTAACTCGGATGAAAAAGTTTTCTACATGAAAGTTGCTCAGAACGACGAGAAGAATCCGAATGCGCGATCCGTTCGTCTGCCACATGCCCCTAACTACCTGAACATGCAACTTTTCCCCTCCGTTTCATCTGCCCGAAAATGCTAAATCTGGGGAAACATTCCCGGATGTTATCCCCCTTCGCCGGTAACGTGTAGCACCGCGTTAGAACACGTCTAGCTCTGTCTGTTGTCCTGTTATGCTCTGTTTGCTCTGTATTTATTGTTTCTTCCCCCTCTTCTTCTCCGATAGACCTCGAGAACGCTGCTGATACCCCTGTGATCGACTACGTCGACGACGACACTCCTTGTCTAAGCAACCAGGCAAGCCCCCCCTTTGATCATCCCGATATCGCCCATTCTATTCTCCCATGCTTGCATTAGATGTTGCTACTATTATTATTTGCTCCTATTCTGATGCATAGCCTGCTTTTGCAACCTGCTTATCCTAAACTGCTTAGTATAGGTTGGTTAGTGATCCATCAGTGACCCCCACCTTGTCCTTGTTGCCCCTGCTTCATCATCGACGACTCGATCAGCGTGATCGACGACCAGAGCCCGACACCTCACATCACATCACACCCCTTTTGTTGCTCGACTCTGCAGAGCTACTATCGAGTGCCGAGGGTGATCCCTCATAACGCACTCCTGATGATAATTATGTATTGTAGCTATTCAGTCGTGGTCATCGAGGGTGATTTCTTCTTTCACCATTCCCGATACGGCTCTGTCATTCAACACCTCAAGTGTGAACCTCGAGGGTGGTCCCTCTTACGTTCACCTTGATGATTACATCGAGTGGAATCCACCGGGGTTGATTCCTCGGGTTTTCCCCTTGATGTTTGGACACACGGTTACCTTGACTTACTTGAGACCTTTGGGAACGTCGGGCGGGCCCGGAGAGCACCCGCAAGATGGTTACGAGGCACGGCCGGGAAGTCAGGCAGCCCTCGAGTGGGCTGGGCTTTCCCTTGCCGTATTTCCTCGAGACGGGGCGACGGGGTCACATTATCGTGAGTCTCTGCTCGTCTCTGCGAGCCCCCAATGCACTAACAGGTTTGGGTATTTGTTCTGAGTTGGCCTTTGGCCTTTACGCACTAACCACCACGCGAGAATAGATATGGGCCTCGACGTCGTGGTATCAGCCGAAGCTTTGTCAGATGTCCAGTTCAGCATTATGGCACGGTCGGATCGTGCCATCCACTACACGGGTGGTGCTGGTATCCACCCTGCACACAATGACCCGGAGTGCAATGGGCGATGGACCCAGACCCTGGAGTGCTTAGGATGTAGACCGGCAGGGACCTCTCTGCTAAGCCTAGGTAGGGCTGCGACGTGTTGATCTTCCGAGGCCGGGCATTGACCCCAGAATGGTGTGTCCGGCCAGAGTGTTCGAGTGTGTTGGGTGACGTGGTGCACCCCTGCAGGGAAGATATATATTCGAATACCGTGTCCACGGTAATGGACGTTCAGACTTGTATCCTGATCTTATACAACTAGAAATGGATACTTGATATGTGATGGATATGTGGCCCCGGGATTGCTTTCTCGTAGGGAGTCGAGGAAGGATCTCTGGGAATTGATACTACAACATGTTTGTTAAATATAAACGGCTATTCTTTACTCTTCCACATGCTGCAAGATGCTTGCAGCTGCTTGAAGATGCTAGTCTTCGATAGGCTAGTCCTTCCCCTCTATTCTGGCATTCTGCAGTTCAGTCCACAGTTATAGCCCTTCCATTTGATACCAATGCATACTTAGTATAGATCTGATGCTTGCGAGTACTTTGGATGAGTACTCACGGTTGCTTTGCTACCCCATTTTCCTCCTTCTTCATTCTTTCTGGTTGTCGCAATCAGATGGTGAATCCTTGGAGCCAGATGCCACCGCCAACGGATTCTGCTACTTGGAGGCCGCCGACGACCAGGAGTAGTTAGGAGGTCCCAGGCAGGAGGCCTTGCCCCTTCGATCGTGTTGCTTTTGTGCTAGCCTTCTTAAGGCACCCTTGTTTAACTTATGTTTGTACTCAGATATTGTTGCTTCCGCTGACTCTTGTATACTCGAGCTTCTGTATTCGAGCCCTCTGGCTTGTAATATAAAGCTTGTATTATTTTATTTGTGTCTAAAGTTGTGTTGTGATATCTTCCCGTGAGTCCTTGATCTTGGTCGTACACATTTGCGTGCATGATTAGTGTACGGTCGAATCGGGGGCATCACAGTCTGGAACGACTTGGCAACTTGGCAGCACTGCCAGGCATGTCACCCAGCAACCTGGAGCAACAGCAACAGCTCACTAGAGAGGATGGCAGCCATGATAGAAGCAACACAGCCAACACTCACGAAGGGTCTAAAATCGCTAGCAATGCTAGCTCTCTGGGGAGTCAGGCAAGCAAGAAACAATTGCACCTTCAGAGACAAGGAAGCTGATGCAAGGGAGATTCTAAGCGCAATCCGGCACAACCTAAACCTCTGGCAACAGTGCAGTGTTCGATACATGCAGAGCCCCTTCGGGGACCGCCCTGAGTAGTTGGTTTACGGTTGTGCCTTTGGCACTACCCTTTTCTTTCTTCTTCTTACATCCTTGATCCTCGGATCATCTCCTTTGTCATTTGTCCACCTGCTCCCTGCTTATGAATCAATGAAACCAGCCTTGAGCTGGACCCTTTCAAAAAAATGGTTGGTATTGCATATTAATTCTTACGCACACATGTCCTAGAACCTGGATTATCTGTTGTCGACCGAATTGGGCCTCTGTTTTCCCTAGTCGTGCAAGCATATATCTGTACTGTGACAGGAGGCATAATCGGCGTACTCAACCTATCAGGAAGCAACTTATTGACTCGTTACATGTCCGTTTCTCACAACAAACACACAGAAAATCTTGGGGTGGCATGGATTCGCAAATCCCAATGCTAGAAAGGCAATCCATTTGAGGCACAAATGTACTTAATGCAAGATCCTCGTCGGCACACAAGCTGAGTGCCTCACGATCACAATTCAAATTTTCCTAGTTGTACACAACATCAGTTTTCTTCTCGTCTTGAGTTTTCTATGTGGCTGATGATCTGTATTAACCCAGAACTAAGCTGATGTTTTCTTCGCTAGCTTTGTCCGTTTGGTGGACTAGTGTCGTATGTCTGTGAATGAAGTAGCCTGGTTCTGTCTCTCTCAAATCTAACATTTTGGGACCTAGCGGGTGGAAAGTAGGTAGGTCGAGAAGATAATTGTGTTTTTCTTCTGTGCAAAAATAGCTAGATATATACGTGAACAAGGTCGGTCTTGACTAGACATTTTGGATGTAAGACATACGGGCTTCCATGTTGTCACCAAAGATGTGGCTTCTACTGGAGCGAGTGAACCTTTCTAGATGAAGAAAACATGCTTGGGTGATTCCGCCACGGGAACTCCCGATTGCTAGTTTGCTAATGCTATGGGTATCCCGGAGTATTTCCTAGAACATATAGATATTGAGGAGCCAAGTGCTTATACCGTTGTCCTACAGGTAACTCAAATGAAAAACCGAAAGGAAGAAGGAAGTGGAGTCTAAGCTAAGAGCATGATCCTTTTAGGACCTTGGCTTGCGTGCTCTGCTAGAGATGGAACTATTCTCCTGCCCTTCGTTCTAGTCGTGCTAGCACGTCTGTCTACATGTCTAGAGTCTGCACCAATAAATATTGAAAGGCAACTAGTACATCACGTAATGGGCCACCGTTCATTTGACAAAGTATGCCATATGAAAGTAGAATCCGGCAAACATGCATCCACTACCTAGTTCCATGTGTTTCTTGATATTGAAGAATTTTCCTACAATTTCTATAACACTTCCGAGCCCCGCTTTGTTACAGCCTCTCTCTCTAAACCTATTGAGAGAAATATGGACTTTTGACAAATTGTACCAACAAATCGTATGTGTGGTCGGTTGCCCGCATGAACGTATATGTCGTACATTCCCCGATTCCTTTTTTTATCTACAAAAAAATAGTTGTGTGAAGCGGGGTTCGAATTCTCAACCTTCTGGTGGAGATCCACACAATCTAACCAAGTGGGAAAGCAACCTTGCTATGCCTAGTTACTTTCTTTTTTCTTCTTGTTGTGCGTCTTCTTTGTCTGGTTTTCTTCGGTTTTGTTTGTTTTTTATTTTTCTTTTGACTTTTCTTTCCCATTTTCTTAAATTTGCAATCCTTTTATGAAATCGTGAACTTTTTCAAATTCGTGAACATTTTTTAAAATCCATGAACTTTTTCCAAATATATGGAAAAATAATCAAATCGATCAACTTTTTTCATATTAGTGAACTTTTATTCAAATTGATGAATTTTTGTTTATTTCCCAAACTTTATCCAAATTCGAGAACTTTTTTTCAAATTCATGAACTTTTTTTAAAACTCCTGAAGTTTCTTTCAAATTAATGAAATTGAAATGGCCCCAATTCGTGATTTTTTATTTTCCATTTTCTTAAATTCATGAAATTTAAAATAATATTGTACAATTCATCTCTTTTAAATTCCCTAGATTGTGAATAATTTTGGATTTGTGAACAACTTTTTGAAATGGGGATACTTTTGAAACTCTAAACAAAAATTTGACAACACGATCATTTTTGAATTTTTTCAAACACTTTCTAAAATATTATTTTTGAATGTTTGAACATTGATTAATAAATATGAACAAAATTTGAAATAAAATTTGGAAATTTTGAACGTTTATGAATTTTAAGAACATTGATTAATAAATACGAGAAAATTCAAAATTCTTAACAATTTTTTTGAACTTGACATATTTAAAAATTCTGAACTTAAAATGTTTAGAAATTCTAAAAAATTTAAAATTCTGAAATTTCTAATTTATGGAAATAAGAAATTATAAACAAAAAAGGAAAAAATCAAAGAAAATGAAAAATGAAAGAAAAAGAAATAGAAAATGAGACTAATTTGCTAAGGCGCATCTAGATTTACCCTAAGTATTGCACATCTAAGTCCTATGCCATTGATTTTAGGCGGGATTTGTGTGGATATTGCCTTTTCTCCTTTTCCTTCTCATTTTATGCTTGCTTGAGTCACTTAGATGTGTAATCATTAGGACATATCTAGATGTGCCTTAAACAGTCCCAAGATGAAAAAGAGGAGAGAAGATAAAAGGCAATAAGGAAAAGGTTAAGGAAAAAACATGGTTGAGGAACCCCCTAGAAGGTTCCCAAAACCATTTTCCTATGTCCTAACCATTTCTATGTCAACTTGAACATTTTGCTAGTTCTAACGTGAACATCTTCCTAAGTCCTAACCATTTCCTATGTTAAAGCATTTAACATAAAATTTTCAATCCACATGAACATTTTCCTATGTCCTAACCATTTCATAAAGTAAATAACTTTGGAATTTCAAATTGTGTATCAAAAATTTACAAACTTGAACACCCTTTTCAAAAATTGTTAACAAATACCCAACCATTAATGAAAATGTTGTACACAAATTGCATACCACGTACTTTAAAAAAATAATTTTCTTAAAATAAAATATATCTCAAATCTATGAACAAAAAATATGAAAAATGGAATTATTTTTAAAATTCCAGAACATTTTGAAATTGTAAAAAATATTTGAAAATAGGGTTTTTTGGAATTCCAAAAATATTTCAAATAGAACATATTCATTGACCGGAGTTGGAAGAGACGAAGAGTCATCAACAAAGTATAACTCTTGTTGCCACCAACAGAGCGGAGGCACGCCCGCAACAAAGGCCTACTTTCGATCCATGAAAAGCACCTCGAGGTTGGAAAAGTTTCCTCCGCCGAGGATGAAGAAGAATCACATGCGCTTGGCAACATACAGATTCGCTGAACTAGGCAGGACCACCAAAAGTCACACCAAACCTTGCCATTGAACTCAAACTGTAGCTGCTGTCCTAGAAACCAATAGGTGGGACTATGTATTGGAGGTCGAAGTGGGCATCAGCCGCCATCAGAGGAGATTGATGGCTAAGGTCAGAAAAAGAAGTAGAACATCACTAGGATAGAAGGATAAATACACCAAAACATAGGAGATGGAGGCATGCATCGTCTGACAGCTAACCCGTTTGAACCACAAAGGTGCCTGAGATGATTGACTAACTACAAATCACCAGAGAAATAATTTGTTGATGAGCAAATAGAAGTAGTCGATTCTAGCTTGGAACTACTATATGGTCGGTTCGTCAAAGAAACTATGTTGGTACTTGGGACCGTCTTGATAGGTCAATTTTCCTAATGAATGCCAAGCCTATGCAACCTATAATATCAATGCGGATAAAATGGCCAACTGGATTGCACTGGATATGACCTTTGATTTTGCCTCAGAGATTCGTCATGACCATGCACAATACTTGCATTGTATATCGCCCATACATGTTGTGCCCTCTTTAGATATACTAGATGAAACCCCGCGCATTGCTGCGGGATGTTTGGTTAATAATTTTTAAGAGATTGCATGAAGTGCAAATGAGATTATTTTGACAATATTGAGTAGGTTGTTATCTTGTGCAATCAAAACTAAAGTATACCTCCTGGACGATCAACAAAATTAATTGTTTACAAAGCTCAAAAATATAGTTGCGTCTATAATGATCAAACAGAGTTTCTTGTTGTGCGATTTCCCCCTGAAATATATGTAAACCAAATCCATACATAAAATCACTGGCCCTAAACTATTCCTTGCTTATGTGGTTTTGGCTCAATAGTACAACAACTTAATTGAGGAAAAAACTTGGCAAATCAATTTCCTTTTGCTTGGACTCAAATAAGCCAAATATCTTGATAACATGAATAGCAAAAGAGAAACTATAGCCCTTTACTGGATTTAGCATGGAAACATAACTTGAAAGGACAAACATAATCTGCAGGTTGCAAAACAAATACAACATGAAGTGACTACTACCTACAAATCTTTGCAAGTGGTGACTTAAGACACCATCAGAGTAAAAACTATATCATTTTAGTAGCTCAATGATATCTAGTTACAAATCCTACTATCAGGAATGGAGATTGCAAATTATTTGCAAGCATCATTATCAGAAGATAATGAACTGAGATACTAATACTCTATGACAATGCAGGTGCAGCTAACATTGTGTGAAGACATAACATCTAAACCTCCCTCCCTCCTGAAAGAACATATATATCAAGTCAAATTAAGAAGTATTTTATGAAATGGAACAGAATGGGAAATATGCTTAACAAAAGTAAATAGCATAATTCTTCCAATAAAAAGAATCCATTAAGAGGGCTTCAGAGTTCAGAATAGCATACCTCTCAAAGCTATTTAAACATGCTTAGTATTTCGAAAACCAACCATGTATAGAAAAATCCTTAAACTATTATATCTCACAACATAAACTTCACAATGTTTAACCGTCCATGGGAGATGAATATAGATGAATCTTCAGGATATACATGATAATCTGAATTTTTTAAGTACAGGGATGTTCATATGTGACATGAATCGCCCTTCCTGAATTTCTAAAAAAAAAGGGTGGAAGAAATAATGGTAAAATAGCTAAGGCCATAGGTGCATATGCTGATTTCGTCTAATGAGAAGAAGAGAACTGAACCCATGCCCTCGAATGTGACCTTGGTCCCCTTCTTCCACCCGGGCTTGGTCTGCGATCAGCCTGTCAGTCAGGAAACAAATCATGTAGGTGATGGTCATTGATCAGTACTGTAATGTGAGCTTGATAATGCGATCAGGTGGTACGAATAGTGTAACTGTCGCCTGTACCAGCTCGGCCACACATGCAGGCAACATACAAGAATGACGCACCACCTAATGCCCTGAACCTGAAGGACCACACGTCCACACCACACATTTTGACTGGTGATAGTCTCCAAAATAAATGTATTCAACCAAATGCATGAATCACTACATTGAAAAGTATGCTATGTACCTCTTATTACCTGCCCAATGCAAGAACCTTCTTCTGATTAAATGTTGACGTCGTCCAAAATACCATGGCGAAATTTTTGAACAAAACGCCTTCAGCAAAATAAATTCTGGGATCTCTCTCACCTTATCAAACTCTAGATGATTAAGATTCAACAACTGACAAATTTTGGACCATTTCCCCGTCACCTTTTCGGCAGAGCTTGGATGCAAAATTAAAAGGGGTCATCCCTCCTTGCAGCGGCGGCAGGGGTCAGATGTCGTCGCACCGGGCCGTGCGCCGCCGCTGCCGTCGGCAGCCATGCCGCGGGACTGGTCTCGTCGACAGCAGTGAAGGGCCGAGTGCCGCCAGGCCATGCGCCACGCGCCGTGAGCGGCCATGGACGTGGACCATCTGAGCGGACACATGCAGAGGCGTAGGGGCCAATTGCCGTAGACCATACCGTGTAGATGTTGCCGCCGCTGCCGTCGGCAGCCGTGTGGCGGGCGGATACGCCGGAGGGCGCCGCCTCAACGCACGCTGGGGAGCGCAGCGATGTTGCTGTCGGGCTGCGCTTCGTGTGAAGGTGGGCGTCGTCGAGAGTGGGATGTCTCATGTTAGAGTTGTGTCGAATATAATGTACAAGGTAGGTTATAGTTGGATTATGAGTTGTATTATGTTTAGATAGAATATGGAGCCGTGTCCAAGTAGAACACTTGTATTCTAGGCCTCTCATATATAGCGGGGCTAGACACATGATGTAAACTATACCAACATAATAGCACCGAAACGCGGGGGAAGCCGGCAGCATGTGCCGGTGTCCAGGGCGACCGGGTGCGGTATTGTAGCGGTGTCACGGGGAGGAGCGCCCATAGTCAGGCCCCGGAGATGTAGCCATATTGGTGAACCTCGTTAACAAATCTCGGTGGTTTGCCTCATGTGATTGCTTGGTCCTCGGATGACTGACGATATGCCCGGATTTATTCTAACAAGTGATATCATAAGCTAAGTTGTCCGGAGGTCGTTGGTTGTTGATCCAGAGAAAGTACCGGCAGTGTGGTTCTCGCCGAGATCGGGAAAAGCAATTGGCGGCGGTAGCGGTAGATCAGATCGATCCGATGTGAACCTGGAGCGGCAGCGTTCCACGCGGGCAGAGCGCTAGGGCAACCAGAGGCGCTGGTGCAGCCACGTGCGCAGGGCAGGGACGAAGCCCAGCGGGGCTAGCGTGGCCCAAAAGGTGTGTGGCCCGTGCACGGTACTGCAGCGCAAGGCGGGCCTAGGTCACGGGGAGCAGTGGCGCGTTCTTGTTGCAGGTGCTGGAGGCCGTAGAAGCCGAGTCGAGTGACGCGAGATTTGTTTGGACCAAAAGTGGACCGAGTCCACGTATGACCGTATGAGACAGAACAACAGATCCAATCGGAACGAGAAAATCCATTGATAGCGGCAATCCATCGGAATTAGCACAGGCTAGACAAAGCAAGTTGCACCAGCATTGGAGATTGAGCCAGGAGCAGAACACGTGAAAACCGGAAGGAATTTTTGGTTCGTTTTGCTATTATTAGTACGCGAAGATCTTGTTCGTGTACTTGGGGCATCGCGTGCATAGCTCGGGTATTTTTTTCACACAGTCAGTCATACGAAGAACCATGGCGTCAACGGGTACCAGGTTTGAGGTGGAGTAGTTCAACGAACTGAAAACCTTGGGTTATGGTAGACAAGGGTGAAAAAATTTGTTGGCACAACAGAGATGCTTGAAGGCGTTGCAGGAAGTCATGTCAGCTAAGATGGAAGTATCATGTGATGGATGGGAATTCGCGGAAGATGATTTGGAAGCCTCGAGCATGTCATACTGTCGAACGAGTTCGGCTGGGTCGGACTAGGTAGTCTACCGGATCGACGCAAGTCGGTTGGTACAGAAGACGGTGGTGGGATCGGCGAAGACGACGTAGGAGCGTGATGCTGATGGTGACCGACTTCTGGGGCGTGGAAACACGTGGCGCAGGCCTGAGGGCTTGTGTGGCTTCGGCAAGACTATGGCGTGGGGTTGACTCAAGACGGTGCACATGTGAGCTTGAAGTCAACGGGGCGCGGGGTGGACTGATCATCTACCATTGAGTCATGTTGAAGGTGGAGCTGGATTGAGGGGCTACGATGTAAGGATCCAGGGAATCGAAGCCTATTCAGCAAGGGGGGAAAGCGAGTAACATGTAGTTCGGACTGGAGCCCAGTGGTCTGATGAAAGTGTGAAACTCGTCATCGGTCGGTGATGATCGGTGGTACGCTGCAGTGGGGGTTGAGTGGTGTGTGTCGCGATCCTTGAGACTTAACCGGGACAGCAGAGGCTCGATACAGTAATAGCGGCGAGGCGTGCGGTATGCACGGGGCATGGAGACGGGCCAGGGCTCTGGTGGTCATACATGTGGTGAGACAACTGCGAATTTGACTCGGAATGACTACAAGCAATGGTGAAATTCCTTCAAATTTCAGACAGGCCGTCAAGAAAGCAGCAGTGATGTTTGAGTTCAGGTAACTCTTATGTGTGACACCCAATATGTGAGTTGTTCATTTTCACGCAGGTCAGTGATCAGTGTGTAAAGACGTTAGACTAATACTCTGGAAGTTGGGAGCACAAACTAGAGTAATAAGGAACTTAATTTTGCTCGAGTGTTGACTTGGTCAAGAAAAGAAGGGACTACAAGTTGCAGGTGGAGTCATATGAAGTCTTCATAGTAACAGTGGTGCTCATGGGATAAACTCAAGTCCAATGTACATGGAAGTTTGACGCATGGACAAATTAAATGTGGTGGAGAATATTCGCCAAGGTGGAGTTTGTTAGAGTTGTGTCGAATATAGTGTATAAGGTAGGTTGCAATTGGACTATGAGTTGTATTGTGTTTAGATAGGATATGGAGCCGTGTCCAAGTAGAACACTTGTATCCTAGGCCTCTCATATATAGCGGGGCTAGACACACGATGTAACCTATGCCAACATAATAGCACCGGAACGCAGGGGAAGCCGGTGGCATGTGTCAATGTCCATGGCGACCGGATGCGGTATTGTAGCTGTGTCATAGGGAGGAGCGCCCATAGTCAGGCCCCGGAATGTAGCCATATCGGTGAACCTCGTTAACAAATCTCGGTGGTGTGCCTCGTGTGATTGCTTGGCCCTCAGATGATTGACGATATGCCTCGGATTTATTCTAACCCCCGGAGATGTAGTCATATCGGTGAACCTTGTTAACAAATCTCGGTGGTGTGCCTCGTGTGATTGCTTGGTCCTCGGATGATTGATGATATGCCTCATATTTACTCTAACATCTCCGGCTGTGTCCCTTGTGTCAAATTGGAATGCCGGCGTTTTTGTTGGTCCTGTGTGATGGAGAACCGCTTGGGGAGGGGAGGGGATTCGTTGATGCATTGATGCTTTGGGTAGGGAGATGGGGAATAGAGGATGAGATAATGGATGTGTACGGGGAGGTGGAGACGGAAGTGATCAAAGTGACAGAGCAACGGGCTTCTTACTGGTTGACGTTTTCGCTTCTTAGACAGTTGAATCACATGAAAAAAAACATGATTTTTTTATGTTGACGTGGTGAGCTGCATGATCAAAATAATTAAAAGTAACTGATGATGTGGCAAGGCCACTGAGGTGGATAGGCTGCATGTCAAGAGAAATAGATTAGTGGGGGTGAACTATTTAGGTATTATAGATTATACATATACAAGAAGTCTCTATTATATCATTTAGCAAGTATGTACACATACAATTAAGTCTGCAACAACCATTATAGTTTTTATTCACAGAGAGGCACATGAATTAATTGGTTGGTATTGCATATTAATTCTTACATACCCATGCCCTAGAATCTGGCTTGTGTGCTGTCAACGAAATTGGAGCTCTCTTTCCCTGTTGCTAGCATATATTTGTAATGTGATAGGAGTGATTTCCATCTTGTCTAAGTTAAATGGTGCATCTATAGGAAAGCAGCTTGTGGCCTTGTAACATATATCGTTTTCTCAAAACAAACACACTGAAGGAAATCTGAGGGTGACAAAGACTCTCAAATCGCGTTGTAAGAAAGGCAATTGATTTGGGATAAAATTTTACTTCTGCAAACTACTCGCTGGCACACAAGCGGAGTCGCCAATGATATGCTTAATCATCATACAATTCATAATGTCATCAAGTTTGTAGTATGCCAGTTCTCTCTGCATGTTATTATGGCAAACACTGCATGTATATCCGCGTTAACTCTAACCCAACTATCATCCGACGGCTTAAGCTCATGTGATTCTTCCCTTCTTCAACATGTTCCATGGTATACCCCTACGCCACACTTTTTTGGACAAATGATGAATTTTATTGGCTTGAAAAGGAGTATCAAGAGGATACAAAACCCAAAGAGCACATACCCGGCTTTGCATAGCTTGGATGTACATCACCAATACCAACACATGGACACAAAAAGTACTTCCACAAATTGCAAAATCATATAAGACCAAACCTATACATAGGCGAGGAAAAAGAAAACCCAAAGCGACCAGACCCGTGATTGGCAAACTACAACAATGACCATATCCGCACTAACTATCTCATGACACTATACAGACGACGAGGTTCTTCAACAACAACGTCTTCAAGAAGGGAGCGACACTCAAGCAACGCCGTCACCGGATCCTACCAGGGCCGTAATTTAGGTTTTCATCATGAAGAATCAATTCGAGCATATTCAAGCAATGCCTTCAGCAAGGCAACGACGTAAGAACATCGTCATTGTCATGTATAAACAACTTGGGTCAAACCTGGGCTTTCACCCCCGGAGCTCCGGTCCTCGAGTGGCACCACCATCAAAGTCACTTAAGTGTTGTCGCCACCACTTTTGCACCATCCTAGCAGTTACATGTGTTGCGAACGCCACCACTGCACCATCATTCCTCTGCGTCAAGTTGTCGTCCATAATTTGCATCTCAGCGCCGTAGTCAACCACTAGATCTTTAGAGATGAACACTCCTCAATATCTTTCGGTGACCACACTCATTGCGGACCTGTATGAAGTGCTCAACGTAGCTTCGAGTTACCCCACTCAGCCAACTAGATCTGAATCACCAACACCAAGCCTTTGATCGTGGCGTTGTCGCCCTATAACCGCCTGCCCGGAAGTCCCATAACATCGGTTCCACGTTCCAGCTCCCAACAGAGAGCACCATACTGGTGGAGGCCGCCACAAGTCGACGCAAAATGAATCATCGCGTCACCAAAGTCCAGCGGCCATCCATGACGGTCACACGCAACGCCCAAGGCCGAAATGCAAGCAGGGGCTGAACTGAGCAACTGCGCGCCGGTAGGTTTGGGACGAACGCTCATCTGTGGTGATGAGCGAGCAGGCGACGGAACGCATCGCTCTGTCATCCACGAACTCCGTCGATCCAGGGTGCCAAGAGATCCATGTGCGCGCCTGTCGCATGGGGGACTTGCCATCTTGTGCACGGGTGCGGACGCAGCAGTCAGCGCGGGATCACAGATGTGGCGCGTGGAACTATGGCTGGAGGTATGCCTCCGTCCACACCGGAATTTGGTCTCCCAAGCTTTTACCATGATTGGATGAGGACTCACAAGGCGGTAGCAGAAGACGCAAGGGCCGTAAAAAAGGAAAAAAGAAACGAGGAATACCTAGCCGCCGCCCACCGTCAGTCGGACGGTTAGACAGGTGTCAGAATATTTTCGTGTGAGTAGCGCTCGAGCCCTGGTGATGCCTATCTGAACATTTTTGTGCTTGGGCGGGAAGAGAGTTGGTCAAGAAGATAATGGTGTTCTTTTGTGCAAAACGGTTGGATCGGTGAACAAGGTAAATGATCTCGACTAGACATTTTGGATTCAACACCACACGTACGTCTTCCATGTGTTTCACCAAAGATGGGCTGGGTCGGTCCTTTTTGATGAAGAAAACACCTATACTTCAGCCAGTGATTCATGGGATCTATGTGGAATCTAGCTAAGAGCATGATCCTTCTACAATCCGGCTAGTGTGCTCTACCTGAGATGGAATTCGTCACCTTCCCTTCCTTGCTTGAGTCGTGCCAGCACGTCTTCTACTCTAGTTGTACTACTAGTAAATATCCAAAGGCAACTACAACTCGCATGGACGGGGCTTGATGTCTACTACACAACCTTCTTCTTGTAGACTTTGTTGGGACTCCAAGTGCAGAAGTTTGTAGGACAGTAGCAAATTTCCCTCAAGTGGTTGACCTAAGGTTTATCAATCCGTGGGAGGCGTAGGATGAAGATGGTCTCTCTCAAGCAACCCTGCAACGAAATAACAAAGAGTCTCTTGTGTCCCCAACACACCCAATACAATGATAAATTGTATAGGTGCACCAGTTCGGCGAAGAGATGGTGATACAAGTGCAATATGGATGGTAGATATAGGTTTTTGTAATCTGAAAATATAAAAACATCAAGGTAACTAATGATAAAAGTGAGTGAAAACGGTATTGAATGCGTTGAAACAGGCCCAAGGTTCATACTTTCACTACTGCAATTTCTCTCAACAATAATAACATAACTGGATCATATAACTATCCCTCGACATGCAACAAAGAGTCACTCCAAAGTCACTAATAGCGGAAAACAAACGAAGAGATTATTGTAGGGTACAAAACCATCTCAAAGTTATTCTTTTCGATCAATCCGTTGGGCTATTCCTATGAGTGTCACAAACAGCCCTAGAGTTCGTAATAAAATAACACCTTAAGACACAAATCAACCAAAACCCTAATGTCACCTAGAAACTCCAATGTCACCTGTAGTATCCGTAGGTATGATTATACGATATGCATCACACAATCTCAGATTCATCTATTCAACCAACACAAAGAACTTCAAAGAGTGCCCCAAAGTTATTACCGGAGAGTCAACACGAAAACGTGTGCCAACCCCTATGCATAGATTCCCAAGGCCACGGAACCCGCAAGTTGATCACCAAAACATACATCAAGTAGATCACGTGAATATCCCATTGTCACCACAGATAAGCACATGCAAGACATACATAAAGTGTTCTCAAATCCTTAAAGACTCAATCCGATAACATAACTTCAAAGGGAAAACTCAATCCATTACAAGAAGATAGAGGGGGAGAAACATCATAAGATGCAACTATAATAGCAAAGCTCGCGGTACATCAAGATCGTGCCATATCAAGAACACGAGAGAGAGAGAGAGAGAGAGAGAGAGAGAGAGAGAGAGAGAGATCAAACACATAGCTACTGGTACATACCCTCAGCCCCGAGGGTGAACTACTCCCTCCTCGTCATGGAGAGCGTCGGGTTGATGAAGATGGCCACCGGTGATGATTCCCCCCTCCGGCAGGGTGCCGGAACAGGGTCCCGATTGGTTTTTGGTGGCTACAGAGGCTTACGGCGGTGGAACTGCCGATCTAGGTTTCTTTTTGGGGGTTTCTATATTTATAGGAATTTTTGGCGTCGGTCTCACATCAGGGGGGGTCTCCGAGTCATCCACGAGGTGCGGGGGAGGGGGGCGGCCAGTGGGGTAGGGCTTGGCCTCCACCCTCGTAGATGGCTCGGGACTCTTCTGGCCCAACTATTTTACTCCGGGGGCTTCTTTTGGTTCATAAAAAATCATCAGAAATTGGCACGTCAATTGGACTCCATTTGGTATTCCTTTTCTGTAAAACTCAAAAACAAGGAAAAAACAGAAACTGGCACTAGGCTCTAGGTTAAAAGGTTAGTCCCAAAAATCATATAAAATAGCATATAAATGCATATAAAACATCCTAGATGGATAATATAATAGCATGGAACAATAAAAAATTATAGATATGTTGGAGACGTATCAAGCACCCCCAAGCTTAATTCCTGCTCGTCCTCGAGTAGGTAAATGGTAAAAATAGAATTTTTGATGTGGAATACTACCTAACAAATTTATCAATGTAATCTTCTCTATTGTGGCAAGAATATTTAGATCCATAAGATTCAAAACAAAAGTTTAATATTGACACAAAAACAATAATACTTTAAGCATACTAACAAGGCAATTATGTCTTCTCAAAATAACATGGCCAAAGAAAGCTTATCCCTACAAAATCATATAGTCTGGCTATGCTCCATCTTCATCACACAAAATACTCAAATCAAGCACAACCCCGATGACAAGCCAAGCAATTGTTTCATACTTTTGATATTCTGAAATCTTTTCAACTTTCACACAATATATGAGCGTGAGCCATGGACATAGCACTATAGGTGGAATAGAAGGTGGTTGTGGAGAAGACAAAAAGAGGGAGATAGTCTCACATCAACTAGGCGTATCAACGGGCTATGGAGATGCAAATCAATAGATGTCAATGTCAGTGAGTAGGGATTGCCATGCAATGGATGCACTAGAGCTATAAGACTATGAAAGCTCAAAAAGAAACTAAGTGGGTGTGCATCCAACTTGCTTGCTCATGAATAACCAGGGCATTTGAGGAAGCCCATCGTTGGAATACAAGCCAAGTTCTATAAGAAAAATTCCAACTAGTATATGAAAGTGACAACATAGGAGACTCTCTATCAAGAAGATCATGGTGCTACTTTGAAGCACAAGTGTGGTAAAAGGATAGTAGTATTGCCCCTTCTCTCTTTTTTCTCTCACTTTTTTTCTTTTTTTTTTCTTATTTGGGCCTTCTCTTTTTTTTTGGCCTTTCTTTCCCTTTTTTTATTTCCTCACATAGGACCATGCTCTGATAATGAAGATCATCACACTTCCATTTACTTGATACTAGAACAAAAATATGACTCTATATGAATGCCTCCGGTGGTGTACCGGGATGTGCAATGACTCATGAGTGACATGTATGAAAGAATTATGAATGGTGGCTTTGCCACAAATACGATGTCAACTACATGATCATGCAAAGCAATATGACAATGATGGAACGTGTCATAATAAACGGAACGATGGAAAGTTGCATGGCAATATATCTCGCAATGGCTATGGAAATGCCATGATAGGTAGGTATGGTGGCTGTTTTAAGTAAGGATATGTGGTGGGTTTATGGTACCGGCGAAAGTTGCGCGGTACTAGAGAGGCTAGCAATGCAGAAAGGTGATATTGCGTATAATCCATGGACTCAACATTAGTCATAAAGAACGCACATACTTATTGCAAAACTCTATTAGTCATCAAAACAAAGTACTACGCGCATGCTCCTAGGGGGATAGATTGGTAGGAAAATACCATTGCTCATCCCCGACCGCCACTCATAAGGAAGACAATCAAAAAAATATCTCATGCTCCAACTTCGTTACATAACGGTTCACCATACGTGCATGCTACGAGACTCACAAACCTTAACACAAGTATTTCTCAAATTCACAACTACTCACTAGCATGACTCTAATATCACCATCTTCATATCTCAAAACAATCGTAAAGAATCAAACTTCTCATAGTATTCAATGCACTTTATATGAAAGTTTTTTATTATATCCCTCTTGGATGCCTATCATATTAGGACTAAATTCATAACCTAAGCAAATTACCATGCTGTTTAAGACTCGCAAAATAACATAAGTGAAGCATGAGATTTCATCAATTTCTTCAAAATAAAACCACCGTCGTGCTCTAAAAAGATATAAGTGAAGCACTAGAGCAAATGACAAACTACTCCGAAAGATATAAGTGAAGATCAATGAGTAGTCGAATAATTATGCAACTATGTGAAGACTCTCTAACATTTAAGAATTTCAGATCTTGGTATTATATTCAAACATCAAGCAAAACAAAATAAAATAAAATGACACTCCAAGCAAAACACATATCATGTGGTGAATAAAAATGTAGCTCCAAGTAAGGTTACCGATGAACGAAGACGAAAGAGGGGATGCCTTCCGGGGCATCCCCAAGCTTAGGGTCTTGGTTGTACTTGAATATTTCTTGGGTTGCCTTGGGCATCCCCAAGCTTAGGCTCTTGCCACTCCTTATTCCATAGTCCATCGAATCTTTACCCAAAACTTGAAAACTTCACAACACAAAACTCAACAGAAAACTCGTAAGCTCCGTTAGTATAAGGAAATAAAATCACCACTTTTGGTACTGTTGTGAACTCATTTTTTATTTATATTGGTGTAATATCTACTGTATTCCAACTTCTCTATGGTTCATACCCTCCGATACTACTCATAGATTCATCAAAATAAGCAAACAACACATAGAAAACAGAATCTGTCAAAAACAGAACAGTCTGTAGTAATCTGTAACTCTCGAATACTTATGTAACTCAAACAATTCTGAAATAAATCTGTGGACGTGATGAATTTGTCTATTAATCTTCTGCAAAAAGAATCAACTTAAAATCACCCCTCTGTAAAAAAATGACAGCTAATCTCGTGAGCGCAAAGTTTCAATTTTTTACAGAAAAATCACATTAACTTTCACCCAAGTCATCCCAAAGGTTCTACTTGGCACTTTATTGAAACAAAAGCTATAAAACATGATTACTACAGTAGCTTAATCACGTGGACACACAAAAACAGTAGGGGTAAATATTGGGTTGTCTCCCAACAAGCGCTTTTCTTTAATGCCTTTCTAGTTAGGCATTACGATTTCAATGATGCTCACATAAAAAGATAAGAATTGAAACATAAAGAGAGCATCATGAAGAATATGACTAACACATTTAAGCCTAACCCACTTCCTATGCATAGGAATTTTTTGAGCAAACAATTTATGGGAACAAGAATCAACTAGCATAGGAAAGCAAAACAAGCATAGCTTCAAGATTTTCAACACATAGAGAGGAAACTTGATATTATTGCAATTCCTACAAGCATATATTCCTCCTTCATAACAAATTTCAGTAGAATCATGAATTAATTCAACAATATAACTATCACATAAAGCACTATTTTCATGATGCACAAGCATATAAATTTTATTACTCTCCACATAAGCAAAATTCTTCTCATTTGAAATAGTGGGAGTATCATAAGAAACTCGAATACTATAAATTGTTTCCACATTAAAAGAGTAATGTTCAGAAAAGGGTAATCATAATCATGAAAATTTTTATAAATATAATCATCACTACTTTTATAGCATATGTGTCATCACAATAATCATCATAAGTAGCAACTTTTTCTCATCATAATCAATTGAAACCTCTTCCAAGATAGTGGAATCATTACTAAATAAAGTTGACACTCTTCCAAACCCACTTTAATCAATATAATAATCATAAATAGGAGGCATGCTATCATCATAATAAATTTGCGTATCATAACTTGGGAGGTTAAAAATATCATCTTCATAAGACATAGCATCCCCAAGCTTGGGACAAACATTAATAGCAGCAAATAAATTCTCAAACATGTCATTCTCATCAAACATAGCATCCCCAAGCTTGGGCCTTTTCATATCAGAAGCATAATCACTCTCATCGTTAATAGTATGGATAGCACCAATAGTATAGCAACTATTATCATCACAATGAGTAGTAGGCATAACCATAATAGGAGCAATATCGTTTGGGAGGGATACCTTTTTACCTTTTCTTCTCCGTCTTTTCTTTTTCATCTCCACATTATGTGTGTGTTTAATCCTCTTTTTGGAGCTCCTTATTAATGATATTGGTTGAATAGAAGGCTCTTCCGTGTTACCTGATTCATCATAAGAAATAATAGGAGGATATTGCTAAACCTCTTCCATTTCATTAGTATTCTCTTCATCTTCTATTTGTTTTCTTGTCTTTATGTAATTGGCAATGCAATTCACCGCACAATACATATAAATTTCCTCTAGATCAAAATCAAGAACTGTCTCAAGGGAAAATTATGGAATATCCTTAGTTATACATTTCATTTCTTCATAACCCAGAAGCAAACCAAGTTCATTATGATGCGCAAGGGAAATCAAGTCATCACAACTTTTGGACACGATTCGATCATGAAAAAATTTGCATTGGATATTTAAATGACCACGTTCATTGCAAAGTTCACAAGGACGGCTAAGAAAATTTAAATTTTCAGCACAAACATCTAGCCTTTCGTGCAACCATTTAGTTTCTAAATACTTATGCCTTTTGCAAAATCTATCTTCCCTATTTGTTGTGTACTTGCAAACTCTATGTACTCCACAAAAGTTGACATGCATATAAGAGACATTTTCATCATGACTAGTGCAATCATAATTAGTACAATGGATATTCAAAGAGTTCATACTAACAACATTGCAACCATGCTCCTCATTCAAAGATTTAGTATCAAACATTTTAATGCATTCTTCTTCTAGCACTTCGGCACAATTTTCCTTTCCATCATTTTCACAAAAGATTATTAAAAAGATTAAGCATATGAGGCAACCTCAATTCCATTTTTTTGTAGTTTTCTTTTATAGACTTAACTAGTGATAAACAAGAAACAAGAAGATTCAATTGCAACATCCAAAGATATACCTTCAAGCACTAACCTCCCTAGCAACGGCGCCAGGAAAGAGCTTGATGTCTACTACACAACCTTCTTCTTGTAGACGTTGTTGGGCCTCCAAGTGCAAGGGTTTGTAGGACAGTAGCAAATTTCCCTCAAGTGGATGACCTAAGGTTTATTAATCCATGGGAGGCGTAGGATGAAGATGGTCTCTCTCAAGAAACCCTGCAACCAAATAACAAAGAGTCTCTTGTGTTCCCAACACACCCAATACAATGGTAAATTGTATAGGTGCACTAGTTCGGCGAAGAGATGGTGATACAAGTGCAATATGGATGGTAGATATAGGTTTTTTTAATCTGAAAATATAAAAACAGCAAGGTAACTAATGATAAAAGTGAGCGAAAACGGTATTGCAATGCGTTGAAACAAGGCCCAAGGTTCATACTTTCACTAGTGCAAGTTCTCGCAACAATAATAACATAACTGGATCATATAACTATCCCTCAACATGCAACAAAGAGTCATTCCAAAGTCACTAATAGCGGAGAACAAACAAAGAGATTATGGTAGGGTACGAAACCACCTCAAAGTTATTCTTTTCGATCAATCCGTTGGGCTATTCCTATGAGTGTCACAAACAGCCCTATAGTTCGTAGTAAAACAACACCTTAAGACATGGATCAACAAAAACCCTAATGTCACCTAGATACTCCAATGTCACCTCAAGTATCCGTGGGTATGATTATACGATATGCATCACACAATCTCAGATTCATCTATTCAACCAACACAAAGAACTTCAAAGAGTGCCCCAAAGTTTCTACCGGAGAGTCAAGACGAAAACGTATGCCAACCCCTATGCATAGATTCCCAAGGTCACGGAACCCGCAAGTTGATCACCAAAACATACATCAAGTAGATCACGTGAATATCCCATTGTCACCACAGATAAGCACATGCAAGACATACATAAAGTGTTCACAAATCCTTAAAGCCTCAATCCGATAAGATAACTTCAAAGTGAAAACTCAATCCATTACAAGAAGATAGAGGAGGAGAAACATCATAAGATCCAACTATAATAGCAAAGCTCGCGGTACATCAAGATCGTGCCATATCAAGAACACAGAGAGAGAGAGAGAGAGAGAGAGAGAGAGAGAGAGAGAGAGAGAGAGATCAAACACATAGCTACTGGTACATACCCTCAGCTCCGAGGGTGAACTACTCCCTCCTCGTCATGGAGAGCGCCGGGATGATGAAGATGGCCACCGGTGATGATTCCCCCCTCCGGCAGGGTGCCGGAACAGGGTCCTGATTGGTTTTTGGTGGCTATAGAGGCTTGCGGCGGCGAAACTCCCATTCTAGGTTTCCTTTCGGGGGTTTCTGTATTTATAGGAATTTTTGGTGTCGGTCTCACGTCAGGTGGGTCTCCGAGTCATCCATGAGGCGGGGGGGCGTCCAGGGTGGTAGGGCTCGCCCTCCACCCTCGTGGATGGCTTGGGACTCTTCTGGCCCAACTATTTTACTCTGGGGGCTTCTTTTGGTCCATAAAAAATCATCAAAAATTGGCACGTCAATTGGACTCCGTTTGGTATTCCTTTTCTGTAAAACTCTAAAACAAGGAAAAAACAGAAACTGGCACTAGGCTCTAGGTTAATAGGTTAGTCACAAAAATTATATAAAATAGCATATAAATACATATAAAACATCCTAGATGGATAATATAATAGCATGGAACAATAAAAAATTATAGATACGCTGGAGACATATCATGGCACTGTTCGTTTTTGAATGGAATATACCCATCTATAGTATAAGTTGAAGTTGGCAAACAAGCAACCGCTACCTTGGTTCTGTGTCTCAAGGTTGAGGAATTTTCGAACGAGTTTTTAACCTAGATCCTTCACAATTCAATAGTACATTTTTTATTTATCCTGCATTTGGAAGAGACTTTCACTCCATCCTGAATCCTATAGACATCTTTGGGTATCGATACATAGCAGTGCGGGATAAGGACGACCAACCCTCCCACATCCCGAGTCGCTCCGGCGGGTGACTCGGGGAGATGAACTGTAGCGCCGCTGGCTCGATCCTTCCTCCCCCTCCTCGCCATCGCCTGAGTGCGCCGCGGTGCAAAGCTCGGCCGACGTGGGCGGCGGCAGGGCTTCCTCTACCCCCCCCCGCCCCGCTCGTCCCTAGGTGGCGTGGGATCCGGGCGTCGAGCGGTGGCGGCGCGGGCCGCTGCGGCGTGGTGGTGGTTGTTGGCGGCAGGGTCGTGGACGCTTCTTCCGGCGCGGTGGGCTGCGTGTTAAGGTCATTCGTGGTGACGGTTTGGTGCGGTAGTGCATCTGGGGTCGCCAGATCCAGTTTCCGTCGACCGCGGGTAGGGCTGAAAGAAAAGCTCAAGGTTCGTGAGCCTCTCGAGGTCGACTCGTATTTTAGCTCGACTCGAAAAGAAATGGGGTGAGTATGAACACTTTATGTAAGTCGATCGGGAAATGAGCTGAACTTGAGCCAAGACTGGCTCGCTCGATTTTACCCGATAGCTCGATATCATAATTTTGATATATATTAAGAGGAAAATTAGTAAATTATTACCATATAGAGAGTTAAAACAAAATAATTACCATATATATTGTGCACGAGTTTTCTCCATTTTACCTACTACCAAACATGGAAGCTTAACTAAGGATGGAGAAAATTTAGCCCCGGTATGATATGTGCTCAGTCATGTGTTAAAGTTTGAGACCATATGCACCTTCTTTTTCTTCTCTTCTCGGTTCATCCATGATCTCTTACAGTTAAGTACTAGTCTTCAGTTTGAATTATATAATGATTTTTTATGTTGTGTTGTGGCCTACCTTATTTGAATTTTTTTCTTTGCTTATTAAAGAAAATAATCTTATTTAGCTCGAAACTAGCTTGTGATATGCTAAGTATTGTTATAAGATGAGCACGAGCCATTTTCTACAACTTAATCTTAAGCTTCGCTCAGTTTAAGCTCGCACGTATTTTAGTGTAAGCTGAGTTGAGCCTAATTCAACCTGCTCGAACTCGATTCGTTTGTAGCCCTAGCCGCGGGTGGCGGGGGCTAATGTCTACTACGCATCCTTCTTCTTGTAGACGTTATTGGGCCTCCAAGTGCAGAGGTTTGTAGGACAGTAGCAAATTTCCCTTAAGTGGATGACCTAAGGTTTATCAATCCGTGGGAGGCATAGGATGTAGATGGTCTCTCTCAAACAACCCTGCAACCAAATAACAAAGAGTCTCTTGTGTCCCCAACACACCCAATACAATGGTAAATTGTATAGGTGCACTAGTTCGGCGAAGAGATGGTGATACAAGTGCAATATGGATAATAGATATAGGTTTTTGTAATCTGAAATTATAAAAACAGCAAGGTAACTAATGATAAAAGTGAGCGTAAACGGTATTGCAATGCGGTGAAACAAGGCCTAGGGTTCATACTTTCACTAGTGCAAGTTCTCTCAACAATAATAACATAATTGGATCATATAACTATCCCTCAACATGCTACAAAGAGTCACTCCAAAGTCACTAATAGCGGAGAACAAACGAAGAGATTATGGTAGGGTACGAAAGCACCTCAAAGTTATTCTTTCCAATCAATCCATTGGGCTATTAATATAAGTGCCACAAATAGCCCTAGAGTTCGTACTAGAATAACACCTTAAGACACAAATCAACCAAAACCCTAATGTCACCTAGATACTCCAATGTCACCTCAAGTATCCGTGGGTATGATTATACTATATGCATCACACAATCTCAGATTCATCTATTCAACCAACACATAGAACCTGAAAGAGTGCCCCAAAGTTTCTATCGGAGAATCAAGACGAAAACGTGTGCCAACCCCTATGCATAGGTTCATGGGCGGAACCCGCAAGTTGATCACCAAAACATACATCAAGTGAATCACGTGATATCCCATTGTCACCACAGATACGCACGACAAGACATACATCAAGTGTTCTCAAGTCATTAAAGACTCAATCCGATAAGATTACTTTAAAAGGAAAACTCGATCGATTACAAGAGAGTAGAGGGGGAGAAGCAACATAAGATCCAACTATAATAGCAAAGCTCACGATACATCAAGATTGTGCCAAATCAAGAACAAGAGAGAGAGAGAGAGAGAGAGAGATCAAACACATAGCTACTAGTATATACCCTCAGCCCCGAGGGTGAACTACTCCCTCCTCGTCATAGAGAGTGCCGGGATGATGAAGATGGACACCGGTGAGGGTTCTCCCCTCCGGCAGGGTGCCAGAACAGGGTCCCGATTGGTTTTTGGTGGCTACAGAGGCTTGCGGTGGCGGAACTCCCGATCTATTATTTTCCCCGAATTTTTTAGGGTATATGGGTATATATAGGAGGAAGAAGTACGTCAGGGGAGCCACGAGGGGCCCACGAGGGTGGAGGGCGCGGGTGGGCACGCCCCTGCCTCGTGGCTCCCTTGTTTCTTTCCTGACGTGAACTCCAAGTCTATTGGGTAGCTTTCCTTCCAAAAATAACTTCTCCAAAAGGTTTCATTCCGTTTCGATTCCGTTTGATATTCCTTTTCTTCGAAACACTGAAACAAGGGGAAAAACAGGAACTGGCACTGGGCTCTGGGTCAATAGGTTAGTCCCAAAAGTAATATAAAAGTGGATAATAAAGCCCAATAATGTCCAAAACAGTAGATAATATAGCATATGGAGCAATCAAAAATTATAGATACGTTGGAGACGTATCAGCATCCCCAAGCTTAATTCCTGCTCGTCCTCGAGTAGGTAAATGATAAAAACAGAATTTTTGATGTGGAATGCTACTTGGCATAATTTCAATGTAATTCTTATTAATTGTGGTATGAATATTCAGGTTCGAAAGATTCAAGATAAAAGTTCATATTGACATAAAAGTAATAATACTTCAAGCATACTAACTAAGCAATTATGTCCTCTCAAAATAACATGGCCTAAGAAAGTTCATCCCTACGAAATCATATAGTTTAGTCATGCTCCATTTTCGTCACACAAGAATGCTCTCATCATGCACAACCCCGATGACAAGCCAAGCAATTATTTCATACTTTAGTAATCTCAAACTTATAAACCTTCACGCAATACATGAGCGCGAGCCATGGATATAACACTATGGGTGGAATAGAGTATAATGATGGGGGTTATGTGGAGAAGACAAAAAAGGAGAAAGTCTCACATCAACGAGTCTAATCAATGAGCTATGGAGATGCCCATCGATTGATGTTAATGCAAGGCGTAGGGATTGCCATGCAACAGATGCACTAGAGCTATAAATGTATGAAAGCTCAACAAAAGAAACTAAGTGGGTGTGCATCCAACTTGCTTGCTCACAAAGACTTAGCGCACTTGAGGAGGCCCGTTGTTGGAATATACAAGCCAAGTTCTATAATGAAAAGTTCCCACTTGTATATGAAATTGACAAAACAAGAGACTCTCTATCATGAAGATTATGGTGCTACTTTGAAGCACAAGTGTGGTAAAAGGATAGTAACATTGTCCCTTCTCTCTTTTTATCTCATTTTTTTGGGCCTTCTCTTTTTTTATGGCCTTTCTCTCTTTTTCCTTTTTTTTATTCCTCACTTGGGACAATTCTCTAGAAAATGATGATCATCGCACTTCTATTTATTTACAACTCATTGATTACAACTCGATACTAGAACAAAGTATGACTCTATATGAATGCCTCCGGCGGTGTACCGGGATATGCAATAAACCAAGAGTGACATGTATGAAAGAATTATGAATGGTGGCTTTGCCACAAATACTATGTCAACTACATGATCATGCAAAGCAATATGACAATGATGAACGTGTCATGATAAACGGAACGGTGGAAAGTTGCATGGCCATATATCTCGGAATGGCTATGGAAATGCCATAATAGGTAGGTATGGTGGCTGTTTCGAGGAAGATATAAGGAGGTTTATGTGTGAAAGAGCGTATCATATCACGGGGTTTGGATGCATCGGCGAAGTTTGCACCAACTCTCAATGTGAGAAAGGGCAATGCACGGTACCGAAGAGGCTAGCAATGATGGAAGGGTGAGAGTGCGTATAATCCATGGACTCAACATTAGTCATAAAGAACTCATATACTTATTGCAAAAATCTACAAGTCATCAAAAACCAAGCATTACGCGCATGCTCCTAGTGGGATAGATTGGTAGGGAAAGAACATCGCTCGTCCCCGACTGCCACTCATAAGGAAGACAATCAAAGAACACCTCATGTTTCAAATTTGTTACACAACCTTTACCATACGTGCATGCTACGGGACTTGCAAACTTCAAAACAAGCATTTCTCAAATTCACAACTACTCAACTAGCACAACTTTGATATCACTACCTCCATGTCTCAAAACAATCATCAAGCATCAAACTTCTCTTAGTATTCAAGACACTCATAAGAAAGTTTTTACTAATCTTGAATACCTAGCATATTAGGATTATGTAAGAAAATTACCATGCTATTTAAGACTCTCAAAATGATCTAGGTGAAGCATGAAAGACCAATAGTTTCTATAAAAAAAATCCAACGCTGTGCTCTAAAAGATATAAGTGAAGCACTAGAGCAATAACAAACTACTCTGAGAGATATAAGTGAAGGTTAATGAGTAGTCGATTAATTATGTAACTATGTGAAGACTCTCTAACATTTAAGAATTTCAGATCTTGGTACTTTATTCAAACAGCGAGCAAATACAAAGAAAATAAAATGACGCTCCAAGCAAAACACATATCATGTGGTGAATAAAAATATAGCTCCAAGTAAAGTTACCGATGAACGAAGACGAAAGAGGGGATGCCTTCCGGGGCATCCCCAAGCTTAGACTCTTGGTTTTCCTTGAATATTACCTTGGGGTGCCTTGGGAATCCCCAAGCTTAGGCTCTTGCCACTCCTTATTCCATAGTCCATCGAATCTTTACCCAAAACTTGAAAACTTCACAACACAAAACTTAACAGAAAACTCGTAAGCTCCGCTAGTATAAGAAAATAAATCACCACTTAGGTACTGTAATGAACTCATTCTTTATTTATATTGGTGTTAAACATACTGTATTCCAACTTCTCTATGGTTTATAAACTATTTTACTATCCATAGAGTCATCAAAATAAGCAAACAACACACGAAAAACAGAATATGTCAAAAACAGAACAGTCTGTAGTAATCTGTATCAGACGTATACTTATGGAACTCCCAAAATTCTAAAATAAATTGGTGGACCTGAGGGATTTGTCTAGTAATCATCTGCAAAAATAATCAACTAAATAGCACTCTCCAGTAAAAAGTTGAAGCTAATCTCGTGAGCGCTAAAGTTTCTGTTTTTTACAGCATGATCATAAAGACTTCACCCAAGTCTTCCCAAAGGTTCTACTTGGCACAGACACTAATTAAACACAAAACCACATATAAACAGAAGCTATAAGGATTATTTATTACTAAACAGAACCAAAAAGCAAGAAACAAAAATAAAATTGGGTTGCCTCCCAACAAGCGCTAACGTTTAATGCCCCTAGCTAGGCATGATGATTTCAATGATGCTCACATAAATGATAAGGATTGAAACATAAAGAGAGCATCATGAAGCATATGACTAGCACATTTAAGTCTAACCCACTTCCTATGCATATGGATTTTGTGAGCAAACAACTTATGGGAACAATAATCAACTAGCATAGGAAGGCAAAACAAGCATAACTTCAAAACTTTAAGCACATAGAGAGGAAACTTGATATTATTGCAATTCCTAAAAGCATATATTCCTCCCTCACAATAATTTTCAGTAGCATCATGAATGAATTCAACAATATAACCATTACCTAAAGCATTCTTTTCATGATCTACAAGCATATAAATTTTACAACTCTCCACATAAGCAACATTTTTCTCATTCGGAATAGTGGGAGTATCATAAGAGACTCGAATACTATAAATTGTTTCCACATTAAAAGAGTAATGTTCAGAAAAGGGGTAATCATAATCATGATAAGTTTTATAAATATAATCATCACTACTTTTTATAGCATAAGTTTCATCACAATAATCATCATAAGTAGCAACTTTGTTCTCATCATAATCAATTGAAACCTCTTCCAAGATAGTGGAATCATTACTAAATAAAGTCATGACCTCTCCAAATCCACTTTCATAAATATTATATGATTCAACATCCTCCAAAATAGTGGGATCATTACTTCCTAAAGTTGACACTCTTCCGAACCCACTTTCATCAATATAATCATCATAGGTAGAAGGCATGCTATCATCATAACAACTTTGCATATCAAAACTTGGGAGGCTAAAAATATCATCTTTATTAAACGTAGCATCCCCAAGCTTGGGACAAACATTAATTGCAGCAAATATATTCTCAAAAACATCATCTTCATCAAACATAGCATCCCCAATCTTGGGCCTTTTCATATCATAAGCATAGTCACTCTCATCATTAATAGTATTGATAGCACCAATAGTATAGCAAACATTATTATCATGTTCTTCCAAGCAAGTGCCAAAAAGATTTTCAAGATCATAAGAAGTATCATTATCTTCCCAATCATAATCATCACAACAAGCAATAGGCATAATGAGATCATCATCAAGTGCATCATCTTCCACAATTATTTTTGATTCATTTTCATGAGGCACAACAATAATAGGAGCAACATTATTTGGGAGAGATATCTTTTTACCTCTCTTCCTTTTTCTTTTCTTCTTCTTCACCACATCATGTGTGGGTTCAATCCTCCTTTTGGAGCTCCTTATTGATAAGATTGGTTGAATAGAAGGCTCCTCCTCGTTACCTGATTCATCATAAGAAATAATAGGGGGATATTGGGAAGTCTCTTCCCTTTCATTAGTATTCTCTTCATCTTCTATTTGCTTGATTTTCTTTATGTAATTGACAATATAAGGATTTTCAATGCAATTCACCGCACAATACATATAAATTTCCTCTAGATCAAAATCAAGAAGTTTATAACCGGCAAATTCTGGAAGATGCTTAGTTATACGTTTCATTTCTTCGTTGCCCATAAGCAAACTAAGTTCATTATAATGTGCAAGGGAAATCAAGTCATCACAATTTTTGGACACGATTAGATCATGAAACAATTTGCATCGAATAGCTAAATGACCCTGTTCATTGCAAAGTCCACAAGTACGGCCAAGAAAATTTAAATTTTCAGCACAAACATCTAGCCTTTCTTGCAACAATTTAGTTTCTAAGTGCTTATGCCTCTTGCAATATCTATCTTCCCTATTTGGTGTGTACTTGCAAACCCAATGCATTCCACAAAAATTGACATGTTTCTAGGAGACATTTTCATCATAACTAGTGCAATCATCATTAGTACCATGGATATTCAAGGAGTTCATACTAACAACATTGCAATCATGAACATCATTCAAAGATTTTGTGCCAAACATTTTGATGCATTCTTCTCCTAACAATTTGGCACAATTTTCCTTTCCATCATACTCACGAAAGATATTAAAAAGATGAAGCGTATGAGACAAACTCAATTCCAATTTTTTGTAGTTTTCTTTTATAGACTAAACTAGTGCTAAAACAAGAAACAAAAAGATTCGATTGCAAGATCTAAAGATATACCTTCAAGCACTCACCTCCCCGGCAACGACGCCAGAAAAGAGCTTGATGTCTACTACGCAACCTTCTTCTTGTAGACGTTGTTGGGCCTCCAAGTGCAGAGGTTTGTAGGACAGTAGCAAATTTCCCTCAAGTCGATGACCTAAGATTTATCAATCCGTGGGTGGTGTAGGATGAAGATGGTCTCTCTCAAACAACCCTGCAACCAAATAACAAAGAGTCTCTTGTGTCCCCAACACACCCAGTACAATGGTAAATTGTCTAGGTGCACTAGTTCGGCAAAGAGATGGTGATACAAGTGCAATATGGATAGTAGATATAGGTTTTTGTAATCTGAAATTATAAAAACAGCAAGGTAACTAATGATAAAAGTGAGCGTAAACGGTATTGCAATGCGGTGAAACAAGGCCTAGGGTTCATACTTTCACTAGTGCAAGTTCTCTCAACAATAATAACATAATTGGATCATATAACTATCCCTCAACATGCAACAAAGAGTCACTCCAAATTCACTAATAGCGGAGAACAAACGAAGAGATTATGGTAGGGTACGAAACCACCTCAAAGTTATTCTTTCCAATCAATCCATTGGGCTATTCCTCTAAGTGTCACAAACAGCCCTAGAGTTCGTACTAGAATAACTCCTTAAGAACCAAATCAACCAAAACCCTAATGTCACCTAGATTCTCCAATGTCACCTCAAGTATCCGTGGGTATGATTATACGATATGCACCACACAATCTCAGATTCATCTATTCAACCAACACATAGAACCTGAAAGAGTGCCCCAAAGTTTCTATCGGAGAATCAAGACGAAAAGTGTGCCAACCCCTATGCATAGGTTCATGGGCGGAACCCGCAAGTTGATCACCAAAACATACATCAAGTGAATCACGTGATATCCCATTGCCACCACAGATACGCATGACAAGACATACATCAAGTGTTCTCAAGTCATTAAAGACTCAATCCGATAAGATTACTTCAAAGGGAAAACTCGATCCATTACAAGAGAGTAGAGGGGGAGAAGCAACATAAGATCCAACTATAATAGCAAATAACACGAGAGAGAGAGAGAGATCAAACACATAGCTACTGGTACATACCCTCAGCCCCGAGGGTGAACTACTCCCTCCTCATCATGGAGAGCGCCGGGATGATGAAGATGGCCACCGGTGAGGGTTCCCCCCTCCGGCAAGGTGCCGGAACAGGGTCCCGATTGGTTTTTGGTGGCTACAGAGGCTTGCTGCGGCGGAACTCCCGATCTATTCCGTTCCCCGAAGTTTTTAGGGTATATGGGTATATATAGGAGGAAGAAGTATGTCAGGGGAGCCACGAGGGGCCCACGAGGGTGGAGGACACGCCCAGGGGGGTGGGCGCGCCTCCCTGCCTCGTGGCTCCCTCGTTTCTTTCCTGGCGTGCACTCCAAGTCTATCGGGTAGCTTTCCTTCCAAAAATAACTTCTCCAGAAGGTTTCATTCCGTTTCGACTCCGTTTGATATTCATTTTCTCCGAAACACTGAAACAAGGGAAAAAACTGGAACTGGCACTGGGCTCTGGGTCAATAGGTTAGTCCCAAAAGTAATATAAAAGTGGATAATAAAGCCCAATAATGTCCAAAACAGTAGATAATATAGCATGGAGCAATCAAAAATTATAGATATGTTGGAGACGTATCAGGGGAATCGGTGGTGGGACTTCTTCGCGGCTCCGTGGAGGTTGGCCACTTCGGGTGATGGTGTGCGTGGCTCAGTGGCCACCATGTGCCTCGCCTTGACCTGGGGTTCCGTCCCCTTGAGTTTGCTGTTGGCCGGATCGGTGGCCCGACAAGGCTCTATGGCCCGATGCATGCCCAGTTGCGGGGCTAGGTGGTGGCTGCCAAGCCAGATTGGTGGTCATGGCCGCCGTCCATTCCAGGGTGGTGACTCCATCGTTGGTTGATCCCCTAGTTGTCAGACGGGAGGTCCAAACGAGGTTGTGGTGTGTCTGATCCATAGAAATTTTCCATGTCGGCCAGCGGTGTGTCAAAAGTGTTCTTGGTTGTGGGTTCTTCTAGACGCCGAGGCGGCGGCCTCGGGTGGTGGTCCGCCATTTCAGCCTTCAGTAGGCGTCGTGGCAGCAATGGTGGTCGCTTTTCTGCTCGCGTGGGCAGCAGAGGACGCGGCTTTGGGCGGCCCTGATGTCGGGGATGCCTTGGCAGTGTCGATTCCCAGATCGAGCTCTGGAGGCTTTGTTTGGTGGCGGCATGTCTCCCTTGGGCAGGTGCCCGAGAGTGCCCGGTGTGGCTTTGGCACCAGCGACGGTGATACCTGTGGGTATTGCGTCCCTCTTGGGGGCCTCGGTGAGGGACACCTCTCGCCAAGCGAGGTCTTCGGGTGAAAACCCTTGACCGGTTACACGGTCTAGACCACTACAAAAAAAAGACACTTCTGTGATGATACGTGTTTGTCGCAGTAGGTCACGTTTTCTGTCATGCATGTACATCCATGACAAATTTATGACAGAATCAATATAGTCATACCTGTGCTGTCGTAGAAGTGTTCCATGACATTACCAAAATTATCATCACGGAAGGTCCACTTCCATGACGATAAATCGCGCGTCACAGAAGTGCTTTCATCAAGGGTGACCGACACCTGGCATCCACCGTAACGGAACGCCGTTAAGCTATCGGGTCCGGTTTTGGATCCGATAACCCGTTAACAGCCCGGACCAATGGGGATTTTCCATGTGTAAAATAATCATTGGCCAGAGGAAACACTTGTTGCCTCACCATTGGGACAGATGTCATCCACTCATTGGACATGAGGCGCCTATGATAGGTCGACATGTGGCACGGCCCAACAGTGGCCCATTCCGGTGAAAAAGGTCGGCCCAGTAAAAAATAGCAGGCCGACCCATATAAGGCCTACTTGTGTCAGGACCATTTAAGCCCACGACCCATACGAAATGTGCCAATTCGGCCCGTCAACGGCCCATTAAAGATTTGACACCATTGCAGCCCTTCGTCAGTTCGAGCCCGTTAACAGCCCGCTATATATTTGGGCTCAGTATCGGCCCGATGAGATTTTGGCCTGTTAACGGCCCATTCAGTGGATGGGCCAATTTTCACGATGTACATCTTTCGGCCTTTTAGCGACCCATTTAAATATTGGGCTAATTTCCGGCCCGATGTGTCTTTCAGCCTGTTGACGGCCCATAAAGTAGTTGGTCTATTTGTAGTCGGACCTGAGTTTCGGCTTTTTAGCGACCCATTTAAGTGTTGGGCCAATTTCTGGCCCGGTGTGTCTTTCAGCCTGGTGACGGCCCATATATCTGTTGGGCCATTTGTGGTCGGACCTGAGTTTTGACCTTTTAGCGACCCATTTAAGTGTTGGGCCAATTCCTGGCCCTGTGTGCCTTTCAGCCTGTGAACTGACCATAAATGAGTTGGGCCATTTGTAGTCGGACCTGAGTTTTGGCCTTTTAACGGCCCATGCCCTTCATGGTCCAATACCAGCCTAGTTTCTCTTTCGGCCTGCTAAAGGCCCACAACACAGTTGGGCCATTTACAATACGACCTGACTTTGGGCCTCTTAGCGACCCATGCTCTACATGGTCCAGGACAAGCCCGTTGTCTCTTTCGGCCTGCTAAAGGCCCACAGTATAGTTGAGCCATATGTAGCCCGAACTTAGTAATGGCCTGTTAACGGCCTTTGAAATCGATTGGGCCCACCTGTTGCCCGCTTTGATGTCAGCCTGTTAACGACCCCGGAGTTAAGAGGGCCGACCATTAACTTTTGGCCTGGTAACGGCCCATTAACTTAATGGGCCCACTAAAGTTCGTACATGTCTTTAGGCCAAATTAGATAATTTGAGCCCATTACGATGAGCAATTATGCACATTACCAAAACCGATCAAGCAGAGGTACGACATACAGGGAAAAACGTTGCACATCCAGCATATATTACAGGAAATTACATCCACTAGGCAATCAAAGATTGATGCCAGTGTAAATAAATGAACAGAACCTAACGATCTTCAACGGCACAATCTGCAACCTCAGCACGGATGACGCCCATAAGCATGTGGGCAAGTTCTTGCTGCTTTGCTACACTCTCTCTGAAAACATTAATCAGTTGTTGTGTCGCACGACTCTGCACCTCTGATTCCTCCACCATTTACATCATTCCTTCAGCCATTAATTGGTTCACAAACATACATTTTTTCCATTGCATTGAGGCGGAGGATCTTGAGCAGATTAGGATGGCGATTTTGGCATGCTTGTATTATTGATAGTGGAGAGTGTCTCGACCATTGCATCATAACATAAATTAGGAGGGGAACCAAACAGATTAATCATGAGTCATTGGCATATTACCTGGCCTAGATTTATTGGAGAAACAATTATGGGGTTGCCTTGCTGTTTTCAGAGTTTGTCTTCTTATCTTCAGCATCATGCACCAAATTAAGACACTAGCATTGCTATCGTTGGCCAATTCAGATAATAGGAAAGCAAAATTGACACAAAAAACGTTTGGGCAACTAGCCAACACCAAATTATCACAATATGGCACAACTATCATCAGCCAGGTAAGGTAATACGAAAGCAACATTGACACAATGAATGAATGGGCAACCAGAGCAGCACTACAATTCAGTAATGTGCATGATATGAGATACTACACTCATGCAACTCAGTATGCAAAACTACCAGGAAATTTTCTTTACAAAAATCAACATTGGCTCCTTTAACATTTTGCTACAACAAATTTTAGATCAGACAAAGGTTGGATTCACGCCGATTAAAAAAATACATGCTGATGTAAAAATATAGTGATATACAACAGGTACTTACATCAGCATTGGAGCACAGAGAATTCCCGCAAGATATTTTCCTCGAATACAATGCCAATGAAGGAAATCTTCTATCATTTAACCTTATTTTCTAAAAGAGAGATGGGTAAGAAGCATGTAGAAAATATGATCAGAATGCTATAAAATTTCATGATGCGAGGATACGCACACGCTTCTTAGAATGGAGTTGACATTCTTTTGCTGGACTGGAGCGGACTAGTTCTTTGGCCACTGGAATCTGCTTATTATCAGTGGGACTTGGCTTTCTCTGTGCTGGAGCAGTATCTATGAAAAATGGAGTTGGTTTATTATCTCCTGGCGTTTGGATCTTTTGCAAAGACCTGGTTTGTAACCCTTCAGATTCTAACATAGCCGTCTTCCCCTTGCATGCCTTATATAGAAGAATGGTGCTTCAATTATAAAACATGCTACAACAGAGATGGAATAGGTACTGAAGAATAGAAAGGCATGACGTATTGACATGTATTCCCTCCATCCGGAAATAAATGGATGGGTCTAGGCGTATTTCAGATCTAGATACATCCAATTTTATCCATTTCTGCGACATGTAATCCGGACGGAGGGAGTATGATGTAAGAGCTAGGGATACGACAGGGGAACACAGTAAAAAAAACACTGAAAACCCACTACAGAACCAAAGTAATCAAACCCACTGATATGAGATAGTACACTCATGCAGCTCAGGATGCAAAACTACCAGGCAGTTTTCCTTAAAAAAATCAACATTGTGGCCTTTAATCATACATTTTGCTACAACTAAATTTAGATCAGATAAAGGTTGGATTCACGCCGATTAACAAAATACATGCTGATGTAAAAATATAGTGATATACAATAGGTACTTACATCTGCATTGGAGTACAGAGAATTCCTGCAAGAATCTTTCCTCACAGACGATACCAGTATAGAAATTCTTCTATCTGTTAAGCTTATTTTCTAAAAGAGAGATGGGTAAGAAACATGTAGAAAATATGATCAACATGCTATAAAATTTCATGATGCAAGGATACGCACACGCTTCTTAGAATGGAGTTGACATATTTTTTGCTGGACTGGAGCGGACTAGTTCTTTGGCCACTTGGAATCTGCTTATTATCGTAGGAGTTGGGTTTCTCTGTCTTTGGAGCAGTATCTATAAAAACTGGAGTTGGTTTATTATCTCCTGGCGTTTGGATCTTTTGCAAAGACCTGGTTTGTAATCCTTCAGATTCTAACATAGTCGTCTTCCCCTTGCATGCCTTGTATAGAAGAATGGTGCTTCAATTATAAAACATGCTACAGCAGAGAGATGGAATAGGTACTGAAGAATAGAAAGGCATGACATATTGACATGTATTCCCTCCATTCGGAAAAAAAATGGGTGGGTCTAGGCGTATTTCAGTTCTAGATACATCCTTTTTTATCCATTTCGGCAACATGTAATCCGGACGGAGGGAGTATGGTGTAAGAGGTAGGGATACGACAAGAAAACATAGTAAACAAAGCACTATTCGAATGTAAATCTGTATGCTAGCGGAATACGTATAGAAAAAACTAAGGCAACATACACGTGTATGATTGGGAAACTAAGATGGCATTGCAACAGAGCACTAGAACAACACTTCAATGTAAAAAAACATGGTATGGTAGATAGATGAAGTACATACTGATGAATAACAATGCATAAGATATTCAGAAGCATGATGTCCAAATTAAGCAGATGGCATTGCGATAGAGCAAGGACCTTGTGGGGTGAAGAGGATTCAACATCTTTCTGCAAGTCTTCTGAAGAACTGCCTTTACATGTTCCATCATATTGGGTATCATTGACATCAAGTTTATTGGCCTTTACATTGCCCCGTGAGGTTCTTGTGGATATATCAGTGTGTGCAATTATATCTGACATGCATGGAAGACAACTAGTAGTTAGATTTATGTAATGAGTTCCTGTAGGAGACGACATAAATAGTAGGACTAGGGTTAACTAGCAGCAACAGGTCTCAAAAACTAAAGGGAGAACAGAGATGAAAGCTACAGAACATGTATCGTTTGTACTCGAGATTAACTAGATGGCACATAAAATTATTAAAGAACAACATAGGTAATACTAGAAGTGGTATAATACTATAATCACCAGCCTGTGGGATAGCATTGGCTGATGGATGATAACTATGGAACAACGTTACCTAAAGAACAAGTATCTTAGCTGAACTATGGAATAACGTTACCTAAAGAACAAGTATCTTAGCTGAAATATGGAACAACGTTAACTCCTGAACAAGACCCGTAAGAGATCAGCATGAATATACAGTGAAATGTGATAATCTATTTTCCATGCTTAGATGAATAACAAAGCCATAAATGTTGCACACAAGTAAGATGAGGGTACGACCTATCTAGCCGCCATCCATAGGAGTGAGCATCATGTGCTGACTTTTCGATGGCCCTGCAGTTGTTGTGGTTGTCCATGTCGGGCACGCGCATTCGATGCAGGGAACTGTTGAGTGGGGACTATAGCTCCCTTCTGGTGTATGCTTCCCATGTTGGAGCAACTGCGGTGAGTCGGAAGACGGTGTGGCTGAAGATGCAGATAACACATAATGTTAAGAACGACACATCTCTTTGATATGAAGAAATACACTAAGAGATCAACAGCAAGGTACGAGAGTGGTCACACGTCTGTTGACTAAGACTTAATTGGGGTCACACGATTTTATTTTATTTTGGTACTGTCCGATCTACGCCAGATGGCTTGATGGCCGTCTTGTGCCTCCCGGCTGACACTGTTAGGAATCTTCCCCGAAGAGCCAGCGACCAATGGCAGAGCAGCTTGCCTCCGCCGTCCGTGGCCCCGGCCAAAACCCCGCTCCCCGCCCCACCGCACTGTCGTGGTTGCGCCGCCCCCAGGCCAATCCATAACGACTCCCCGTCATCCAGATCCGGCAGCGGTAGTACCTTGAACCCGCGCAACTCTAAGATAGCCATCTAAGCGCTGCTTCCGCGGCAAACTTGCGGCCCCGCACCCTTACATTAGACACCAGCCAACCGACAGCCTAGGAGCTCCACCGCCTCGAGGGGTGCTGCTTCCCATTGGGAATCGATTGGCCCAGAATAAAAATTCAGACAACTGACTCCTAAATAAAGTGATTTGAGATGAGGGTACGACCTATCTGGCGGCATGGTGAAGTAGGCAGGTCCAGCAGCCGAGTCGGTGAGGCCGGCGCGGTTGCGGTGGCCACCAGCGGCAGGGAAACAGTGATGTCCCGACGGTCGACGGCTACGGGGAAGCAGCGTCGGGACTCTGGACAGATCCAAAGTTGGAGCCGCTTCGGCGCCGTGAACAACGGCGGGGGTGAATCGGCTCCGGTACGGTTCATGTGGTCGTCCTCGAGGCAGCTCCAGCAGCACGGAGTAAGAGGCACACGGCCCAGTGCACGACGGCAAATGGACAGCATCTCCGGCGTTAGGGAGGAGGGTGGCTATGAAATTGGTGCGGTGGGGGGTGCCATGGAGGAGGGGCTGAGGTTTCGCGGCTCGGGAGAAGGGAGCTTCCAGGGAGAAGGTGATTTGGCGCCACGAGTGCGAATGGGGGGATTGGGAGGAGTGGAACCATGTTTCTGGACGCATTTATGCGAAATGTGAGGGGAGTTATAGTTCTACCCCTGCCTTTAGGCTTCTCGGCTTGGGTCTGTGTACTGAGGGTAGGGGATAGTAGAGTAACTTTGCTTCTCCCCAAATAGTGGGCGGGAGCAATTTCGGGTGAGGAGGGCGTGTTTTGAAATATAGTGGGCATGAGCAATTTCGGGCAAGGAGAGCGTGTTTTGAAAAAGTGGGCGCGAGCTATTTCGGGCGAGGTGAGCGTGTTTTGCCGACCATGGTTTATGAATTATTCGGCACATGTCATTTGGCCGAGGAGAAAGCGCGCTTGGATGAAGTTCTGAACCTACCCTCGATGCACAAGGCCAATTAATCGTCTCCCACATGGGACGGTAATTTCGCGTCTCCCATTTATTTGCTCGGGCGAATTCCACCGAGCAGAGGATGTTTAACGGTTCATTAAAAATTTGGGATAACGAGCATCCACGTCTACCTTACCAAGTCGATTTGAATCAAATTTAGAAATATTAGCTTTCCACTTCTTTTTTAGATGGAGAGATGATGTTCGGGAGTAATGTGTTTTTACATGCTTGTTGCTAGCGATTTACTATATGACAAATAGTTAACCCACTCAAAAACGGGAATCAAACCCAAAATGAAATATCTCGATTCAATGAAATAGCTCGTTAACCAGGTCAAAATAGTGAACTAAATCCAAAATTGAACACCTCAATCGAATAGCATGTTGTACAGTATTATAGTACTCCATGAACATCTTGAAAGTCAAATTAATGAACTTGTTTGATATACGCATATATCCGTTCATGTGTGGATTGCAGACAACATGTTCTCCAATTTAAATATTTGAATGCAAGTTTATATCGAAACATGGTTTATATCAGTCTTTGATGCATAAAACGCGACCTCCCCCACTCCCGGACTCTCTCTCTCTCTCTCTCTCTCTCTCTCTCTCTCTCTCTCTCTCTCTCTCTCTCTCTCTCTCCCTCTCTCTCTCTCTCTCTCTCTCTCTCTCTCTCTCTCTCTCTCTCTCTCTCTCTCGCCGACAATCTTCAATTATGTCGCACGCATCCAACACACAAACATTGTTGGTCCTCTCTCTTTCTCTCCATCTCTCTCTCTCTCTTTGTGTGTGTGCGTGGGGGGGGGTCTTTCTAGTTCGCATGCATATATACTCCATCTATAGGTCTCTCTCGCACACTATATATGATTCTCTAGTCCAAGCTAGATATCTTGGGTGCACTCATCGTACGCACACAAATTCCTTGGCTCGTTGCCCGTAACTCTCTCACGCACCACTCTGTCGTCTCGGAGCTCTTCCCCCCCTCTCTCTCAAACTCTCCATCTACCTGGGTCACACATACACATGCATATCTCACTTGCACTCGATAGGACCATCTAAAACTCTATCTCTCTCCCTCGTTCTCTCTCCATCTCACGCGCACACACACACAATCTCATGCCTAGCTAGCCAAGTATGGTGGTCTCTCACTCAATTGTAGGCACATGCAGTCCCCCCTATATGTATATGACTAGCTAATCTTAGTCTCCATCACAAACATGTGCATGGTCTATCTCGATTTCTCTCGGGGCATCTTTCTATCGCGCACGCACCTCCCTCGATCTCCCACCCATATAGTCCCTTCACGATCTCGAGGGGGTCTCTCTATCACAAACACACCCTCTCGCCCTCCCCATGCGTCCATGTTCTCCATGTGTCCTATCGACCTTTGTTCCTTGTTGGCCAGACCTCTATTGGACATGTGCTATAGGGGTGTCTCTCTCCGTTGCAAACAATCACACACTAGCAATCTTCGTGTATCTCCTCGCCTCGCTTTTCTATCTCGGAGATGCATGTGTGATATGTTTGCCTAAGAAACAAAAAAACACACACTCTCTCTCTAATTTATCGTTTGTTGTCAATTTCTCTTTCACACACATACTCTTTGTGCACACTTACTCATTCTCCTTCACATGCACTTGATCCCTCTCGACTTAGGCATTCTCCTCGGTCCATAGCATATTGATTTATTGAGAAGTCAAACATCACAAAGTTTGACCATGTACGTGGAGAAAAACAATTACATCTGGAACGGTAAACATATACCATTAGATTCACCATGAGATGTAGTTTCGTATGATGTATCTTTGGTATTGAAGATATAAATAACATTTGTGTAAACCTGATCAAAGTTTCCAAAGTTTGACTTCTAAAAAAGTTACATGCACTGCATTATCGAGCGGATGGAATATCTCTTTCCCCCTCTCAGCTATCTGACGCACCACTCAGCCTTATCGGGGCTCCTCAATCTCTCTCAAACTTTATATCTCTCTGGTTCACACATACACATGTCTCGCTTGCGCTATACATATAGACCCATCCAACACTCTCCGCCCTTGTTCTCTCTCTATGTGACACGCACCCCCCTAATAAGTACCATAATCCCTCACTCCATCATAGGCGCAAGCACCCCCCCTAAGTATGATTATCTCTCACTAGCCATCAGGAACACACGTATTGTCTCCTTCCATCCATACGTCTATCTCGATATCTCTCGGGGTATCTTCTATCGCGCACACACCTTGTCACTCGATCTCCCACCCATGTAGTCCCATCACGCTCTCCAGAGGATCTCTCTATGACAAACATACACTCTCTCCTCCCCATGTCTGCATTTTCTCCGTACGTCTCTCTTGACCTCTCTCCCTTGTTTTTCAGACCCCTCTTGGCCACGTGCTAGGGGTCTTGCTCTCTCGGCTGCAAACAACCACACACTATCTCCTCACCTTGCTTCCGATGTCAAAGATGCATCTATGATATGTTTGCATAAGACACACACATTTTTTCTCGACTTTTATCGAGTGTTGTCCATGTCTCTTTCACACACGCACACACACTTTTTTCACTCACTCTTTATATTTCTCTCTCTCTCTCTAGTTAGGGACTCTCTCACGTCCATAAGCATATGGATGTTTTGAAAAGTCAAACCTTAGAAAAGTTTGACCAGGTATATGTGGAGAAAAACATTTACATCTGGAAAGATCATTAGATTCATCACAACATGTACTTACTTGATACTATCATTTATCTTTGGTATTGTAGATATAAGTAATTTATTTATAAACTTGGTCAAAGTTTCAAAAGTTTGACTTTAAAAAATGTTGGAACTACATTATCGAACGGAGGGAGTAGCTCTTTCTCTCTCTCTCTCTGTGCTATCTCTCACGGCCCTCCCCTCTCACACGAACACTCTATACCGACGGATTATAGGCTCACTGTGTCAGCGTATAGCTCCGTATATTGTTTAGTTGACCGGTCAACCAGTCCACATGCTACCTTGTCAGCTCGTGTTCTGTATCTTCGTGTGCTGGCCCATGTGGCAGTGGGTGAAAATAAGTAAACTAGAGGCCCATCTGACACGCGGTGAAGTAAACAAAGTTGAAACCACTCGGGGTAGCACCCCGCACGCTAGTAAATTGAGGGCGCATTAAGGACACACTTCTTCCGCGTGGAGGCACACTCGCACACAATTCACCACTGCGCGGCGGCATGCACAGAAGGACGCACTCGTGCACACCCAGCACACAACACAGACCAGCACACACATCGGCGTCGCCGCCGGTTGAGATGGACGGTGAGGCAGCCAACAAGCGGAGGCGGCTCGAGCCAAAACCGCATCCGGCGAGCCTGGACTTCATCAGCAGCCTCCCCGATGACATGCTGCTCGTCATCATCGGCCTCCTCCCCACCAAATCTGCCATGCGGACCGCCCTGCTCTCCCAGCGGTTGATACGTCTCCGTCGTATCTATAATTTTTGATTGTTCCATGCCAATATTATTCACTTTCATATACTTTTTGGCAACTTTTTATATTATTTTTGGGACTAACATATTGATCCGATTGCCCGTGTCGGTTCACATGCATTGCATGTTTTATGTTTCGCAGAATATCCATATCAAGCGGAATCAAAGCGGGATAAAAGCAGACGGAGCTTATTTTTGGAAAATATGGAAAATTCAGAAGAAAAATCCATGCGAGGCGGTGCCCGAGGTGGTCATGAGGTAGAGGGCGCCTCCCCCGGGCGCCGCCTACCTCGTGAGCCCACCGTAAGGCGGTTGATGCTCTTCTTTGCTGCAAGAAAGCTAATATTAGGAAAAAATCACAGAAAAGGTTTCAGGCCAATCAGATTACGGATCTCCATATATACGCGAAGCGGTGAAAGCAGAGCGAGCAGAGTAACGCAGAAGCAGAGACAGATCCAATCTCTGTGGGGCTCTCACCCCTCCCAAGCCATGGGAGCCAAGGAACAGAGGGGAAACCCTCCTCCGATCTAGGGAGGAGGTCAAGGAAGAAGAAGAAGAAGGGGGTCTCTCTCCCTTGCTTCAGTGGCGCGGAGCACGCCGGGGCCATCATCATCATCGCGATCTTCACCAACACCGCCGTCATATTCACCAACATCTCCATCACCTTCCCCCCTCTATCTACAGCGGTCCACTCTCCCGCAACCCGATGTACCCTCTACTCGAAACATGGTGCTTTATGCTTCATATTATTATCCAATGATGTGTTGCCATCCTATGATGTCTGAGTAGATTTCTATTGTCCTATCGGTGATTGATGAATTGCTATGATTGGTTTGAGTTGCATGTTTAATTACTGGTGCTGTCCTATTGTGCCCTCCGTGTCACGCAAGCGTGAGGGGTTCCCGCTGTAGGGTTTGCAATATGTTTATGATTTGCTTATGGTGGGTGGCGTGAGTGTGAAGCACTGACCGAGTAAGTAGGTTGTTTGCATTATGGGATAAAGGGGACTTGATACTTTAAGGCTATGGTTGGGTTTTACCTTAATGAATCTTTAGTAGTTGCAGATGCTTGCTAGAGTTCCAATCGTAAGTGCATATGATCCAAGTAGAGAAAGTATGTTAGCTTATGCCTCTCCCTCAAATAGAATTGCAATAGTGATTACCGGTCTAGTAACATAGTCAGTTGCCTAGGGACAATTCCACGACTCCTACCACCACTTTTCCACACTCGCCATATTTACTTTAGTTGTGTCTTTATCTTAGCAGCCCCTAGTTTTATTTACGTGTTCTTTACTTTCTTGCAAGATTACCCAAAAACACCTACAAAGTACTTCTAGTTTCATACTTGTTCTAGGTAAAGCGAACGTCAAGCGTGCGTAGAGTTGTATCGGTGGTCGATAGAACTTGAGGGTATTTGTTCTACCTTTAGCTCCTCGTTGGGTTCGACACTCTTACTTATCGAAAACTGTTGCGATCCCCTATACTTGTGGGTTATCAGGACCTTTTTCTGGCGCTGTTGCCGGGGAGCAATAGCGTGGGGTGAATATTCTCGTGTGTGCTTGTTTGCTTTATCACTAAGTAATTTTTTATTGCTGTTCTTAGTTGTTTTCTATCTTTAGTTATGGGTAGGAAACGCAAAATACCAAAAAAATTAGTAGTACCTACTGCTCCAATGGTTGAAGAACCACTCAAAATCTATCACACTGTTGAAGCTTATTACTTCGATCATCTTCGATCGCTTTGTGCTCGTGCTGAAACCCCAACTAGCTTAGTTGAGGGCAAATCTTTAGATGAGCATGCTTGTTATGTGCGACACCGTATATCTAAAAAAGGGAAACTATTATGGGGTGAAATTCAACGTTTGCAATGCTATGCTTGGAATTTATGCGATTATTATGATTTTACTTGTTCTGAAAACCCTAAGAAACACCTTCCCTACCAATGTGAGTTTATTGATAAGGGAATCTTATCCTCGTATGCTAAAGGTGTTTATAATTACTATGATGTTAAACAAATTGAAGAATTTGTTGCTTTTAAGGGTGCTTACGAAATTGCTTCTTTGATTGAAAAGTATGGTGCTACTCTTTACGAATATGAAAATTTTGCCATACTTAAATATTGCTATGATAATTATGCTTCTAATCCTTATGTTAAACCATATATTGAGAACTACTCCGCTTTCCAAGAAGAGACTAATATTTTGTAGGAAGCTATGGAAGAAGAAATTGATGAAACTGTGAGCTCATTGGATGAAAAAGATGATGAGGAGAGCGAAGAACAAAAGGAGGAAGAGCGGATTAGCTACCCGTGCCCACCTTCTAATGAGAGTAACCCTCCAACTCATACATTATTTAATTCCCCTTCGTGCTTACCGAAGGATGATTGCTATGATGACTGTTATGATCCCTATGATTCTTTTGAAATGTCCCTTTTTGATGATGCTTGCTATGCTTGTGGCCAAGATGCCAATATGAATTATGCTTATGGAGATGAACTTGCTATAGTTCCTTATGTTAAACATGAAATTTTTTCTATTGCACCCATGCATGATAGTCCTATTATCTTTTTAAATTCTCCCGGTTATACTATATCGGAGAAGTTTGCACTTATTAAGGATTATATTGATGGGTTGCATTTTACCGTTGCACATGATGATTTTAATAGATATAATATGCATGTGCTTGCTGCTCCTACTTGCAATTATTATGTGAGAGGAACTATATCTCCACCTCTCTATGTTTCCAATACAATAAAATTGCAAGAAACTGCTTATACTATGCATTGGCCTTTACTACGTGTGCATGAATTGTTCTTTTATGACATGCCGATGCATAGGAAGAGAGTTAGACTTCGTCATTACATGATACATGTTACTTTGTGCTCACTACTAAATTACAAATCATTGCTAATTAAAATTGGCTTTGATATACCTTGGGATCCGGGTGGATCCATTACTTGAGCACAATATGCCTAGCTTAATGGCTTTAAAGAAAGCGCTGCCAGGGAGACAACCCGGAAGTTTTAGAGAGTCATTTATTTCTGTTGAGTGCTTTCATATAGTTTAAAAACAAAAAAACTAAAGAGGGGAACCCAAGACTTTTCAAAAAGAAAAGTGAAAGTGAGAGAGACGAGCATTGTGAAAGTGGGGGACGTCCTTAAATTTGTTCATGCTCATGGGAACTTTGTGAATCTTAATTACAGAAACTTTTCAATAAAAATAATTATCCCCTTGTACAATTCCATTGTATTATAAAAATAATGTGCCAAGGTTTGCCTTTAGGATGTTTACAATGCTTGTTGGTTTGTGCGGTGCAGGACAAAAACTTTGGCTGTAGTGCGCGAATTTACTTTTTTACTGGAACGTCAAATGTTTCTGATTCTTTTTGCACTGTCTTTCTGTACGAATTGTTTATTTTTCCTAATTTTGGTAGATTTTTCAAGTATCAGAAGTATGGTGAATGTTCAGATTATTACAGCTGTTCTGTTTTAGACAGATTCTGTTTTTGATGCATAGTTTGCTTGTTTTGATGAAACTATCAATTTATATCAGTGGGTTAAGCCATGAAAAAGTTATATTACAGTAGACACCATGCAAAAATAATATGAGTTGGTTTGCAATAGTACTTATAGTAGTGATTTGCTTTATTATACTAACGGATCTTACCGAGTTTTCTGTTGAAGTTTTGTGTGGATGTAGTGTCTAATCGAGGATGTTTCGTTGTGAGAAGAAGGAAGAGAGGCAAGAGCTCAAGCTTGGGGATGCCCGAGGCACCCCAAGTAAATATTTAAGGAGACTCAAGCGTCTAAGCTTGGGGATGCTGGGGAGGCATCCCCTCTTTCTTCAACAAGTATCGGTATGTTTTCGGATTCGTTTCGTTCATGCATTATGTGCAAGTCTTGGAGCGTCTTTTGCAATTAGGTATTTATTTTTCTTTTATGCACCATGATGGTATGAGATAGTCCTTGGTTGATTTATAGAATGCTCTATGCACTTCACTTATATCTTTTGAGTATGGCTTTATAGAATGCTTCATGTGCTTCACTTATATCATTTGAAGTTTGGATTGCCTGTTTCTCTTTACATAGACAACCGCCATTTGTAGAATGCTCTTTTGCTTCACTTATATTTGTTAGATCATGGGAACATCTTTTGTAGAAAGAATTAAACTCTCTTGCTTCACTTATATCTATTTAGAGAGATTACAGGAACTGGTCATTCACATGGTTAGTCATAAAATCCTACATAAAACTTGTAGATCGCTGAATATGATATGTTTGATTCCTTGCAATAGTTTTGCGATGTAAAGATGGTGATATTAGAGTCATGCTAGTTGAGTAATTGTGAAATTGAGAAATACTTGTGTTGAGGTTTGCAAGTCCTGTAGCATGCACGTATGGTGAACCGTTATGTAACAAAGTCGGAGCATGAGGTGTTTATTGATTGCCTTCCTTATGAGTGGCAGTCGGGGACGAGCGATGGTCTTTTCCTACCAATATATCCCCCTAGGAGCATGCGCGTGGTACTTTGTTTGGATGACTAATAGATTTTTGCAATAAGTATGTGAGTTCTTTATGACTAATGTTGAGTCCATGGATTATACGCACTTTTACCTTTCCATCATTGCTAGCCTCTTCGGTACCGTGCATTGCCCTTTCTCACCTCGAGAGTTGGTGCAAACTTCGTCGGTGCATCAAACCCCGTGATACGATCGCTCTGTCACACATAAGCCTCATTATATCTTCCTCAAAACAGCCACCATACCTACCTATCATGGCATTTCCATAGCCATTCCGAGATATATTGCCATGCAACTTCCATCATCATCATATACATGACTTGAGCATTCATTGTCATATTGCTTTGCATGATCGTAAGATAGCTAACATGATGTTTTCATGGCTTGTCCGTTTTTGATGTCATTGCTACGCTAGATCATTGCACATCCCGTACATCACGGAGGCATTCATATAGAGTCATATCTTTGTTTTAGTATCAAGTTGTAATATTGAGTTGTAAGTAAATAAAAGTGTGATGATCATCATTATTAGAGCATTGCCCCAGTGAGGAAAGGATGATGGAGACTATGACTCCCCCACAAGTCGGGATGAGACTCCGGACGAAAAAAAAAGAGAAAGGCCAAAAAAAAGAGAAGGCCCAAAAAAACAAAAAAAAATGAGAGAAAAAGAGAGAAGGGGCAATGTTACTATCTCTTTTTCCACACTTGTTCTTCAAAGTAGCACCATGTTCTTCATGTAGTGAGTCTCATATCTTGTGCTTCAAAGTAGCACCATGTTCTTCATATAGATTGTCTCCTATGTTGTCACTTTCATATACTAGTGGGAATTTTCATTATAGAACTTGGCTTGTATATTCCAACGATGGGCTTCCTCAAATGCCCTAGGTCTTAATGAGCAAGCAAGTTGGATGCACACCCACTTAGTTTCTTTTGTTGAGCTTTCATACACTTATAGCTCTTAGTGCATCCGTTGCATGGCAATCCCTACTCCTCACATTGACATCAATTGATGGGCATCTCCATAGCCCGTTGATTAGCCGCGTCGATGTGAGACTTTCTCCTTTTTTGTCTTCTCCACATAACCCCCATCATCATATTCTATTCCACCTATAGTGCTATGTCCATGGCTCACGCTCATGTATTGCGTGAAAGTTGAAAAGGTTTGAGAACGTCAAAAGCATGAAACAATTGCTTGGCTTGTCATCGGGGTTGTGCATGATGTGAATGCTTTGTGTGGTGAAGATGGAGCATAGCCAGACTATATGATTTTGTAGGAATGAGCTTTCTTTGGCTATGTTATTTCAATAAGACATAATTGCTTGGTTGGTATGCTGGAAGTATTATTGTTTTTATGTCAAAGGATAGACTATTGCTTTGAATCACTCGTGTCTTAATATTCATGCCATGATTAGACATATGATCAAGATTATGTTAGGTAGCATTCCACATCAAAATTATCTTTTTATCATTTACCTACTCGAGGACGAGCAGGAATTAAGCTTGGGGATGCTGATCGTCTCCGTCGTATCTATAATTTTTATTGTTCCATGCCAATATTATTCACTTTCATATACTTTTTGGCAACTTTCTATATTATTTTGGGACTAACATATTGATCCATTGCCCGGTGCAGTTCTCATCATTGCATGTTTTATGTTTCGCAGAATATCCATATCAAAGCGGAATCCAAGCGGGATAAAAGCAGACGGAGCTTATTTTTGGAAAATATGGAAAATTCCAGAAGAAAAATCCATGCGAGACGGTGCCCGAGGTGGTCACGAGGTAGGGGGCGCGCCCTCCCCCCCGGGTGCGCCGCCTACCCTCGTGAGCCCACCGTAAGGCGGTTGATGCTCTTCTTTTGCCGCAAGAAAGCTAATATTCGGAAAAAAAATCACAGAAAAGCTTTCAGGCCAATCGAGATTACGGATCTCCATATATACGCCAAAGCGGTGAAAGCAGGCAGGCTGAACGCAGAAACAGAGAGATAGATACAATCTCGGAGGGGCTCTCGCCCCTCCCAAGCCATGGGAGCCAAGGAACAGAGGGGAAACCCTCCTCCGATCTAGGGAGGAGGTCAAGGAAGAAGAAGAAGAAGGGGGCTCTCTCCCCTTGCTTTTGGTGGCGCCGGAACGCCGCCGGGGGCCATCATCATCATCATGATCTTCACCAACACCGCCGTCATATTCACCAACATCTCCATCATCTTCCCCCCTCTATCTACAGCGGTCCACTCTCCCGCAACCCGTTGCACCCTCTACTTGAACATGGTGCTTTATGCTTCATATTATTATCCAATGATGTGTTGCCATCCTACGATGTCTGAGTAGATTTCTATTGTCCTATCGGTGATTGATGAATTGCTATGATTGGTTTGAGTTGCATGTTTAATTGCTGGTGCTGTCCTATTGTGCCCTCCGTGTCGTGCAAGCGTGAGGGTTTCCCGCTGTAGGGTTTGCAATATGTTTATGATTTGCTTATGGTGGGTGGCGTGAGTGACAGAAGCACAGACCCGAGTAAGTAGGTTGTTTGCGTATGGGATAAAGGGGACTTGATACTTTAAGGCTATGGTTGGGTTTTACCTTAATGAATCTTTAGTAGTTGCGGATGGTTGCTAGAGTTCCAATCATAAGTGCATATGATCCAAGTAGAGAAAGTATGTTAGCTTATGCCTCTCCCTCAAATAGAATTGCAATAGTGATTACCGGTCTAGTAACATAGTCAGTTGCCTAGGGACAACTCCACGACTCCTACCACCACTTTTCCACACTCGCCATATTTACTTTAGTTGTGTCTTTATCTTAGCAGCCCCTAGTTTTATTTACGTGTTCTTTACTTTCTTGCAAGCTTACCCAAAAACACCTACAAAAGTACTTCTAGTTTCATACTTGTTCTAGGTAAAGCGAACGTCAAGCGTGCGTAGAGTTGTATCGATGGTCGATAGAACTTGAGGGAATATTTATTCTACCTTTAGCTCCTCCTTGGGTTCGACACTCTTACTTATCGAAAACTGTTGCGATCCCCTATACTTGTGGGTTATCAAGAGCGGTGGCATCCCCTCTGGCGCCGCGTCCCCCTCAACTTCACCGTCGACAGCTGCCTCTGCGGCGGGGATTGCAAACGCATGGCCGTAGTCTCCAAGATCCTTTTATCGCACCCTGGACCAGCCAGACGCCTTCACATCCGCATGTTCAGTACCAACTGCAAGGTCCAACCCAAGTTTGACGAGTGGTTCTTATCCCCCGCCCTATATCAGCTCGAGGTGCTCAGCTTTGGAGCTGGATGATGTCGCTCGCTGCCGCCATCCGCGCTTCGCCTCGCGCCAACGCTGCACCGCGCCAGCTTCAGCTCCTGCTATGTTCCCCAGATTAATGCCGCGCCCGCCCTTCTTCTCCCTCAACTCAAGCAACTCGACCTCTCCGGCGTTGTCATCTCGAAGAAGGCTATGGAGCACCTGCTCCGCAGCTATACTGCGCTCGAGTACCTTCGTCTTGAGCAGATCCACGGGTTCATTAGCCTCCACATCGCCTCGACGAATCTCCGATGGATTTATGTGTCTTGCTGGCCCCACAACAAGACATCAATTGGGAAGAGATCACTCCAGCTGTTCCACGTTATGGTCATTGAGAATGTGCCTTTCCTTGAGAGATTGCTTGTATCGGATCTAGAAGGTCCAACGAAAATCAGGGTCATTGACGCACCGAAATTGACAGCGTTGGTGCACTCGTCTGCCAAATTCTCAGAACTCTTTATTGAATCCGTAATCGTTCAGGTACAACACTCATCTTCTTCTCCGTCTTCTTGAAATTCACATTTTTAAATTTCTTCTTGATGTATTTTGCGACCGTCTTCCAGAAAATGATTCCCACAAGCTTGACCTGTCTATGCGCACAGTGAATATTTTGGCAATAAAATCTATCGGCCCCAATCTGGATCAAGTTGTTGGATTCTTTACATGCTTTCCGTGCACGGAGAAGCTACTCATCGGGGTGAAACTTCTTTCCTATTAGTAAACGGTAATCACAACGTAGCTCAATTTTTTCGTAATTTTCCCAAATTACGATGACAAGTGTAGTGTTCAAAACTGCATCTACGCACTGCACCAAAAGAAATATTTTAGTATTTTTTCTCACATGATCACCTACATCGTTTTTTTGTTGTACTACTATAGTAGCCTAGGCTAGTCATAGTGGAAAGTAACTTAGACTACTCCAGTAACTCTATGGTTACCCTAAGAGCAAGTACTACCACCATCCTGGTTTACTCTTCCTATTTTGTAGTATCAAAATTTGACCATAGATTTAACTGACAAAATGTTAATGCATGTCACTAAGAACTATATCGTTGGATTCGTATTTGAAGATAATTTCAAATGGTGTAATTTTTAGTGACATGCATTGGCATTTTCTTACATAAATATATAGTCAAAAATTTATACTAAATAAGAGGTAGTACAAAAGTGGGCTATAACGGCCCTCCACTATGTAGGCCAAAACACGTGCCAAATTCACTTGTGATGCATTTGGCATCGATGCCCCTCCATTGCTCACCTGGTGCCCCAATCTGAATCACCTACTTTGCCCCGGTGCCAAATTAACTCACGCAATGAAAAACACTTGCGTGGGAGAGAGAGAGGACTGAGGCAATAAAAAACACTTGTTTGGGAGAGTGAGAGGCTGGTGTAGTTGGTTTGATTGATTTGTTTATACATGTGGGTCTGTGTGCACAGCGGTGCCAGCTCTCTCAGATCGCGAGAGCGGTGCCAAAATCTTTTAATTTGACATCGATGCATATTATGGCATCGGCCACATAGTGGAAGGCAACAAATGCCCAAGCTCTTCACGTACTCCTAGGTAAATGAGAGGAAAGAGAAAGAGAGAGAGAGAGAGAGAGAGAGAGAGAGAGAGAGAGAGAGAGAGAGAGAGAGAGAGAGAGAGAGAGAGAGTGAAAAAATATCACTAGCCAGCCAACCCTATCGTATGAGCGAATGATATTGGTACCTCTTGATGACACGACAATCTTATACAGCCAGCTGCTCTAATATGTTCTCTTCTTTTGCAGATAAAAAAGACCCGAAAGTGAAAAATGTGCTGCACTATAACAATCTCATCGAATGCCTTGATCTCCATCTTACGAAATTGATTTGATCGACTACGAGGCAGCACATCTGAGATTAAATTGGCGGGTTCTTCATTCGGAGGCAAGTGTGCTCAAGGTAATGAGGTTTGGCGTTCTCTGGCGCAACAATGAATGGCGTGCTAATCACATAGCGTCTAAGCCTAAATGACAAAGTCTCCATGAAGCTGAATTTGTTTTAAAACATCAAGTGGCGGAGACTCGAAAACTTATTTGCCCATTAGTGACTTGTCGAGGCGGTGGATTTTAGTTTGTACGATAATGCTGCATCCACTTAAAGTAACAAAAGTTCTTACGTAAACTTCCTAGTAATTCCCTCTTCGTAGGTGCAGCATTACTCCTAACATTTGTAATATCAGTTTGAAACTTGTAATATTGCCATGTCCTATTCCTGCGTTTTCAAAATCCTGCGAATCAAACAGTTCTTGAGTTGGTGATGATGTTGTGCCTGCCATCTTTCACCAATAGCTGTCGAATCTAGATCTGACGCATACAAACCAAACTTCTCCAGTTTTGCAAAAAGATGCCCGCACTTGTTCCCTATTTACAAACAACTCCTTGTCTCTCATAATCAGCCTTATCTCCTCCCCACCACATCTAGAAGGCCATGGAAAAATCTGGCGCGATGGTCGTTGCCGGCGCCGTCCACCCCCCAATCTTGGTGTTCCGTGCAATGCACGGGCATCTACGCATGGGAAATTATGTCAAACATGGCTAGTTGTAAGCAGGCAAGGTCTACAGCCATGATGATAGTGACTGCAGACGGTGAGGCTGACTATGGTATGCCGAACACGGCGCCTATACTCAGGTGTCATCTCCGGCGTAGGGTCTTTTCACTTCACTGTGAGGAGCAGGACGAAATAATTTGACCAATGGTAGTACAGTGCTACTACATTGGTAGTAGCACTACTACTAGTACTAGCACCACCGTCTGGATTTATTAGTACTACCACATCCATCTGGATTTAGTATTTGACTAGCAATATCTAGTAATGCATGTCACAAAAATTGTACTACTCCCTCTATAAATAAATAAATGGTGTATTGTTTTATTCCTATCGGCGAGATAACTTAATGCCTTTTTGCTACTTAATAGGATTACATGCAATGAACTAACCACTACATGTGATGTTTGGTAGTCTCAAGTCATTGAAAGCATGCACGGACACGGAGGGGGACGCAGCTTCATTGACTTACTACACCTGCCTTTGGGTGTATGACACGTGGGCCCAACGGGTGGCTGGCCAACCTGTCATACAGACAAAGGCATGTGCAGCAGAGGGGCGAGGAGTAGATGGCCAACACGCACGTGAATTCAACGCAGTCTGCACTTCTCATATAAAGGCTCCCGCTAGTCCAATCTCAAATCCCTCGCACCCTCGCACCCAAGGGCAAGAGTGATCACTCCAATCGCAAGATCAGTTGACTAGAAGCTAGACCCATGGAGGCTATGAGCGCGAGCATCAGCCGGCTGTGCCAGATGGTCCATGACGCCGGCCTGCGGCCCGGCACCGAGGAACGTCTCCAGGTAGTGCTTGAGGCCGCCCGAGGCGAGGGGCGCTTGGGCGGCAACCGTCTCCTTGTTCGACGAGGTCCTCGTCGGCTTCCTCGACAAGTTCACCGTCGTCAAGAAGCTCACGGACAACCTTGATGTACGCCTCCAGCCCACGCGCCCAGGCTCTGCGATGCCTGCCACCCTCAACGGCCTCTATGGTGACAACCTCTTCGACGCACTGGTGGCCCCGTGACTGCCCGCCGTCGCGCCAGAGAATGTCCACCTCGAAGTCGCGCTCGCTGCACAGCGCCTGGCGTAGCAAGACACCATCGACATAATCACTCATGTCTACGTGCAAATCATCCACAAGGACTACTACATGCAAGAGGAGGACGATAGGACGCTGGTCTTCTTGGACCGCAGGGCAACCTTGGACGGCATTGTTCAGAAGCACGTTGAGCTTGCCGCCAATGCCGCTGCTCCTCACACGTCGGTTGGTGACCCGGTGCACTAGGGCGTGAGGATGTTGTTGATGGATCCGTATGTATCTTTATCTTTCCGTCAAATCCATGTAGTAGTATATGGTACTACTAGTAATTATCTTACCTTTCGCATCAAATTCATAATTTTCCTACGTACTCCATGCATGAACTGCGCCAGAACCAAACTTCTCATTACTCTAGGGAAAATCTTTATTTCTATCTATCGGTCGCGCCATGGAGCAGAACTAAATTTTACGAGTTACAAGTTCAAAAGGAAAAGCCTTCCGTGTTCGCCTCGCACCCCCACACGGTTGGTCCGGCACGCCGCTCAAGAGGGAATGCGTGCTGTGTTGCATTTTCACTTACAAGTGGGACCGCAGTTGAGCAAACCGACTATCGGCAAACCCCCACCCCGCCCACCGCGCGATGGCTGAGAAAACAGGAGGGAGAAGAGATGGCTGTATCTAGCACGGACTCCAAGGAAATTGATGTCGGATGGGACTTGTGTGGGTGGCGTGTGCCGTATTGCTAGACATGAATGCTAGTTATGGCCCATGCCACCCCACTATATCGAGGTGCTGGTTACTCCACTATATCGAGTACATAGAACAAATTTCCTGGAGTCCGTGCTCAGCCCTCCTCTATGTTGGGGAACGTAGTAATTTCAAAAAAATTCCTACGAACACGCAAGACCATGGTGATGGCATAGCAACGAGAGGGGAGAGTGTCCGTCCACGTACCCTCGTGAGACCGAAAGCGAAGCGTTATAACAACGCGGTTGATGTAGTCGACGTCTCCACGATCCGACCGATCCAAGCACCGAGCGTCACGGCACCTCCGAGTTACGCACACGTTCAGCTCGATGATGATCCCGAACTCCGATCCAGCAAAGTGTCGGGATGAGTTCCGTCGACCTGACGGCGTGGTGGCGATGTTGATGCTCCACCGGCGCAGGGCTTCGCCTAAGCTCGCGATGATATGACTTCTCGGCGCAGGGCTTCGCCTAAGCTCATGACGATATGACCGAAGTGGAATATGGTGGAAGGGGCACCGACACGGCTAAGGAAAGATCCGTAGATCAACTTGTGTGTCTTGGGGTGCCCCTGCCCCGTATATAAATTAGACAAGGGGAGGTGGCGGCCCAGGGGAGGCGCGCAAGGAGGAGTCCTACTCCCAGGGAGTAGGACTCCCCCTTCTCCTAGTTGGAGTAGGATTGGGGAGGGAAAGAGGGAAGGGCGCCCCCCTCTCCTGTCCTATTCGGACTGGAAGGGGAGGGGCGCGCAGCCCACCTGGCGGCCCTCTCCTTCTCCTTGAGGCCCATGAAGGCCCATATACCCCCGGGGTTCAGTAACCCCGGTGTTCGGTAACATCCTGTTTTCACTCGGAACCATTCGAAGTCAAACATAGGCTTCCAATATATCAATCTTTATGTCTCGACCATTTGAGACTCCTCGTCATGTCCGTGATCACATCCGGGACTCGAATAACCTTGGTGCATCAATACTTATAAACTCATTATGAACTGTCATCGAAGCGTTAAGCGTGCGGAACCTACGGGTTCGAGAACTATGTAGACATGACCTAGAACCATTCTCGGTCAATAACCAATAGCGGAACCTGGATGCCCATATTGGTTCCTACATATTCTCTGAAGATCTTTTATCGGTCAAACCGCATAACGACATCGTTGTTCCTTTGTCATCGGTATGTTACTTACCCGAGATTCGATCGTCGGTATCAATACCTAGTTCAATCTTGTTACGGTAAGTCTCTTTACTCGTTCCGTAATACATCATCTCACAACTAACTCATTAGTTGTAATGCTTGCAAGGCTTAAGTGATGTGCATTACCGAGAAGGCACGGAGATACCTCTCCGACAATCGGAGTGACAAAACCTAATCTCGAAATCGCCAACCCAACAAGTACCTTTGGAGACACCTGTAGTACTCCTTTATAATCACCCGATTCGTTGTGGCGTTTGGTAGTACCAAAGTGTTCCTCCGGTAAACGGAGTTGCATAATCTCATAGTTACAGGAACATGTATGGGTCATGAAGAAAGCATTAACATACTAAGCGATCAAGTGTTAAGCTAACGGAATGGGTCATGTCAATCAGATCGTTCAACTAATGATGTGACCTTGTTAATCAAATAACAACTCCTTGTTCATGGTTAGGAAACATAACCATCTTTGATTAACAAGCTAGTCAAATAGAGGCATACTAGTGACATCTTGTTTGTCTATATATTCACACATGTATTATGTTTCCGGTTAATACAATTCTAGCATGAATAATAAACATTTATCATGATATAAGGAAATAAATAATAACTTTATTATTGCCTCTAGGGCATATTTCCTTGATCTCCCACTTGCACTAGAGTCAATAATCTAGATTACAAAGTAATGATCCTTACACCCATGGAGTCTTGGTGCTAATCATGTTTTGCTCGTGGAAGAGGCTTAGTCACGGGTCGCAACATTCAGATCCGTATGTATTTTGCAAATCTCTATGTCTCCCACTTGGACTTGGTCCCGAATGGAATTGAAGCGTCTCTTGATGTGCTTGGTCCTCTTGTGAAATCTGGATTCCTTTGCCAAGGCAATTGCACCATATTGTCACAGAAGATCTTCATCGGTCCCGATGCACTAGGTATGACACCTAGATCGGAAATGAACTCTTTCATCAGACTCCTTCATTCGCTGCTTCGAAGCAGCTATGTACTCCGCTTCACATGTAGATCCCGCCACGGCGCTTTGTTTAGAACTGCACCAACCGACAGCTCCACCGTTTAATAAAAACACGTATCCGGTTTGCGATTTAGAATCGTCCGGATCAGTGTCAAACTTACATCGGCGTAACCATTTACGACTAGCTCTTTGTCACCTCCATATCGAGAAACATATCCTTAGTCCTTTTCGGTATTTCAGGATGTTCTTGACCGCTGTCCGATGATCCACTCTGGATTACTTTGGTACCTTCCTGCCAAGCTTACAGCTAAGCATCGTCAGTCTGGTACACAGCATTGCATACATGATAGAGCCTATGGCTGAAGCATAGGAACATCTTTCATTTCTCTCTATCTTCTGCTTGTGGGTGGGCATTGAGTCGACTCAATCTTACACCTTGTAACACAGGTAAAAACCTTTCTTTGCCTGATCCATTTTGAACTTTTCAAAACTTTATCAAGGTATGTGCTTTGTGAAAGTCCAATCAAGCGTCTTGATCTATCTCTATAGATCTTGATGCCCAATATGTAAGCAGCTTCACGAGGTCTTTCATTGAAAACTTTTATTCAAGTATCCTTTTATGCTATCCAGAAATTCTATATCATTTCCAATCAATAATATGTAGTCCACATATAATATTAGAAATGCTCTGAGCTCCCACTCACTTTCTTGTAAATCTGAGGCTTCTCCAAAAGTCTGTACAAACCCATATGCTTTGATCACATTATCAAAGCGTTTATTCAAAATGATTGAGCACAGACTTAAGCATCGCTCTTGGTGAGAAAGTCTCATCGTAGTCAACTCCTTGAACTTGTCGAAAACCTTTTGCAACAAGTCGAGCTTTGTAGAGCAGTTACATTACCATCGGCGTCGGTCTTCTTCTTAAAGATCCATTTATTTTCAATGGCTTGCCGATCATCGGGCAAGTCAACCAAAGTCCATACTTTGTTCTCATACATGGATCCCATCTCAGATTTCATGGCTTCCAGCCATTTTGCGAATCTGGGCTCACCATCGCTTCTTCATAGTTTGTAGGTTCGCCATGGTCAAGTAACATGACTTCCGAATAAGATTACCATACCACTCAGTGCGTATTTTACTCTGGTTGACCCACGAGGTTCGATAGCAACTTGATCTGAAGCTTCATGATCATTATCATTAGTTTCCTCACTAATTGGTGTAGTTGTCACGGGAACCATTTCTTGTGATGAACTACTTTCCAATAAAGGAGCAGATCTGATTATCTCATCAAGTTCTACTTTCCTCCCACTCACTTCTTTCGAGAGAAACTCCTTCTCTAGAAAGGACCCGAATTAGCAACGAAAATCTTGCCTTCAGATATGTGATAGAAGGTGTACCCAACAGTCTCCTTTGGGTATCCTATGAAGACACATTTTTCCGATTTGGGTTCGAGCTTATCTGGTTGAAGTTTCTTTACATAAGCATCGCAGCCCCAAACTTTAAGAAAGCGACAACTTTGGTTTCTTGCCAAACCACAGTTCATAAGGCGTCGTCTCAGCGGATTTTGACGGTGTCCTATTCAACGTGAATGCGGCCGTCTCTAAAGCATAACCCCAAAGCGATAGCGGTAAATCGGAAATAGACATCATAGATCGCACCATATCTAGTAAAATACGATTCTGACGTTCGGACACACCATTTCTCTGTGGTGTTCGGGTGGCGTGAGTTTGAAACTATTCCACATTGTTTCAAATGTAAACCAAACTCGTAACTCAAATATTCTCCTCCACGATCAGATCGTAGAAACTTTATTTTCTTGTTATGATGATTTTCCACTTCACTCTGAAATTCTTTGAACTTTTAAGCGTTTCAGATTTGTGTTTCATTAAGTAGATATACCCATATCTGCTTAGATCATCTGTGAAGGTGAGAAAATAACGATACCCTTGGCGTGCCTCAACATTCATTGGACCACAAACATCGGTATGTATGATTTCCAACAAATCAGTTGCTCGCTCCATAGTTCCGGAGAACGGCGTTTTGGTCATCGAGCCCATGAGGCACGGTTACGCAAGTACCAAGTGATTCATAATCAAGTGATTCGAAGCCCATCGGTATGGAGTTTCTTCATGCGTTTTACACCGATATGACCTAAGCGGCGGTGCCACAAATAAGTTGCACTATCATTATCAACTCTGCATCTTTTGGCTTCAACATTATGAATATGTGTATCACTCTGTCGAGATTCAACAAGAATAGACCATTCTTCAAGGGTGCATGACCATAAAGATATTACTCATATAAATAGAACAACCATTATTCTCTGATTTAAATGAATAACCGTCTCGCATTAAACAAGATCCAGATATAATGTTCATGCTCAACGCGGCACCAAATAACAATTATTTAGGTCTAAAACTAATCCGAAGGTAGATGTAGAGGTAGCGTGCCATTGCGATCACATTGACTTTGGAACCATTTCCACGCGCATCGTCACCTCGTCCTTTGCGGTGCTCGTCTATTCCGTAGTCCTGTTTGAGTTGCAAATATTAGCAAGCAGAACCAGTATCAAATACCAGTGCTACTACGAGCTCTAGTAAGGTACACATCAATAACATGTATATCACATATACCTTTGTTCACCTTGCCATCCTTTTTATCCGCCAAATACTTGGGGCAGTTCCGCTTCGGTGTCGGTGCTGCTTGCGGTAAAACACTCGATTTCAGGCTTAGGTCCAGTCTTGGGTTTCTTCTCTTGATCAGCAACTTTCTTGCTGTTCTTTTGAAGTTTCCTTCTTCTTCCCTTTGCCCTTTTCTTGAAACTAGTGGTCTTGTTGACCATCAACACTTGATGCTCTTTCTTGATTTCTACCTCCATGACTTTTAGCATCGCGAAGAGCTCGAGGAATTGTCTTAGTCATCCCTTGCATATTATAGTTCATCACGAAGCTCTTGTAGCTTGGTGGCGTGATTGGAGAATTCATCAATGACACTATCATCCGGAAGATTAACTCCCAGCTGAATTAAGTGATTGTTATACCCGGACATTTTGAGTATGTGCTCACCGATGAACTATTCTCCTCCATCTTGCAGCTATAGAACTTATTGGAGACTTCATATCTCTCAATCCGGGCATTTGCTTGAAATATTAACTTCAACTCTGGAACATCTCATATGCTCCATGCGTTCAAAACGTCGTTGAAGACCGGTTCTAAGCCGTAAAGCATGGCACCTTGAACTATAGAGTAGTCATCAGCTCTGCTTTGCGACGTTCATAACCACGGCTCGGCATCTGCAGCAGAGCCTGTCACCCAGCGGTGCTTCGGGGCGTAATTTCTCGTGCAGCAATGAGGATAATCCTCAAATTACGGACCCAGTCCGTGTAATTGCTACCATCATCTTTCAACTTTGCTTTCTCAAGGAACGCATTAAAATTCAACGGAACAACAGCACGAGCCATCTATCTACATTAAACATAGACAAGCAAAATACTATCGGTACTAAGTTCATGATAAATTTAAGTTTAATTAATCATATTAAAAACTCCCACTTAGGCAGACATCTCTCTAGTCATCTAAGTGATCACGTGATCAAATCAACTAAACCATGTCCGATCATCACGTGAGGCGGAGTAGTTTCAATGGTGAACATCACTATGTTGATCATATCTACTATATGATTCACGTTCGACCTTCGGTCTCCGTGTTCGAGGCCATATCTGTTATATGCTAGGCTCGTCAAGTTTAACCTGAGTATTCGCGTGTGCAACTGTTTTGCACCGTTGTAGATGGACGTAGAACTTATCACACCCGATCATCACGTGGTGTGCGGGTACTCGAACTTTGGCAGCGGTGCATACTCGGGAGAACACTTCTTGATAATTTTAGTGAGAGATCATCTTATAATGCTACCGTCAAACAAAGCAAGATAAGATGCATAAAGGATAAACATCACATGCAATCAATATAAGTGATATGATATGGTCATCATCATCTTGTGCTTGTGATCTCCATCGCCGAAGCACCGTCATGATCACCATCGTCACCGGTAGCGACACCTTGATCTCCATCGTAGCATCGTTGTCGTCTCGCCAACTATTGCTTCTCGACTATCGCTACTCCTTAGTGATAAAGTAAAGCAATTACATGGCGTTGCATTTCATACAATAAGCGACAACCATATGGCTCCTGCCGATTGCCGATAACTTCGGTTACAAAACATGATCATCTCATACAATAAAGTATAGCATCACGTCTTGACCACATCACATCACATCATGCCCTGCAAAAACAAGTTAGGCGTCCTCTACTTTGTTGTTGCAAGTTTTACGTGGCTGCTACGGGCTGAACAAGAACCGTTCTTACCTCGCATCAAAACCACAGCGATACTTCGTCAAATAGACTCCGTTTAACCTTCTCAAGGACGGGCGTAGCACTTTCAGTTCAACTAAAGTGAGAGAGGCAGACACCGCCGGTCACCTTTAAGCAGCGAGTGCTCGGGCGGTGAAACCAGTCTCGCGTAAGCGTCTGGCGTAATGTCGGTCCGGGCGCTTCATCTCACAATACCGCTGAACCAAAGTATGACATGCTGGTAGGCGGTATGACTTGTATCGTCCACAACTCACTTGTGTTCTACTCGTGCACATGACATCAACGCATAAAACCAGGCTCGGATGCCTTTGTTGGGGAGCGTAGTAATTTCAAAAATTTCCTACGAACACGCAAGACCATGGTGATGGCATAGCAGCGAGAGGGAGAGTGTCCGTCCACGTACCCTCGTGAGACCGAAAGCGAAGCGTTATAACAACGCGGTTGATGTAGTCGTGCGTCTCCACGATCCGACCGATCCAAGCACCGAGCGTCACGGCACCTCCGAGTTACGCACACGTTCAGCTCGATGATGATCCCGAACTCCGATCCAGCAAAGTGTCGGGGATGAGTTCCGTCGACCGACGGCGTGGTGGCGATGTTGATGCTCCACCGGCGAGGGCTTCGCCTAAGCTCATGACGATATGACTTCTCCGGCGCGAGGGCTTCGCCTAAGCTCATGACGATATGACGAAGTGGAATATGGTGGAAGGGGCACCGACTGCAGCTAAGGAAAGATCCGTAGATCAACTTGTGTGTCTTGGGGTGCCCCTGCCCCGTATATAAAGGAGACAAGGGGAGGTGGCGGCCCAAGGGGAGGCGCCAAGGAGGAGTCCTACTCCCAGGAGTAGGACTCCCCCTCTCCTAGTTGGAGTAGGATTGGGGAGGGAAAGAGGGAAGGCGCCGCCCCCTCTCCTTGTCCTATTCGGACTGGAAGGGGAGGGGGCGCAGCCCACCTGGCCGGCCCTCTCCTTCTCCCTTGAGGCCCATGAAGGCCCATATACCCCGGGGTTCAGTAACCCCGGTGTTCGGTAACATCCTGTTTTCACTCGGAACCATTCGAAGTCAAACATAGGCTTCCAATATATCAATCTTTATGTCTCGACCATTTGAGACTCCTCGTCATGTCCGTGATCACATCCGGGACTCGAATAACCTTGGTGCATCAATACTTGTAAACTCATTATGAGCTGTCATCGAAGCGTTAAGCGTGCGGAACCTACGGGTTCGAGAACTATGTAGACATGACCTAGAACCATTCTCGGTCAATAACCAATAGCGGAACCTGGATGCCCATATTGGTTCCTACATATTCTCTGAAGATCTTTTATCGGTCAAACCGCATAACGACATCGTTGTTCCTTTGTCATCGGTATGTTACTTACCGAGATTCGATCGTCGGTATCAATACCTAGTTCAATCTTGTTACGGTAAGTCTCTTTACTCGTTCCGTATTACATCATCTCACAACTAACTCATTAGTTGTAATGCTTGCAAGGCTTAAGTGATGTGCATTACCGAGAAGGCTGGAGATACCTCTCCGACAATCGGAGTGACAAAACCTAATCTCGAAATCGCCAACCCAACAAGTACCTTTGGAGACACCTGTAGTACTCCTTTATAATCACCCGATTCGTTGTGGCGTTTGGTAGTACCAAAGTGTTCCTCCGTAAGCAGGAGTTGCATAATCTCATAGTTACAGGAACATGTATGGGTCATGAAGAAAGCATTAACATACTAAGCGATCAAGTGTTAAGCTAACGGAATGGGTCATGTCAATCAGATCATTCAACTAATGATGTGACCTTGTTAATCAAATAACAACTCCTTGTTCATGGTTAGGAAACATAACCATCTTTGATTAACAAGCTAGTCAAATAGAGGCATACTAGTGACATCTTTGTTTGTCTATATATTCACACATGTATTATGTTTCCGGTTAATACAATTCTAGCATGAATAATAAACATTTATCATGATATAAGGAAATAAATAATAACTTTATTATTGCCTCTAGGGCATATTTCCTTCAGTCTATCTCTCTTCTTAGCCAGCCAGCAGACGCGCGGAGCCCGTCGTATGTTTGCTCATATGCGGTCCCACATGAAAGTGAAAACGCAAGAGGACCCACTAAACCTGCACATCTTTCACCTCGACGTGCTAGTGATGAAAAACAAATCCAATAAAGAACTTTGGTGGCCGCTTTTGGAGTTACTCAAGAGTAGTAAGATTCTATTTATAGTTTAACCCAAGATGCACATCATGTGGCTTCAACTGCCACTCTATTTTCTTGCGACACGACCTGGATGCTGGATGTCCCACGTGTCAGCAGAAGGAGGAAGAACTCGACCAAATATTCGGTTCTGCTCTCGGATTAGACTAGTTGTGCTAACTTAAAATGTTATTGTGTAGAATGGATGCAAGTTTTGGTATTGGGAAGAAGAGTACAACGATATATTATAGAGCACAATTTAGTAGATGTTCTAGCACTTTTAGCTAGCATAGAGGCTTAGAGATGAGACTAGTGCACTTGTTGATAGAATAGAGGCTAGACACGTCTACTTCTTTACACTCGAAGAAGAAAGAAGCACGCAAGATCGAGCCTCCGCAGATCAACAATGAATGCATCGAGAAGGCACTAATCCAACTTATAGGAGCAGTTATGAAAGTTGGAAATCTTCTAAAATGTATTCTTGTGGTTCTTATTTTCTTTGGTCTTGCTTTTCTAGTCAAAATTTTGGTGATGTATTTCCATGTACCAAAAAATCAATGATGAAAAAAGATATGTGTTTGCAAAGAAAGATGCATGCGGCCAGGATGCGGCCGCGTGTTCGGCGCACGACCACCGCATCTGAGAAATGGCCCGGACACGACCCCATTTCCCTACCCAAACGGACAGAATCCGGGCAAAACGGAGTTCCGTTTGGGGTCGTGCGTTGGAGTTGGCCTTACAAGTGGGACCGCAGTTGAGGAAACCGACTATCGGCAAACCCCACCTACTTTGCAGCGTGATGGCTGAGTTAGAGAAAGCAGCGAGGTTGAAGAGATTGCTGTAGTACGGACTCCAAGAAATATGGTGTCAGATGCAAGCCGTGCTGGTGGCGTGTGCCGTACTCCTGGACGTGAATGCTTGTTTTGGCCCATGCCACCCTACTACTCCTACTACTACTCCTACTACTCCTATCGAGGATTCGAGGTGCTGGTTACGTACAGCGAACACATTAACATATGGCCCACCTCACACTGTGGCCAAATTTCCTGGAGTCTGTGCTAGGTTAAAAAGTGTTCTTTGTGAGGATGGGTGGCTGGTCTCAAGTTTAAACCTTCTCTTATTACGTACGTAGACATAGAGATAGTGCAACATGTGAAGCTAGTACAAATAGTGTACTATTATTGATTGGCCTCATTCGATAACCTGTTGCAATGCACGTACAATTATGTATTCGGAAAATATTTTTTTGCCTCGTCGCTTCACCCACTCAGAGAAGCGACTCGATAGCCATTCATAAATTTAGTAATTTTATCACATGCATATCATTTTATTACATACAACAGGTCATCAACCCACAACGACAACGAGGATATATTATAAATACTAAAGTTTTCATCACACAACAAATAACAAGCAATGAAATGAACTTCAACTCAAACAATCCTTGGCGTTGGAAACGCTTGCTTTGAACCACAAGTGATTCTCTAGGAAGAGCCAGCTACTGTCAATCTCGAGACCAACGCAGGACTGATCATTCAGGCTGAAGCGGCCTACTATATCACGACCAGGGTAGGGAACCAACGCAATGTACGACGTATAGATACAGTTGCTTCTCATAAATGGTAGTAACTTTGTGTCAACAGCTGTTGGATTGTCTTTCACCATCATTGGATAGTTTTGTCGAAGGAAGAGTGAGTTTGCTCCAAGACTATCAATACTGTACCAGGGAGAAGGTGTTGGCGCTATCACACTAGTATCCATCCCGAATACCATGCAACGGGTGTTGGAATAGGTCCGGAGAGTGCGACCATGGGAGACAACACCTGCTCCCTCAGTAGTAACATCAACGATTAGGCGATATCTGAGACAAGAGGGTGATCCATCGGAAGTTGCCAGGCGCCACTGAGTACATGGGCCCTCCTCGTCCTCATGCTCGTGATCATCACCATCTTCATCTCCCCCTTGGTTATAAAATTTTTCAAGTATAGCGGTGGAATGTTCACAGGACCTTGGAAACACAAGAAGAAGGTTAATTAGTACAGAAGGGAAACTTGCTAACTGGCATGCATGTGGATGAAACAATTATAATTACGGTAGAAGAAGAACGTACCGAAACTACGAGGATCCCATGTAAAAACAGTGCCACGAGTGGTGGCAGCAAACACAAGACCCTCGTATTCAATTGCATCACAGTACACATCCGTGTATAGAAACTGATTTTTGAGCAATATCCATCCAGTCGAACCACGAAGGACGGCAACAAGCTTGTCGAAGATAGCAACAACTTGATAGTTCTTGTAATGCCAAGAGCGGTTGGGAACTCGAGAAATTGCTATCTTCCATAGACGATAGTCACACTGATCATATTTGAACGTATGTAGATCATCTGTGTGCTCAACCTCAGGGCACTCGGAGATTTTTGGAAGTGGAATCCGCTGACGAGTGTACACATTCACAAGTTCCATCTCGCAATTGTACCCAATATAAACAACCCAATCTCCATTTGCGCCTCCCCAAGCCTTGCCCTCAAGAGATGGCATCTTAACATCATATGTATCATTATCAAGCGGCATCAACTTGCATAAGGCGAGGCTTCCCTCGTCCCCGCGCCAGCCAGCAGGGTCACGGCAAAGAAGATAGGGGAGATCAAACCGCTCCTGGACCCTTGGGTTCCTTTTAATGATGTTATTAGTTGATTCGAGAATGTTCTTGAACGAACCTACCATGCTAGCCGAGGTGATGACGTCGCACCGATCAATGAGTTCCCCCACCACGTCATCTTTCAGATCGGGGCAAGAATAACGGGGTCGTTTCTGGCTTGTTCCCTCCATGGAGAAGACGATCGAACAATGGCAGAAGGAAGGGTGAAGGCAAATGGAGGAGGGAGGAAGAGCGTGCGACAGCAGTTCCAAATCGAGAGGGAAAGGCAAAGAGTCGGTGGACGGTTGCCAGTTTGCCATGGTATACGAAGAGGCGCCCCAGCCTACACATCCTTTCGGAAATTGTACAAAAGGACTCGCCATCGTCTCACTGACATGTTGGAACGGGACCACATGTCAACGAAACATGGTGTGTAATTTCTCGTGCAAAATGCGATCTGACCGCGTTGGCCCGAGGTGCCGCATTAGTTATCGACCTTTATTTTTTAACATACAATTTGAGTGGATAGCTCATGTGGTCATCACACGTGAGCTGATATATAGGTGGGCTAGGTGGGCAGGCGGTCACAATCTAAGTGCTAAAAGAGTTGATCTCAAAAAAAGAGTTGATCCAATGCTTGGTTTTGTTTGGATTTTCCAACTATGACCATTGGATAGAGTGAATCAATGGCTTATGTTCAAACTTATTCTCATACTATAGAATGGTATAGGAACGTGGAGAGATTTGGTTGATTTTATATGTTCTTCCACTCCGAGGTTTGTAGCTCCTTCTCGGTCGTCGGGAATCTATGTTCTTCCACTCTTTTGTTTAAGACATGAGCTTTGTTCATCCTGTTGCCGACACGAGGGACATCTATATGCCTCCATTTTACAAAATCATACTATATGCCTCCATGACACGCTGGACATCTAGCATCAAGGTGGCGTGTCATGCAAGAAAATTGAGATATGCAGTGCGTAAGTGAGTCGTGCACTTCGATGGCACCTAGTACTACGCAATATTTTTTCTCCTCGATGGCACGTGAATAGTGCATGTACTCACAGAGCACAGGATGGTAGCCATGGACATGGTCGGCCCTTTTTGAAGAGAGTACTAATAAATAACTTTGATGTGTCCCGTCAACTCGCAGAACGACGAGAAGTTTTCTTACTACGCCTTCTCCCTCGCCAACGCGTGCGTGGTGGCTCGCAGCACGAGGAGAAACTTTTCCTTACAAGTGGTGGACGTGCAGCAGTTCATTTGGTGTCATATTGCCAGAAGTAATACTGTAGTACCATCATTATTGTTCGACTTCCGGAAGAGGAGAAGAGCCAAGCGTAAGGTCACCTACTAACCTAGTACAATACTACTATAGCCAAAGCTGGTCCACCTTTTTAGAGCATGGTTAATAAATATATGCGGCTCTTGCAGCAACACATTTTAGAGCAAGTACTCTCTTCGTAGGAACAAAGGAAGTGAAACAAAAGTTGGAGTGGATGCTAGATTGCCAATTAAAACATGATTACATAGGAAAAAAATTCTATAGCATTCTATCCTATGAATCAAATGACCAATGTAGGAAAATTATGAGGGGGATCTCTCCAACAGTGTTCCTTGGCTCGCGCCTAGCATCACGGTGGTCGAACTTGGAGTCACTCATATGGTACACGTGGCATCTCAGATCTGGACACAAGGTGACGCGACCTCTCACTTCCTCCGCCATTTGAAGCGGCGCGCCGGTGGAGGGCTAGCATACTCCAATATTAGGTTGGCTCTATGTGATGTGGCAACTTCATATACTAACCGGATGCTGGCTATACTACTACGGTACTCACACTCCAAGAAGTGACTCGAAAACCATTCATAAATTGAGTCTATGACATGCATTTGCAACTGAAATGTACCATTCATTAAATACAACAAGTCATCAACACACAATTACAACGAGGATACATGTTGGATTATAGATTATTTCCAACAAAACATTCAAGCAAATACTAAAGTTTTCATCACACAAAAAATAACAAGCAATCAAATGAACTTCAACTCAACCAATCCTCGGCGTTGGAAACGCTTGCTTTGAACCATAGGTGCTCTGGGAAGGGCAAGCTATTGTCAATATCGAGAGCAATGCATGACTGATCATCCAGGATGAAGCGGCATATATCAGGACCAGGGTAGGGAACCACTGAAATGTCCGAGGTATAGATACAGTTGCTTCTCATAAATGGTAGTAATGTTGTGTCAACAGCAGCTGGATCGCCTTTCACCATCATTGGATAGTTTGGTCCAAGGAAGAGTGAGTTTGCTCCAAGACTATCAATACTGAACCAGGGAGAAGGTGTTGGCGCTAGCACACTAGTATCCATCCTGAATACCATGCAACGGGTGTTGGAATAGGTCATGAGAGGCGACCATGGGAGACAACACTGCTTCCTCGGTAAGTAACGATGCGAGTGCCTTGTATCTGAGACAAGAAGAGGTGATCCATCGGAATTAGTTGCCAGGCGCCACTAAGTATATAAGTTCTGCTACTCCTCATGCTCATGATCATCACCATCGTCATCTCCCCCTTGTTTATAATTTTTTTCAAGTATAGGTGGTGGAAAGTTCACAGGACCTTGGAAACACAAGAAGAAGGTTAATTAGTAAAGGGAAACTTGCAAACCCGCATGCATCTGGATGAAACAATTATAATTACGGTGGAAGACAAACGTACCTAAATCATAAGGATTCCATGCAAAAATAGTGCCATGAGTGGTGGCAGCAAACACAAGATCCTCGTATTCAATTGCATCACAGTACACATCCGTGTATAGAAACTGATTTTTGAGCAATATCCATCCAGTCGAACCACGAAGGACGGCAAGAAGCTTGTCGAAGATAGCGACAACTTGATAGTTCTTGTAATTCCAAGAGCGGCTGGGAACTCGACAAATTGCTATCTTCAGTAGACGTCAGTCACCATGATCGTATTTGAACGTACGTAGATCATCTGTGTGCTCAACCTTAGGGCACTCGGAGATTTTTAGAAGTGGAATCCGCTGACGAGTGTACACATTCACAAGTTTCCACTCACAATTGTACCCAATATAAACAACCCAATCTCCATTTGCGCCAGCCCAGGACTTACCCTTAAGCGATGACATCTTGACATCACACGTATCATTATCAAGCGACATCAACTTGCACAAGGCGAGGCCTCCGTCGTCCACGCCCATGTGAACAGGCTTATAGCGAAGAAGATAGGGGAGATCAAACCGCTCCTGGACCCTTGGGTTCCTTGTAATGATGTTATTAGTTGAGTCGAGAATGTTCTTGAACGAACCTGCCATGCTAGCCGAGGTGATGACGTCGCACCGATCAATGAGTTCCCCCACCATGTCATATTTCAGATGGGGGCAAGAATAACGGGGTCGTTTCCGGCTTGTTCCCTCCATGGAGAAGACGATCGAACAATGGCAGAAGGAAGGGTGAAGGAAAATGGAGGAGGGAGGAAGAGCGTGCGACAGCAGTTCCAAATCGAGAGGGAAAGGAGAAGAGTCGGTGGACAGTTGCCAGTTTGCCACGGTACACGAAGAGGCGCCCTAGCCTACACGTCCTTTCGGAAATTGTACAAAAGGACTCGCCGTCGTCTCACTGACATGTTGGAACGGGACCACATGTCAACGAAACATGGTGTGTAATTTCTCGTGCAAAATGCGATCTGGCCGCGTTGGCCCGAAGTGCCGCATTAGTTATCGACCTTTATTTTTTTAATGGCGTGCCGTTCAGTTTTGAAGCACGACTAACTGGTACTGCTTGCAGAGAAAATATAAACTACTCTACCACTACTCCACCTCTAGTACTAGTAGTATATAGGCTGGAGCTTCAAAGCTTTCTTGCTAAGGGCTGCCCACTTGCTTCTCACGCTATCACCCTCCCTCCAGATCTAAAAAAGACGGCCTCTCTCTCCCTCCTCACCGGTGGTCACAGATCCGTCGGGGAAGAAAAGGACGTGCAGCATTGACGCACTCGTCGTCGGCGAGCGAGGTCACGCACTGATGACAAGGTCGTCCTCTCAGACCTAGCGCCCGCGCGGGATGGCCTCCGTCCCCAAGCTCGCTGTCGTAGTGTGTGCGGAGGACGACGACCACGAGCAAAACCACTTCCCGCCGACCCTCGGGTATGCTACCTCTTTTCGTATCATACCCTTGTTCTATTGCCCCATCTGCCATGTCGCTGCATGTGGATCTTTTTCCACTCCACCATCTTCCCAATTTGCTATCCTCTGCTCTGCTGGTCACGCAGACGAAAACCTTAATTTGCACTATTAAAGGAAACCCTACTTCATGCAGACTAATCCATGTCTAGGTTGAATAAGGAAAGGAAGGAGGCTGTCTTGTCCAAGAGAGTAGGCATCGAACCCGCATCTAGGTTGAAAAGGGGAAAATCAGTAGCTAAGGAATGAGTCTCGTGTCTCTTGGTTGAAGAAGGGTAGAAAGGCATGACAACGCAATAGAGAATGACCAGGTCGATTGGTTTGTTGTCCTCACAAAGGAAAAAGGTGCCTAAATATAACAAAAATGGGACGTAATCCACATATGCTGCCTGGATATTTCTTGCTCTGGGCAACCATACCTCCCTCACCACTCTATGCGTCCGTGGAGGTACCTCGTACTAGTGCGCCCATTGTCCGAATGGGCCTCCCATGCTCTTAGTGTCACTTTTTTGCTGTTAGTATAACGCCAGCAGTCAAGTCAAGTAGGTATGAAAGCGGCACGGAAACGGACGGAACTGGGTGCTGCCATATTTGTTTTCATATTTCTTTGCAGAAGCAGAAATGAATACAGAAACCCCGGAAACGAATACGGAAACAAATACTACCGGAAACAAACCCAGAGCAAATACAGAGCGGACACGGAAACAAAACTGTGTGTTGACCGGAACTTAAAGCCCCTTGAATCATGGAGAAATACAGACAAAAAACAAACAATTTGATGAAATTGTTAACATGGCTACAAAATAATATGGTTGTGTTGGTAACATAGGGTACTTAAATGATTCATTTTGCTCATTCTACTCATTGTGTCATTGCGTGTTGTTTGGTAGTTGGGCTACAAAGTAGCCATGGGCCTATATATAGTAGAAACGGAAATTCCATATAAACGGAAACAGAAAGTTCCGTTTCCATGTGTGTTCCATCGGAAAACACCATACCGTTTTTGTTTTCGTTTCTGCATAAAAAATTCCATTTCCATTTCCATTTTCATATTTCCTCTCCGTTTCCTTTTTTCCTCCGGAAAAGCGGAAACTTTCCACTCCATTTTCATCCCTAAAGTCAAGCAATGCTACTGCTAAAGTGATGCCACATTTAACTAATGCTGCACTCAGCCTAATGCCACCGATAAATTTAATCAATGCCATTTAATGTCACTGGATTATTTCAGGGTTAGCTGTTGATTGTGGATGTATTAAAGATTTTTGAGCTAAGGCATTCTAATGCTGTTGCACAGCCAGTATACCAACGATTAAACTTGTTACTACCTTCAGATTTTTTGCACTATTAATGCTTATAGATTACATACCTCACTTTCATGAGATAAGTTAATTTTTTTCTACAGTATCACCAAAATGCCAAGGCGCTGATGTCATTTTATTTTGGTTAAACTGCACAAAAAAATATGAAGACAAGAGGAAAGGTCAAGAGTGGGAACCTCCTCCTCCTGCTGTTCTCTTGATTCGCTCGATCAAGTTTTTATGTTTGATCGATTATCAAGATTGGGATAGCAATTTTTAAGGTCCCCCCGAGTTTGAAATGATATTTACCTTGGAGGTACATGGTTTGCAATTTTTTTATACTGTCATTAGTTAATAATGCTAGTTACCTTCAAGCTTTTGTATTTGGTTTAATGCTCATGCACAGCTAGTATACCAATGTTGAAACGTGTTACCTTTACATTTTGTATTGTTAATTCTTATCGAAATCTTCCGATTGCGAGTTTCTTGAAATCTGTTCGGTAAAACCATTGTCTTGTACCTGTAATAAAATAACTACTCTACTGTTGCACTAGCCACTGGATTAGTGTATATTTGTAGTACTCGAAATTTTGAATGGTGTTGCATTAGCGTATGGACATAAATAAAGTGTGGCAAGCTTTCCCAGATATGTGCTCAAGAAAACTACTACCTGTTTTTCTAAATACTAGTAGACATTTGGGTACTTTAAACTGAACCGTCAAAACATCTTATATTAAGGAACAGAGGGTGTAGAGTTCACTCAAATTATCCTAGTAAAGCTAGTCATACCTTTGTTAAAATTAATGTTCATTATGTTATCGGAGGAGGTCTGTAAGTTTGTCTCTAATGCATGTAGACTACATACGTGACATCATGATGTAATGTTAAGTCATTTCCTTTTGTACAGTGTCACTGAATTGTGAAGGCGGTGATGGCATTTTATTTTAGTTGAACTGCACAAAATATGCTTAAAAGAAGAGGAAAGGTCAGGAATCGATCATTCTTTCAGAAAGAACTATATATGCCTTTCTGACATCAGCCTCTGTTGCCTTATTTATTCCTTCAAACAGGTGGTTAGAAACAGTCTTGCTACCTTTTCCCATTAAGAAATTGGAATGCTTATATTTGTGAGTCTATGCTTCAACTAGTGCCACTTTTATAGTAATCGCACTTTCAATATCTATGCAAACAGGGATGCTCGATTTTAGTGGAACTGCACAAAAAGTCCAACTGGTTCAACATTAGGAGCATGTTTTCTTCCAAACCTTTATATCCAATTGGTGGCACTATGAGCTGTTCATTAAGAAGGTACATGGTTTGCTATTATCTTGCTACTCTTTTTGTACTGTCATTAGATAGTAATACTAGTGGTTTGCATGTGAATTTATTGGCAGGGTGGACCTACATTGGAGGTGCAGGACAGGATTCAATGATTGGATGCTCAATTTCGGTTGTATCGATTTCACCTCTTCCATCATTGCGAACATGGATATCCTTGGTCTGATGAAGAATAGGCGCTATATTTCTGCTCTAAACAAGCAAATCAATTCAGTATGAAATTGTCCAGGGCAAAACATGATTGTATCAAATTGTCCAGTGCAAAACATGACAGATGCTAAGCGGAAGAGACATGTTTAAACCGAAAATACAAGGTGGGGTATATGTTTACTAGCTGCTTGATATTTGTGCAGACAGAGATGTCTACCCGTTGCTATTTGGCAAACACACAAAGTGACCGCAATTTTGGTTCAAATGCACAAGAGAATAGTATAGTCACTGCATGCAGTGCCATTTGAAAATAGACATAGAAAGATTGGCTAGTCACTTCATGGACTGCAGAAAAGTAGTACTGTACTATTTATTGGCCAACACTAGGTGTTTCATTGCTTTGGTCTGATTATACAATGGGCATCATTTTGCCTAAGTTAAAGTTTGTATTCCGAAAATAGTCTCGCCGTGTGATCAAGAGAAGACCAAATCATATTGCAGCGGATGTTCCTCCATCATGTGTGGTTCATTCTCATGGTTCCAGCTATTGGTGAAACCAGTTACGTTTGCAAGAGGAATTGTAGACTTCACAAACAAATTTGTCTTTCAGTCTGTACTGAATGTTGGCCAAGAGAAGCATCCATGTTAGTAGGAAGAACATATGTTTTTTCTAGATCTTTGCTTTTGGAGCTACATATTTGTATATGATCTGTCAATCATTGAGATGCATTAACATGTTGATCTTATGTATGGGAATCGTACTAGTTGGTTTTAGTTGTGGCCGATCTTTGCTTTTGGAGCTACATATTTCTATATGATCTGCGAATCATTGAGATGCATTAACAGTTCCTTATATCTGTTCGCTCAGTGTTTACAAGTTACTGATCGATCACTAGCTAGCCTACTAATCCGCTCCTGGCTGTTTTAGTTGCGAGTGCAAGATCAGAAGTGGCAGTTTTTTGAATAAAAATGCCTACCTCTGAAGAAACTGACAAGCTGCTCTGAAGAAAATGCCATGCAAATCTGAAGAAACTGCCAGCGAAAATGTTCGCAAATGCCTTATCTCCCAGCTAAAGTTCATCAATTAATGCCCTCGGCTGCTACTCGTCGCATGCTGCTCCGCGTACTAGCTGCGAGCGATTTTGAGTGCCTGCATGCAGCCGGCCGTAATTAAGGCAGCTAACTGATGCAAAAAAAGATGCGCTTTAATTGTTGCGGGCCTTTTAAATCCGTGGAATCATTATTGACAAGGAGGGAGATTATTCGAGTGCACTCGTTTGACCATCATGCCGGCGTGCGACCTAGCACGGACGGGACGGGACGGCACAGTCAGAATTTCAGTTTCTCTAGTTTTCCATGGCAAGCTGGCGCGATAAGCCATGCCTGCTTAATTATGCATTGAATTCCGATGATCGTCGCGCTACCTTCCGCCTATAAGTACTGTTTCCCGGCCTTCTATGGTGGCACCGTGACCCAACTCCCCCTATCCTCACAAGCCCCCACTGGCCCGATGTCGCTCGCCACTTATCCTCGCTCTCGCCACGTCCGCCATGCCCCCGCCCGTCCGTGATAGGCGAGACCGGAGGCGGTCACCGCCGGAACTAGTGTTCGGTTTTTCACCGGAAGGCAGACGAAGGGAGGAGGCATTCTATCGGTCTTTAGATGGCAATGCGGAGATCGCGGACTTGTTGGAGCGCGACCGCCAGGCGAAGGAGCAGGAGTTGTCGGAGCGCGACCGCTTGGCGGAGGAGCAGCGTATCGCCGATTTGCGCCGCTAGCGGGACATGGAGTAGCAGCGCACCGACGCTCTGAGTCGCGAGCAGAGCGCCCGCACCTGGGCCGACTACGTGGAGGCCGGCGCCCGGCAAATAGCCCTGGAGGCTGTCGGGCACGCACGCGTTCGCGACGCCAATTTTTACTACCAACTCGTCAAGTGGGTTTCCCGCTTAGAAGCCGAAGCTTCGGTGGACCATGCCGGCATGGAAAGGGCCAACGCGCGCGAGCAACGCGCCCTATCGCACCTATGGCAAGTCTGAGGCGAGGCGGAGGACGCCGGTGCCGGCGTTTAGCGTGTACGAAGATGGCGGCCGGCATCGTCTAGTTAGTACTTGTACGCTACTAGAGTATTAGTGGGAGTAGAAAGTTAACTTGGCTATGATGGTTGTCAACGTGGAAGTTCAGTACTCTATATGTGGATCAGACCTATTACTTTGCTCTGGATGTTGAACTTTCTGTTTGAACGTATGAAATGGGCTGTTATTTTTTTAAATGGGTTGTATTTGTCCTCCACGGGTTTAGAGGCTGACTTGTGGGCCTACCAAGTTGACGCGTACACAATCAAGAGATGATTGTACGTGGAGAGGATGACAGCAGGGACCCGCCATGGTCATGGCAGTACACAAGAAAGTGCCTCCTTATTTCAATCCAATAAAAAAATGTCTCCTCCTAATGGATTTCTGGCATCTGGGTCCCATGCCATTGTCAACGTAGTCAATAAACGAGAGAATTGCACAATGGCGGTGACACGAGGACCCAGCAGCTCGCCAGATTATTTTTGTTTTGGGTTAATTTGATAAATGCCACTCCAAATCTGGTGTTTCAGAAATGCCACTGCAATTTCAAACTTTGAAAATGCCATTTCATGCTATTTCGGTGGCATTTTTCAAGTGCGAGTGGCGTTTTCAAAGTTTGCAAATTGCGATGGCGTTTTCCAAAGTTTGCAAAAATTGCAATGGCATTTTTCAAAGTTTGGAAATTGCAGTGGCATTTTTATGAATCGCCATATTTGTTGTGGCATTTATCTAATTTGTTTTTGAGATGGAAGCAGGTTGTCAACTGGGCTGTGCGGGGCACTCTGGCCTGTCTAGACAGCCTTCTCTTTTATGTTTCCATAGACCAGCCCAGTAGTTTTTTTTTCTTTCTGAAAATGGCTAGCCCAAAATTTTTGTGATTTGCCAAGTAAGTCGCTTTGTCAGGCCTATTGGGCTGCAAATCTTTCAAGACGAGGAGAGCTTCATTCGGCTGGACGAGAAAATGGCCTATCAGTAATGAGAAATGGGCTATACATTTTTAAAACACATCAAACCGGGAATTACTTTCAAATTTCTTTTTTTCATTTGAAGATTTAAATTGCATTAATTTTTATGCGTGGACAATTTGTTGGATATTATATTGATATACATTTATTTTTAAAGTCAGTTTGAATATGACTCGAAATTTCGGGATTAAAAACAGTTCAGACCACACCGAAATATGCAACATTTCGTATAATTTTTTAACCGTGGCCACAATATGGGTTGTAATGCTAACAAAAAGAATATGGGCTCCAAAAAAACCTTAAGAATTAGCAAATGGGCTGTAAATTATTAAAAATAATGGCAGATGGGTTGTATGTTGTTTTCCACAGATTTGAGGCTTTCCTAAAAAAAATGGTTGATGCACAAGCAGTGACTGTTGGATGTCCATCCAACGGCCGTCGTGCTTCTTCAATCTCTGCTCTTCCTGCTCCAGCCGCTCAAACAAGCGCCGGCGGGACTGCCTGCTCCCTCCTCCCCATGGCCGGCTATGTTGTCGCGCAGGCCTCACCGCCCCACGGTACTCCCATCGCTGGCCTAGCCATCCCTCTACTCACCCACACCTGCTGTTATTCTTCGGCGATGGCAGACGAACCAGTAAACCCTCATACAGTCGTACTCCCCTACGCGTGGGAAAAAACTGCCGAGTCTTCCCTGCCTCTGTGTCGTTCCCTTCCTAGGCCTCGCCATCGTCCACCGCTCTGGTGCTCTCGACGCGGCCTGGTCAACATGGTCAACGACCGACATGCATCTGAAGTGGACTGTACGTGGAGAGGCTGACAGCTGGGTCCACGGCCGCACGCAAGGAAATGCCTCCTTATTACGCGCAAAATAATGATTCCTCCACCTGACATCTGGGACCCACCGAAAGGGCCTCTGTATTTCGCGAAAAAACGTTACCGCCGCTGACAGCTCGGACCCAACAGCTATATCTTCGCAAGCAAGGAAGTGTGTCCTTATTACGCACAAAAAATGAATACTCCCCCTGCTAGCTGGGACCCGGTATAGTGGCAGGCTGACTTGTGGGCCTACTAAGTTGACGGGGACGGAGGGCTTTGTCAACTTAGTCAATATGCACGATTTTAGCTCCAGTGACCGTACGATGTCCATCCAACGGCCGTAGTGCTTCTTCAACCTCTGGTCTTCTTGCTCCAGCCGCCCAAACCAGCGCCGGTCGTGCCTCGTGCTCCTGCCTCCCGTGGTCGGCTGTGATGCGGCGGAGGCCTCACCGCCCCCTACTACTCCCACCGCTGGCCAAGCCATCCCTCTACTCACCCACAGCCCCTGTTATTCTGCGGCTATGGCAGCCTCACACCGCAGCGAACCAGTGAACCCTCATACTCCTCTCCGCGTGGGCATCCACTTCCGCGTCTTCCCCGGCTCCACGTCGTCCCCTTCCTAGGCCTCGCTGTCGTCCACTGCCCTGGTGCTCTCGGTGCGACGTGGTCGACGTGGTCAAGGAACGGCTTCCATCGGACGTGGACTGTACGTGGAGAGGCTGACAGCTGGGTCCACGGCCGCAGCAAGGAAGTGCCTCCTTACTACGCGCAAAATAATTATTCCTCCACCTGACAGCGGGGACCCACCGGACGGGCCACCGTGTTTCGTGAAAAAAATGTTCCCCCCTAACTGCTGGGACCCACCAGCTACATCTTCGCACGCAAGGAAGTGCGTCCGGGCAAAAAAAGATGATTCGCCCCCCTGACTGCTGGGACCCACCAGCTACATCTTCGCACGCAAGGAAGTGCACGGCGGTCGGGACCCACCTGGTCGAAGCGTCGTGGCGTTGTCATTCTGGTCGTGACGTATGCGTACATCTTGGTCGATGTAGAGGCGTGCACGTATCGTAGTAGGGCGCGCGACGTAGCATGTACACGCACGTCTGTTGGCGAGTGTGCAAGAAAGAAAATCTGACCCACGCACGTACATACGGGCAGGGTCTCGACGCCTACTCGATCATTAAATGCGGCCAGGGCTCGTGTACATGGCTGGGTCGGAACGGAGAAACAGCGTCGTCGTCGTGTTCATGGGGAGCCAACCGGCTGGGTCGGAGCGGAATGCGTGGTCGTGTTCAATGGGAGGCTTGGCGAATAGCGATGGAAACAAGGCTGGCGCATCGCTGAGCGGAGAAGCGGCCTTGTGTTCGACCGCCACATTTGAAAGCAGGATCCTGTTCGCCGGGAGAAGTGCAGCGTCCGCAAAGCGGAGAAGCGGACCTCCTACGGTCGAAGCGGGGTCTGTTGATCGGGAGGGTGTGGCGTACCGCAAAAACGAAGAAGCGGACTTGTGTTGGGCGCTTCTGATTGAAGCGGGGTCCTGTTCGCCGGGAGGGTGTGGCGTGCCGCAAAAGCAGGACTCCACGGGATCTGTTCATCTCCACCGTCGACCCCCTCCAGCCTCCACAGGCTACTGCTCATCCACCATCGACCTCCTCCAGCCTCCACCTGCGATTGTTCATCCACGGGCTCATGTTCATCCAGCCTCCACCGCGCTACTCCACCGGCTACTATTCAACCAGCCCTCTCCACGGGCTCATGTTCAACCACCCCTCCACGGGCTACTGTTCATCATGCCCTCCACCGTCTACTGTTCATCCTGCCCTCTACGGGGTGGTCCTGTTCATCCTGCCCTCCACGGGGTCCTGTTCATCCAGCCCCAACCGGCTCGATCGATCGGGGTACTGTTCATCCAGAGGCAACACCATGGGGTCCTGTTCATCCACCCCACCGAGCTGTTCATCCAAGCCCCCCCTGCAGCGCTCACTATTCATCCGAGGCGGCATCGATCGGTTTCGATTAGCAGCGATGGCGAAGAATCGCTCGATCGGTTTCGATTAACAGCCATCGATCGATTGCTCGGGTTCGAGAACGCGTAGCTTGCGGTCAATCGCTTCGGGTTCGATTAGAGCCCAACGCCTCGCACAAGCAGCGTCGTCACGAGAAAGCGCGCATTGCTCGGCCCCGATCACCCACCGTAACGGGGACTCCCGATATTTTCCGTGCCCTCGCTTCTACCACGGTTTTTCCGTCATGGGCGGCCCAAAGAATGTCATGCAGCTGCGTCTCCGGCCTGCCTGGGACGAAAAGCCCATTTTTGTCATGATTTTTGTCATAGAAGTAGGACCCCACCACATCTATGATGATACCGGGTTTTGTCACAATTATCGTCATAGAAGTGTCATAAGTATGACAGAAAAGATTTTCGTTCGGCCCAAAATGTCACTGATGTGTCTTTTTTTTTGTAGTGGACGGTGGTGACATGTTGTGTCATCCCCCCTCTTGAGGGTGTCGTCATGGAGCCTAGGTTCCTCTTGGGCGCCGGCGGTCATCGGTGGGCATTTTCAGATCCTGCCTCGAAGATTCCTTGACGCTGGCGTGGATGAATTCATGCCTCCTATTCTTTACATGGGTCCTCGTTGGTTCCTCTCGCAGACCTTGTTTTCCACAGGCAGGCTCGGGCTCCACGATCCGAAGGAGAGGGTAGGTGGTCCTCTCCAACGGAAACGGTGTGAGGGGAGAAATGAGATCCAGCGGTTTCCCTTGGCGGCGAGTCTTCTTCCTTGTTGGTTGTCTAAGTTGCTTTGTAGTAGGGTGTGGTCTCTCCTATGTTCATATTTTTTTTCTTAGATGTGCTTTGTAAGAGGTTCTCCTCACCATGATGTATCAGTTCGGATGTGTTGCTTTATCTACTTTATCTATAAAGCGAGGCAGAAGCCTTTTCCGGTATAGACATGTTTGGAACGTTGGAACAAAACCACATGAATAGAAAAATAAACACAACAATTTAACAAAATACAAGTATACATTTTGTAGGGAAACTGCGGAAATAGTCGTTTGGATACAACATAGAAAACACAAAATATGTCGGACTCCTATCCAAATTAGTGGAAGGAGATGTTGGAACGAAATAAAATTGATCTGTAAGAATATGCTAGCTAGTATCTTTTTTTTTGCAAATAATGCTAGCTAGTATCTTTTTTTTGCAAATAATGCTAGCTAGTATCATCCCATGTATATAAAAGGGGGCAAACAATCCAATAATGGAACCATATATAGGTCCTACAAAAATCATATGTACACAAAAATAAGGCCTAACTTCTAAGGCATGGTTTCTGAGATCATCGACTAATCCCCGCGCACAAGTTGATCCTCTAAAACTGTCTGCATTTTCCACACACAAAAAATCTGCACGAATTGCATAGGTATATGCAAAATGCATACCTTCCAATATTGGTGGGAAGACTTGCGAATAGTGTCATTCCTGCTTAGTGATGATCACGGGACTAAGCAAGCTATGACATGATAGGAGTTGTTCACTGCTTCAGTGATGTGTCCTTAAACATTGTATTACAACAAGTCATAGTTGGATACATAAAAAATCAAAGTAAAGGATGGCAAAATAGAATCAACAATGTGTTAATTGAAGGGCATAAATCATTTCTTGGCCTAGAAAAATATAAAAAATATACAGGTAATCATTAAGTCAGCTATCAAACTGGCACGAGTAATACAATAAATTGCACCACATAGTGTGTGACATCCAATCCTCTGGCATGCATAAGAATTAGTGCAGTACTGAATCATATCATACAAAATTCTAGGAATAAGAAAAAATCCCCATAAGTGCAATACTAAATTCTGAATGTGCCTAAGATGGTTAACCTAATTTATAACAACCTAATTTATAACATGGAATAGGTAACTAGCTAGTATTTCATCCACCCAGAAAGCAAGGAATGACGTATTTCCCATTATTCTAGATATTTATAAGAATACACAATAACCAATCTGCGATGACCGGGGGGTGGGGATTGTGAAATTGATCCTTAAGGCCTTGTTTGGTTGCAATGGAGAAAACCCCAGAGAAATAGCCCACATAGGAGATTTTAAGGTGCACATGGGATCCCCTTCCACAATCAGGGGAATATCCCAAGCCTGCAGGCCATCTACAACAAGGGAGAAAGTTCCCAACACCAAAATTGTTCGAGACAACAAAAATAATGCAAATATATACAAAAAATAACATAAATTGACATTTTTTGAATAATTGGGAAGATCAGAACTAATGAATAATTTAGAAAAAAACAAACAAAAAAGTCACAATAATAGTTTCAGTAGCTAAAACACAAATAATTCAACATCAAAATCGTTGGATGTCTACTTTTAATAAGAGATTATCTTTGTCAAAAAGCTATTTCACATGTTCAAGCAAATGTACTTGCATCACATGTGCAAGCAAATGTACTAGTGGTTAAAGCTAGTCGGTCAACCACTTCCCTTGAACATAAATAAGTTATTACATACTATACATAAACAAAATAAAACAATTGACCTGAAACAACTATAAAATGCAGGTATATTATTCAGTCATAGTAGCAGTTGGCTACTTACCATTGATATAATCGTTCAAATTTCGATAACACAATTATGTTTATTTTTTGACCGCCACCTCTATTTGTATAGCTGATCTGGTCTTTACGGGATCAACGATTAAACAACCATAAGAATTTGGATTTTTTCGGATACATAAAAGTTCAGGATAAAGGATAGCAAAATAGAATGAAAAGGTCGGGAAATGAAATGGCGTAAATCGTTTACTTTTCTTGAAAGAATATAAAAACATATGAATAATCAATAAGTCACGTACCGAAAATCTACATGGTAAGAAAAATGAATTGCACGACATATGTGTGGCATCAAACGATGAACGTGTTACTTAATCATATGATACAGAAAATAGAGGAATAAGGAAACAGGAGTTCCCTAAGTGCAATACATAATTAGGTGTCTGCCTAAGGTGATTAATCTAATTTACACCATGGGGCAGGTAACTAGATAGTATTTCATCCACTCCAAAAGCAAAGAACAACATCTGCTCATTATTTCAGATATTTAGCAGTTCTTGCAAAAAAAAAGTAACACAATAACCAATTTGCGGTGAAAAAGTTAGGAATTGCATACTAAAATGTGCCTCTCTACTATTATGTTTTATTGGGATTTAACTAACGGAGCACTTAGAAATCCATTCAATAAAATGATGTCAGGGCTAGAAAATTTTTATGATCATAAACAAGCAATAATCTTCATGTATGTAGCTCTGCACCGAGTACAATACAAGCAGTAGCTAGGCATCTAGTGTTAACCAAATTTGCTCAATTACAATTTCCATGAGTAGAGTTTGGGATTAGTTGCACCTCAATTCCCAATTATTGTGAGCAATGAAAGTCGATCTTAACAAAAGGTATTAGTACTTCAATTGATGGTCAATGCTATACATCTGAACTTATCGATCATGTATTTACCAACAAGTTAAACAAGTACAAGTTTAATTAGTTAATCCACTATCTCACAAAGAAACATCTCCAATGATTTAACTAACAATCCATGCTACATAGAATCACAGTGTCCTATCATTTCAGCCTCAATCATTCATTTATCATTTAAACTAGTTTTTCCCAAAAGTAAAAAAAATTGACCTCGCATTACTTTGTTATTCTGGTAAAAAAAAGTTGGGCATAGATAGGGGACATGAACAACAAATAAAGGAATATAATTCATTGGCTAATTTAATATGGTAATGAAGAATATATAGATGAACCATTGCTTCCCCAACCGATGCTCATGGAGGAGGTCGCAAGGTGCAAGGGGGCGCTCGATTTCAAAGTGGGGACATCGTGTGAGGGATGAGGGTTTCCTACCCAATGTTCATAGGTGTGGATTCCTTGCCTAGGGAAGGGGCATGGATCACGCGGAAAAACCTTGTCCAGTGGGACAACTAAATGCCTCTCGGGGCTACACAAGGCAAATATAGCCCATGGGAACTCTCCGGAGGGATTAGATGCAGTTCTCGAGGGAGGTGGGGGTTGCCACCAAATGACTATATGCGCTTACAAACAAAAAATATTAGATATAGAAAATCATCTAAGCGCTCTCTGCTCAATGGTAGGTTCTAATTAATTGTGGGCGCTAAAAACGGAATTGAAACAAAGGACAATGCTCCCTTTCATAGCTCGTGTGGGAGGAGAAAAGTCCATGACCTTGCTGCACTATTTGGGATCGATGTCGGAACTGAACTCAGGAATTGATCAACCAACTACCAATGTGTTCGAAATATATCCTAGTGCCCTATCCTAGCTCCGGATATGGAGATGGTCTTACGCCGTATAACACTGCACTAGCTAATTTCTATCAAGCAAAAAATAATTGAATTTGAGGGAGGGTAATTGCCCCCCCCCCCCCCCACCCAAGATCCATCCCTGGGTTAAGGTCAAATGTGGAGAGTATTTGGCTGACAGTGTGGGTGAGGAACTGCGTCTCAATAGTGTGCACGTCGTGCTCATCACATGAGATTTCGACCATGTGGAAGCCCTCACGCTTGAAGATGTCGAGGAATTCTTCAGTGCAAGCGGTGGAGTTGTCGATATATGAGACCGTCCCAGGCATCACAGACCGACTATTGTCATTTAGTCTTAAGTATGTCACCGAATTTTAATGCCATTGTCCGAACTATAGACGGTTCCCACAATTACGCATTTGTTCAGTCAATGTCAACTCTGGTAAAGATACGTTTTCGAGGAAAAATTGTTAGGTTTACCAACACCCAAAGGAAGGATGAACAAAGGAAAAATTCAAAGTCTACAAGGCAAGCACAATATACTATATCACTAAGCTCCCTAGAATTGGAGGTCTCACAATCAATCGAGGTCTTCAGTTGGAATTTGGTCAGCCAATTTTGACTGGGTCAACAATTTCTCAAAACTTTCTAATTCAAATTTTTATACAATACATTATACTTCCTAATTTTTAAAGCTTCATAATTAATTGAGCCTTCAATATAGAATTGGGTCACCCGATTTTGATTCAATCAACACTTTCTCAAGGAGCTCTCTCATTTAATTATTTTAATTTTGTTCCTTTAAAAGCTCATTCATTCGATTGAGGTATTCATTTTTTGGATTTGGTTTACGTTTTTGATTGGGCCAACGAGTTTTCAAATCAATTAGTTGGAACCGGCATAAAAACATATCAACCCCTCCCAGACTCCCATCACCCAGAAAAAAGCGCCACCATGTGATGCTATAGCACGAATATAGTATATGCAGTCACTCATGCAAAAAATTCCCCACATAAATATGAGTTAATTAGTGGATAACACAGAATCACACCGCTAAAGACCCACCAAATAACAGCATTATAATAAACATAAAACACATTTCATCATCTCCAACACCGGCCAAACTAAAAATATTCCATCAGTGTCAAAATATAAAGGGGCATTGATTTTTGGGAAGTCAAATTTCTTTAACTTTGACCAAGTTTAGAGCCAAAAATATCGACATCCATAATATTGAACAAAAATATATGAAAATTCATTTCATGATGAATCTGATAATTATGAATTTTGATATATTTCTCCACAAATTTGATCAAATTACAGAAGTTTGACTTTTCAAAAAAAAATAGACCATCTATTTTGAAATAAAGTGAGTAAAGAAATTTAAAAATCCCAACAACATCAATGCGCAGCAAAGCGGGCCCACACCTTCTAGTAATAGATTATTGCTAGTGGGATTATTTAGCATCTGGTGTCAAGGAGATTTTGATTAAACCAGTTGCACAAGCCCTACCGGTTTATATAATGGGTGCATCTAATTTTTCTCTCATTTTTATGAAGACCAAACCTGCCTTATAATGAACTTCTGACGGGATCCGGGAAAAAGAAAAGGAAGACACATAGGCTCTGGCAGGGCAACATGCTTGGGCCTAAGGATCATGCTAGAATTGGCTTCTGCGATATGCATATATTCAACCAGGCATTGTTAGGCATGCCATTGAGCCTGAGCTTGCTATGCTAGATAAGGGGCTCATCTGGCAAGTGGGTAATGGCACTAATATCAAAGTGTGGAGAGGCCTGTCTATTCCACGGGACTGGAGTTTCGGACCTATCGCTGGACGAGCCGATGCAGAATTAAATGGGTCTCTTGAAATTGTTGGAACATTTAGGTCATTGGAAAGTTCGCATCATTAACGAATACCTTTCATCAGTTGATGTCGCTGACATATTTTTGTAGATTAAAGCCTCAAGCGCATTGTGAGTGATTTCCTAGCGTGGCACCCCGACAAAAATGGTGGTTTTTCTGTTAAAAGTGCCTATGACCTTGCTTTGCAACAAGAGATGATTGTAGAGGGGGTGGATGCCTCGAGTAAGCGGCCCGATGGATCGAGACTGATGTGGAATTTAATTTGGGAGTGTCAAGTACGTCAGAAGATTAGAATTTTTGGGTGTAATCTAGCGGAAAATGCTTTACCTATGCACATGAATACGTTTTGCCACCACATCAGATTTATTGACACTTGCCCAACATGTGGTTTAGAGGAAGAGGATGCATTCCATGCTTCTATCGCTGCCCTATGACGTGTGATTCCTGTGTGGTTGTGTCATGAGGCGGTGTCGCTTCTCTCTGGATATATATTCAAGTCTCTCTTAGACCATTAAGGGTATGTAACTACGTATACAATTAAGTCTACAACAACCATGATCTCTTCCCACACATTAATGGTATTTTTTAGAGAGAGGCATATGAAATGGTTTGTATTGCATATTAATTCTTATGTGACCATGTCCTAGGACCTGGCTCCTATGCCAAAAGTCATCTTCTGCTCCCGAGCTCATTTGAGCTCGGGATGTACATTAAAATCAGAAAAAATGAAAAAAAACAGTCAAAAAGTTCTGATTTTTTTTGGTGCAAACATTGACAAAAGTTTAACGTGCCCACAAAGTTTCATCTTGAAAAGATATTCGTGGACGTCGTGGCAAAAAAAATTAGGACTCCAAAATGCTTTCGAACATAACACTTTTAGAGAATCAATTTTGTTTTTTGCCACGACTTCCAAGAATGTGATATCAAGATGAAAATTTTGTGAGCACATAAAACTTTTGTCAATGTCTCCATAAAAAAACAGAATTTTCGAATTTGTTTTCAAAATTTTCTAATTTTACTGTAAATCGAGCTCAAAGCTCATTTGAGCTCGAGCTCAAAAACTCCACTTCCCTCGTGTGCTTTCTATGGAGTTGGCCCTGTCCTATCCCTGGTCTCGTGCTAGCAATGTCTAAAGTGTGACAGGAGTGGTTTCCATGATGTGTAAATTAAAAGCATTAATTACGATTCACTTGATGGCCAGGCATCACTGGTGCACTGCAACTATATCTGGAAGCAGCTTATTGCCTCGTTACATGTTGCTTTCTCACAGGAAACACACCGAAGAAAATTTTGGGGTGACAAGGACTCCCAAATCTCAATGTCAAAAAAGCAATCCATTCAGGGCAGAAATGTACTCATACTCATGAAAGAATCGAGATCCTGTGGCACACAAGCTGAGTGGCTCACAATCACAATTCATAGTGTCCAAGTTTACACTGCATCAGTTTTCTTCTCGCCTTATCCCACTAGTACGCCATCTGCATCCACGTTAACATTAACCCGATTATTATTTGGCTAGTCTATCTGTTATTGAGGCCGCCTAAGCTACTTATGAACAGACACAACTTTTATCTGGCTTTATTCAGGCACAACTTAATTTACCGTTTGGCTTACTTTTGTTCTACATCTCGCTAATCAATATAACCAGTTAATTCGTCATTTTGGGAATCTGAATTTAGTTGGCGAATATACCAAAGTCAGGCACAGTTACATTTGCACGTCTGAACATGCATGATCTGGTCCAGATATATCAGACTATATAGTGTAGTAATAGTTAGTACTACTAAGCCATCAAGATCTCAAGCTACCTAGCTTTGAACTACTGTAGTTAGTCCAATGAGGAATCACAGTTAGCATTAGAACTAATCTAGATAAGTCAAATTTCCCCATGCATCCCAAGCCTAAGGAGCCTAATATCAACGTAAAGTGGCAAGCAAATTGCACATTGGATTTTGTCCAAGGAATTCTTCATGACCAGAACATACACAGAACTTGCAAATATACATCGCGCATACATGGTGTGCTTTCTCCGGATTTATATGCAAGCCTCTATTTGTGAACGTATACAAGTAGTAAGTCTGCAGCAATTACTCTCTTCCCACACATGATATGATTTTCTATACAGAGAGGCACTTGAAATGGTTGGTATTGCATATTAACTCCTACGTACACATGGCTCATAACCTGGCTTGTCCGTTGATGGCGGAATTGGGCCTCTGTTTTCCCTGGTCGTGCTATCATATATCTGTAGTGCAACAGGAGGCATCATCGGGGTAGTGCACCTATCAGGAAGCAACTTATTGCCTCGTTACATGTCACTTTCTCACAATAAACACAATAAAGAAAATCTTGGGGTGGCATGGATTCGCATCCCAATCCTAGAAAGGCAATCCATTGGAGACAGAAATGTACTAACGCAAGTTTCCAAGTTTACACTATATCAGTTTTCTTCTTGTCTTATATCGGCAACACACTATCTGTATCCACGTTAACAGTAACCCAACAACCATCCGGCGCCTGGAATTTTTACGCGTGAATCAAGTCGACTGACCGTGGCGAGGTGGCTGCCGCCAACGGTTGGACCGGTGATGGTGTGGAAGAAGCCGCAGCGGAGCCCTTACCACAATGCACACACCACCATTCGATATTTACCTTTATCATGGTCCATTGGTCATGTACCCACCAGTCCATCATCACCAGACCGACTATAACGTAATGATGATCTCAGTAAAATGGTTGGTGAGGTTCTCGCGTTTTCTATGTGGCTGAAGACTACCGCCTCCCCGCTGCCCCCGCTCTGCAGCCGGGCTCCGGCGAGGATGGACAGGCACCTCCACCGTCTCCGCCGGTCCCGCCTCCTTACCCGCGTCGCCACGACTTCCCGCCGGGTTCCGGGCTTGGCGGTGCTCCCCCTGCGCAGCGCAGCTCCAGGGTGGGCGCTCGTCGCCGGCGACGCCGCACCTCCCCGCCAGCGGCCCACATCTGTGGCGGGATTCTTGGGCCCCACCACTCCGCTCTCCCCGGGACGGCTGGCCCCACCGCGCTCAGTCGCGTGACCTTCCCCCCCCCCCCCCCTCCCCTGCCCGCAACAGGTGACATGCCACTTTTGGTGCATGCGACTGCCTCACTTTTGGAGGTTTCCCAGCACGCGGGCCCGCCTGAGTGCACAGACATGCCTCCCTCGCCAAGGTCCACCCGCTCGGTCACCGTGCTGGTTGACGCTGACCAGCTCGCGCCCAATGGGAGGCCGACTCCCCAAGCCGAGGTGGATAACGGGCTGATTTCCCTTGGTCAACCCGTGCCTGTCGGCTCTGCTGATGCTGCTCTGTCGGGCGCTGCCTCGCTGCCCGACCCCGCGCCTCTGGCCTGCCGCCCGACGGCTGTGGGCCGCCTCTCTGATGTGATCGTCACGGACCCCGCCATCCCTACTCTGGCAGAATCTCTGCAGCCTACCACAACTCCTATTCCTGCTCAGCGGGCGGGGCCACAGGCATGCTGCTCCGCTGGCTCCGTCTCCGAGGCGGGCCCCTCTCTCCGTCCGGTGGGCGAATCGCTGGCCTTGGTTCCCATGCAGCCCATGCAGGACCCTGACCACGTCCCCACTGCAGCTCCGGCTGGCTCAGCGGCTCCGCAAGACGCCCTAGACGCTTTTGTGCTCTCTGTGCAACGCGGCTTGAACCCAGTGCTGCTGCCCCCGGCTCGGCGTCGTAGACGTGAAGTGCCACCCAACTTCACCCCGCGCAGGAGCGACCGAATCGCCAAGGCCGATCGTGGCCTTGGTTCGGAGACGAAGGCTAAAAGGGTTCTCTTACGGCGTCTGGGCCTCCTCCAAGATGACGAGGCCGTTGACCCCGTCGTGCTGGACAAGTACGCCAAGTTGTTCGAGCGGCCTCTCGCCCCGGATGTACTGCAGGCCTTCGCCGTCTTTTACGGGTGGGATGTCCCCGCGGATGGTACGCTACCCATCCCTGCCTCGTCCTTGCCGGGCATTGCGGCGGCTTAGCTATCCCTCGCGCTAGCCTCTCCCAGGGTTCCAAATCGTGTGTTATGGAGTGCAAGCCTAAGATTATTTTCTGGAATGTTCGTGGCCTCAACTCTGGTGCCAAGCGCGCTGCCGTCCGCAGTGTCATCTCCTCGGACCCCCCCAGCCGTCGTCTGTCTACAAGAAATGAAGCTTGAGCTCTTCACTCCCCCTCTCGTCTCGGAGACCCTAGGCCCGGCCTTCGACGCCTTCTTCTACTTGCCCGCGGTGGGCACGTGCGGTGGCATCCTTCTTGAATGGCGTAGCTCGGATATCATGGTGTCCAACCTGATCTATGGCGCGCACCACATCACCACCACGGTCTCTTCACTGTCCGGGGATAGCCCTTGGTGGCTAACGGGTGTGTACGGCCCTCAATCTGACGACGACAAGCTCCTCTTCCTGCAAGATCTTCAGGATGTTCGTGCCCTCTGTGCCGGCCCATGGATCATCGGTGGAGACTTCAACATGATCGCTGCCGCGGCGGACAAGAACAACTCCCGGCTCAACATGCGCCTCATCCGGCGATTTCGCCGCTTCATGGCCGATATGGAGTTGCGTGATCTGTCCCTTCACTGGAGGAGCTACACTTGGTCAAGCGAGCGTGACAACCCCACCCTAGTCCGCATCGACCGCGTCCTCTGCACCACCTCCTGGGAGTCCACCCACCCAAGCAGCCTTCTTCGGTGCTTGTCATCAGCTGCCTCTGATCACTGCCCGCTCGTGGTGGATTGCGCCCCGCGTTCTCCGGGGCCGCGCCGATTTCGCTTCGAGAAATTCTGGCCGAAGATGCCAGGCTTCCAGCAGGTCGTTTCCGAGGCCTGGTCCTCCGTTCAGCCCGACCCTGACCCCTTCTGACGTATCTTCGATCGCCTTCGGGCCACCGCTCGACGGCTGCAAAGTTGGAGTGCCAAATCCATCGGCGACGTCTCGCTGCAACCGATGGTGGCCCAGGAGCTCATCGCTCGGCTCGACGCGGCGCAAGATGTCCGGCCACTCTCCGCCCAGGAGGCCTGGCTCCGTCGACGGCTCAAGGGCGCCTATCTTGGGTTGGCCTCTTTGGAGCGTACCATCCTGCGTCAGCGCGTTCGCCTGGCTTGGCTCCGTGGTGGCGAGGCCTCCTCGGCCTTTTTGCGCATCCAGGCCTCGCACCGCAAGCAGCGCACGCGCATCCTCTCGCTCCGAGATGGCGACATCACCACCTTTGATGAGGAGGCCATGGTCGAGACCGCCTTCCACCACTTCTCGGTTATCATCGGCGCCGCTGATCCGCGTGAATTCTCGCTGGACCTAGACGCCATCGACCCCAGATCCTTCGACCTCTCCTCGCTCGAGCTTCCCTTCTCCGAGGACGAGGTCTAGCACGCCGTCAAGCAGCTGCCCACTGGCAAATCTCCGGGTCCGGACGGCTTCTCGGCCGAATTCCTTCGCAGCTGTTGGAACGTGGTCAAGAGCGACTTCATGGAGGCTTTTGACAAGCTCTACCACATGAACGGGCAAGGCTTTCACTGCTTGAACGAGGCCTTCGTTACCCTGCTACCCAAGCGTGCCGATGCGGCCGCCTTAGGCGACTGCCGACCCATCAGCTTGATCCATCTCGTCGCCAAGCTCGTCGCCAAGGTGCTTTATCTGAGGCTCGCTCCCTGCCTCAACGAGCTGGTTTCTTCAAGCCAGAGCGCCTTCATCTCCGGCCGTTGCATCCATGACAACTTCCTTCTTGTCCAGCAGACGGCTCGTCACCTTCATCACTCCAAAGCCAACCGCGTGCTTCTCAAGTTAGACATTGCCCGTGCCTTCGACGCTGTGTCATGGCCCTTTCTCCTCGAGGTGCTGCGGCACCTTGGCTTTGGACATCGTTGGTGTGAATGGGTGTCCATCCTGCTCTCCACGGCCACCACGCGCGTCCTTGTCAATGGAAGGCACGGCCACTTCATCCCCCATGCAAAAGGCCTCCGTCAGGGCGATCCGGTGTCTCCCATGCTCTTCACCTTGGTGATCGACGTCCTCAACTCCCTCCTGAAGCATGCCACGGGTTTGGGCATCCTTCGGCGCCTCACCCCACGCCACGACGCCCCCAACGTGTCCCTCTACGCTGATGACGTCGTCCTCTTCTGCCATCCGGACAGGACCGACCTGATGGCGGTGCACGCCATCCTGTGAGCTTTCGGGTAGGCATCGGGACTTTACACGAATTTCGCCAAGTGCTCCGCCACCCCTATTCATTGCAACGATGACGAGACGACCTGCATCCGCCGTGCTATCATGCCCCATCGCCAACTTCCCCATCTCCTTCCTGGGCCTCCCCCTCTCGGTGCGCAAGGTCCCGGCTTCGGCTCTACAACCTCTGGTGGACCGCCTGGTCAAGAAGCTCTCCACTTGGCGCGCCACCATGCTCTCCAGAGGCGAGCGCCTTGCCCTGGTGAGGCATGTGCTCACAACGATGACGTCTCACCTCCTCATGGCAATGGCGATCTGCCCACCAGTCCTCAAGCGCATTAACCACATCATTAGGGGCTTCCTTTGGCATGGGCGTCGCGAGGTCAATGGTGGGCACTGCCTAGTTAACTGGCAAAAGGTCTGTCGGCCTCTCGAGTTCGGTGGTCTCGGCGTCCTGGATCTTCGGCGCTTTGGCGTCGCGCTGCGTACGCGATGGTGCTGGCTCCAACGCACGGATACATCGCGCCCTTGGAAACACCTCAATCTGCCCGACGACCCGGAGGCTCGCGCCGTCTTCCGCGCCTCGACGTCCTGGACGGTGGGCGACGGGCGCTCCTGCCTCTTTTGGGAAGATCATTGGGTGGATGGCCATTCCATCGCCGAGCTGGCGCCAGCCCTCGCCTCCCTTGTCCCACGCCGACGATGTCGTTCCTGCTCCGTCGCTGACGGCCTCCACCTCCGCGCCTGGATCCGCGACATCAGAGGTGCTCTCTCTCCGGTGGCCATGGTTCAGTACATCGATCTCTGGCGCTGCCTCCAGCATGCCACCCTCTCCGACGAGCCGGACCGCTTGCGCTGGCGCTGGACTACCAACGGCTGCTACTACGCCAAGTCTTCCTATGGCGCATTATTCACTGGTTCCATCCACGCACCGCACTGGCAGCTCACCTGGAGATCATGGGCCCCCTTCGGATCAAGTTCTTCGTGTGGTTGGCTCTCTAGGATCGGTGCTGGACCGCTGCGCGCCTGGCTCGCCATGGTCTCCCGCACCATGCCGTCTGCCTCTTCTGCGATCAGGAGATGGAGTCCATGGAGCACTTCCTGACGGGCTGCCCCTTCTCGAGGCAAATTTGGCAGCGCTGTCTCGATTGGTGCACCCCTCAAGTTCATGCGCCGACCGCCTGCTCTCAGTTCCTGGACTGGTGGCACTCCACCACGGCCAATGCCCCGACGACTCACAGGAAAGGCCTCTCCTCGCTCATCTTGCTCATCGCTTGGTCTATTTGGAGGCACCGCAACCATTGCGTGTTTGACGGCGGCACCCCTTCTGCCGCACAGTTATGCCAGGACATCCGCGAAGAAACGAGCTCCTGGATCAAGGCAGGAGCGACTGGGCTAGCTATCATAGCACCATAGGCGCCTGTTTTTTGTTCTGGGGCTGAGCATACCCAGCCTCTATCATGCTCGTGCTAGCGGCTAAGCCATCCCTCTGTACTTAGCACTCTAGCGCCCCACCCCCTTGTACACTCTTTTCTACCTATTAATGAATGATACGCAAGCTTTGCGTATTTGCGAGAAAAAAATTCTTCGCTAGCTTGGTCCATTTGATGGTCTGCAGGTGCCGTATGTCTGTGAATATAGTACCCCGGTTCTGTCTCTCTCAATATTTTGGGGCCTGGAAGGCGGAGAGTTGGTAGGTCGGGAAGATAAGAGCAACTCTAGCAGACCCCGCAAAACGCCGGCCCGAAAAACGCGTTTGCAGTTCGTGCAAAACAGCTTTTGCGGGCCGGCGCGTGCTGGCACAGATGCAGACCCCCCAAACGGATTCGTAAAAAAGTATATTCACGGAATATGCTTTTTTACGGGTCGGCTATGCGGGTTCTGCTATTTGCGCCGCTGCATCCCCGCATATCATCAGCCCGCAAATATGAAATCCAACATAATTCAACAATTGAAAACAAACTGAATTATTCAAATCAAACATAAAACAATAATCATCTGCATTACAAATAATTATTCAAATCACCGTAGCAAACTTAAAATAATGCAATACAAAATTTGTCATGAATACAAATACAAATGAATACAAAAATTAGTCATTGTCCAGCCCTTTGCCAATGGTGCTCAATGAGATCTTCCTGAAGCTGAAAGTGTGTGTCTGCATTTTCAATCTCCTTGTATGTCTGAAGAAAAGCTCTAATGCGGTTTGGGTCTCTAGCTGGTTTGACACGGCTACCCACATTGTCGTAAAAGAATTCTAAGTCCATTCCTCTCTCATCTTCAAGAATCATATTGTGCAGGATAACACAACAAGTCATGATGTTCTTCAGGATTTTCTTATCCCAAAAACGAGCAGGACCACGGACAATGACAAACCTAGATTGCAAAACACCGAATGCTCTTTCAATGTATTTTCGGGCTGCCTCTTGCACCCTTGCAAATTCACATTGTTTTTTTTTTTTGGTTCTTTGATGCTCTTGACAAATGTGCACCAAGGAGGATATATGCCATCTGCAAGATAGTACCCCTTTGTGTATTCATGCCCATTGATAATGTAGTTGCAAGCAGGAGCATCACCACTAGCAAACCTAGCAAACAAATGAGAGCGTTGCAACACATTTATATCATTGAGTGTGCCGGCCATACCAAAAAAGCAATGCCAAATCCATAAATCCTCGGATGCTACGGCCTCTAGCACAATTGTTGCATCATGAGACTTGCCACAATACATTCCTTGCCAAGCCTTGGGGCAATTTTTCTAATTCCAATGCATACAATCAATGCTACCTAGCATCCCAGGCCAACCTCTCCTCTCATTAGCTGCCATCAATTTCTTTGTGTCATCTTCATTTGGTGCCCGAAAATACTCGGGACCAAAGACACGGACGATCACTTTTGCAAATCTATGCACAGACTCAATTGTGCTATCTTCACCAATGCGAAGATACTCATCGGCATAGTCAGCCGGAATGCCATATGCAATCACCCGCATAGCCGCGGAGATTTTTTGATATGCACTAAATCCCTTTAAGCCCGCGGCATTCACTTCTTTGAGTGAAATACCGGCAATTTGCCTCGCAAGCTTCAACAATTTTCACAAAAAAGGATCGGCGCATGTGGTACCTTCTGCGGAAGAGGTGTGCAAGATATGTAGGATTCTCCGAAAAATAATCTTGCATCAACATCTCGTTTCCAAGATGGCGATTCCACGGAATGCACAGACGCCCGACAGTAGATCCTCGCCTCCTCTTTCGGTATTCGTCTTCATGCTCCTTCACGGCAAGCGCCATAACCAATGTTAACTGCCGAAAGGTCGCAAGCATGGTCTCCACATCCGAGTCGTCCGAATCGGACGAATCGGATAGCAAGAACTTCTCGCACGGGGTCAACTCCATCTACACGCACACCGGCGCGTCAATCTACTACACACCTCGCAAAGATCACAAAAAAGGGACTAACCGGTGGCGAGTGATCCCGGGCGGCGACGAGGGTGGTGCGCTCGGCGGTGGTCGATCCCAGCGGCGGCGGTGACTGGGGGGCGGCTCTTCTCGCCGGATCCGGAGGGGCGGTGCAGCGGCTCGGCGCGGGAGGGTGTGAGGCGGCCCCGCGGAGCGATTCCACCCGCAGATATGGCCGGAATCACAGGCGGCGGGCGGGCGGCGGCGGAAGGAGGAGGAAAAGAGCGCGGGCTGAAATGTCCCTCCTGCCAACTGCTTCTCTGTGATGCAGGGCACCGCAACCGCGAGGGGAAACCCGCGTTTTCCCGGGTTGCGGTCGGGAATTTGCCGCGCCCCCTAAAAATTTTTGCGGGCCGGGGCGGGATGCGGGGTCTGGTCAGGCAAGCTTTTCAACCCGTACCCGCATTTTGGCTGTTATTTTACGGATCGGGGGCGGATGCGAGGTCTGCTAGAGTTGCTCTAACGGTGTCTTTCTTCTGTGCAAATTTAGCTGGATAGATACGTGAACATGGTCGATCTCGACTAGACATTTTAGATCCAAGACGTACAAGGGCTTCCATGTTGTCACCAAAGACGTGGCTTCTAATAGAGCGGGTGATCATTTTCATATGATTTAAATATGCTTGGGTGATTCACGCCACGGAGTATTTCCCAGAACATATAGACTGGCCATAGTGATCCGGGAGTCTCGTGTGGAAAGGCTCTCGCTCAACGGATCAAAGGTACATCAAGGATAACAGGCTGATGGACCTCAAGGCGCCAGGGACCTCAAATGGCAACCGGAGCGATGAAGGAATTGGAGTCTAAGCTAAGACCATGATCCCTTTTATTATGACCTCAGCTTACGTGTTGTGCTCGAGATGGAACTGTTCTCCTGCCCTTCGTTCAAGTCGTGCTAGCACATCTGTCTACATGTCTACTGTCTACACTAGTCAATATCCAAAGGCAACTAGTACATCATGTAATGGGCCACCGTTCATTAGAAAAAAGTATGCCATATGAAAGTTGAATCTGGCAAACATGAATCCACTACCTAGTTCCGTGTGTTTCTTGAGATTGAAGAATTTTTAAACAGGTTTTATAAGACTTTTATATTTTTTTTCTTCTTCTATAAAGTAAAGGGTCTTATGATCATAGGGATGCAATTGCATGAATTCTTTAAAATTTCTAAACAATAGCTCAATGCATACGCAGGAACTTTGGAAAATCTAAGGTTATCTTGGATTTACTTTTCATGAAAATGTTCATTTGTTATGATATGTAGATCATTCCTTTGCATTTTAATAGAACATATGCATTGACCGGAGTTAAAAGAGTCGTCGACCAAGTACAACTCTGGCTGCCATCAACAGTACGTGTGGAGGCACTCCCGCAACAAAGGCCAACTTTCGATCCATGGAAAGAGCCTCGGGGTTGAAGGTGTTTCCTCCGCCGAGGATGAAAAAGAATTGTGTGCGCTTGGTAACATACATATTCGCTAAACTAGGCAGGACCACCAAATATCACACTAAACCTTGACATTTAACTTACCCTGTAACCGTTGTCCTAGAAACCAGTAGGCGGGGCTACGAATTGGAGGTCGAAGTGGGCAGCGACCGCCATCAGAAATGGAAGTAGAACATCGCCAGGACAGAAGGAGAAATACACCAAAACATAAGAGATGGAAGCATGCATCCCCTCCTAGCTAAGCCGCTTGAACCACAAAGGTGGCTGAGATGAATGACTAGCTACAGATCATAGGACAATAATTTGTTGGTGAACAAATAGAAGTGGTCGATTCTAGCTTTGAACAGCTATATAGTTGACTGTTGAAAGAACCTTGTTAGGACTTGAGATGATGTTGATAGGTCAAATTTCCTAGTGAATCCCAAGCCTATGCAACCTACAATATCAATGCAGATATATAAAATGGCCAGCTAGATTGCACTGGTATGACCTTCGATTTTTGCCCCAAGAATTTGTCATGACCAGAACATGCAAAAAACTTGCAGCTCTCGTGGGTCTATCACTAAGAAATCCCTTTTCTTCTGTTCCAAGTGAGAAAGGTATGCACTTGTGAGGCGCGGCACCCAATAGGCCAGATTTTCCATCTTTGATGTTAGTGTATATCGTCCATACATGTTGTGCTCTCTCTGGATATATATGCAAGAAGTATCTATTCTATCGTTTAGGAACTACTCCCTCCGTCCTGAAATGTAAGACATTTTTTGATACTATGTTAGTATCAAAAAACGTCTTAGATTTTGTGACGGAGGGAGTATGTACGTATACAATTAAGTCTGCAACAACCAATATGGTTTTCCTTCACAGAGAGCAACATAAATTAATTGGATGGTATTGTATATTAATTCTTAAGTACCCATATTTTCTAGAACCTGGCTTGTGTGCTGTCAGCGAAATTGGACGTCTCTTTTCCCTGGCCGTGCTAGCATATATATATGTAGTGTGACAGGAGTGGTTTCCATGATGTGTAAGCTAAAAGCACACAGATTCATTCGATGGCGAGACTTCACTGCTGTAGTGCAGCTATCAGAAAGTAGCTTGTGGCCTCGTTACATATCATTTTCCCACAACAAACACACTGGAGAAAATCTTGGAGTGACAAGGACTTCCAAATCACGTTGTAAGAAAGGCAATTGATTTGGGACAAAAGTTCACTCATGCAGGTTACTCGCTGGCACACAAGCCGAGTCGCTCATGACATACTTAAGTAGCATACAATTCACAGTTTACTAATGCTGGATCGGTGAACAAGGTAGATAATCTCGACTGGACATTTTGGATCCAACACCACACGTACGGCTTCCATGTGTTTCACCAAAGATGGACTGGACTGGATCGATACTTTTCGATGAAGAAAACATCCATTCTTCAGTCAGTTATTTACGGGATCCGCATTGAATCTAGCTAAGAGCATGATGATCCTGCTACAACCCCACTGGTGTGCTCTGCTCGAGATGGAATTCTTGTCCTGCCCTTCCTTCCTTCAGTCATGCCAGCATGTCTTCTACACTGCTTGTGCTACTAGTAAATATCCAAAGGCAACTACAGCTCGCATGGATGGACCACTCTTCAACTTAGACAATATATGTTGTCTAAGTTGAAGTTGGCGAACAAGCAACCACTCATCATCTTGTATCGTTCGGCCATGTATTTTGTTCGGTTGTTGCTTTATATATAAAGTGGGGTGAAAGACTCCTTTCGAGAGAAGGTTGGAGAAAAAAAATTAAAGGAAAAGGACTTTCCGCCCCGGCTCCATTGCATGCATAACAATGAAACCAAATCATCAGATACAACCTTTTAGGAAATATAAGCTCGCAGTGGAACATCAAAGGGGCGAGGGTGAAGAATTTTGAAACGAGTTTTTATAAGGTTTTAATCCTCTTCTTCTTCAATAAGTCTGAAGGTCGTAGGAATGAGATTACAGGAATTCGTTGGAATTTCTATGAAATAGCTCAGCACGTAGGAACTTTGGACAAATAAATAATCTAAGGTGAGTTTGGACATACGCTTCATGGAAATATTCATTTGTCATGATGGTAGATTTCCAAAGTCTCCGTTCTTTTTTACTTTATCTTATCCAAAGGCAATTATAGCACACATAGGCCATTGCTTGTTTGAACAAAAGTATGCCGATTGAATTGAAGTTGACAAAAAATGCAACCACTACCTAGTTCCGTTTCTTGAGACTGAAGAATTTTCAAACAAGTTCTATAAGATGTTCTTCATTTTCTTCTTCTTCTTCTTCTGTCTTATTTTTTTTAGAGAAAAAGCTTATGTCCGACTTCATAGATAAAGCCATATCGGCTTACACACAGAAACAGTTAGGACACGGCAGTGCAGAAGGCTGGCAGAGGCAATGGCCGAGGAACGGATCTTGGAGATAATCATGGATATGGCATCGACGTCCACGGCGTTAGCAAGTGGCTTCCATTGCTGCAAAAGGGCAGCCATTTTGAGTAGACAATCAACATGACAGTACAGAATGCTTCATGAAAATATTCATTTGTTATCATTTGCAGATTTCTAAGTCTTCGTCTTTCTAAGTTGTTTTTAACCTGGAGCCATGGCATTTCAATGCTACATATTTATTTTTAAATCCTGCATAGAGACTTTCACTTTATCCTGAATAATGTAGGCATATTTGGAACGTTGGAACAAAACCACGTGAACAGTAAAATAAACACAATGATTTAAAGAAATACAGGTGACATAGTTTAGGAAAACTGCAGAAATAGTCATTTGGATACAACATAGAAAACACCGAAGATGCCCTGACTCCTATCCAAATTATTGGAAGTAGAGATTCGAGCAAATATAAAATCGATCCATAAGAATATGATAGTGCCACCCCGTGTATATAAAGGGGGCAAACAATCCAATGATTGGAACCATAGGTTCTAAAAAATCATATATACACAAAAATATGACCTAAATTCTAAGGCATGGTTTCTGTGATCATGGACTAATCCCCGCGCACAAATTGGTCCTCCAAAATCTTCTGAATTTTCCACACACAGAAAATCAACACAGATTGCATAGGTATGTGCAAAATGAAAAATATGCAGGTATCTTCACAATATAATATATACTCTTTATCAAAAAATATGCAAAACGAAATTGCTTCACACACGACGCCTCCTTGAATGCCCACTTGCCAAGTTATTTTGGAGAATGATTCATATAGCTTTTAATATCAATCCTCCAGTAGATATTGCGTCTTTGTTTGGGACATGGTTAGCTGGGTTGAACAGATCACGGCAGCTCGTATTCAGATTGGAATATGTGCGTTATTATGGGCTATATGGAACTGCAAAAATGATATGATTTTTAACAGACAACACAACTTAATTTTTTTGCAGGTTATCTTCAGAGCTACAGCTTGGATCCGTACGTGGTCCTTACTCACTCCTATGGACTCCAGGGAGCCTTTGGTTACTGGGTGCAAACAATGGAAGATGGTGGCTCGGGTTATATTCAATCGGTTCGGATGGCGTTCGCATAACAGGATAGGAGTCTAGAGAGCTTATCCTTATTATTACCGTATCGGTTGTCTTTGTTCGCTTGTAATTTTCCAGTTTATGTACTTTATTTTGCTCCGTTTGCGAGCTGTAAGACTTTTACGATTATACTTTCTGGATTTTTAATAAGAGGGCCACATGCATCATCATGATGCAGAAGCCGGGGGTATACCTCCATTTCCAAAAAAAAAAAAAAACGACGCCTTTCTGCACGATCTGCTGGTGTACTCCCTTCCCAACGGCGCTGCACAGTTAAGAGCCACTGCTGTGGCGCTGCCATGTAGGATCATGCGTGCTCTATGCAAAATGCATACCTTCCACATATTGGTTGTAGGATTTGCAGACTGCATACTTGCTTAGTGATGATCACTGGACTAAGCAAGCTATGACATGATAGGAGTGGTTCCCTGCTTCAATGATGTGTCCTTCAACATTGTATTACAACGCATATATCCATTCGATGGTACATTGATGCCGTTCTCAAGAAAGCAACTTACCATCCGAATTACCAACTAAAAGAGTGCAATTGGATTAGCAGATGGTCACCTAACCTCGTCCCATGTCGCTCTCGCAACCAACAGTCACTGACGAAACATTTGGGGCGACAAGGACTTTCAAATCCCAATGCTAGAAAGGCCATTCATTTTGATCTAAGATTAAACCCATCCACGATTCTCACCGGCAGACAAGCCAAGCTTGTATTTTTGTTAACATGTTTATATTAGTGTCCGAAACGTGCTTAACAATTTTCATGTGAATCGGGTGTGTTTTGTTAGAAAAAAATATGCTAAGTTCAATAGTCTAGAAATGCCAAATTTGGCAGTCAACTTGGTTTTTTCTTTCACAGGTCAAAATAACCGTTTACTACGATCGACTTCATAGGATTGTGGTTCAAGCCAACTACCAACGCCGAAACCCCCAAAACACACCACATATACAATTCAATGATATAGGGCTACCGATTAAACAAGCAATCAAAAATAGTGCTGGAGGGAAGATGATATTTGCGGTGATGGCCAAACGCCCTGACGCCGTCGCGGGCAGCTGAATCTAATAAGTCCTGACGCTATTTCAAACGTCGAACCGAATGTACTAGCATCACATGTGCAAGCAAATGTACTACTTATATGCTAGTACAGTGATGGCCAAACGCCCTACAACGAATCGATCAATTACTTTCTTTGAAAATAAATAGGCTATTACAGACTATTCATAATAAAAAAATCAAATGATCTGAAACAAGCACAAAATGCAGGCATAACTTTCAGTCAAAGTTGCAGCTGGCTACTTATCTTCCATATAATCATTGAAATTCAGATGAAACAATTCTGCTTGTTTGTGAACCACATCTGGTCCTTATGATACCAAATAGTAATACATCTATAATAATTTGGATTTGGATTTTCCTGGATACATACAAATTCAGTGTAAAGGATTGCATAATAAAATCAACAAGTCAGCAAAATGAAGGGCATAAATCGATTTTTTGCCTGAAAGAACAAGTCACCTACCAAAAATCCGCATGAGTAATAACAACAAATTGCACCACATAATGTGTGGTGCACAATCCTTGGCATAAGAGTGTGTGTGTGTGTGTGTGTGTGTGTGTGTGTGTGTGTGTGTGTGTGTGTGTGTGTGTGTGTACTTAATCATATCATCGAGTCGCTCCCACGGGTGACCGGGAGGAGAAATCTACCGCCGCCGGGGTCCCTCCTCCCTCTCCTCACTCCCTTGCCGCTGCCACAGTGTGCGGTGGGGCAAAGCTCGGTCTACACCGGCGGCGGCTGGGTATCTTCGTGCCCTCGCATGGGAGATCCGACGCGAACAGATCTGATGGGCCAGGGTGTGTCACTGGGTGTGACGCCCGGATAATTAAGCTACAGCAACCCTCTGTTAATGATGCCATGTCACTTCGATTACTGTTGCTAATCTCGCGTTAGTTCAAAACCGATTCAAATTCAAATTCAAAATCAAGCAGACAATAAAACTTTTCAAATATTAAAAATAAAATGTTCGAAGTGAATTTAGGTGCTAACTTGGTATTAAAAAACTAAAATAACAGAAACTAAAATAAAACAAAAAAACAATAGAACAAAACAAAACACCTAAGCTACCGGGCACTTTTGGCCCATCTAGCAACTTACCCAGGTCAGCCCATCTCTCCCTCCTTCAACCTGTAGCAGGGGCATCGTGGAGCACATCCACGGACGCCATGGCGTCGTGGCGCACATCCGCGCCCCCCTCGCCCTACTTAACATCGCCATGCTCCCTCCCTCGATCCCCTCCTAACCCTAGCACCAACCACTCCCTCCCTAACTCCCTGTCACTCTCTCCCGAACACCTCTGGCGCGGCGGCGCCGTCGATCCCGCGGCCTCCATCCACCCCGCGCCTCACGGAGACGTCCCGGAGGACCACCGTAGTCGTCCACGTCGGCTCCGCCCTTCGGCTCAAGCCGAGGCCCTCTCCATCAACGGGATCGAACCCTCCCTCAACCTCTGCCGCCGGTCATCTTCATCGGAACCGCCACTCAAGCGCCGCCCCGTCCATCCCGAGCACGCCCCGACCTCCCCGGGGTGAGCCACCGCCGTCCCCCGCTTTTCCCCCTCGCCCCTGTCGCCGAAGCCCCCGCCGTAGGCCGCCTCCGCCCACCGCATGCCCGCACGCCTCACCCGAGCAACCCGCGCCCACCCCGTGCTCGCCCACGACCCGCCGCGCCCGCGGCGCGCGCTCGTGGCCACGCCCAACTGCCTCCTGGACACGCTGTCGTCGTGCTCCGGCCGCCTGGACAGCCCAGAGCCCGTGCGTGGCCTCGCCCAGCCTCCCGCACTCTGTCACCGCTGCTTCTGCATTCTGCTGCTAACACTGTTGCTGCCTCCTCTTCCCTGCTGCTCACTGATGTCTACTACACAACCTTCTTCTTGTAGACGTTGTTGGGCCTCCAAGTGCAGAGGTTTGTAGGACAGTAGCAAATTTCCCTCAAGTGGATGACCTAAGGTTTATCGATCCGTGGGAGGCGTAGGATGAAGATGGTCTCTCTCAAGCAACCTAGCAACCAAATAGCAAAGAGTCTCTTGTGTCCCCAACACACCCAATACGATGGTAAATTGTATATGTGCACTAGTTCGGCGAAGAGATGGTGATACAAGTGCAATATGGATGGTAGATATAGGTTTTTGTAATCTAAAAATATAAAAACAGCAAGGTAACATGTGGTAAAAGTGAGCGTAAATGGTATTGCAATGCTAGGAAACAAGGTCTAGGGTTCATACTTTCACTAGTGCAAGTTCTCTCAACAATAATAACATAATTGGATCATATAACTATCCCTCAACATGCAACAAAGAGTCACTCCAAAGTCACTAATAGCGGAGAACAAACGAAGAGATTATGGTAGGGTACGAAACCACCTCAAAGTTATTCTTTCCAATCAATCCGTTGGGCTATTCCTATAAGTGTCACAAACAGCCCTAGAGTTCGTACTAGAATAACACCTTAAGACACGAATCAACCAAAACCCTAATGTCACCTAGATACTCCAATGTCACCTCAAGTATCCGTGGGCACGATTATACGATATGCATCACACAATCTCAATTCATCTATTCAAACCAACACATAGAACCTCAAAGAGTTCCCCAAAGTTTCTATCGGAGAATCACGACGAAAATGTGTGCCAACCCCTATGCATAGGTTCATGGGCGGAACCCGCAAGTTGATCACCAAAACATACATCAAGTGAATCACGTGATATCCCATTGTCACCACAGACACGCACGGCAAGACATACATCAAGTGTTCTCAAATCTTTAAAGACTCAATCTGATAAGATAACTTCAAAGGGAAAACTCAATTCATTACAAGAGAGTAGAGGGGGAAGAAGAAACATAAGATCCAACTATAATAGCAAAGCTCGCGATACATCAAGATCGTGCCATATCAAGAACAGGAGAGAGAGAGAGAGAGAGAGAGAGAGAGAGATCAAACACATAGCTACTGGTACATACCCTCAGCCCCGAGGGTGAACTACTCCCTCCTCGTCATGGAGAGCGCCGGGATGATGAAGATGGCCACAGGTGAGCGTTCCCCCCTCCGGCAGGGTGCCGGAACATGGTCCCGATTGGTTTTTGGTGGCTCTGGAGGTTTTGCGGCGGCGGAACTCCCGATCTAATCTCTGTTCTGGAAGTTTTAGGGTACAGAGGTATATATATGGGTGAAAGAAGTACGTCGGTGGACCGAAGGGGGGCCACGAGGCAGGGGGCGCGCCCTATGGGGGGGCGTTCCCCCACCCGCGTGGGCACCTCCCTTCTTTCCTGACGTGCACTCCAAGCTTTTCCGGTAGCTTTCCTTCCAAAAATAACTTATCAAGTTGATTTCGTTCCGTTTCGACTCCGTCTGATATTCCTTTTCTTCAAAACACTGAAATAGGCAAAAGACAGCAAATCTGGGCTGGGCCTCCAGTGGTTAGTCCCAAAAGTAATATAAAAGTGAATAATAAAGCCCAATATTGCCCAAAACAGTAGATAATATAGCATGGAGCAATCAAAAATTATAGATACGTTGGAGCGTATCAAGCATCTAAGCTTAATTCCTGCTCGTCCTCGAGTAGGTAAATGATAAAAAGATAATTTTTTATGCGGAGTGCTACTTGGCATAATTTCAATGTAAATCTTCTTAATTGTGGTATGAATATTCAGATCCGAAAGATTCAAGAAAAAAGTTCATATCAACATAAAAATAATAATACTGCAAGCATACTAACTAAGCAATTATGTCCTTTGAAAATAACATGGCCAAAGAAAGTTCATCCCTACAAAATCATATAGTTTAGTCATGCTCCATTTTCGTCACACAAGAATGCTCTCATCATGCACAACCCCGATGACAAGCCAAGCAATTGTTTCATACTTTAGTTATCTCAAACCTATAAACTTTCACGCAATATATGAGCGCGAGCCATGGATATAGCACTATGGGTGGAATAGAATATGATGATGGGGGTTATGTGGAGAAGACAAAAAAGGAGAAGATATCACATCAACGAGGCTAATCAATGGGCTATGGAGATGCCCATCGACTGATGTCAATGCAAGGAGTAGGGATTGCCATGCAACGGATGCACTAGAGCTATAAATGTATGAAAGCTCAACAAAAGAAACTAAGTGGGTGTGCATCCAACTTTCTTGCTCACGAAGACCTAGGGCATTTGAGGAAGCCCATCGTTGGAATATACAAGCCAAGTTCTATAATGAAAAATTCCCACTAGTATATGAAAGTGACAACATATGAAACTCTCTATATGAAAAACATGGTGCTACTTTGAAGGACAATATATGAGACTCGCTATATGAAGAACATGGTGCTACTTTGAAGCACAAGTGTGGAAAAGGAGATAGTAACATTGCCCCTTTTTATTTCTCTTTTTTTTGGGCCTTCTTTTTTTTCCTTTTGGCCTTTCCCTTTTTTTTGGGACAATGCTCTATTAAATGATGATCATCACACTTCTATTTATTTACAACTCAATGATTACAACTCGATACTAGAACGGAGTATGACTCTATATGAATGCCTCCGGCGGTGTACCGGGATATGCAATGAATCAAGAGTGACTTGTATGAAAAAATTATGAACGGTGGCTTTGCCACAAATACTATGTCAACTACATGATCATGCTAAGCAATATGACAATGATGAATGTGTCATGATAAACGGAATGGTGGAAAGTTGCATGGCAATATATCTCGGAATGGCTATGGAAATGCCATAATAGGTAGGTATGGTGGCTGTTTTGAGGAAGATATAAGGAGGTTTATGTCTGAAAGAGCGTATCATATCATGGGGTTTGGATGCACCGGCGAAGTTTGCACCAACTCTCAACAGTACTGAAGAGGCTAGCAATGATGGAAGGGTGAGAGGGTGAGAGTGCGTAATCCATGGACTCAACATTAGTCATAAAGAACTCATATACTTATTGAGAAAATCTACAAGCCATCAAAAACCAAAGCACTATGTGCATGCTCCTAGGGGGATAGATTGGTAGGAAAAGACCATCGCTCGTCCCCGACCACCACTCATAAGGAGGACAATCAAAGAACACCTCATGTTTCAAATTTGTTACATAACATTTACCATACGTGCATGCTAAGGGACTTTCAAACTTCAACACAAGCATTTCTCAAATTCACAACTACTCAACAAGCACGACTTTGATATTAGTACCTCCATATCTCAAAACAGTTATCAAGCATCAAACTTTTCTTAGTATTCAACACACTCATAAGAATTCTTGCAAATCTTGTATGCTTAGCATATTAGGATTATTTAAGCAAATTACCATGCTATTTAAGACTCTCAAAATAATATAAGTGAAGCATGAGAGTTTATCTATTTCTTCAAAATAAAACCATCATTGTGCTCTAAAAGATATAAGTGAAGCACTAGATAAAATGACAAACTACTCCGAAAGATATAAGTGAAGATCAATGAGTAGCGGAATAATTATGCAACTATGTGAAGACTCTCTAACATTTAAGAATTTCAGATCTTGGTACTTTATTCAAACAGCAAGCAAAACAAAATAAAATGACATGACACTCCAAGCAAAACACATATCATGTGGTGAATTAAAATATAGCTCCAAGTAAAGTTACCGATGAACGAAGACGAAAGAGGGGATGCCTTCCGGGGCATCCCCAAGCTTAGATGCTTGGTTGTCCTTGAATATTACCTTGGGGTGCCTTGTGCATCCCCAAGCTTAGGCTCTTGCCACTCCTTATTACATAGTCCATCGAATCTTTACCCAAAACTTGAAAACTTCACAACACAAAACTTAACAGAAATCTCGTGAGCTCCGTTAGCGAAAGAAAACAAAACACCACTTCAAGGTACTGTAATGAACTAATTATTTATTTGTATTGGTGTTAAAACTACTGTATTACAACTTCTCTATGGTTTATAAACTATTTTACTAGCCATAGATTCATCAAAATAAGCAAACAACACACGAAAAACAGAATCTGTCAAAAACAGAACAGTCTGTAGTAATCTGTAACTAATGCAAACTTCTGAAACTCCAAAAATTCTAAGATAAATTTGTGGACCTGAGTAATTTGTCTAGTAATCATCTGCAAAAAGAATCAACTAAATAGCACTCTCCAGTAAAAAGTTCTAGCTACTCTCGTGAGCACTAAAGTTTCTGTTGTTTTACAGCATGATCATAAGGACTTCACCCAAGTCTTCCCAAAGGTTCAACTTGGCAGAAACACTAATTAAAACACAAAAAAACATCTAAACAGAATCTAGATGAATTATTTATTACTAAACAGAACCAAAAATTAAGAAACTAAAATAAAATTGGGTTGCCTCCCAACAAGCGCTATCGTTTAACGCCCCTAGCTAGGCATGGTGATTTCAATGATGCTCACATAAAAGATAAGAATTGAAACATAAAAAGAGCATCATGAAGAATATTACTAACACATTTAAGTCTAAACCACTTCCTATTCATAGGGATTTTGTGAGCAAACAACTTATGGGAACAATAATCAACTTGCATAGGAAGGTAAAACAAGCATAACTTCAAGATTTTAAGCACATAGAGAGGAAACTTGATATTATTGCAATTCCTACAAGCATATGTTCCTCCCTCATAATAATTTTCAGTAGCATCATGAATGAATTCAACAATATAACCATCACCTAAAGCATTCTTTTCATGATCTACTAGCATAGAAATTTTATTACTCTCCACATAAGCAAAAATCTTCTCATTCGGAATAGTGGGAGTATCATAAGAGACTTGAATACTATAAATTGTTTCCACATTAAAAGAGTAATTTTCAGAGAAAGGGTACTCATAATAATGACAAGTTTTATAAATATAATCATCACTACTCTTTATAGCATAAGTTTTATCATAATAATCATCATAAGTAGCAACTTTGTTCTCATCATAATCGATTGAAACCTCTTCCGAAATAGTGGATACATCACTAAATAAAGTCATGACCTCTCCAAATCCACTTTAATAAATATTATAAGATTCAACATCCTCCAAAATAGTGGGATCATTACTTCCTAAAGTTGACACTCTTCCAAACCCACTTTCATCAATATAATCATCATAGGTAGAAGGCATGCTATCATCATAACAACTTTGCATATCAAAACATGGGAGGCTAAAAATATCATCATTATTAAACATAGCATCCCCAAGCTTGGGACAAACATTAATTTCAGCAAATATATTCTCAAATATGTCGTCATCATTAAAGATAGCTTCCCCAAGCTTGGGCCCTTTCATATCATAAGCATAATCACTCTCATCATTAATAGTACTGATAGCACCAATAGTATAGCAATTATCATATTCTTCCAAGCAAGTGCCAAAAAGATTTTCAAGATCATAATAAGTATCATTATCTTCCCAATCATAATCATCACAACAAGCAATAGGCATAATGAGATCATCAAGTGCATCATCTTCCACAATTATTTTTGATTCATTTTCATGAGGCACAACAATAATAGGAGCAACATTATTTGGGAGAGATACCTTTTTACCTCTCTTCCTTTTACTTTTCTTCTTCTTCACCACATCAGGTGTGGGTTCAATCCTCTTTTTGGAGCTCCTTATTAATGAGATTGGTTGAATAGAAGGCTCCTCCTCGTTACCTGATTCATCATAAGAAATAATAGGGGGATATTGGGAAGTCTCTTCCCTTTCGTTAGAATTCTCTTCATCCTCTATTTGTTTTCTTTCCTTATGTAATTGGCAATATAAGGATTTTCAATACAATTCACCGCACAATACATATAAATCTTCTCTAGATCAAAATCAAGAAACCTATCAAGATTAAATTTTGGAATACCCTCAGTTATACGTTTCATTTCTTCATACCCCAAAAGAAGGCTAAGTTCTTTATGATGCTCAAGGGTAATCAAATTATCACAATATTTGGACATGACTTGATCATGAAACAAATAGCAGTGGAGCTTTAAATGACCATGTTCATTGCAAAGTTCACAAGGGGCATGAAAAATGTTGAATCTTTCAGCGCAATCATCAAGACTTTCTTGCAATAATTTAGTTTCTAAATACTTATGCCTCTTGAAATATCTATCTTCTCTATTTGGTGTGTACTTGCAAACCCAATGCGCTCCACAAAAATTGACATGTTTATAGGAGACATTTTCATCATAACTAGTGCAATCATTATTAGTACTATGGATATTCAAAGAGTTCATACTAACAGCATTGCAATCATGTTCATCATATAAATATTTAGTGCCAAACATTCTAATGCATTCTTCTTCTAACACTTTGGCACAATTTTACTTTCCATCATACTCACGAAAGATATTAAAAAGATGAAGCGTATGAGACAAACTCAATTCCATTTTTTTTGTAGTTTTCTTTCATAAACTAAACTAGTGCTAAAACAAGAAACAAAAAGATTCGATTGCAAGATCTAAAGATATACCTTCAAGCACTCACCTCCCCGGCAACGGCGCCAGAAACTGCTTGATGTCTACTACACAACCTTCTTCTTGTAGACGTTGTTGGGCCTCCAAGTGCAGAGGTTTGTAGGATAGTAGAAAATTTCCCTCAAGAGGATGACCTAAGGTTTATCAATCCGTGGGAGGCGTAGGATGAAGATGGTCTCTCTCAAGCAACCCTGCAACCAAATAGAAAAGAGTCTCTTGTGTCCCCAACACACCCAATACAATGGTAAATTGTATAGGTGCACTAGTTCGGCGAAGAGATGGTGATACAAGTGCAATATGGATGGTAGATATAGGTTTTTGTAATCTGAAAATATAAAAACAGCAAGGTAACAAGTGGTAAAAGTGAGCGTAAATGGTATTGCAATGCTAGGAAACAAGGCCTAGGGTTCATACTTTCACTAGTGCAAGTTATCTCAACAATAATAACATAATTGGATCATATAACTATCCCTCAACATGCAACAAAGAGTCACTCCAAAGTCACTAATAGCGGAGAACAAACGAAGAGATTATGGTAGTGTCTGAAACCACCTCAAAGTTATTTTTCCAATCAATCCGTTGGGCTATTCCTATAAGTGTCACAAACAGCCCTAGAGTTCGTACTAGAATAACACCTTAAGACACAAATCAACCAAAACCCTAATGTCACCTAGATACTCCAATGTCACCTCAAGTATCCGTGGGCATGATTATACGATATGCATCACACAATCTCAATTCATCTATTCAAACCAACACATAGAACCTCAAAGAGTGCCCCAAAGTTTCTACCGGAGAATCACGACGAAAACGTGTGCCAACCCCTATGCATAGGTTCATGGGCGGAACCCGCAAGTTGATCACCAAAACATACATCAAGTGAATCATGTGATATCCCATTGTCACCACAGATACGCACGGCAAGACATACATCAAGTGTTCTCAAATATTTAAAGACTCAATCCGATAAGATAACTTCGAAGGGAAACTCAATTCATTACAAGAGAGTAGAGGGGGGAGAAGAAACATAAGATCCAACTATAATAGCAAAGCTCGCAATACATCAATATCGTGCCAAATCAAGAACACGAGAGAGAGAGATAGAGAGAGAGAGAGAGATCAAACACATAGCTACTGGTACATACCCTCATCCTCGAGGGTGAACTACTCCCTCCTCGTCATGGAAAGCGCCGGGATGATGAAGATGGCCACAGGTGAGGGTTCCCCCCTCCGGCAGGGTACCGAAACAGGGTCCCGTTATGTTTTTGGTGGCTCTGGAGGTTTTGCGGCGGCGGAACTCCCGATATAATCTCTGTTCTGGAAGTTTTAGGGTATGTAGTGTAGGACCTTGAAGTATGACTAGAGGGGGGTGATTAGACTACTTGACCAATTAAAAACTTAGCCTTTTCCCAGTTTTAGAGTTTGGCAGATTTTAGCTATCTTAGGACAAGTAAAGCAATCATCACACAATTCAAGCAAGCATGCAAAGAGTGTATGAGCAGCGGAAATTAAAGCATGCAACTTGCAAGAAAGTAAAGGGAAGGGTTTGGAGGATTCAAACGCAATTGGAGACACGGATGTTTTTGGCGTGGTTCCGATAGGTTGTGCTATCGTACCTCCACGTTGATGGAGACTTCAACCCACGAAGGGTAACGGTTGTGCGAGTCCACGGAGGGCTCCACCCACGAAGGGTCCACGAAGTAGCAACCTTGTCTATCCCACCATGGTCGTCGTCCACGAAGGACTTGCCTCACTAGCAGTAGATCTTCATGAAGTAGGCGATCTCCTTGCCCTTACAGACTTCTTGGTTCAACTCCACAATCTCGTCGGAGGCTCCCAAGTGACACCTAGCCAATCTAGGAGACACCACTCTCCAAGAAGTAACAAATGGTGCGTTGATGATGAACTCCTTGCTCTTTTGCTTCAAATGATAGTCTCCCCAACACTCTACTCTCTTTGATAGGATTTGGACCTGGTGGAAAGAAGATTTGAGTGGAAAGCAACTTGGGGAAGGCTAGAGATCAAGATTCATATGGTAGGAATGGAATATCTTGGTCTCAACACATGAGTAGGTGGTTCTCTCTCAGAAATGGTATGTTGGAAGTGTAGGTTTGTTCTGATGGCTCTCTCCACGAATGAAGAGGAGGTGGAGGGGTATATATAGCCTCCACACAAAATCTAACCGTTACACACAATTTACCAATCTCGGTGGGACCGAATCAACAAACTCGGTCAGACCGATTTTAGTAAACCTAGTGACCGTTAGGGTTTTCGGTGGGACTGACTTGCATCTCGGTAGGACCGATATGGTTAGGGTTAGGGCATAACGTAATCTCGGTGAGACCGATTACACAAACTTGGTGAGACCGATTTTGGTAATTAGCTAACCAGAGAGTTGGTCAGGTAAACTCGGTGGGACCGATTCGCTCTTTCGATGAGACCGAAACGTTACGAAAGGGAAACAGAAAGTTTACATTGCAATCTCGGTGGGACCGATCCGCTCTTTCGGTGAGACCGAAAAGTTACGAAAAGGAAACAGAGAGATTACAATCCCATCTCGGTGAGACCGACATCCCTATCGGTAGAACCGATTTGCCTAGGGTTTGTGGCAGTGGCTATGACATTTGGAATCGGTGGCACCGGATTTGAAGAATCGGTGAGACAGATTTTGGCTTTAGGTTTAGGTCATATGTGGATGTGAGAAAGTAGCTGAGGGTTTTGGAGCATATCACTAAGCACATGAAGCAAGAGGCTCATTAAGCAACACCTCATCCCTCCTTGATAGTATTGGCTTTTCCTATAGACTCAATGTGATCTTAAATCACTAAAATGTAAAATGAAGATTCTTGAGCTTTTGAGCTGGAGCCAATCCTTTGTCATTAGCAATTTGAGGGATCCACTTTCATCATCCATGCCATGCCATTCATTGAGCTTTCCTGAAATGTTCATCTAGGAATAGCATTAACTCAATGAGCTATATGTTGTTATGAATTACCAAAACCACCTAGGGATAGTTGCACTTTCAATCTCCCCCTTTTGGTAATTGATGACAACATATAGATCAAAGCTTCGACAAATGATAATAAGATTGAAAAACATAAATCGCTTTGAGAAGTATGTGATAAGCAAGAGCTCCCCCTAAATTTGTGCATAGTTTACAATTTGCTTTGGACTGCAAATGCACAAGGAATTAGGCTCATGGGTTACTCTTCCATGTAACATACATCTTGGTGGAGCGCTCAAAATGATACGGATTGAATACATGCACTCATCACCAAGCACAGTGAATGATCACATAGGATAGATAAGATAATATCATCAAACATGCATAAGTGTAGCTTATGATCAAACACATGATCATCAATGTTTCACAAACTTAGTATCTCAAGCAATCAAAAGCAAACAAGTTTAAAAACCACCAAATCAAGAGAGAACAAAAGCAACACACTCTCTCTCTCTCTCTCGAAGCCTATGATCTATACATTTTTCTCCCCCTTTGGCAACAAGTTACCAAAAAGTTCATAGAAAATGCATAGTGCTAGATTGACTCTCAGGCTTGATCTTCAGGTGGTGGTGTCCGGATAGCGCCGAGGACGAAGGCTTCAGTTGAAGTAGATGGAGCTGGAGCTGGTGTAGGTGCTGGAGCTGGTGGCACTGAGGCTGTAGCTGGTGCAGATGAAGTGGCTCTGGTGTCGAGAACTGCACAGTGCAGATGACCTCTGGGCTCTAGGCACTCTGGCAAATGCATCAGTTGTTGTTTTTCCCTTCCTCTCCTGCATGTCATCCTGTTGTTGCTCCACAGCAGATTGAATCTCAGTTACTTTCACATCTAAGTCATAGAACTTTTGTTCCATGATTCTTTCCAAGCTCTCCTGATTTTGAGTGAGGGTGGCCAATCCCTTCTCAATCCTCAGTGTTGATGCTATTAAGTATCCAAGCAGCTCCTGCTTGTTTTTCAAGAAATACTCAGATGCCTCCTCTTGAGTTGGCATCCTGGCAGCCTTCTCCTTCCTTGCCTTCTCCTTCTTCTCTTGTGCTTGAACTGACGATGGATCATTCTCATTCATGACAACCTCATTGTCCTCAAAGTCTGGATAAATTGGAAAAAGTTCTTTATCCAATAGATATTTGCCTGTGCCCATCTTTGAGTTAATCAACTCCTGGATCTGAGGGGCATATCCACAACTTCTTTTCTGGTCTTCTGCAGTCCTCTTAATGGTTTCAACCATAAGGCTCATGACTTTGAATTTCTGTGGCACATCAAACAAATGCAACATCTTGATTGCATGCCCTCTAATCATGTTGTGGTCACCAGACTTAGGCGAGAGAGTATGCCTTAAGATGCAGTTGATAGTTGGCAGCCACAGCGGAAGGAAGTGGACTGATCCAAACTTATGTGTCTCAATGGCTGTGTCTGGGATCTCCTTGTACATGTGTGCCATGGAATTGTGGTCCATTTTCTTCTTGGCATATACATCCATGTCATCTTCATTATCCTTTGGGGCATTTATCAGCTTTGCCCACTCCTCAACAGTTGACTGGTACCTTGTACCTTCAGACATCCACACTATCCTGCCATCTGGATAAAAGTGTGGTGTGGAGTAGAACTGCATGATAAGTTCATCGTTCCAGTTGGTGAGCTTTTTCCCAACGAAGTCTGCAACTCCAACAGCAACAAAATTGTCTTGCACTCCAGGATAGTTCTCTACATTTTCTTTCATGTAGGTCCAGTCGACCCACCTCATATCACACACTATGGGCTTCTTATCCAGTAGAATAGTCTCATAAAAGTCCTGCTGTTCCTTGGTGTGGAACTTGTAGTCCTCAGCAGTTCTTCTCCTTGTGGCATATGGATCTGTCATCGTCCATAGCCTCAACCCATTGTCTCTTCTGATCTTCATGTCCTCAGCCACAGGATGGGCATCATTGTGGTCTGGTATCTTGGGCTTGAGCTTCCTCAGAACTTGTCCTTCTTCATCTTCTTCATCGGCAACCTCAGGCACTGGGGCCTTGTTCTTTTCAGCAGCTGGAATACTCCTGGTATTCCTCTTTGATGCAGACTTGGCCTTGGGGGCAGCTTTGGGTGCTTCCTTGGGCTTAGATGTGGCAGCCCCTGATCTTATAGCATCACCCATAAGCTTTGGTGCCTTGGGTGCTGGTGCAGCAATCTCTTCTTCCTCTTCTATCATGGAAGGGTTCCCAATAACTCTGACTGTGGTCTTCTTGACCCTTTCTTTCCTTTTCTTTCCTTCAGCAGCAGCTGTCTCTTTGGGATCAGGCTTTTCAGGAATTTGAGTTGATGCTCTGACCTTCGGCATAGGTGTCCTCTTGGCAGGAACCTTCCTATTGAGTCCGGGCTTTGTGCTATGTCTTTGAGCCATACTCCTTTTGAGCTTGCCTTCTTGGAGGTTGCCTCATCCTCTTCGCCCTATAATCCTCATCTTGAGAATCTGAGGTTTTCTTCTTCCTTTGCTGGTGGCAGCTTTAGGCAAATTGCTTGGGGTGCTCTGCTGCCTTCATCTGAAGAGCTGGAGGGACTAGTGCCCTCACTCATGTTCACCTGATCCTCGACCTGTTACATTTGTCACTCAGTGCGACATGCTGCAAACACTGACTACTAACCCTGTGAAGAGTTATAGATGAGGTAGAGTGGATGAGCATCACAAAATGCAGAGATTTTTGCAAAAGAATGACTCAAAAATTCAGTTTTAGTTTTCCACGGAAAGCATTTCGGATCAACCGATTTTCAAACTCGGTGATACCGAAGCAGTTTTGGAACCTAAACTGATGAACTCGGTCAGACCGAGTCACAGTTCGGTGGCACCGAGACTGCTAGGGTTTCACAAAGTCCTAGAATCGGTCTCACCGATTAGCAATTCTCGGTCAGACCGATTCTCACTAGTGCAATGGCATAAGCCAAATCGGTGGGACCGAGTTTTTCAACTCGGTGGGTCCGAGATGGTTTCGGCGGAAACCTAACCCTAAATTTTTTAAATCAAAACTATTCTAAGGATTGCATTGAGTGGATAGGAGTGTTTCAATCGTGGCAAGAATCAATAAGAACACAATGCGCTGAGAATCGGACGAGGAAAGCACTGTGATCGAGTCCATACCCTAGTTCGGCGGAGACTCGCTACGGCGGCAACGACGGGGTTGAATTCCATTGATGGTGGCGGAGACCAGCGACAGGAGGCGGCTGGCGACGAGGAGACGATCCGGAGACCACGGAGGTAGAGCGAGCTATTGCGCGGGCGAAGAGGTTCGGAGAAATTTCCAAATTTTTGTCCGTGACTATATATAGCCTGACCCTGTCGGTGTGACCGAGTGGAGCAACTCGGTGGCACCGAGATGCAAAACTGTGTACAGTTATTGCAACTCAGTGTGGCCGAAGAGTTCAAATCGGTTGCACCGAGATTGAAAACCTAGATCGACTTAGTGATCTCGGTAAGACCGAAATGGAGGAATCGGTCAGACCGAGAATCACAAAGAAGTTTTGGATGTTTAAGTCTATGAAGAATCGGGGACTCTGAGTGCTCCTCACACAGAGTGGTTCGAATTTGACTTGATCAAATTTTGTGATGTAGCATTAATAGAGTTTGATACGAGAAAAGCATAGTAGCTAGAGAAGGTTCTTAGGCATTCTTGTCCATCCACTTGGCCAAAGAAAAAGAAGCCAATCAATCAAAACAACAAGTGGATGTCCTCGAATGAGTAAAGTATGCAACCAACATGCTCACACAAGAAGATGGCAAATGAAATATGTGTCAAAGCATGCACAACCAATTCTAGCATCTATCAAACATTTGGCGATGACTAGGTCATCTATATATGAGTATATTGACTTAGGAGTCAAATGATAGACATTTGATCATAGGTCATACTCATCGTTTAAGCTCAAGTGGGGTTACCACTTTTACATAAAGCATTTATGTGTTCACATCATTAGAGTTGCTTTGACTCAATTCTTAGAGTTAAGCTCCCCCTATATGTGAGATCCCCCCTAAGAGGGATGAACTAACCTTGGGTTTTGTCGATGATGACTTCATGTAGATGTTGAAGATGTGGATGCTCAATGTTGATGTAGATCTTTTGGAGCAATCCTTTGGAGTGAGTTGCAATTTCAATACCTACATGGGTTAGTCTCACAAGGAACAAACAAGTATATCCATAGACATAGAGTGATGCACACACAAAATGATGTCCATGAAATCATTAGGTTACCTTGTCCCTTGCCTTACCAACATGAGGGTTTGTGACTCCTTGAACTAGTGCAAGATATGGAAGTTGATTGCACTTGTCCTTGCCATAATTATATGAGTGAAATATGTTGACGGAGTCACCCTTAAGAACTCTCTAGTTCTTCTTCTTCGGGATCCACATCATCTTGATGGGAATCCTTGGAGTTGTAGTTGTACTTGATGAGGTAGAACTTGACGTAGTCTTGGGAATCCACTTGACCGAGACCTTAGGTGCCTCTTCAAATGCATCAATCTCTTCTTGAAGCTTGTCCTTGCCTTTGTTGTTGTGGTCTTGTGGTGAAAGATCATCTTGTGCTTGTGTTCCCTTGAAGGAAGTAGGATCATACTTCTCTTGTTGAGGAACGAACTTTGTCTTGGGGTATTGATCTTCTTCCCACTCAACTCCATTGGCATTGAACTTTCGTTCAAAACCAACACCTTGATTCTTCCGGTGCCTTCCTTGCTTGCGTAAAATTTCCTCGAATTGCTTACTCCCGGCAAGGATCTTGTATACACCTTTCTCTATAATTCCCTTCAATAAGCTATTTTCTTGCTCAAGTGTAACTTGGCTAAGAGAATCATTAGTAGAATCAAGAGAACTACTAGAAGAAACAATATTGGATTTGACATTATTCTTGTTACTACTAGAGGAAGAATCTTTCTTGATCTTGTTACTAGACTTTACTTGAGGCATGTAAGTAGATAAGAGTGAACGCTTGGCAATGTAAGAAGAACTTTTCTTACGGAGATCATCATTGATTGCTTTTAAGAACTCATGCTCTTGCTCAAGATTGAGCTTTTCAAAGCGTAACTTCTCATGAGCCCTTAAAAGTTCTCGATGATCTTCGAACATAGTTTCATGAGCTAACTTAAGAGAGTTTAGTTCTTTGGTTAGACGCTCAATCTTCTCATTATCATTGTCATTCGTTTTATCTTGATTAGCATGATTAATTGACGTTTCATCATAGTATTCATCACTAGAGTTGTCAACAAGTAAATCATCATCCACAAGCAAGTCATCTTCATCACTACTGAAATCAACATACTCAGGATGTGTTACCTTTGGACCTTTGTCCATGAAGCATCTTCCAATTCCTTCATTTGGTGACTCAAATATGTCGTAGGAGTTGGTTGACACAAGTGCTAGACCGGCAACACCTTCATCTTGAGTATATTCGGAGTCGGAGTGATAGCTTCTTTCGGAGTGATTGTCGGAGTCGGAGCCGGATACCCATTCACCAACATGAGCTTGATGTCTTCGTTTTATGTAGCTCTTTGATGACTTGTCCTTCCTTTCCGAATCCTTGCTTCTCCGTGAGGGTCTTCGTTCATAACGATCATCTCTACTCCTCCTCTCTCTTGGTGGTGATTCTTCTCTTCTACTCCTTATTTTTGGAGAGTCTTCTCTTCTTTTGTAGGGTGCCGTACACTCATTGGAATAGTGTCCGGGTCTCCCACAATTGTAGCAATTTCGCTCTCGACTAGAAGATCTTTTGTCATTGTAAGACCTTGACTTGGAGCTTCTTTCTTTGCTTCTACTCTTGTAGAATTTGTTGAAGTTCTTCACCATTAAGCTCAATTCTTCATTGAAGGTGTGTTTCTCACTTGATGATGTGGGGGATTCACTTGAGGCTTTGTAAGCACCACTTGACTTGTTGTGAGGTTCCTCCTTATCCTTAAGTGACATCTCATGAGCAACAATTCTTCCAATGACTTCCGTTGGCTTGAGATCTTTGTAGTATGGCATAATTTGAATCAATGTGCACACGGTATCATACTTTCCATCCAATGCTCTTAGGATCTTCTTGATGATGAATCTGTCAGTCATCTCTTCACTCCCTAAGCCGGCGATCTCATTTGTGATAGTGCAAGCCTAGAATACATTTCAGCGACACCTTCACCATCCTTCATTTTGAACTTGTCAAGCTGACTTTGGAGCACATCCAACTTGGATTCCTTGACGGATTCGGTACCTTCAGGCATATCAATCAAAGTGTCCCAAATTTCCTTTGCATTCTCAAGACGGCTGATTTTGTTGAATTCTTCGGGGCACAATCCGTTGAAGATGATATCACAAGCTTGAGCGTTGTATTACAGCATCTTCAATTCTTCCGCATTAGCTTCACGGTTCGGCTCTCTCCCATCAAAGAATTCACCTTACAAGCCAATATGAATAATTGCCCAAACGGCGGGGTTATGTCCGAGAATATGCATTTTCATCGTATGCTTCCAACTAGCAAAATTAGTACCATCAAAGTAAGGACCTCTACGGTGATAATTTCCCTCGCTAGACGCCATACTATCCTTGGTTGAGAAACCAAGGCTATGACCACCAAAAGCTATGGAAATCAAAGCAAATGGAGACCAAGCTCTGATACCACTTGTAGGACCTTGAAGTATGTCTAGAGGGGGGGTGATTAGACTACTTGACCAATTAAAAACTTAGCCTTTTCCCAGTTTTAGAGTTTGGCAGATTTTAGCTATCTTAGGACAAGTCAAGCAATCATCACACAATTCAAGCAAGCATGCAAAGAGTGTATGAGCAGCGGAAATTAAAGCATGCAACTTGCAAGAAAGTAAAGGGAAGGGTTTGGAGGATTCAAACGCAATTGGAGACACGGATGTTTTTGGCGTGGTTCCGATAGGTGGTGCTATCATACCTCCACATTGATGGAGACTTCAACCCACGAAGGGTAACGGTTAAGCGAGTCCACGGAGGGCTCCACCCACGAAGGGTCCACGAAGTAGCAACCTTGTCTATCCCACCATGGCCGTCGCCCACGAAGGACTTGCCTCACTAGCGGTAGATCTTCATGAAGTAGGCGATCTCCTTGCCCTTACAAACTCCTTGGTTCAACTCCACAATCTCGTCGGAGGCTCCCAAGTGACACCTAGCCAATCTAGGAGACACCACTCTCCAAGAAGTAACAAATGGTGCGTTGATGATGAACTCCTTGCTCTTGTGCTTCAAATGATAGTCTCCCCAACACTCAACTCTCTCTCATAGGATTTGGATCTGGTGGAAAGAAGATTTGAGTGGAAAGGAACTTGGGGAAGGCTAGAGATCAAGATTCATATGGTAGGAATGGAATATCTTGGTCTCAACACATGAGTAGGTGGTCTCTCTCGAAATGGTAAGTTGGAAGTGTAGGTTTGGTCGATGGCTCTCTCCACGAATGAAGAGGAGGTGGAGGGGTATATATAGCCTCCACACAAAATCTAACCGTTACACACAATTTACCAATCTCGGTGGGACCGAATCAACAAACTCGGTCAGACCGATTTTAGTAAACCTAGTGACCGTTAGGGTTTTGGTGGGACGACTTGCATCTCGGTAGGACCGATATGGTTAGGGTTAGGGAATAACGTAATCTCGGTGAGACCGATTACACAAACTCGGTGAGACCAATTTTGGTAATTAGCTAACCAGAGAGTTGGTCAGGTAAACTCGGTGGGACCGATTCGCTCTTTCGGTGAGACCGAAACGTTAGGAAAGGGAAAGAAAGTTTACATTGCAATCTCGGTGGGACCGATCCGCTCTTTCGGGAGACCGAAAAGTTACAAAAGGAAGCAGAGATTACAATCCCATCTCGGTGAGACCGAGATCCCTATTGGTAGAACCGATTTGCCTAGGGTTTGTGGCAGTGGCTATGACATTTGGAATCGGTGGCGCCGGATATGAAGAATCGGTGAGACCGATTTTGGCTTTAGGTTTAGGTGATATGTGGATGTGAGAAAGTAGCTAAGGGTTTTGGAGCATATCACTAAGCACATGAAGCAAGAGGCTCATTAAGCAACACCTCATCCCTCCTTGATAGTATTGGCTTTTCCTATAGACTCAATGTGATCTTGAATCACTAAAATATAAAATGAAGAGTCTTGAGCTTTTGAGCTTGAGCTAATCCTTTGTCATTAGCAATTTGAGGGATCCACTTTCATCATCCATGCCATGCCATTCATTGAGCTTTCCTGAAATGTTCATCTTGGAATAGCATTAGCTCAATGAGCTATTTGTTGTTATGAATTACCAAAACCACCTAGGGATAGTTGCACTTTCACGTAGGTATATATGGGTGAAAGAAGTACGTCGGTGGACCAAAGGGGGGCCAGGAGGCAAGGGGGCGCGCCCCCCACCCTCGTAGGACCTCCCTTCTTTCCTGACGTGCACTCCAAGCTTTTCCGGTAGCTTTCCTTCCAAAAATAACTTCTCCAGTTGATTTCATTCCGTTTCGACTCCGTCTGATATTCCTTTTCTTCAAAACACTGAAATAGGCAAAAAAAACAGCAAATCTGGGCTGGGCCTCCTGTTAATAGGTTAGTCCCAAAAGTAATATAAAAGTGAATAATAAAGCCCAATATCCAAAACAGTAGATAATATAGCATGGAGCAATAAAAAATTATAGATACGTTGGAGACGTATCACTCACGTCGCACGCCGTGCTCGCGCACCGCTGCCGGCTGCGACCCAGCCGCCCCTAGACTCGCCTGGCCCGCGCTCGCACTCCCCCTGATGCTCGTCGTACTTGTCGCTGCCACTTCTGTTGTCGTGGCCTGCCCCAGCCTCAAGCAAGCAGGCCCCCAGGTTGGCTGTGTTCCTGCTGGATCGGGCCACCCTTAATTATTGGGGATTGGCCCCCTGTTAAGTTATTATTTTAGTTTGTGTTTAGTTAAACTGCTTAACTAAAATATTTTCAATAGATGTACACTGACACGTGGGCCGCCCTCTAATAACCCCTAAATTAGAAATTAACTAAACACTGTTAGAAAACTTCAGAGTATGACAACTGGGCCCCACCTGCCTTATTTAACTAGTCAACACTCAAACCAGTTGACTGTTGACTGGGTTGTTGACTTGGTCAACTGGGCCCTCTGGACCCACCAGTCAGCCTCTCGGTGGGTTTACTTTTGGGTACGCTTAGCAAATTTTGTTTTTAATTTAGAATTAATAATAAATCGAGGAATTTTAGAAATACTTTATAACTTTAAAAATTAATATAAAATAATCCGTAGCTCGGATGAAAATACTTTGTACATGAAAGTTGCTCAGAACGATGAGATGAATTCGAATACATAGTCCATTCATCCGCTGCACATCCCTAGCATAGTGAACATGCAACATTTCACCTCCGGTTCATCTGTCCGAAAACGCAAAACACCGGGAATACTTTCCCGGATGTTTCCCCCCTTCGTCGGTATCACCTACTACCGTGTTAGGGCACACCTAACACCGCTCGTTGTCATGTCATGCATCGTCATGCATATGTTTGCATTATATTTATTGTTTCTTCCCCCTCTTCTCTCGCTAGACACCGAGACTGACGCCGCTGCTACCCAGTACAACTACGATGTTGACGACCCCTCCTTCTTGGCTGAGCTTCCAGGCAAGCCCCCCCCCCACCCTGATCACCAGATATCGCATATTCCTTCTCTTGACTGCTTGCATTAGAGTAGTGTAGCATGTTACTGCTTTTGGTTAATCCTATTCTACTGCATAGCCTGTCATTGTTGCTATAGTTGTTACCCTTATCTGCAATCCTAAATGCTTAGTATAGGATGCTAGTATTCCATCAGTGGCCCTACATTCTTGTTCGTCTGCCATGCCATACTATCGGGCCGTGATCACTCGGTAGGTGATCATGGGTATATACTTATATACATGATATATGATACACGTGATGACTAAAGTCGGGTCGGCTCGTAGAGTACCCGCAAGTAATTCCGATGTGGGGGCTGAAAGGACAGGTGGTTCCATCCCGGTAGTGGTGGGCCTGGGTTCCCGACGGCCCCCGACTGTTACTTTGTGGTGGAGCGACAGGGCAGGTTGAGACCACCTAGGTGAGAGGTGGGCCTGGCCCTGGTCGGCGTCCGCGGTTGCTTCAAATAACACGCTTAACGAGATCTTGGTATGTGATCTGAGTCTGGCCACTAGCCTATAGGCACTAACCAACTATGCGGGAACAGTTATGGGCACTCGACGTCCTGGTATCAACCGAAGCCTTCTTGACGTCAGCGACTGAGCAGCGCGCGCCGGGTTGGACTAGAATGCCTGCTCTTGTATAAGGGAGGCTAGGTCTGCTCACCGGTCGCGTACGCAATGTGCAGGTGTGCAATGGGCGATGGGCCCAAACCCCTGCGCGCATAGGATTTAGACTGGCGTGCTGACCTCTCTGGTGTGCCTAGGTAGGGCTGCGACGTGTTGATCTTCCGAGGCCGGGCATGACCTAGGAAAGTGTTTCCGGCCAAAGGGATCGAGCGTGTTGGGTAATGTGGTGCACCCCTGCAGGGAAGTTTATCTATTTGAATAGTCGTGATCCTCGGTAACAGGACGACCCAGAGTTGTACCTTGACCTTATGACAACTAGAACCGGATACTTAGTAAAACACACCCTTCCAAGTGCCAGATATAACCCGGTGATCGCTCTCACACAGGGCGACGAGGGGAGGATCGCCGGGTAGGATTATGCTATGCGATGATACTTGGTGAACCTACCATCTACTCTCTTCTACATGCTGCAAGGTGGAGGCTGCCAGAAGCGTAGTCTTCGACAGGACTAGCTATCCCCCTCTTATTCTAGCATTCTACAGTTCAGTCCACCGATATTCCCCTTTACACAGATACCCATGCACATGTAGTGTAGATCCTTGCTTGAGAGTACTTTGGATGAGTACTCACGGTTGCTTTGCTTCCTCATTTCCCCCTTTTCCTCTTCTTCTCGGACATCACAACCAAATGTTGGAGCCGAGGAGCTAGAAGCCACTGTCGACGATTGATGACCCACAAGTATAGGGGATCTATCATAGTCCTTTCGATAAGTAAGAGTGTCGAACCCAACGAGGAGCAGAAGGAAATGATAAGCGGTTTTCAGCAAGGTATTCTCTGCAAGTACTGAAATAAGTGGTAACAGATAGTTTTGTGATAAGATAAATTGTAACGAGCAACAAGTAACAAGAGTAAATAAAGTGCAGCAAGGTGGCCCAGTCCTTTTTGTAGCGAAGGACAAGCCTGGACAAACTCTTATAACAGGAAAAGCGCTCCCGAGGACACATGGGAATATCGTCAAGCTAGTTTTCATCACGTTCATATGATTCACGTTCGGTACTTTGACAATTTGATATGTGGGTGGACCGGTGCTTGGGTGCTGTTCTTACTTGAACAAGCATCCCACTTATGATTAACCTCTATTGCAAGAATCCGCAACTACAACAAAAGTATTAAGGTAAACCTAACCATAGCATGAAACATATGGATCCAAATCAGCCCCTTACGAAGCAACGCATAAACTAGGGTTTAAGCTTCTGTCACTCTAGCAACCCATCATCTACTTATTACTTCCCAATGCCCTCCTCTAGGCCCAAATAATGGTGGAGTGTTATGTAGTCGACATTCACATAACACCACTAGAGGCTAGACAACATACATCTTATCAAAATATCGAACGAATACCAAATTCACATGACTACTAATAGCAAGACTTCTCCCTTGTCCTCAGGAACAAACGTAACTACTCACAAAGCATATTCATGTTCATAATCAGAGGGGTAATAATATGCATAAAGGATCTGAACAAATGATCTTCCACCAAATAAACCAACTAGCATCAACTACAAGGAGTAATCAACACTACTAGCAACCTACTAGCACCAATCCTGGACTTGGAGACAAGAATTGGATACAAGAGATGAAGTAGGGTTTGGAGATGAGATGGTGCTGGTGAAGATGTTGATGGAGATTTCCCTCTCCCGATGAGAGGAGCGTTGGTGATGATGATGACGACGATTTCCACCTCCCGGAGGGAAGTGTCCCCGGCAGAACAGCTCTGTCGGAGCCCTAGATTGGTTCCGCCAAGGTTCCGCCTCGTGGCGGCGGAGTCTCCTCCCGAAAGGTTACTTCTTATTTTTTTTTCTCATCGAAAGACTTCATATAGGAGAAGATAGGCATCGGAGAGCCACTAGGGGGCCCACGAGGTAGGGGGCGCGCCCCCCACCCTCGTGAGCAGGGTGTGGGCCCCTGGCCTTCATCTTTGGCGACAATTTTTCTTTATTTATTTTAAGATATTCCGTGGAGTTTCAGGACTTTTGGAGTTGCGCAGAATAGGTCTCCAATGTTTGCTCCTTTTCCAGCCCAGAATTCCAGCTGCCGGCATTCTCCCTTTTCATGTAAACCTTGTAAAATAAGAGAGAATAGCCATAAGTATTGTAACATAACATGAAATAACAGCCCATAATGCGATAAATATATATATAAAAGCATGATGCAAAATGGACGTATCAACTCCCCCAAGCTTAGACCTCGCTTGTCCTCAAGTGAAAAGCCAATAACAATAAATATGTCCTCATGTTTAGAGGTAGAGGCGTCGATAAAAATAAAATACGGACATGAAGGCATCATGATTGTTCTCATAACAGCAACATATATAGATTTTGTCATAAGATTAATTATGTTCAAGTGATGATCTTTTCACAATGCAAAAGTATGAATCAGAAACCTTATTGAGCACCAACAAATTATAACCTCAGTCATTGAAGCAATTGCAATTTATCATAACATCGGAAAGAGTCTATGTCAGAGCTTAAAAGCAAGTCCACATACTCAACTATCACTTAGTCCTTCATAATTGCTAACACTCACGCAATACTTGTGGTTACGGAGTTTTAATCGGACACAGAGAAAGATAGGGGCTTGTAGTTTTGCCCCACAACTTTTTACCTCAAGGGTAATGTCAACAATAATAATTCATGCTCCCCTACATCCAATTAGATATGTATATCATGTTCTTTCCAACACGTTGGGCTTGCCAAAGGATAAAATGAAAAGGGAAAGGTGAAGATCACTGTGACTCTTGCATAGGGTAGAAGATAATAATAAAAGATAGGCCCTTCGCAGAGGGAAGCAGAGGTTGCCATGCGATTTTATGGTTGATGCACAAAATCTTAATGCAAAAGAACATCACTTTATATTGCCCCGTGTATGTGGAACTTTATTATGCAGTCTGTCGCTTTTATTACTTCCACAACAAGTTCGTACAAAGCTTATTTTCTCTGCACCAATAAGTCATGCATATTTAGAGAGCAATTTTTATTGCTTGCACTGATGACAACTTACTTGAAGGATCTTACTCAATCCATAGGTAGATATGGTGGACTCTCATGGCTAAACTGGTTTAAGGGTATTTTGAAGCACAAGTAGTATCTCTACTTGGTGCTGTGAATTTGGCTAGCATGAGGGGGAAAGGCAAGCTCAACATGTTAGAGGATCCATGACAACATACTTTATCTCAGATATAAGAAAACATAACTCATCAGTTGTCATCCTTGTCCAACATCAACTCTTTAGCATGTTGTATTTTAATGATTGCTCCCAATCATAAAAGATGTCAATGATAATATATCTATATGTGAAACCTCTCTCTCCTTATTACTTCCTATTAATTGCAACGATGACCAAAGCTATATTTGCCAACTCCCAAAAAATTTTAATCATCATACTCTTTCTATGTGAAGTCATTACTTTTAATAAGATCAATATGAACTCTTTGTTTCTTTTTATTCCTTTTCTTATTCACCCAAGATCATGGCAAAACAATCAAGCCCTTGACTCAACACTAAACTTTATTATATATATAGCTCACGAACTCGATAACATAGAAAGATCATAAAGCAAAACTCAAAACTAGATCATGCCATAACCTTTATTCTACTAGATCAAGATACTACTAATAGGATCGAACTAAGAAAACGGTAAAGATAGGAGTTGTGATGGTGATACGATACCGAGGCACCTCCCCCAAGCTTGGCAATTGCGAAGGGGAGTGCCCATACCCATGTGATTATATCTCCTTTGCTGGTGAAGGAAGTGGAGGTGTTGTTGATGATGCGGGCTTGACGTCCACCTTCCATGGCATAGGCTCACCATCATAGAAGGATGATCAAGTCTCCGGAATCCTCAAATCTGCAGCCAAACTCATCCTTTTGAATCTATATTCATACTCACAGTTTTGGTTCTGCAGATCATAGATTTGGTCTTGGAGGTGCTCGATCTTCTCATGTAGCTTGAAGATGGCCTCCTCGGTGTTCTTGGCATCCGGCTCGTAGTTGTTGGTGAACTCCGCGAGCATCTTGTGGCTAGCGTTAATTCCATGCTCCACCATCCCCTGGCACTTGAAAACTTGTTGCTCCATTGCTTCGAGCCTCGCCTCCACGCTTCCGAATCCCTTTGGTCCCTAAACATCGCGGATGTGCAGCAACCCATCATGCATCTCAATGGTTTGAGGGTGTCGCAGCACCTCCACGAGGTAAGGGTTGATCACCTTCTCGAAGAACCCTTGGAAGCACTCGGGGATGTCATGATGATCTAGATCTGTCAGAAAAACAGCTCGAAACAAGAACAGGAGATAATTGCGTGATACGGGAGTCAAAACCTTCGAAAGAATATATAATGAATTTTTACCGACCAAAATACGTATCGTGCAAGAAAACGGAGTCCGGAGGGCACACGAGGTGCTCACGAGGTAGGGGGCGTGCCCACCACCCTAGTGGGGCCCTCGTGTCCTTCCCGGACTTCCACTTATTTTTCTATTTTTCTAAATATTCCAAAACGGAGAAATATTGCCTTAAAAATTGTTTTGGAGTCGGTTTACTTACCGTACCACATACATATTCCTTTTCGAGTCCAAGCAGTGCGAAAGTGTCCCTTATGTACTCCTCCGGGGTTACGGTTTCAATAATATTGGTTTCAACCTTTATGGGATTACCTGAGATATAATGTTTGATTCTTTGACCGTTTACCACCGTCGGATTTGTGCCTTCGAAGTTGTTGATTTTTATGGCATCGGAACGATAGACCTCCTCGATAACGTAGGGACCTTCCCATTTAGAGAGAAGTTTTGCTGCAAAAAATCTTAAACGAGAGTTGTATAGCAATACATAATCACCTACATTAAACTCACGCTTTTGTATCCTTTTGTCATGCCATCGTTTAACTTTTTCTTTAAAAAGCTTAGAATTTTCATAAGCTCGGGTTCTCCATTCATCAAGTGAGCTAATATCAAATAACCTCTTCTCACCGGCAAGTTTGAAATCATAGTTGAGCTCTTTAATAGCCCAATATGCCTTATGTTCTAGTTCGAGAGGTAAATGACATGCTTTTCCATAAACCATTTTATACGGAGACATACCCATAGGGTTCTTATATGCAGTTCTATAGGCCCATAATGCATCATCAAGTTTCTTGGACCAATTCTTTCTAGACCTATTAACAGTCTTTTGCAAAATTAGTTTGAGCTCTCTATTACTCAACTCTACTTGACCGCTAGACTGCGGGTGGTAAGGAGATGCAATCCTATGATTAACATCATATTTAGCAAGCATTTTACGGAAAGCACTATGAATAAAGTGTGAACCACCATCAGTCATTAAATATCTAGGGACTCCAAACCTCGGAAAAATAACTTCCTTAAGCATTTTAATAGAGGTATTATGATCAGCACTACTAGTTGGAATAGCTTCTACCCACTTAGTAACGTAATCAACAACAACTAAAATATGTGTATATCCATTAGATGCAGGAAAAGGTCCCATATAATCAAAGCCCCAAACATCAAATGGTTCAATAACAAGTGAATAATTCATAGGAATTTCTTGACGTCTACTAATATTACCAATTCTTTGACATTCATCACAAGACAAATCAAACTTACGGGCATCCTTGAAGAGAGTAGGCCAATAAAAACCAGATTGCAATACCTTATGAGCAGTTCTATCTCCAGTGTGGTGTCCTCCATAAGCCTCGGAGTGGCACTTGCGTAGGATCTGTTCCTGTTCATGCTCAGGCACACATCGTCTAATAACACCATCTACTCCTTCTTTATAAAGATGTGGGTCATCCCAAAAGTAATGTCACAAATCTGTAGCGACCCGACCTCAGATGGTCAAGTCTCTGTGTTCCAGTGTCATCCACGGATCGATAATCTTGACACACGCTTGATACTCGAAGGATTTATAACAGAGTAGCAATCACACACTTATTACATCGAATGTCTCAAAAGAGAACTTATTACAATAATATGGCTTAAGGCCATCTAAAGCGATAACAGCGGAAGGCTTGGAAGGTAAAGTGAGTCCATCAACTCCAAGGGCATAGCTGAGCTGCACGGCAACGACCTATCGAACCTTACTCCTCGTCTGAAAATTCTGCAACATAATACATTGCAGCCCGAGAACGGGTCAGCACATGGAATATGCTAGCAATATAACACAATAGAGTGGAAACGTAATAATGCTATCACTACATGCATATATGGCTGGTGGAAAGCTCTATGGTTATAGTTTTGCGAAAAGCCAATTTTTCCCTACAAAAAAGGAATAGATTTTAATTTAACTATCATGGTGGTTGAAACATTGAGAAGGTATAACCCCAACTCAATCCCAATTAAAGTAGTTAACAACCCAACAATATTATTTAAGAGTGATGAGACACATGTGATAACTCAAGTACTAGACACTCAAAATTGTCCATAACCGGGGACACGGCTAACCATGATTAGATTGTACACTCTGTAGAGGTTTGCGCACTTTTCCCCACAAGACTCGATTGCCTCCGTTGATTTCTTGCACTACATGGTGTTTGAGAAACGGATGACCGAGACACAGTCTTTCAGAAACATTAACTCTCTACTCCGGGTAGACCATACCAAACCTACAAAACCCACTACCTGCTGATCTACCTCTTCGAGAGCTTCACGTAACTTACTCAACTATGCTAGAGCCCATAGTAGCTTGTGGCTGCACACGGAAGTTTCTAGCATGAATAATCTCAGTTCCCTTTGAGCCTGGGTGGCGGTTCATAGGAAGATCACACGGGTACCCCGGGATTTCCAAAAAATAAAAAAGACAACACTGGGTTCCCTAGGTGCCTCAATCCACCCAGATGTGTATTAAAGTTGCCACCTTAAGTTGAACCATTAATTAACAATCTCACATCTGTCATGGATTTCACTCAAACTCAAACCACGTCTACGAGCATAGCATAGCAATATAAGCAACACGTAGAAGTAACTCCCAAGGGTTTGATAGTAACAGGGCAATAGGTTCTACCTCAACTACTACTTCCCAACCCACAAGTTAATGACATCCTAACCATGCAATGTTTGAGGATTGAAACTAATGCATAAAAACTGGGTATGAAAAGAGTATGATCAAAGTGTTACTTGCCTTGCTGACGATCCGCGAATCCTAGAGACTCGTAGTAACACACTTCGCACTCCGGGAATTCTATCGCAAGCAAACAATAACATACATAAGAAACAAGCAAAGATGCACTAGCAAAACTTCAACTAAAAGAGGCTGACTAGAAAGTTCAACTTAAGAACTCCGGTTCGCAAAAAGAATCAAACCAAACGAAGCAACGAAACTCAAACGGCGAAAGAAACAAGATCCGTTTTACTAATCTGAACCTAGGTCAAATTTTACAGAGGCAAAAACTTGTTTGAGTTAATTATTCGGAAAGAGGGTTTCGAGACGAAACTCTAGGCGCTTGAATCGCCTGATTCCGATAAACGAGCAAAAAGTTATACTAGATCGAAAATCGGATCAGAAATCGCGATCGAAAAAATCACGGAATAAATCCGAGAAAAAGAAAAACGGCGAATAGCTTAACGAATGAACGTTCGTTCTCTGAACCTAAACCAAGAACGCGTTCATTAAAAAGAACGAACGAGCGAACGCTCGCTAAATAAATAAACCGGAGAAATAAATCGATCTAAAATATTAAAAAAACGAAAACCTAGGGTTTTCAAAAAAACCGAACGGTTTTGTTTGGAAAACTGGGGCGGCGGGGCGGCTACCTAGCTCGGCTCCGGCGGAGCTCGGGCTCGGCGAGGGTGGCGGCGGGAGACGGCGGCGGCGGCGCGAGGCGGCGGCGGGCGGCGACTCTGGCGGGCGGCGGGCTCGGGCTTGGCTCGGGCTCGGGCGGCGGTGGCAGTCTTGGTGTGAGGCGTCGAAGTGCTCCGTATTTAAGAGAGGTGCGCGGCTTGGGGAGGGCAAGCGGCGGTGGCGGGAGGCGGTGTCCGCCTCGGACCTGATGGCGGCTGTGGCGCTGGGAAGGCGGGCGGTTGGGCACACTGGTGGGCCTCGGCCCGATCGAGTCTTGGCGAGGTTTTTTTTAAATAGATTCCGCCGAGACTTAGAATCCTAGAAAAAATAAATAAAAATCTAAAAATGCCAAAACAATTTTCATCGTCTAAATGGAATATTTAGAACGAGATAAACATTTTCTTGGCCCTAAAATGCAATTTTTGAAAACGTGCAATTTTTCTAACGCAAATAAAATCCAAATTAAATCCAATAAAAATCCAACAAATGATTTTAACATTTTTCCTCCAATATTTCAATTGTTTTGAAGAAGTCATATTATCTCCCCTCATTTATTTTATTATGAAATATTTTTCGGAGAGAAAAATAATTAAAATGAAATATCCTCGTTTTCACTATTTGATAAAAATCAAATATGAAAACCGGAAAATCCCCAACTCTCTCTGAGGGTCCTTGAGTTGCTTAGGATTTCGAGGATTGCGGAATGATGATGCAATAAAATATGATATGCATGGATGACCTATGTATAACATTCCATATTGAAAATTTGGGATGTTACAAACCTACCCCCCTTAAGATGAATCTCGTCCTCGAGATTCGGGTTGGCTAGAAAATAGGTGCGGGTGGTCCTTGCGAATATCATCCTCTCGTTCCCAGGTGGCTTCGTCCTCGGTATGGTGGCTCCAGTGCACTTTGCAAAACTTGATAACCTTGCTGCGAGTGACTCGGCTGGCAAAGTCAAGAATCTTTATTGGCTTCTCCTCATAAGTTAAATTACTGTCCAGCTGAATCACCTCCAGGGGTACTGTATCTCTTAATGGTATATCGGCCATCTCAGCATGACACTTCTTCAACTGTGAGACGTGGAACTCATCGTGAACTCCTAACAATCCTTCAGGTAACTCCAGCTTGTAGGCAACTTCTCCCGTCTGTTCCAAAACACGGTACGGTGCTATGAATGTCGGAGCTAATTTTCCCTTAACTCCAAAATGTTTCACTCCGCGTAAGGGCGATACTCGCAGATATGCTCTGTCTCCAATTTCATAGGTTACCTCCTTACGTTTTGTATCTGCATAACTCTTCTACATGGACTGAGCAATCTTCAATCTGTCACGGATCAGTTTAACCTTCTCCTCCGACTCTTTGATCAAATCTGGTCCAAACAACTGACGATCTCCTACCTCATCCCACATCAGTGGTGTTCTACATCTACGTCCATCTGAGCTTGAGCGGTGCCACCTTTAAACTGGCCTGGTAGCTATTGTTGTATGAGAACTCTGCGTAAGGCAAATTGTCATACCAACTAGATCCATAATCTAGCGCACAGGCTCTCAGCATGTCCTCCAGAATCTGGTTGACTCTCTCTGTCTGTCCATCTGTCTGTGAGTGAAATGCTGTACTGAACTCCAATCTCATACCCAGGGTCTAGTGTAACTGATGCCAAAACTTTGAGGTAAACTGTGTTCCTCTATCTGATACGATGGTCCTCGGAACTCCATGCAAACATACGATCCTGGACATATATATCTTGGCCAACTTTGCACTTGTATAAGTTGTTTTCACTGGGATGAAGTGAGCCACTTTGGTCAAGCGATCCACTACTACCCATATTGAGTCATATCCTGCTTTGGTCCTGGGCAATCCGGTGATAAAGTCCATGCCAAGTTTATCCCACTTCCATTCGGGAATCGGCATAGGCTGTAACAGTCCTGCTGGCTTCTGATGCTCTGTCTTCACTCTCTGACATACATCACATACAGCTACATACTCGGCAATATCCTTCTTCATACCAGTCCACCAGAAACGTTCTTTCAAGTCCAAATACATCTTGGTGTTTCCGGGGTGTATCGGGTATGGTGAGTCATCAGCCTCCTGAAGTATTAACTTCCTGATCTCAGGGTTGTTAGGCACATAAACTCGATCCTCAAACCATAAGGTATCGTGCTCATCCTCGCGAAAACCTTTGGCCTTTCCTTTGCTCATCTTCTCCTTTATCTCGGCAATCTCTTTGTCTTGCTTCTGAGCTTCTCAAATCTTGTCCAACAATGTAGACTGAACTTCTATTATTGCAATGAAACCTCTTGGAACAATCTCCAACCGAAGTTCCATGATATCTTCAGCTAACTCCTTCGGCAATCCCTTACTTTCAAGGATATTAGCGTAACTCTTCCGGCTCAAAGCGTCTGCTACGACATTGGCCTTTCCTGGATGATAGTGTAGCTTCATATCGTAATCCTTTATAAGTTCCAACCATCTCCTTTGTCTAAGGTTCAACTCCTTCTGTGTGAAAATGTACTTTAAACTCTTATGATCTGTGTACACATCACAACGGTTTCCAATAAGATAATGTCTCCAAGTCTTCAATGCATGCACTACCGCTGCTAGCTCCAAATCATGCGTGGCATAGTTCAACTCATGGGGCTTCAGTTTTCGTGAGGCATATGAAACAACCTTTCCGTCCTGCATAAGCACACATCCAAGTCCCAAGCGTGAGGCGTCACAATACACTTGAAACTCCTTTATGTATATCTGGCAGTGTTAGCACTGGGGTTGTAGTCAAACTTTTCTTCAACTCCTAAAAACTTGCCTCGCAATCCTCTGTCCATTTAAACATAGTATCCTTCTTCAGCAATTCAGTCATTGGCTTAGCAATCTTGGAAAAATTCTCAATGAATCTCCGATAATATCCTGCGAGTCCAAGGAAACTGCGGATCTCGCCAACTGAAGTGGGTGCCAACCATTCAGTGACTGACTGAACCTTACTGGGATCTACTGCTATACCTTCTCCTGATATAACATGTCCAAGAAATCCAACTTCCTTCAACCAAAACTCACACTTGCTGAATTTGGCGTATAACTGGTGTTCCCTGAGTTTCTCAAGAACTAAACGCAAATGCTCCTTGTGCTCTTCGTTCTTCGAGTATACCATAATATCATCAATAAACACCACAACAAACTTGTCCAAATATTCCATGAACACCTTGTTCATCATACTCATGAAATATGCAGGGGCGTTAGTCAGTCCAAACGACATGACCGTATACTCGTATAATCCATACCGTGTGGTGAACGATGTCTTTGGTATATCCTTCTCTCGGATCTTCAACTGATGGTATCCTGATCGTAGATCAATCTTCGAAAACACCTTAGCTCCTTGCAACTGATCAAACAGATCATTGATCATCGGTAGTGGATACTTGTTCTTTACCGTTACTTCATTCAAGGCTCGGTAATCAACAACCATCCTCAGGGATTTATCCTTCTTCTCCACCAAAAGCACTGGAGCTCCCCAAGGCGATGAACTCCTTTGAATGTATCCTTTCTCCAATAACTCCTTGATATGTTTCTTAATTTCCTCCAAATCATTTGCGGGCATCCGATAGGGTCTCTTGGATATTGGCCCTGTACCTGGCAATAGCTCTATCAGGAACTCGATGTCTCTATCCGGTGGCATGCCGGGTAACTCCTCTAGAAAAACATCTGGGTAATCCTTTACTACCGGCACTTCCTCCTGAACAACTCCCGTGAGGGCATTCACTTGGCTCCTCCTAGGCACATGCCTAGATACATACTTAATCCTTTTTCCCTCCGGGTGGTAAGATAAATTGATTTGCTAGCACAGTCAATGCTTCCTCCATACTTTGACATCCAGTCCATACCTAATATCACATCCAATTCTTGCGACTCCAAGATAATTAGGTCAGACGGAAAAACATGTGTGCCAATGGTTAGGGGTATCTGGTTGCACCATCGGCTAGCCATGTACTCCGCTCCAGGCGAGCTCACTAAAAGAGGGGTCCTAAGGGTTTGGGTTGGTAGCTTAAATTTATCCACAAATCCCCTTGATATGTATGAATGCGATGTACCAGTATCGAAAAGAACAAGAGCGGTAAATGACTTAACCAAAAACTTACCTATTACCGTATCCGGCTGCTCTTCAACTTCCTCCACGTTAACGTGGTTCACTTGTCCTTTGTTGAACGGATTGGGATTCTTCCCAGCGCTCCCATTTCCGTTTCCATTCCTTCCTTCAGGGCAATCATTGGCATAGTGCCCTGTCTTCCCGCACTTAAAGCAAGTAACTTGACTTAGGTCCCTTTTGGCGGGTGTAGCTGGGTTCGAGCGGTTCTGATTTGTATTAACTCCGTTCCCATTTCCATTGTTAGCACCATTGTGGTTATGCGATCCTCCTCCAGTGTGGTTGTGACCTCCATGATTATGAACAAGTCCTCCCGAGTTCGGGGTTAAGCGGGGCTTCTGTTGAGCTCCTGAATTGTACTTCCCTTGTCCATACTTCCTCTTACGGCTCTCAATTTGATGCTGCTTTCCTTCAATCATAAGGGCCTTGAGGGAGTCCTGGATTAGGGGGTGTCCGGATAGCCGGACTACCATCATCACCCGAACTATCATCTGCCGGACTATCATCATCGACCGGACTCCAAGACTATGAAGATACAAGATTGAAGACTTCTCCCCGTGTCCGGATGGGACTTTCCTTGGCGTGGAAGGCAAGATTGGCGATACGGATATGTAGATCTCCTACCATTGTAACCGACTCTATGTAACCCTAGCCCTCTCCGCTGTCTATATAAACCGGATGGCTCTAGTCCGTAGGACTATCATCACAACAACCCTTACAATCATACCATAGGCTAGCTTCTAGGGTTTAGCCTCCTTGATCTCGTGGTAGATCCACTCTTGTAAACATCCACAATATCAATATCAATCGAGCAGGACGTGGGTTTTACCTCCATCAAGAGGGCCCGAACCAGGTAAAACATCATGTCCCTTGTCTCCTGTTACCATCCGCCTAGGCGCACAGTTCGGGACCCCCTACCGAGATCTGCGGTTTGACACCGACATTGGTGCTTTCATTGAGAGTTCCTCGTATGTCGTCACCGATAGGCTTGATGGCCTCTTCAATCAACAACGCGCAGCCACAGGTGAGACCTTTCCCCGGACAGATCTTCGTATTGGCGGTTTCGATGCGGGCCATCTGGAGCAGATCGAAGCTACGCCCTGGCGTCGGTCAGGTTTGAAGCCTAAACTTCACGGCCGATATCGCGGGGACTTGATCCTCGATGGATCTGAGCCACAGCCGGCGTGCAGCGGCTGTCGCGATGGGCATGACCTAACTCTGCCGCCGGACAGCGCCTTGGAGGCCGCACACAAATCCGCTCCGACCCATAGTCCGGAGCCGATCGCTCGGATCGAGGACGGATGGCTGGACACCGCCTCGGGAGCTGCGACTCCTACGGCGATAGAGCCGAACACTTATCGTGTCCCGCATAAAGCTCATGACTCCGAGGTGCCGGACTCCGAACCTCCTGCGCCCCTGCTAGTCGAATCCGATTGGGCGCCGATCATGGAATTCACCGCTGCGGACATCTTTCCTTTTCGCCCTTGGCGATATCATAAATTCATGAAGCATCTCTCGCTATCCGGAGAGCCTGGCGAACTACGGCCGGGGCGGTTGGGACGCAGACGACGAAGAAATTCAGAGCCCACCCACCACCCACTTCGTAGCCACCGTCGGCGATTTAACCGACGTGCTCGACTACGACTCGAAGACATCGATGGTATGGATGACAATGCCGAAGACTACTAAGAACCGGTGCCCACAGACACCGGAAGACCACCTCGTCATCGATATATACATGGTGGACACCCCAAAAGATGGGGACGGCGAAGAAGCAGCGGAGGCCGATTCCTTAAAAAACAGCCCAAGCGCCGGCGTCGTGGCGCGCTCTAAATCCCGCCAAGGCAAGAATGGAGATTCCGGCACAGGAGATAATAACACCCCAGAAAGTGCCGAAGACAACTCCCTCCAGCATGATCCAGCGTAGGAGGAGGCAGAAGCGAGCCCTCACGAGAGGGAGGCAGACGAAGAGGTCGAGGATGACAATTACTTACCTCCCTCGGGAGACGAGGCAAGCCCCAGCGACGACGAATTCATCGTTCCTGAGGATCCCGTCGAACAAGAGCGTTTCAGACGCAGGCTAATGGCCATGGCAAACAGCCTAAAGAAAAAGCAGCAACAGCTTCAAGCTGATCAAGACCTACTGGCCGACAGATGGACCAAGGTCCTCGTGGCCGAAGAGTATAAACTCGAACGCCCCTCCAAAAGTTACCCAAAACGCAAGTTGCTCCCCCGATTAGAGGAGGAGGCATACAAACCTGCATCACCAGCGCTGTCTGGCAGACCGGCCACCTCGTGGCGCGCAGAGAGGCATGCAAGCCCTCCACCAAAACCGTACCCGGCATCGCTCAAAAAGCATGAAGCCACGGGGAACGCGCGGACTTCGGGATATATTGGAGGACAAGGCAAGACAACCCAGATCTATCTATGGATCACGTGGGCGCCCCAAGACACACGCGAATACCGTCGCGCGGATATAACTACTCGGCGGGCTGAACACTGCAGAACAACGCTCTCTCGAGCTACGTTGCGATATTGCTCAATACAAAGCGCCGCACACCCACTATGCTTCAGCGGCGAAGTAATGGATCATCAAATCCACGAAGGGTTTAAACCCGTTAACATCGAATCCTACGATGGCACAACAGACCCAGCGGTTTGGATTGAGGATTATCTTCTCCATATACACATGGCCCGGCGGCATCTTCACGCCATCAAATATCTCCGCTCAAGCTTAAAGGACCAGCTCGGCATTGGCTTAACAGCCTACCCGCGAGTCAATTGGATCTTTGGGAAGACACGGAAGCCGCATTCCTCGACAACTTCGGGGCACATATGTGCGACCACCGAGACGCAGATGACCTAAGCCACATAATCCAGCAGCCAGACGAATCGGCCGAGCAATTCGGACACGGTTCTTAACAAAGAAAAATCAAATCGTCATTGTCCGGATGCAGAGGCCCTCGCTGCCTTCAAACATAACATCCATGACGAGTGGCTGGCCCGACACCTAGGACGGAGAAGCGAAATCCATGGCAGCCCTCACATCACTCATGACCCGCTTCTGCGTGGGAGAGGATAGCTGGCTAGCTCGCAGCAACAACCTCAAGCAAAAACGCTGGCAGTCCGGATACCAAGGACCGCAATGGCAGGTTGCGTCGAAACAAAACAAAGCGCCGCGTAACGGCGACAGCAATGAGGATCTGGCAGTCAACGCGGATTCGAGGCTCAAACCGGTCAGCGGAAGAAGCCATTCAAAAGAACCACTCCGGGCCCGTCCAATTTGGACCGAATACTCGACCGCTCTGTCAAATACATGGAACCCCGAAAAGCCAGCTAACCACACCAGCAGAGATTGTTGGGTATTCAAGCAAGCGAGCAAATTAATCGCGAAAACAGTGACAAGGGCTACAGCGATGACGAGGAAGAGACCCGGCAGCGAACAACGAGAGGACAAAGGATTCCCCCTCAAGTTCGGACGGTAAACATGATATCATAGCGCATATTCCCAAGAGGGAGCGGAAGCGTGCACTAAAGGGCGATATCTGCGATGGAGCGATCGCCCCAAAATTCAACCCATGGTCCTCTTGCCCGATCACTTTCGATCGAAGAGACCATCCGACCGATATCCGCCATGGCGGATTCGCGCATTGGTTTTAGATCCAATCGTCGATGGATTTCACCTCACGAGAGTCGATGGACGGCGGCGGTAACGAACCTGCTTTATCGGGATATAGTGCGCAAGATGGGCATAGACCCTTCAAAGATTAAACCTACAAAGACAACCTTCAAAGGTGTCATACCGGTGTCGAGGCCAATTATACAGGCTCGATTACTGGAAGTGGTCTTGGATCCCGGATAATTTCGAGCGAGGAGTTAATCTTGACATAGTCCCGTTCGCAGCGGCTATCATGCTCTGCTTTCGGACGAACGCGTTTGAAAAATTCAACGCGGTGCCGCATTATGCATACCTTAAGCTCAAGATGCGAGGCCCTCGTGGAGTCATCACGGTCAATGGAAACACGGGCGCCCTCCGAGCGGAGGAACATCAGCGGCTCTCGCGGCAGAAATCTGAGCAGCCTTTTAAGGCAATTCTCGAGTCCGGCCGTTAAACGACCGGACACGACCAAACGCGCCCGGAGCAACATCAACCAAGACCACCTGGCACGTTCCGAGCACGCGTAGCAATGCGGCCTTAACCCCAGCCCTCGCAAAATTGTAAGACAAGCTCTCCGCGTACATAATTACGCCTTGGAGATACCATGGGCATAGGGGGAGAGGCACAACCACAACAGACCCAGAGTGCGGTTCGACCACACCAGGGGCTCCCAAGTGTGTCGCTCTTTTTTCTTTTATTTTTCTCTTTTTTATACAGAACTCTGTCCGGCGGCGAACCTGCCGAACTCATGATGCAACAGCCAGGGAAGGACAAAGGCCGCGACGAACACTCAGGTGGTCTCCATCACGAGCATTAAATTTGTTAAATACAAACATTCCGCGCCTACCCACGAGAGAGACGCCTTTTAATTCGTCCAATCCCTTGCTTTCCGCACTATTTGTATCATTCTGCACTCATAGCATATCTTCTCGAATAAAATGCAGCACTTTTTTGCCTATAATTGCATTACCTTATATATATATATATACATATATGTTCATTTATGACATGTTGCATCCGTACATTCTGGTACGGCCAAATACACCAGGGGCTTAAGTTCTCCGCATTATGGTGTGATAAAGTCCGCACACATTCACAAGTGCGGCACCCCGAACTTATAGCATTATATGAATCGGCTCCGAATCATGTCTTGGGTCTATAGTTGGGTTTGCCCGGCTCCCATGTTTGGCACCTTATGTTCCGTTCTATCGGCTAAGGTAGCACTAGGAGAACCACTGCGATTGCGCCCCGGTTGAGCCGGGTTAGCCTTAGTGGAGAAAGCTAAAACTGACTGTCATGATAGGGAGAGACTGGTCGCTGTTCGAGAGGTCCTTCGGGTCCTTAAAGACCTCGCCGCTTGACGAAGTTCGGACAATGTCCGATGAAGGCGTGGATAGCACCCCAATTCGGTCCTCCGAATACTAGGGGCTTCACGAAATTTAAAATTATAAATTCTATGGCTAAGTGAGAGTGTTCAAGCACTATAAGTCTGGTTGCCTTATTCGTTGTGTTGGCGCCTCCTCGATGGACCCAAAATGGGAACTAGGCGCTCATGTTTATCCCGAACACCCCAGCACTCGTGGCATGGGGGCTGAAGCCGATGACTTGCCATCTCTCAGATTTAATAAACGGCCGCACAGAAGGTAATATTTTAAATTAACAAGCGTTGCTTAGCGCATATGAACAAAGTTTTCAGCGCACAGGATAACACATTGCGAATTTACTCAAAAATTACATCCCTGGGGCACTCATCCGCAATCTTGCGGGCACCCTTCAGGACAGCCTTATAGTACATTTCGGGCGTACGATGTTCCTTGCCCGCTGGCGGCGCGTCAGTGATTAGCTTCTCCGCATCCAGCTTGCCCCAATGCACCTTTGCGCGGGCAAGGGCCCGACGAGCACCTTCAATACAGGCGGAGCGCTTGATAACCTCCACCCAGGGGCACGCATCCACCAGCCGTCGCGACGAGGCTGAAGTAGCTCCGTGCATGGCCTCTCGAGCCACACCGGACTATGAGGCCCTTCATGGCCTGCTCGGCCACCTTGAAGCTCGACCAGCTGCTTCACTGGTCGCTAGGGGCACGGATGGCGGTCTCAAAGCATCTTGAGACCGAAGACCTTCTCCGTTGAGCTCCCTCCTCGGCTCGGTAGAATCTGGCTGACATCGGACACGCTGCGAGGTAGATCTGCAAACGCCTCGAGAGCTCGAATTCGGGTAAGTAACACGTAATTTACATTCACATGCTTGCTTTGCATGAAAAATGCCTTACCGCCGCTATCTTCCTCATCAACTCAATCTCTGAAGGGACTTATGGGCCTTGGCCTTGGCGGTTTAGCACTTTCGAGCCGAGGCAAGCTCGGACTCGAGTCTTTGAGTCACGCTCCAAACTCTCATGCTTTTCCATGAGAGCACAGAGCTCTTGCTGAACCACCGCCACCCGCCGCCTCCTGCTTTTCTCGCTCTGCCCGTTCCGTGGCGCATTGCGTTCGACGCGGACACGGCCTCCTTCAGTCGCCACCTCGTTCGTGGCCCTGCAGCACCCATGTTATCCTTGTTATTTTTGTTGCAACCTAAATCCTTTTCATAAGGTACAAGTTCAAAGTGGTGTTACTCACCTTCTTTGTCCTGGAGCTGCTTCTGGCGCGGCCGAGCTCTTGCTCGGACCGCTCGAGCTCTGCTTCAAAGCACCGACCTCCATGATCGGTCTGGCAGAGGTCAGCAGCGCAGCCTGCAACCCATATTGACATAATTTTTTAGCAACCCTGCGTATATCTTCTTATTTTTTTTAGATCCTCAGTCCGGCTTTTCTTTCCGAACACCGAACCGAGCATCAGGGGCTACTGTCTATGCGGTATTACATTGCATATTTTTAACTTCTTACCTCAAAGCCTGATAGAAGGCTACTCCAGGCTTCGGTCAGCCCGCTCTTGGCAAGCTGCACCTTCTGGATCACCGCACTCATAATAGTGCGGTGTTCTTCCTCGATGGAAGCGCTCTGCAGCGCCTCCAACAAATTACACGGTGCCTCTGGTTGGACGGAAGCCGCCGGCGTCACGGTCTTGCCCTTTGTTTGAAGGGGCCGCCGGCCGGACTCCGGAACCACTGCGGGTTCCGATGTGGAGTCCGGCGCAAAGTCCGGAGGGCGCCTTGTGGCGCCTCCGAGCCTCCCCGATGGGTCCCTTCTGGGGATCCCACCTCGGCGTCCTCGGTGTCGCGAGGGGTGGAGGCGGTCGGGATGGAGTCTACATCCAACGGAGCCAACGACCCGATTGATGAAGCGGGGAGATCATCACTGGTCGGACTACAGGCAGCATGCGGCATTAGAATGACACTATGTGACACAGAAAAAGAAATTATAAATCATTCAGGAATCTGAATACTTACGATTTCGCCGGAGGCCTGGCCCTTGAAGGCCAATCTTCCTCGCCAACGTTGATGTTGGCGGAGCTGTCCGGGGGAATAGTCCTTCCCCTCTTGGACCCTTCGGCCTCCCCTGTTGGGGAAGCCTTCCTCTTCCTCTCTCCCTCCTCTGGGAGAGAGTCCTCTTCCTCCTCCTCATTTTCGGGAGAGTCCGCCCGAGTCGTCGGACACCTGAAAGCGGGCACTCTTCGAGCACCGTGGCCTCCTTCTTGGCCTTCTTCTCGGCACCACGTGCGGTGCGGAACCAGCAACCTCGCAAGACGGCGTCTCTGGATTTTTCGGCATAGGAGCCGGACGGTAATCTGCTCCGCCTTCCTCATCCAGTCTTGTCAAAGGAAAAGGGAAATTAAAACCGCATAGAGTCAAACTATGTAAAACAAGTGTCCCGTAAAGGGTAGAATCACTTACCTCGTCGGCTGGCGCTGCGGCGAAATCCGCGATCTTGATCGCGGATGCGAAACCGGCGCCCTTGAACAGCACCTTCGAGCGCCTCCGTGCGTCGTGTCGAAGAGCTTGCTCGGGACTGGTGCTGTTCGGATCGAACTCCCATAGATTGAATGCCGCTCTTGGCATGGGAGAATCCGGCGGACAAGCATGACTGGACCACGTTAACCAGCTGAGCTTCTTCACCGACTTCGTCTGAGGCTTGAGTCCGTCGGCTCCTTGAACTACCCTACAGCAAGCCCTTCTCTTTCCGGGAGGTGAGCTGCGTGGGGATACCAGATCTAAACTCGGGCCGCCGCCCATTTAGGGTCACGCGGCTCGGTGATATAGAACCACCCGATTGCCACCCTTGGCGGATTCCACGAAGGCCCTTGAACCAAAGGGCGTTGGGCATCTTGCCCAACATGGCGCCTCCGCACTCCACTTGAGTGCCCTTCACTACCTTCGCTTGACATTGAAGGTCTTGAGCCACAATCCGAAGTGGGGCTGGATGCAGAGGAAGGCCTCGCACACCACGATAAACGCCGAGATGTTGAGGATGAAGTTGGCGCGGATCATGGAAATCCAGGCCGTAGTAGAACATGAGCCCCGGACAAAGGGGTGAAGTGGAAAGCCCAGATCCATGGAGGAAGTGGGGAAGAAAGACGACCCTCTCATGGGGCACTGGGGTGGGGATGAGCTGCCCCTCGTCGGGCAGCCGATCTGTGATGTCGCCGGAGAGGTATCCGCGCTGCGCTAGTTTGGCGATTGCTCCTCCTTAGCGGTGGAGGCCAACCATTTACCTCCGCTCCGGACATGGTCGAGAAGGTTAAGGCGAGATCTTGTGAACTTGGGCGCTGGAGCTCGAGTCTTGTGCGGAGATGGATAAGCAAAGGAGGAAGAAGGCGTGGGTGAGAAGGTGAATCCTTATCCCTTATATGGGCGGGTGAAGTCTTCGCGTCACCATCAATGGCGCGTTGGGTTACCCACGTCCGTATTGATGAAAATCCGGATTAAGGGAAACACGATCTACTGCTTCGACAAGGCGTGCCAAGAAACGCTTCGCTAAATGCGTTGAGGTGGTAAAGTAAAAACAATTCGAGTAATGGCTTGGTAGTGGTGTGACGTCATGCCACAAAAAGCGTCGCCAGATTGAACTTGTGTATATATTATTATTCTCTCTACGGTGGAATGTGGAATTTATTTGCGAGCGGACACTATCTGGTGTTCACAATCTTCTATCATTTGGAGGAGGAACCCGCCTTGCAATGCCAAGCAATATCTGCTACCGGACTTATCGTCATTGAAGCCTGGTTCGGGGCTCTTGAGGAGTCTGGATTAGGGGTGCCGGATAGCGGACTACCATCATCGGCCGAACTATCATCTGCGGACTATCATCATCGACGGACTCCAAGACTATGAAGATACAAGATTGAAGACTTCTCCCGTGTCCGGATGGGACTTTCCTTGGCGTGGAAGGCAAGCTTGGCGATCTGGATATGTAGATCTCCTACCATTGTAACCGACTCTATGTAACCCTAGCCCTCTCCGGTGTCTATATAAACCGGATGGCTCTAGTCCGTGGGACTATCATCACAACAACCCTTACAATCATACCATAGGCTAGCTTCTAGGGTTTAGCCTCCTTGATCTCGTGGTAGATCCACTCTTGTAAATATCCACAATATCAATATCAATCGATCGGGGACGTAGGGTTTTACCTCCATCAAGAGGGCCCGAACACAGGTAAAACATCGTGTCCCTTGTCTCCTGTTACCATCCGCCTAGGCGCACAGTTCGGGACCCCTACCGAGATCCGCCGGTTTTGACACCGACATTGGTGCTTTCATTGAGAGTTCCTCGTGTGTCGTCACCAATAGGCTTGATGGCCTCTTCAATCAACAACGCGCAGTCTGGGTGAGACCTTTCCCCGGACAGATCTTACGTATTGGCGGCCGCTGCGGGCCAAATCGCAGCCATCTTGAGCAGATCGAAAGCTACGCCCTGGCCGTCAGTCAGGTTTGGAAGCCTAAACTTCACGGCCGATATCCGCGGGGACTTGATCCTCGATGGATCTGAGCCACAGCCGAGCGTGCCGCGCTGTCGCGATGGGCATGACCTAACTCTGCCGCTGGACAGCGCCTTGGAGGCCGCACACGAATCCGCTCCGACCCATAGTCCGGAGCCGATCGCTCGGATCGAGGACGGATGGCTGGACACCGCCTCGGGAGCTGCGACTCCTACGGCGATAGAGCCGAACACTTACCGTGTCCCGCATAAAGCTCATGACTCCGAGGTGCCGGACTCCGAACCTCCTACGCCCCTGCTAGTCGAATCCGATTGGGCGCCGATCATGGAATTCACCGCTGCGGACATCTTTCGGCTTTTCGCCCTTGGCGATATCATAAATTCATGAAGCATCTCTCGCTATCCGGAGAGCCTGGCGAACTACGGCCGGGGCGGTTGGGACGCAGACGGACGAAGAAATTCAGAGCCCACCCACCACCCACTTCCTAGCCACCGTCGGCGATTTAACCGGCGTACTCGACTCGACTCGAAGACATCGGCGGTATGGGCGACAATGCCGGAGACTACTAAGAACCGGTGCCCACGGTGAGGTTCCCCCCCTCGGCAGGTACCGAACAGGGTCCCGATTGGTTTTGGTGGCCCGAGTCTTGCGGCGGCGGAACCCGATCTATCTTCTGTTACGGAAGTTTTAGGGTACGACGGTATATATGTGTGAAAGGAGAGCGTCGGTGGAGCTACGGGGCCCCACGAGGCGGGAGGCGCGCCTGGGGGGGGCGCCCCACCCTCGTGAGCACTTCCTGTATCTTCCGACGTGGGGTCCAAGTCCATCGGTGGGTTCCTTCCAAAATAACTTCTCCAATTGATTTCGTTCGTTTGACTCCGTCGATATTCCTTTTCCTCGAAACATTGAAATAGGCATAAAACAGCAAATCTTTGCTGGGCCTCCGGTTAATAGGTTAGTCCCAAAAATAATATAAAAGTGGGAAATAAAGCCCAATATTGCCTAAAACAGTAGATAAAGTAGCATGGAGCAATCAAAAATTATAGATACGTTGGAGATGTATCAAGCATCCCCAAGCTTAATTCCTACTCGTCCTCGAGTAGGTAAATGATAAAAAAAAGAATTTTTGATGCGGAGTGCTACTTGGCATAATTTCAATATAAATCTTCTTAATTGTGATATGAATATTCAGATCCGAAAGATTCAAGACAAAAGTTCATATTGACATAAAAAAAATAATACTTCAAGCATACTAATCAAAGTAATCATGTCTTCTCAAAATAGCATGGCAAAAGAAAGTTCATCCCTACAAAATCATATAGTTAGGCTATGCTTCATTTTCGTCACACAAAGATGTTCCCAACTTATATACCCCCAATGACAAGCCAAGAAATTGTTTCATACCTAAATAATCTCAAACTTTTTCAACCTTCACGCAATACATGAGCGTGAGCCATGGATATAGCACTATGGGTGGAATAGAATATGATGATGGGGATTGTGTGGAGAAGACAAAAAAGGAGAAAGTCTCACATTGACGAGGCTAATCAACGGTCTATGGAGATGCCCATCAATTGATGTCAACATGAGGAGTAGGGATTGCCATGCAACGGATGCACTAGAGCTATGAATGCTCAACAAAAGAAATCTAGTGGGTGTGCATCCAACTTGCTTGCTCATGAAGACCTAGGGCATTTGAGGTAGCCCATCGTAGGAATATACAAGCCAAGTTCTATAATGAAAAATTCCCACTAGTATGAAAAAGACAACTTATGAGACTCACTATATGGAAAACATGGTGCTACTTTGAAGCACAATATATGAGACTCACTACATGAAGAACATGGTGCTACTTTGAAGCACAAGTGTGGAAAAAAAGGATAGTAGCATTGCCCCCTTTTTTTGGGGGGGCCTTCTTTTTTTTCTTTGGCCTTTCTCTTTTTTTTGGGACAATGCTCTATTGAATGATAATCATCACACTTCTATTGATTACAACATAAGGATTACAGCTCGAAACTAGAACAAGGTATGACTCTATATGAATGCCTCCGGCGGTGTACCGGGATGGTGCAATGAATCAAGAGTGACATGTATGAAAAATATTGCATGGTGGCTTTGCCACAAATACGATGTCAACTACATGATCATGCAATGGCAATATGACAAAAGTAAACTATGTCATGATGATGATGAACGGAACGGTGGAAAGTTGCATGGCAATATATCTCGGAATGGCTATGGAAATGCCATAATAGGTAGGTATGGTGGCTGTTTTGAGGAAGATATAAGGAGGTTTATGTGTGAAAGAGCGTATCATATCACGGGGTTTGGATGCACCAGCGAAGTTTGCACCAACTCTCGAGGTGAGAAAGGGCAATGCACGGCACCGAAGAGGCTAGCAAAGGCGGAAAGGTAAAAGTGCGTATAATCCATGGACTCAACATTAGTCAAAAGAACTCATATACTTATTGCAAAAAAATTAGAAGTCATCAAAAATCAAGTACTACGCTCATGCTCCTAGGGGGATAGATTGGTAGGAAAAGACCATCTCTCGTCCCCGACCGCCACTCATAAGGATGCACAAGCCAGGTACACTTCATGTTTCAAATTTGTTACACAACTTTAACCATACGTGCATGCTATGGGATTTGCTAACTTCAACACGAGCATTTATCAAATTCACAACTACTCAACTAGCATGACTTTGATATTATCACCTCCATATCTCAAAACAATTATCAAGCATCAAACTTATCTTAGTATTCAACGCACTCAAAAGAAAGTTTCACATATCTTGAACACCAAGTATATTAACATTAAGCAAATTACCATGCTATTAACGACTCTCAAAATAATATAAGTGAAGCATGAGAGTTCATATATTTCTTCAAAATAAAACCACCATTGTGCTCTAAAAGATATAAGTGAAGCACTAGAGCAAACAACAAACTACTCCAAAAGATATAAGTGAAGATCAATGAGTAGCCGAATAATTATGCAACTATGTGAAGACTCTCCCATTTAATAATTTCAGATCTTGATACTTTATTCAAACAGCAAGCAAAGCTAAAGAAAACCACATTGCAAGGATAGCACAACTCATGTGAAGAAGCAAAAACTTAGGCTCAACCGATACTAACCGATAGTTGTTGAAGAAGAAAGGTGGGATGCCTACCGGGGCATCCCCAAGCTTAGATGCTTGAGACTTCTTGAAATAATATCTTGGGGTGCCTTGGGCATCCCCAAGCTTGAGCTTTTGTGTCTTCTTAATTCCTCTCATATCATGGTTTCTCTTTTTATCCAAAGCTTCATTCACAACAAACTCAACAAGAACTCGTGAGATAAGTTAGTATAAACCAATGCAAAACCTTATCATTCTCTACTGTAAAAAATCACTTAAATTATTATTAAACATTGCATACTAAATGCCTCTGCATATTTAATACTCCTATCCTCAAATAGAATCATTAAACAAGCAAACATATGCAAACATAACAGCAATCTGTCAAAACAGTATAGTCTGTAAAGAATGCAAGATTCATCATACTTACCTAACTCCAAAAATTGTGAACTAAAATTCCCACTGTAATAAATTTATCAGAGCTCAATATTCAAAAATATACAACATTATACCACTCTCTGACTTTTCTAGGGAATTTTTGCAACAGCGGTAAACTCTCTGTTTTTAAACAGCAACATGTATACTAGCAAAATAAGCATGGCAAAGGCTATCCTTGACTTTTTTATTGAAACTAAATATGCAAAACATTATTCTAAATAACATCAAGCAAATCTAAATAAAATAAAATGATGCTCCAAGAAAAACACATATCATGTGGTGAATAAAAATATAGCTCCAAGTAAAGTTACCGATGAACGAAGACGAAAGAGGGGATGCCATCCGGGGCATCCCCAAGCTTAGGCTCTTGGTTGTCCTTGAATATTAACTTGGGGTGCCTTGGGTATCCCCAAGATTAGGCTCTTGCCGCTCCTTGTTCCATAGTCCATCGAATCTTTACCCAAAACTTGAAAACTTCACAACACAAAACTTAACAGAAAACTCGTGAGCTCCATTAGCGAAAGAAAACAAAACACCACTTCAAGGTACTGTAATGAACTCATTCTTTATTTATATTGGTGTTAAACCTACTGTATTACAACTTCTCTATGGTCTATAAACTATTTTACTAGCCATAGAGTCATCGAAATAAACAAGCAACACAATGAAAACAGAATCTGTCAAAAACAGAACAGTCTGTAGTAATCTGTAACTAACGCCAACTTCTGGAACTCCAAAAATTCTAAAATAAATTGGTGGACCTGAGGAATTTGACTAGTAATCATCTGAAAAAAGAATCAACTAAATAGCACTCTCCAGTAAAAAGTTGAAGCAAATCCCATGAGCGCTAAAGTTTCTGTTTTTTACAGCATGATCATAAAGACTTCACCCAAGTCTTCCCAAAGGTTCTACTTGGCACAAACACTAATTAAAACATAAAACCAAATCTAACCAGAGGATAGATATATTATTTATTCCTAAACAGAACCAAAAATCAAGAAACTAAAATAAAATTGGGTTGCCTCCCTACAAGCGCTATCGTTTAACGCCCCTAGCTAGGCATTATGATTTCAATGATGGTCACATAAAAGATAAGAATTGAAACATAAAGAGAGCATCATGAAGAATATGACTAGCACATTTAAGCCTAACCCACTTACTATGAATTGGGATTTTGTGAGCAAACAACTTATGGGAACAATAATCAACTTACATAGGAAGGTAAAACAAGCATAACTTCAAAACTTTAAGCACATAGAGAGGAAACTTGATATTATTACAATTCCTACAAACATATATTCCTCCATTATAATAATTTTCAGTAGCATCATGAATGAATTCAACAATATAATCAGCACCTAAAGCATTCTTTTCATGATCTACTAGCATAGAAATTTTATTACTCTCCACATAAGTAAAATTCTTCTCATGAACAATAGTGGGAGCAAACTCAACAAAATAACTATCATGTGATTGAAGATTAAGATCAAGATGACAAGTTTCATGGTTATCATTATTCTTTATAGCATACGTGTCATCACAATAATCATCATAGATAGGAGGCATGCTTTCATCATAGTAAATTTGCTCATCAAAGCTTGGGGGATAAAAAATATCATCTTCATCAAACATAGCTTCCCCAAGCTTGTGGCTTTGCATATCATTAGCATCATGGATATTCAAGGAATTCATACTAACAACATTGCAATCATGCTCATCATTCACATATTTACTGCCAAATATTTTTATGCATTCTTCTTCTAACACTTTGGCACAATTTTCCTTCCCATCATACTCACGAAAGATATTAAAAAGATGAACCGTATGAGACAAACTCAATTCCATTTTTTTTGTAGTTTTATTTTATAAACTAAACTAGTGCTAAAACAAGAATCAAAAATATTCGATTGCAAGATCTAAATATATACCTTCACTTACCTAGCCTCCCCGGCAACGGCGCCAGAAAAGAGCTTGATGTCTACTACACAACCTTCTTCTTGTAGACGTTGTTGGGCCTGCAAGTGCACAGGTTTGTAGGACAGTAGCAAATTTCCCTCAAGTGGATGACCTAAGGTTTATCAATCCGTGGGAGGTGTAGGATGAAGATGGTCTCTCTCAAACAACCCTGCAACCAAATAACAAAGAGTCTCTTGTGTCCCCAACACACCCAATACAATGGTAAATTGTATAGGTGCACTAATTCGGCGAAGAGATGGTGATACAAGTGCAATATGGATGGTAGATAAGAGTATTTGTAATCTGAAAATATAAAAACAGCAAGGTAACTAATGTTAAAAGTGAGCGTAAACGGTATTGCAATGATAGGAAACAAGGCCTAGGGTTCATACTTTCACTAGTGCAAGTTCTCTCAACAATAATAACATAGATAGATCATATAACAATCCCTCAACATGCAACAAAGAGTCACTCCAAAGCCACTAATAGTGGAGAACAAACGTAGAGATTATGGTAGGGTACGAAACCACCTCAAAGCTATTCTTTCAGATCAATCTATAAAAGAGTTCGTACTAGAATAACACCTTAAGATACAAATCAACCAAAACCCTATGTCACCTAGATACTCCATTGTCACCTCAAGTATCCGTGGGCATGATTATACGATATGCATCACACAGTCTCAGATTCATCCAACCAACATAAAAGTACTTCAAAGAGTTCCCCAAAGTTTCTAGCGGAGAGTCAAGAACGTGTGCCAACCCCTATGCATAGGTTCCCAATGTCAAGAAACCCGCAAGTTGATCACCAAGACATACATCAAGTGTTCTCATAAAAGACTCAATCCGATAAGATAACTTCAAAGGGGAAACTCAATTCATTGCAAGAGAGTAGAGGGGGAGAAACATCATAAGATCCAACTACAATAGCAAAGCTCGTGATACATCAAGATTGTGTGAAGTCGAGAACACGAGAGAGAACACGAGAGAGAGAGAGAGAGATCAAACACATAGCTACTGGTACATACCCTCAGCCCCGAGGGTGAACTACTCCCTCCTCGTCATGGATAGCGCCGGGATGATGAAGATGGCCACGGTGAGGTTCCCCCTCCGTGAGTCTTGAACAGGTCCCGATTGGTTTTGGTGGCTACAGAGGCTTGCGGCGGCGGAACTCCCGATCTATCTTCTGTTCGGAAGTTTTAGGGTGCGACGGTATATATGGGTGAAAGGAGAGCGTCGGTGGAGCTACGGGGCCCCACGAGGCGGGGCGCGCGTGGGGTGGCGCGCCCCACCCTCGTGAGCACCTCCGTATCTTCGACGTGGGGTCCAAGTCCATCGGTGGGTTCCTTCCAAAAATAACTTCTCCGATTGATTTCGTTCGTTTTGACTCCGTCGATATTCCTTTTCCTCGAAATACTGAAATAGGCATAAAACAGCAAATCTGGGCTGGGCCTCCGGTTAATAGGTTAGTCCCAAAAATAATATAAAAGTGGAAAATAAATCCCAATATTGCCTAAAACAGTAGATAAAGTAGCATGGAGCAATCAAAAATTATAGATACGTTGGAGACGTATCAAAGTGCTCAACTACTATTAGATACATGGGGGAAATACTACTAATATCTGGTGGTCATCTAGAAATTTTGATCGGTGGAAGACTCCATCATGTCTGCTCCAGCTTCGTCTTCGTAGTCATCATCACTTGGATCAGAATCGGTGTCGTCGATGATGATGTAGTTGTCCGGGCAGGTGGGGTCATCGTCTTCTTCTTCCGGTGCTGGTCCTCCCATGAATACTCTGATCTTCTTAACTAGGTCGTCGTTCTTCTCCAGTAGTGTCTTGATTTCCTCCTCACATCCATCGCATGTAAACTTGAGTTCTTCCTCCAGCTCGATGATCCTGGTCTTCGCCTTCTTCAACTCCATCATATCTGCGCACATCTGGTTCTCCTGACGTCGAATGTGCTGGTTTAGCTCCTGGATGAATGCTACAATGGATCTATCCTTCTTGTTGCTGATTACTTCCCATTGCTCATCTCGGCGCCCACATATTTGATAGATGGTGTCCTTAAGTTCCCTGTTGTAGGCTTCTCCAATGCGTCCCATGGTAATGTGAGCCGCCATGCTCTTGCCTAAACTCCAGGTGGGTGCTTCGAAAGAAAATTCTATGGGTTTAGAAGTTGGCGAGAACGTCCTTCCTGGAATTTGTACTTGAATCATCCAGCGCTCCTCTTCTGGTAAGGTGGTTTTGTACGTCTCTGTGAAGCTTGGTATTCCAATGTTCAAGTACCTAGTGACTTCCTTCAAGTGGTGTCCAAAAGGTGTGTCTTCATCCGGTTGTGCAAACTTGTTCTTCATCTCCGTCATCCTAAAGAGTGGAAAAATGGAGAGGAGTCAGAAATGAGTAGAGAAGAGTGACCTATGGTTTATCTTAGTGGTCGTGTCCTACACTCAGTTTGTGCTCTGATACCATCTTGTAGCGACCCGACCTCAAATGGTCAAGTCTCTGTGTTCCAGTGTCATCCCTGGATCAGTAATGCTGACACACACAGTAATCTAAGGATTTATAACAGAGTAGCAATCACACACTTACTACATCGAATGTCTCAAAAGAGAACTTATTACAATAATATGGCTTAAGGCCATCTAAAGCAATAACAGCGGAAGGCTTGGAAGGTAAAGTGAGTCCATCAACTCCAACGGCATAGCTGAGCTGCACGGCAACGACCTATCGAACCTTACTCCACGTCTGAAAAGTCTGCAACATAATACATTGCAGCCCGAGAACGGGTCAGCACATGGAATATGCTGGCAATATAACACAATAGAGTGGAAACGTAATAATGCTATCACTACATGCATATATGGCTGGTGGAAAGCACTATGGTTATAGTTTTGCGAAAAGCCAATTTTTTCCTACAACAAAGGAATAGATTTTAATTTAACTATCATGGTGGTTGAAACATTGAGAAGGTATAACCCTAACTCAATCCCAATTAAAGTAGTTAACAACCCAACAATATTATTTAAGAGTGATGAGATACATGTGATAACTCAAGTACTAGACACTCAAAATTGTCCTTAACCGGGGACACGGCTAACCATGATTAGATTGTACACTCTGCAGAGGTTTGCGCACTTTTCCCCACAAGACTCGATCGCCTCCGTTGATTTCTCGCACTACATGGTGTTTGAGAAACAAATGACCGAGACACGATCTTTCGAAACATCAACTCTCTACTCCGGTAGACCATACCAAACCTACAAAACCCACTACTGTTGATCTACCTCTTGAGAGCTTCACGTAACTTACTCAACTATGCTAGAGCCCATAGTAGCTTGTGGCTACACACGGAAGTTTCTAGCATGAATAATCTCAGTTCCCTTTGAGCCTGGGTGGCGGTCCATAGGAAGATCACACGGTACCCGGATTTCCAAAAATAAAAGCAGACAACCTTTGGGTTCCCTGGTGCCTCGATCCACCCAGATGTGTATTAAAGTTGCCACCTTAAGTTGAAGCATTAATTAACAATCTCACATCTGTCAAGGATTTCACTCAAACCCAAACCACGTCTACGAGCATAGCATAGCAATATAAGCAACATGTAGAAGTAACTCCCAAGGGTTTGATAGTAACAGGGCAATAGGTTCTACCTCAACTACCACTTCCCAACCCACAAGTTAATGACATCCTAACCATGCAATGTTTGAGGATTGAAACTAATGCATAAAAACTGGGTATGAAAAGAGTATGATCAAAGTGTTACTTGCCTTGCTGACGATCCGCGAATCCTAGAGACTCGTAGTAACACGCTTCGCACTCCAGGAATTCTATCGCAAGCAAACAATAACATACATAAGCAACAAGCAAATATGCACAATAAAAACTTCAACTAAAAGAGGCTGACCAGAAAGTTCAATTTAAGAACTCCGGTTCGCAAAAAGAATCAAACCAAACGAAGCAACAAAACTCAAACGGCGAAAGAAACAAGATCCGTTTTACTAATCTGAATCTAGGTCAAATTTTATAGAGGCAAAAACTTGTTTGAGTTGATTATTCGGAAAGAGGGTTTCGAGACGAAACTCTAGGTGCTTGAATCGCCTGATTCCGATAAACGAGCGAAAAGTTATACTAGATCGAAAATCAGATCAGAAATCGCGATCGAAAAAATCACGGAATAAATCCGAGAAAAAGAAAAACGATGAACAGCTTAACGAACGAACGTTCGTTATCTGAACCTAAACGAAGAACGCGTTCGTTAAAACGAACGAACGAGCGAACGCTCGCTAAATAAATAAACCAGAGAAATAAACCAATCTAAAATAAAAAAACGAAAACCTAGAGTTTTAAAAAAACCGAACGGTTTTCTTTGGAAAACCGGGGTGGCTACCTCGCTCGGCTCAGGCGGGGCTCAGGCTCGGCGGGGTGGCGGCGGAGGCGACGGCTCGGCGGCGGGCGGCGAGGCGGCGGGCGGCGGGGCTCGGGCTCGGCTCGGGCTCAGGCGCGATGGCGGTGGTGGTGTGAGGCGTCGGGGGTGGGGCTCCAGTATTTAAAGAGGTCTGGCGGCTTGGGGAGGGGCAAGCGGCGGCAGGAGGCGGTGTCCGCCTCGGACACGACAATGGGCGGCTGGGAAAGCGGCGGCGGTTAATGACTGGGTGGGCCTCGGACTTAGAAAAATCCTAGAAAAAAATAAATAAATATCTAAAAATGCCAAAACAATTTTCACCGTTTAATGGAATATTTAGAACGAGATGAACATTTTCTTGGCCCTAAAATGCAATTTTTGAAAACATGCAATTTTTCTAATGCAAATAAAATCCAAATAAAATCAAATAAAAATCCAACAAATGATTTTAACATTTTTCCTCCAATATTTCAATTGTTTTGAAGAAGTCATATTATCTCCCCTCATTTATTTTATTATGAAATATTTTTCGGAGAGAAAAATAATTAAAATCAAAAATCCTTGTTTTCACTATTTGATAAAAATCAAATATGAAAACCGGAAAATCCCCAACTCTCTCCGAGGTTCCTTGAGTTGCTTAGGATTTCGAGGGTTGCGGAACGAAGATGCAATAAAATATGATATGCATGGATGACCTATGTATAACCTTCCAAATTGAAAATTTGGGATGTTACAAAATCATAAAAGAACTTTCTCTTTTTTTGGTATGTGAAGCTAGGTGGTATAAATTTAGCAACAATATAATTAGCATAATCAGCATACCATGGAGTGCTACGAGAAGTGCTTATGACATTTAATTGTTCGTCAGGGAAGCTATCATCAATAGGTAGTGGGTCATCAAGAACATTCTCTAACCTAGATAAGTTATCTGCAACGGGGTTCTCAGCTCCTTTATTATCAACAATATGCAAATCAAATTCTTGCAGCAAGAGGACCCATCTAATAAGTCTAGGTTTAGCATCTTTCTTTTCCATAAGATATTTAATAGCAGCATGATCAGTATGAATAGTTACTTTAGAATCAACAATATAGGGTCTGAATTTATCACAAGCAAACACAACTGCTAAAAGTTCATTTTCGGTAGTAGCATAATTTCTTTGAGCATTGTCTAGAGTCTTACTAGCATAATGGGTAACATTTAAATTTTTATCAACTCTTTGCCCTAGAACAGCACCTACAGCATAATCACTAGCATCACACATAGTTTCAAAGGGTAAATTCCAATCAGGTGGTTGAACAACAGGTGCAGAGACTAATGCTTTCTTAAGTATTTCAAATGCTTCTACACAATCATCATCAAAGACAAATGGTACATCTTTTTGTAGTAAATTAGTCAGAGGCTGAGAAATTTTTGAGAAGTCCTTAATGAACCTCCTATAAAATCCGGCATGACCAAGGAAACTTCTTATACCTTTAATGTCCTTGGGATATGGCATCTTTTCAATAGCATCAACCTTGGCTTTATCAACTTCAATACCTCTTTCAGAAACTTTGTGCCCCAAGACAATACCTTCATTAACCATAAAGTGGCACTTTTCCCAATTCAAGACAAGATTAGTTTCTTCACATCTCTGCAAAACTCGATCAAGATTGCTCAAGCAATCATCAAAAGAGGAACCATAGACGGAAAAGTCGTCCATGAAAACCTCACAAATCTTTTCACAAAAATCAGAGAATATAGCCATCATTCATCTTTGAAAGGTAGCAGGTGCATTACATAAACCAAAAGGCATACGTCTATAAGCAAAAGTACAAAATGGCATGTAAAAGTAGTCTTTGATTGATCTTTAGCTGACACGGGTATTTGAGAGAAACCAGAATAACCATCTAGAAAGCAATAATGTGTATGTTTGCATAATCTTTCTAGCATTTGATGAATAAAAGGTAAGGGGTAATGATCTTTCTTGGTTGCTTTATTTAATTTGCGGAAATCAAGTACCATCCTATAACCTATGATAATTCTTTATGAATTAATTCATCTTTATCATTAGGGACAACAGTAATACCTCCTTCTTAGGGACACAATGGACAGGACTTACCCATCGACTATCAAAGAACGGGATAAATTATACCTGCCTCCAGAAGCTTGAGTATTTCTTTTCTTACCACTTCTTTCACTTTAGGATTCAAACATCGTTGAGGATCACGAACTGGTTTGGCATCCGCTTCCAAATTTATTTTATGTTGACGTAGAGTGGGACTAATGCCCTTAAGATCATCAAGAGTATATCCAATAGCGGCACGGTGCTTCTTCAGAGTTTTCAATAATATTTCTTCTTCATGCTCTGAAAGGTTAGCACTAATAATAACAGGATATATTTTCTTTTCATCAAGATAAGCATATTTAAGATTATCGAGCAACGGTTTAAGCTCAAACACGGATCACCCTTGGGTGGAGGAGGATCCCTAGGATTTCAACAGCAAATTGTGTTGCAGAATAGGTTCCTGTTTAAAGAATACTTCATCTATTTCCCTTCTTTCATTCATGAACATCTCATTTTCATGGTCTAGCAAATAGTGTTCTAAATGATCACTAGGAGGTACGACAATAGAAGTAAGACCAATAATTTCATACTTACTAGGCAATTCTTCCTCACGATGTTGTTTACTAAATTTAGAGAAATTAAACTCATGAACCATATCATCCAAGCCAATAGTAACAACATTCTTTTTGCAGTCTATCTTAGCATTAACAGTATTCAAGAAGGGTCTACCAAATATAATGGGACAAAAGCTATCTTGTGGAGAACCAAGAACAAGAAAATCAGCGGGATATTTGGTTTTTCCACACAGGACTTCAACATCTCTAACAATTCCCATTGCAGATATAGTATCTCTATTGGCACGTTTAATTGTAACATCAATATATTCTAACTCAGCAGGTGCAATATCATGCATAATTTCTTTGTATAAGTCAATGGGTATAACGCTAGCACTAGCACCCATATCACATAAGCCATGATAACAATGATCTCCTATTTTAACAGAAATAACAGGCACGCCTACCACGGGTCTATGTTTATCTTTAGCACAAGGTTTAGCAATTCTAGCAGTTTCACCACAGAATTGAATAACATGCCCATCAATATTATCAGACAAGAGATCTTTAACAATAGCAATATTAGGTTCTAATTTGACTTGCTTAGGAGGTGTATAAGTTCTAATATGGCTTTTACGAACAACAGTTGAAGCTTTAGCATGATCCGTTACTCTAACAGGGAAAGGTGGTTTCTCAACCTAAGAAGTAGGAACAATAGGGTCATTATAAGTGACAGTCTTTTGTTCAACTTTAATAGGTGCAACTACTTTTACTTCTATGGGAGGATGATATTTAAACCACTTCTCCTTAGGGAGATCAACATAAGTAGCAAAAGATTCACAAAAAGAAGCTACTATCTCAGAGTCAAGTCCATATTTAGTGCTAAACTTACGGAAAATATCGATATCCATAAAAGATTTAACACAATCAAACTTAGGTGTCATACCTGACTCCTTACCTTCGTCGAGGTCCCAATCTTCAGAGTTGTGTTTAATTCTATCCAATAAATTCCATTTAAATTCAATAGTCTTCATCATAAAAGAGCCAGCACAAGAAGTATCAAGCATGGTGCGATTGTTATCAGAAAGCCGAGCATAAAAACTTTGAATAATTATTTCTCTTGAGAGATCATGGTTGGGGCATGAATATAGCATTGATTTAAGCCTCCCCCAAGCTTGAGCGATGCTTTCTCCTTCGCGAGGCCAAAAATTATATATATAATTGCGATCACGATGAACAAGATGCATAGGATAATACTTTGGATGAAATTCCAATTTCAATCTTTTATAGTTCCATGATCTCATATCATCACATAGTCTATACCATGTCAACGAGTCTCCCTTCAAAGATAAAGGGAAGGCCTTCTTCTTAACAACATCATCGGGTATACCTGCAAGCTTAAATAATCCACAAATTTCATCCACATAGAGTAGATGTTCATCAGGATGCTTTGTTCCATCTCCTGTAAAAGTATTAGCTAGCAATTTTTCCATCATACCCGAAGGAATTTCAAAAGGAGTTTCGTTTTCAATAGGTTCAGTAAGTTGAGGAGCAACTCTTTGCTCTACTGGACGGGTTGAAGATACCCCGAATAAGCCCCTCAGAGAATTACTTTCCATAGTAACAAGTGACAGAAAATTTCAGCACACTATATAAATTTTTCCTTACCAAATTCCACTTACCAAAGGCGCTACACTCCCCGGCAACGGCGCCAGAAAAGAGTCTTGATGACCCACAAGTATAGGGGATCTATCGTAGTCCTTTCGATAAGTAAGAGTGTCGAACCCAACGAGGAGCAGAAGGAAATGATAAGCGGTTTTAAGCAAGGTATTCTCTGCAAGTACTGAAATAAGTGGTAACAGATAGTTTTGTGATAAGATAAATTGTAACGAGCAACAAGTAACAAGAGTAAATAAAGTGCAGCAAGGTGGCTCAATCCTTTTTGTAGCAAAGGACAAGCTTGGACAAACTCTTATAATAGGAAAAGCGCTCCCGAGGACACATGGGAATATCGTCAAGCTAGTTTTCATCACGTTCATATGATTCGCGTTCGGTACTTTGGTAATTTGATATGTGGGTGGACCGGTGCTTGGGTGCTGTTCTTACTTGAACAAGCATCCCACTTATGATTAACCTCTATTGCAAGCATCTGCAACTACAACAAAAGTATTAAGGTAAACCTAACCATAACATGAAACATATGGATCCAAATCAGCCCCTTACGAAGCAACGCATAAACTAGGGTTTAAGCTTCTGTGACTCTAGCAACCAATCATCTACTTATTACTTCCCAATGCCCTCCTCTAGGCCCAAATAATGGTGGAGTGTTATGTAGTCGACGTTCACATAACACCACTAGAGGCTAGACAACATACATCTTATCAAAATATCGAACGAATACCAAATTCACATGACTACTAATAGCAAGACTTCTCCCTTGTTCTCAGGAACAAACGTAACTACTCACAAAGCATATTCATGTTCATAATCATAGGGGTAATAATATGCATAAAGGATCTGAACAAATGATCTTCCACCAAATAAACTAACTAGCATCAACTACAAGGAGTAATCAACACTACTAGCAACCTACTAGCACCAATCCCGGACATGGAGACAAGAATTGGATACAAGAGATGAACTAGGGTTTGGAGATGAGATGGTGTTGGTGAAGATGTTGATGGAGATTGCCCTCTCCCGATGAGAGGAGCATTGGTGATGATGATGACGACGATTTACCCCTCCCGGAGGGAAGTGTCCCCGGCAGAACAGCTCTGCCGGAGCCCTAGATTGGTTCCGCCAAGGTTCCGCCTCGTGGCGGTGGAGTCTCGTCCCTAAAGGTTGCTTATTATTTTTTTCTCATCGAAAGACTTCATATAGGAGAAGATGGGCATCGGAGAGCCACCAGGAGGCCCACGAGGTAGGGGGCTCGCCCCCACCCTCGTGAGCAGGGTGTGGACCCCCTGGCCTTCATCTTTGGCGACGATTTTTCTTTATTTATTTTAAGATATTCCGTGGAGTTTCAGGACTTTTGGAGTTGCGCAGAATAGGTCCCCAATATTTGCTCCTTTTCCAGCCCAGAATTCCAGCTGCCGGCATTCTCCCTCTTCATGTAAACCTTGTAAAATAAGAGAGAATAACCATAAGTATTGTAACATAACGTGAAATAACAGCCCATAATGCGATAAATATCGATATAAAAGCATGATGCAAAATGGACGTATCAACGACGACTCCTACTACACCGGAGGTGCCTACTACTACATGCGGACCGCTGACGACGACCAGGAGTAGTTTAGGAGGATCCCAGGCAGGAGGCTGCGCCTCTTTCGATCTGTATCCCAGTTTGTGCTAGCTATCTTATGGCAACTTGTTTAACTTATGTCTATACTCAGATATTGTTGCTTCTGTTGACTCGTATATGATCGAGCACTTTTATTCGAGCCCTCGAGGCCACTGGCTTGTATTATGATGCTTGTATGACTTATTTTATTTTAGAGTTGTGTTGTGATATCTTCCCGTGAGTCCCAGATCTAGATCATACACGTTTGCATGTATGATTAGTGTACGATTGAATCGGGGCGCACAACTTGGTATCAAAGCTGACTTCCTGTAGGAATCCCCCTTCCAAACTCCTTGGCCGAAGTTGAGTCTAGTCACTGCAAAACTTTTACTAACATGGTTGTGTGGCTTACGGGCCCACGTCGCCGTTGGGTGGTATTAGGATCTTTTATTTCTCATCTATACTTTGGGACTCTGATCTCTCTTCTATTCGGGCTAAATGATTTTGCTAAAATCTAACTCTAGGTTCTCGTTACCACTTCCTGGCGGAGAGCCCCTTCATTCCAGATGATCGACTGTTTCACCAGAAGGTTCCGAAGATGCTATTCGATGTTTTTCCGAGACGCTTGTGCCCACCTCCTTTGCAAATTGCCTACCACTATTATATCCGTATGGATAACTGCATGCACTTGCCTACATTCAATCTCATTGATCTTGTTATTACAAGATACCCCGAAACTCTCTCTATTGTTCCAAGAGTACTTTGAGCTTACTGCCCTGCAGTTCTTGCCTCATGAATACCCCCTATGGATAATTCCTCGACTTCCGAGTATCCGTTCTTCCCCCGTTGTTCATATGATGCACAAGATACATTAAAATGTTATTTGATCTTTCGGTAATCCTCTGCCCGTTATTGCTCTGCAGTTGTGTGCTTGCATTTTGGTTGTGTTCCTTAAGACCAGCAATATTCATTTACTATCCTTTGTCATTATCATTTCGAGTCTCTTGATTCAATATGTTGCGAATGCTCGCAATCCTCAATCGGACCCTAGAATTCATCCTTATGGCTCAGATGTCATTTTGAAGAGGAGCTGGTTCTCGACCAATCAAATTGTCGTCGATTGTGCCCCTAAGTCTATTCAACTTATCCATCCTTGATCAGAGCGTCTGCTTCTGATCCTTCGATTTGAATCATAATTCCTTTGCATTTAAGCTTTGAATTATTCAGATGATTCCATAACCTGTTGCCTATGCATTCTTTCCTCTTCTGGTAGAGTATCGATACTCCACATCAGATCCTTTGTGGACCATCAAGTCCTTTGTTGGATTGTTATCCGGCAGTGTCCTTCACATTTTATCACCTTGTGAGTTCTTTCCCTGATACATAATGCCTTTGGTAAATTGTATCATCTCCCTTTGTCAACCAAGCTCTGCTTTTGAGCTATTGTTCATTACTCCTTAAGCTTGTGGTATATGTTCCTAAGATGCCCCAATGGGTTGAACCAATGCCTTTCTTAATCTGTGTGAACCCGAAAGATTTCATGGGTCACACTCCTCTGGTAATTCACCAGGTAGTTCTTCACCTTCACCTAATTTTAACAGAGCAGTGAGTGAAAGGTTATGCATTGAAGAAGTGGGAGTCAACCTTGAACTTTGTGTTCATGCCCATAGACACAATGTAGATCTTATCATGAAAGCTTCTCTTAAAATAAATTGTTCCCTTGGTATAAGTTCATCTTATATCCGGGATTTGGTCTTTTGCAATCGTGGTTTTGACCATATTGTTCTTCTTTGATCCCATTTCTTGGACAAGATTAATTACTTGCCTTCTACAAATGATTTCACCTGTCCAACCTCTATTCTGCTCTACCTTTGAATATACCATCTGGTACCTCGAGAATATCACGGAACTACATAACTTTTTATGAGTTCTTCATCAACTATTATTCTCGCCGTTTCCAATTTTCCACGCGTTCTGAGTTGTAAAACACTCAAGGACACCGATTACTGGATCGAGTCCGCGTCGCGATTAAACAACTCTTAGTAATATTCTTTACTTGTGAGTTTGTACTCGATCACGTCATTCCTAGCCTGATCAGCTATATCATTATCATGCTGACTTTAACTGTGCTACCTGGTCCTTATTCCTGGAGCACAACTTTCGATGATGATCTAGGCTTACGTCGATCTTCCTTGTCCATTCGCTTCACCTTGAAGAGCAAGCTTGATTCCGAGTTGGTGCCGTATCCATGGTTCGAGTGACCTTTCGTTGCATCAGTCCTTTTGCTTGATGTAGTTGCTGTTCGATTGCTTCTTCGTGAAGCCTCTCGACAAAATTTGTCATGATCATCATCAACATTCTGAGCTCTTCCAGGATATCAATTGCATTCATGATGAGAAATACCATCCTTGCCCTTGATGATTTGTGTTATCATCGACCACTTTATTGCCTTTCGTTCAAAACAAACTTGTTCGTGTTTCGCGTTATACCTTGAGATCCTTGATATCTAGCATTTGTTCTTTACCTTGGAGTATTACCATCTTTTATGTCAAGAATGTTGTGAGAATTTCACCACCTCTTAAGAATTCTTGATACAGGTGATACTTCTTGCCATATCCGTTCATTCCTTGGTCCCTGTGTTGTTTCTAACCAGAAAACCGACAATTGAACTATGATGTGCGGCTTCAAAACTTCTAGCAAACCTATTGCTTTGAAATTAATGGTCGATAAGTCATTTTAGACCATTGGTTATCGAATCACCATTCTAACATTGATCATGCTACCTAAGCCCATATTTCGGGTGCACCTTTCAACCAATGTTTAACTGTGTATGTTTTCCTCGAGCATACCTCATTATATCATTTGATCTGACAAATGTTATCTCCTTGTTCACATAAGTGTGGAAATTCATCTTTTGAAAATCTCAGTGAATTGTCGCTGAGTTCATCAGCCACCTCCTCATCCTCTCCTTGGTTTAATGATGAACTCTTGTGTCGGAACTCGCTCCCATAGTTCATTTCCCGAGAATCTTACATTGTGAGCTCGTCAAATTTGTGTTGCACCTTGTCTTCTCAGTCATCCTAATTCTGAGGTATCCTGACACCAGTCATATCTGAATCTCGGTCAGATATGATGGGTGGCACATATTTTCAAGAGTTATAATATTGGTCCTTATATGACCCGGTAAGGTGATGTCATGCCTAGCACACCTGGTCGGAGGACCTAGTGTTATGGTTTCCTCTTTAGCAAGGTTAACCATTCTTCCATGAGGAAATTGTAAGACTTATTCTATAAGTTATTCCTAATAAGTCCTTTGTGTATCCAGAGTCCGACCTTTGCTTGAAAACCATGTCAATGCTATATCGAAGCATGTCTGTGGTACTCTGATATTCAATAAGAACATTTGAAGCACAATGCTAAATTTTGTTTATCAATTATCCAAACACCGTTGTATGGGTAATGGCATGAAATTTCTCTCCCCTCACCTAAAGTTTTTTCTACGTTATATCATGTCATGGTTATCATGCTCTGCTTGTCGTTGGGAAGGATATACCCCTGAAAATGTGTTTGGGCACATTTTCTTTTCCACTGTTCTGTTTAATCTGATAATCGCCATTTCCTTTCCATTGCTTTGTTTAATCTTTCTTATAACCTGACTTAACTAAGCAGTTATACTCTCGTGCTTATATAAGCACCTCGGTGTACAATTATGTCAGCAAGACCCTGTTACTATTGTTGATGACATTCTGGTAGCCATCGATGGACGAGAACTTTGCCTATTGGTCTGCCTCGTTCAACGAGCAGGAAAATGGTTCTCTTCGTCCCTCGCCCTTGGTACCGACGTTGTTGCCGACATAACTGACATCCTACCCTCTGTCATGCCTTGCTATCATGACGTGCAAGATGTCACCGCTCCTTCTACTTTTACTTTTAACCCCCATGGTGGGCCCATAACCCATAGTTCCACAGGATTGAAACCTGACTCTCCTATACACCCCTGTTTCTAAAGTTATTCCTCACGCTTGGCTTTGTATGAAAGATCACGAGCGACCTTCCTAGTGATCTATTCTGGTATCATGCGCATACTTATTATCCTTGCTCTCGACCCCTTCCACACTTTGTTTCAGACATCGAATAATTGTCTATCCATTTGAAACTTCTTATTGTACCTTCTTACTTTCCTCCCAACGTGTTTTATTAGTTCAACTCAAGAGATAATCATGTGCTCATTCATGGGATAACCCCCAGATGATTAACCCTTATATCATCCTATCGTTGTCCAGCTGCCCCTCACCTATTTGTAAGTACGATGAAGACCCCGAAGAAAGGATGACGACTTCATCAGGATGACCGGAAGTAGATAAATGAGAACGTCAATGTAATGGGTCAACCTCTTCGAGAAGAGCAACCAACACCGAGAAAACCAGTTAGAATTTCGTAACCACATCCCATCCCCCTTACTTCCACTCCTAAATCACGGGACGAGATTTCTTGTAGTGGAGGAGAATTGTGACGCCCGGATAATTAAGCTACAGCAACCCTCTGCTAATGATGCCACGTCACTTCGATTACTGTTACTAATCTCGCGTTAGTTCGAAACCGATTCAAATTCAAATTCAAAATTCAAGCAGACAATAAAACTTTTCAAATATTAAAACTAAAATGTTCGGAGTGAATTTAGGTGCTAACTTGGTATTAAAAAAACTAAAATAAAACAAAAAAAACAATAGAACAAAACAAAAGACCTAAGCTAGTGGGCACTTTTGGCCCATCTAGCAACTTACCCAGGTCAGCCCATCTCTCCCTCCGTCAACCTGTAGCAAGGGCATCGTGGAGCACACCCACAGAAGCCATGCCGTAGTGGCGCACATCCGCGCCCCCCTCGCCCTACTTAACATCATCAGGCTCCCTCCCTCGACCCCCTCCTAACCCTAGCAACAACCACTCCCTCACTCACTTCCTGTCACTCTCTCCCGAATGCCTCTGGCGCCGCGGCGCTGTCGATCCCGCGGCCTCCATCCACCCCGCGCCTCACGGAGACGTCCCGAAGGACCACCGTCATCGTCCACGTCGGCTCCGCCCATCGGCTCAAGCCGAGGCCCTCTCCATCAACGCGATCGAACCCTCCTTCAACCTCTGTCGCCGGTCGTCTTCGTCAAAACCGCCACTCAAGCGCCGCCCCGTCCACCCCGAGCATGCCCTGACCTCCCCGGGGTGAGCCACCATCATCCCCGACTTTTCCCCCTCGCCCCTGTCGCCGAAGCCCCCGCCGTAGGCCGCCTCCGCCCACCGCACGCCCGTGCACCTCACCCGAGCACCACGCCCAACTGCCTCCTGGACGCGCTGTCGTCGTGCTCCGACCGCTTGGACAGCCCAGAGCTCGTGCGTGGCCTCGCCCAGCCTCCTGCACTCTGTCACCGCTGCTTCTGTGTTCTGCTGCTAACACTGCTGCTGCCTCCTCTTCCCTGCTGCTCACGTCGCGCGCCGTGCTCGCGCATCGCTGCCGGCTGCGACCCAGCCGCCCCTGGCCTCGCCGCGCCCGCGCTCCCCCTACTGCTCATCGTAGTTGCCGCTGCCGCTTCTGCTGTCGTGGCCAGCCCCTGCCTCGAGCAGGCAGGCCCCCAGTTCGGTTCTGTCCCTGCTAGATCGGGTCGGCACTTAATGATTGGGGATTAGCCCCCTGTTAAGTTATTTTTTAGTTTGTGTTTAGTTAAACTGCTTAACAAAAATATTTTCATGTACACTGACACGTGGGCCGCCCTCTAATAACCCCTAAATTAGGAATTAACTAAACATTGTTAGAAAACTTCAGAGTATGACAACTAGGCCCCACCTGCCTTATTTGACTAGCCAACAGTCAAACTAGGTTGTTGACTTGGTCAACTGGGCCCTCTGGACCCACCAGTCAGCCTCTCAGTGGGTATACTTTTGGCTACGCTTAGCAAATTCTGTTTTTTAATTTCGGATTAATAATAAATCCAGGAATTTTAGAAAAACTTTATAACTTTAAAAATTAATATAAAATAACCCGTAGCTCGGATGAAAATACTTTGTACATGCAAGTTGCTCAAAATGACGAGACGAATCCGAATACATAGTCTGTTCATCCGCCACACGTCCCTAGAATAGTGAACGTGCAACATTTCACCTCCGGTTCATCTGTCCGAAAACGCAAAACACAGGAAATACTTTCCCGGATGTTTCCCCCCTTCGCCGGTATCACCTACCGCGTTAGGGCACACCTAACACCGCTCGTTGTCATGTCATGCATCGTCATGCATATGTTTGCATTATATTTATTGTTTCTTCCCCCTCTTCTCTCGCTAGACACCGAGACCGACGTCGCTGCTACCCAGTACGACTACGGTGTTGACGACCCCTCCTTCTCGGCTGAGCTTCCAGGCAAGCCCCCCCCCCACCCCCCCGATCACCAGATATCGCCTATTCCTTCTCTTTACTGCTTGCATTAGAGTAGTGTAGCATGTTACTACTTTCGGTTAATCCTATTCTGCTGCATAGCCTGTCATTGTTGCTACAGTTGTTACCCTTATCTGCAATCCTAAATGCTTAGTATAGGATGCTAGTATTCCATCAGTGGCCCTACATTCCTGTCCGTCTGCCATGCTATACTATCGGGCCGTGATCGCTCGGTAGGTGATCACGGGTATATACTTATATACATGATATATGATACATGTGATGACTAAAGTCGGGCCGGCTCGTAGATTACCCGCAAGTAATTCCAATGTGGGGGCTGAAAGGACAGGTGGTTCCATCCCGGTAGTGGTGGGCCTGGGTTCCTGACGGCCCCCGACTGTTACTTTGTGGTGGAACGACAGGGCAGGTTGAGACCACCTAGGTGAGAGGTGGGCCTGGCCCTGGTCCGTGTCCGTGGTTGCTTCAAAATAACACGCTTAACGAGATCTTGGTATGTGATCTGAGTTTGGTCACTGGCCTATACGCACTAACCAACTACGTGGGAACAGTTATGGGCACTCGACGTCGTGGTACCAACCGAAGCCTTCTTGACGTCAGCGACTGAGCGGCGCGCGCCGGGTTGGACTGGAACGCCTGCTCTTGTATAAGGGAGGCTAGGTCAGCTCACCGGCCGCGTACGCAACATGCAAGTGTGCAATGGGCGATGGGCCCAGACCCCTGCGCGCATAGGATTTAGACTAGTGTGTTGACCTCTCTATTGTGCCTAGGTAGGGCTGCGATTGATCTTTCGAGGCCGGGCATGACCTAGGAAAGTGTGTCCGGCCAAAGGGGATCGAGCGTGTTGGGTAATGTGGTGCACCCCTGCAGGGAAGTTTATCTATTCGAATAATCGTGATCCTCGGTAACAGGACGACCCGGAGATGTACCTTGACCTTATGACAACTAGAACCGGATACTTAATAAAACACACCCTTCCAAGTGCCAGAACCCGGTGATCGCTCTCACACAGGGGGACAAGGGGAGGATCGCCGGGTAGGATTACGCTATGTGATGATACTTGGTGAACTTACCATCTACTCTCTTCTACATGATGCAAGATGGAGGCTGCCAGAAGCATAGTCTTCGACAGGACTAGCTATCCCCCTCTTATTCTGGCATTCTGCAGTTCAGTCCACCGATATTGCCCCTTTATACAGATACCCATGCATATGTAGCGTAGATCCTTGCTTGCGAGTACTTTGGATGAGTACTCGCGGTTGCTTTGCTTCCTTTTTCCCCATTTTCCTCTTCTTCTTGGACGTCGCAACCAGATGTTGGAGCCCAGGAGCTAGACGCCACTTGTCGACGCATTTACTCTGCATAATCAAGGTGCCTACTACTAGATGCGGTCACGACAACGACTGTGAGTAGTTTAGGAGGATCCCAGGCAGGAGGCATGCGCCTCTTTCTATCTGTATCCCAGTTTGTGCTAGCCATCTTATGGCAATTTGTTTAACTTATGTCTGTACTCAGATATTGTTGCTTCCGTTGACTCGCCTATGATCGAGCACGTGTATTCGAGCCCTCGAGGCCCCTGGCTTGTATTATGATGCTTGTATGACTTATTTTATTTTAGAGTTGTGTTGTGATATCTTCCCATGAGTCCCTAATCTTGATCGTACACATTTGCGTGTATGATTAGTGTACGATTGAATCGGGGGCGTCACACTGAGTGATGAGCACGGCAACACGATGTCGTGAAGGGGGCGGTTTGCAATGTCGTCCTGCCGCCGGCAGGACTCGAGGCCTTGTGGTGGTGGTGCTCGCTCCGGGATAGTCCGATCTCAAGCGGAGCGGCGACCAGGGCGGCGCCCTTGGCCGATGCGGTGGTGACCTTCGCCTCCATGGCCAACAGGATGCACGCTTCGGCGGGCAGCCCGGCTTGGTGATGGTTGGTGGCGGTGCCCGTGGATTTGGTACCCGTCCAGATTCATCGTGGCGTGTTTTGTGGCCGGCCTACGGCGCGGAGGGCCCGGTGAGGGGCGTCTGGAAGCCCTCTATCGGCGTTAGGCTGATGTGTTCGTCTTCACGGCGTGGTTCGCATGGATCCAGCCAGCGGCGGGGTCGGGATGGCGCGATTGCCTGTGAAAACCGTGTCAACCTTGGTCATGACAAGCGATGCCGGCACCTTTGGAATTTTCTACTTGTCGAAGGCATCGTCGGTTACAATTGATGTCACCTTGGTCCGGCTGCTCTGGGGGAAACTCTAGATCTGGGAATCCCAGATCGGACCATGGTGGAGCCTTCGGGACCATCCTTCCTCTTGGGGGGCATCGTCTTGGAGCTGGTGATGGTTGGAGGGGACAAGAGGAGGAGCGGTGTTGCTTCAACTGCGACTACAACGACAGGTCTCGGCGGTGTGGCACAGCGGAGCCTTGGCGACGGACGCATATTGATGGACATGCGTAGGTGGTGGCGCTATCCGGCGTCGCGGTGGCATCAACAGCAGTATGGCCTGGCAAGACGAATGTGTTGATCGGTCCTGAAGGTGGGATGGCGGAAGATGGCGGCGTCTGATTCTTATCTCTAGTTGTGAACTTAGCAGATGCTATGATAGTGATAGCACCGCATTTTGCCAATCGGGCAGTTTGATCTAGAGCGTGTGCATGTGTTGCGTGTTGAGAGTCTGCTAGACCGGTTGGTACTCTCGGCTTGTTACCAGATTAGATGGTGTGTATTGACACGCGGCCAAGTCGCATCATCAAGCTTGTAGGTGTAGCGACTATGGTTGTCAGGATGGTGGCTTTGGGTTGATCAATTTACTTGTTTTGCCGGTTCTGGTAAATAATTTAATAAAGAGAAAGGTGTGGTTGCTCCCAGTTGCACCTACACCCGCGTGAATTCAAAATGTAGACAAAACAAACTCGAGAAATTCTGAAATTTTAGTAAAACAATTTAGATCAAATATTTAAGGTTCTTTCAAAATTTCGTCCACAAAAATCATTCGAAGAACCCTAAAAAAAGATCAATGCTCAAAAGTGCACATTGATTTTGAGCACTGGTTTTTTTGTGATGTCTCTTTGAATGATTTTTATGGACAAATTTTTGCAAGAAACTAAAATGTTTGATCTAGATTGATGTCCCAAAATTTAAGAATTTTTTGATTTTGTTTTGTATTACAATCCAACAAATGTTCCAGTTTAGCTAAAAAATCTTCAAATGTAGCAGTAGTTCTAGTTTAAATATTACAATCCAATAAAGTATTCAATTACAATAGTTTACAATTGACTTTAACTAGCACATATGTACTGGTTGTCCCCTTTAATCGTCCAGAGATGCTCAATCAAATCTTTCTTCAGTTGCTCATGAGTTGCTCGATGTCGAATTTGTTGATGCATTTGAACAAACTCGTCAAATGTGGCCGGGTTTTGCTTTGGAAGTTCGATAGGATCACCGATGTTCTCGAATTCAAGAGCTACATCAACATCCTCACCCTCATCCTCCATGATCATGTTGTGCAAGATCATACAACATGTTCATCACCTCCCACAAGCTCTTCGGATCCCATTGTTTAGCAGGTCCACAAACAACTGCAAAACGTGCTTCAAGAACTCAACATCCTTTCTAGCTACTTCTCTTTTTTGGCAAAGTGAAACTTTTTCTGACCAAGTGGGTCGGAGATGGTCTTAATAAAGGTAGCCCACGAAGGATAGATATCGTTAACCAGATAATAGCCCATGTTGTATTCATGCCCATTGACAATATAGTGGCAAGGAGGAGATTTCCCTTCAGTCAGCTAGCAAACAACGGTGATCACTGCAGCACATTGATGTCATTGTGACACCCGGGCATGTCAAATAAAGCGTGTCAAATCCAAATATCCTGTGACGAAACTGCTTCAAGAATGATGGTGGGCTTCTTAACATGACGCTGATATTGCCTTGTAGAGCTTTTGGGCAGTACTTCCATCTCCAATGCATGAAGTCAAGAAATCCGAGCAAACCTAGCCACCAACTAGCTTCAGACATTGCCAAGATCCTCTTGGTGTCTGCGACAGTTGGTTTTCTGAGGTACTGAGTCCAAACACTGAGACCACGAGTAGCAAATCTTACCATGGCATCTCCGCATGTTGTCTCAGACATACATAGGTATTCGTCCCACGAATCAATGGTCGTGCCATATGCAAGCATCCACAGTGCGACCGTGCACTTCTGGTAACCAGAGAGCCCAATCCTTTTCACGGCATCCTTCTTCAAGATGAAGTAGTCATTAAAGGACCGGACGCCATGGTACATATGATCGAAGACATTTTTCGCATTCGAATGCCCCGGCAAAAATTGTCAACGAATAGGGCATCAAGGGCAAAGTAGTCATCCATCAGCGTCAACTGACCGCACGCCCTGTTGCAGTTGAGCACTCGATGACCCTTAATCGGTCAATTGAAGTTGTGAACATGCTCTTCCGCATGGAACGCATCTGCAAGGACCGCATGCATCATCGCCATCTCATACGTGTAGTCCTCATCGTTGGACGATCTGTCGGACAACTCAACATAGTACTCGTATATGTACTCCGTATCCGATCCAATGCTTCAAAAAAGAAGGGACAAAAGATTAGCACAGGAATTTCACTGGACACTTGTCAGGCATGATGAGTACCGTAGGGGTGGATGGTACGTGTGCGGCAAACGATCGAGAGGCAGAGACCGGCGGCGATGGACAAGCGGCGTGGAGCCCGGGTGTAGCGTTGGAGGAGCCGGAGTTGTTGAGTTCCGGCTAAGGTGTGACGGGGCGGCTGGGGTGCTGGAGCGGCGGCGGAGGCAAGAGAGAAAGCGAAAGCAGAGAAAGACGGGAGGATGGAGGCGTGGGGTTTCGGGAACGGTTTAAACATGCGTCCGGACTGGTTGGCTGACCGGTACAGATCCGTGTTAGATGGCTAAACACATCTGAACCGCATAGTACGGATATTTATTTACGGACGTTTTAAAGGTCCACTTTGAAGATGCCCTTCTTGCGGTGAACTCACATCATGTATATCTACGTTAACTCTGAACTTTTCCATTTTTTCCCCTCTGTTCACAAATGTAAGATGTTCTAAAAAAATTAAATCAGATATATATAGATATGTTTTAGCGTGTTTGCTTATTTATTTCACTTAAAGTTGAAATATTCGAAACAAACAGGTTCCTGCGCTGCACGTACACTATTCGATCTTCCTTTACTGTAACAGGAAGGACAGTGTCATCAATTCTTGAAAAACTCGACCACGTGGGAGGGCTTGGCAGTTGAGAGCGGATCTTGATCGACCCGGGCGGCACGTGCAGCATGGTGGCATGGTGAGAAGGATTTTGGTTGGTATGGAAGAGAAGACCACCACCACTTCATCAGCAGCAGAATGCATGGGACCGACGGACAGATCACCAAACTGCGGGCCATTGACCCCAGTAAAACGGTGCGAGTATCTATTTATTTATTTATTTTCTCTAGTACTAGTATTATTAACCCAGAACCGAGCCGATGTTCTCACCGTCACACGCTTGGGTAATTCACGGGGAACTACGATTGGACAGCTGAAGAAGCCTGGCGCTGTCTCTCTCAACATTTCGGGGCCTGGACGTGGACGGACGGAGAGTGCGTCGGCAAGGATACATGAAAAGAACGGTCACTTTTCTCTGGGTGCAAAAATAGCCGCCCGGATGAGTGCACAAGGTAGATCCATCTCGAACAAATGATCAAGTAAAAAAAAAGGTACTAGATCTATCTCGAGAGGAAGTTTTGGGCCCAACACGTATGGGCTTCCATGTGCTTCACCAAAAACTGCCGCGTTTCCCGCATGGAACACGTGGGTTGGTTGGAACCGCCGATGGCTAAGAGCATGCATGGTCCTGCTGCCGTGCTACGATCGACCTGGCTGGCTCGTGTGCTCTGCTCGATATGGAACTCTTCTCCCGCCCCTCCTTCCTTCAACTCGTGCTAGCACGGAGTGAAGTCTGATTTAAACCTTAAAATTATAGTGTCCGTCAAAAACGAATTCTCATCTTTCAATCCCTAAAGTCTATACCCTGTTGTATTAAAAAAAAAGTCTATACCCTGTTCTATTTAAGGGGACTGATCTGCGCCGGCGCACCGGTCCAAATTTGGGCCGGTCAGCCCGCAGCCGTCAGATCTGCTCTTAGTCATCTTGTTCCTCCCTCCCTCGATCTCTTCATTCGTTTCCCACCTGCTAGCGCACCAGATCCGCACGAACAGCGCGCGTCATAGAACCGCCTCCCCTCCCTTCCGACCACCCCCAACGTCGATGACCTCGCCGGCTCGCCGCCGCTCGCCATCCTTGTTCCTGAAAAGCTGCAGTTCCAGGAGTCCGCCCATGGTTGCAGCAAAAAATCCCACGCTGGTGGAAGCTTCCATGGTTGCCTGTTGCAGCAAAAAAAAAACGTGCGTCGTCGTCGCCGCGACCCTCGCCGTCGTTGCCGGTGACCCTCACCGGTGCCTAGTTGCAGCAAAAACAAATCGTGCGTCATCCCCGTCGGCCACACTTCATTGTCATGGTTTGTAGCAAAAATGATCGCTGGTAGTAGCAAAATCAACGACGGTTATAACAAAAAAATCGTCATATGTCGTCTCGCCATGACTGTTTGTAGCAAAAAAAGATGCAGGTTGTAGCACTGATGCTCGTCGGTTGTAGCAAAAAAATTCCATGGTCGCAACCTCGACGTCCACTCGTTCCAGCAATTTTGCGTCGAGAGGTTGTAGCACCGAGGCTCGTCGGTTGTAGCAAAAAATCACCATGGTTGTAACCTCGGCGTCGGTCGGTTCCAAGAAAATTGCGACGAGGGGTGTAGTCCCCATCATGGACGGTTGCAGCTCCGAGGCAGAGCTCCGATGGCGTGAATCAGAAGTGGATCTGGCCGAGGGCGGCCGGATCGGTCGATTCCTGTGGCGACGGCGTCCTGGGAGGCCTCCGGACGGCGACAATTGACCATGGCAGCGGGGCCTGAAAAGGAGGCAGAGAAAGGAGAGGCGGAGACGAGCGACCAGAGAAGAGAAAAAGAAGGAAGAAGACGCGTGTAGGCGGGCCCCCCATCCTACGTGTCGCTAGCCGAGTCGCTGGATGCGTTCGCGCGTGGACAGGACCGCCCAAAAGGTTCGTCCGGCACACCGTCGTGAAACGTTTCCCTCTATCTAATCCTGGACGTTTTTAACCTTGTTACCCTTTTAGGAATGGATTTGCTGACGTGGCAGAGAGAGACCGGGATTGCTGACTTATTTAAAGGAAAAATGATGTGAGTGCATGCATGCATGCATGTGCGTGGTAGCGTAGGCGCAAAAAGGAAAAACAAAACGCATGTACGCATACGCATTGGCCGGGTTACAAGCTCCAAGCTGGCGACGTCGCGGCGCTCGCCGACTTCCGACTCGCCGCCGACCGTTCCGGCGCGCTCGGGAGCTGGAACTGTCTGCTAGTCCATCCCATGCACCGGAGAGATAACAATCCTGCCGCTCGCCAAGCTGGTGCTCCAGGCCTGTCCGGAGCAGATGCAATCCCACCGTGTGCCAGACTCGACGGCTTCCGCGTGCTCAGTCAGTCAGCCTCAAGGGAGCCACTTCTCCGCCGCCGTCCTGGACCTCTCACACCTCGTCGGGCTGAAGCTGCCTCTTCCTCTCGCGCAACGCGCTCTTCGACGGGATCCCGCCATGCGAGCCCACTGTTGTACACCACTTCCTGCACTGGCGAGCTGTCGGGCGTCTCGTCGGCTCCTGGATGGCTAGATGGCCCAGTCTATTGCGTGTCGCGCCGGTCACCGGTGGCCGGAGCATGAGCACACCTCTTCGTTGGGGCTTGAAACGAACCGAAGCAAACAACCCCGTGGCCATGGACGATGTTTGGTTTCCGTTTACAGACAGTGTCAAGCCATGACGGGAACGACGACGTCGACGAGATGGTCGGGGCAAGGCACGGCCTGCAACAAGGAGGCGTTTTTCTTCTGTGTATTTTCCATCAAATATATAGAGCTATGTCTATTGAGTTAACGCGCAAGATCATTCGCACGGGCGGTTGGCAGCTGCTGCTGTTGAGGCTTGCAGTCTAATCCGAAAGGCACATTTTTTATCTTTGTTTTCTCTTTCTAACTTTTGCTGACAAGTGGACCCCACCCACTGGTGGGACTTATCCTACCATCCCAGGTTTTGTTGGTGCCACCTAGGAAATCCATGTTTGGATAGTATCACAAGGTTAAAAACAACTGGGATTAGAAAAGGACAGGGTACAAACTTCAGGGATTTAGGGTGTGTTTGGTTTCGGAACCAAGTGAAATGTCATGGAACCGTTCCATTCCTAAAGAACGGAATGATTCCATCTCGGCGTTTAGCTAGAAGAGAATGAGATAGGATGGAATGGTTCCCAGGGATAGAACGCCAATGAATCTGAAGTCTGAACTAACAACTGCGCAGTTTATCTGAACTTGCTGCTGCCTACAACGCCAACACCATCCTTGAGCAAGCACCGACCGACAAAGCACGGTGACCATGCTAGTCAAGAGGAGGACGCCGGAGGCCGGAGCTCGCTCGGCTTCCTCCCACCCCCATCCATCCCGCCTCACGACGACGCCGGGCGGATCTGCGTCCTTGTATGCCGCAACGCCGACCAGCTGGATGTGACGCTTCGCAGCGAGCGGTTCTCGAGTCTCGACGTCGCACGCATCAGAGCCCTGGCCGGGCGCGTGCTCAGCGTGGCGCCGGATGGATGCGACGCCCCGACGCCGCACGACGGCGACTCCGGTGACGCGTGCTCAAGCGCGACGCCAGCCTGGATGCGGCGCCCCGACGCCAAGACGATCGCGCGTCCCGGCGACGCGTGCTCAAGCGCGACGGCCGGCTGGATGGGACGCGCCCGGCAGCTCGTGCTGGATGCCCCGTGGTTATTGGTGGCTGCGGCTCCTTGCTGCTGTAGCGGGGGAGGAAGGAGGTCGTGGGAGTGGGCGGTTCCGCGTGGTCCGCTTGATTTCGAGAGACCGCTTGGAACGGCATAAACAGTGAATATGTCATTCCCTGGAATCGAGTGGTTCTGGTTCCTTTGACAATCTAAACGCAGGAATGGGGTCTGGGAACGGAACCGACCCGTGCCGTTCCACTTGGTGACAGAAACCAAACACATCCTAGAGGTGAGGATTCATTCTAGACGAATCCTACAACTTCAAAGTTTAAATTAGACTTTACTCTGCTAGCACGTCTGTCTAAACTAGTTGTGCTATAGTGCTACGAAATATCCCAAGGCCACTAATAACAGCTCACATGGACAGACCACTGTTCATGCATTTGAACAAAGTATATCCCCACTGCATTTTTTGAAACGAGGCAAAAGATTTGCCATTTTCATTGATTAAGCAGAAGAGAGTTGCCCGGTTAATTAGAGGAAAACCGGACAATAACCTAGATTACAACCCCACGGGGCACACATAGACGACCTGGCCACAAACGCCAAACAATTGACCGAAGCGTCAAGGACTTGACATCTCCGATTTTGCTAAAGAGCATCACATGAGAAAGTTGCACGCCTCGCACCAACCTAGTCCAACGCAACACCCGGAGAGCACCGCCTGCTGAAAACCACCCTCATGGAGTCATCGTTTCCGCAATGGCGCCGCCGACCGCAGCTCCAGCTTCTCACCATCGTCGTCGCCACACGAGTCGCAACACCAAACCACCTACATCACCGGACGGACACCAGCCGACCGCAATGTTGTGCACGCCCAGCCGTCGGAAGCACCAAAGGACCAAAGATCTTCAAGACGGCGCCCTAAAGAGGGAAAACGACGCTGAAGACGACGACGCCGCCCGACCCTACAACAGAATCTTGGCTTTCGCCTGAAGATCTTGATCCGGAGATGAGGATGCGCAGATCTCCTCGACGACGCCTTCAAGGAGGACAGCGACGCCCAGAGACGTCGTCGCCGCCGGCCGGCAAGCACAGGCTAGGCTTTCACCCGGAGTAGCACAACCACCACTCCCACGCAGTACCTCCACTGGTCCATGCACCCCAATGCAGCGAGCACGCAACGCTGCGCAGGCCACCTCCTTTCTCGTCGCCGACAAACGCAGGCGAGCCAGAACAGACCAATCCCAGTCAGATCTGGCACCCACACCCGCTGCACCGCCGTGAGCCGCCCACAGCCACCGCAAATCACCTGAGCCGGAGGGGAGGGCTGCCACCCCGCCCCTGATCCGCCAGGCCGAGCCGCCGGACGGCCACTCGAAGCCCTCCACATCGAGCCGACGAGCCGGATCCAGCCGCAGCCGGCCAGATCCACAGCCGCCACCTCCAGCGCACGCAACACGTTGAGACGGCAGGAGCCGAGCAGCATCAAGGAGTGCGTGAAGCCGACGCGACTCGACGCCCAGGCAGACCACGACAGCGCCAGAACAGCCACGTAGCGCAGCAGAGAGGAGCCGAGCCTCCCCCACCGCAAGACCCCCAGTCAGGCAGAGAGAAGCCCCGCCGCCGCCGTCCGCCGCGCAGCTTAGCTCGGCGGCGTCGTCCGGCGATGGCGAGGTGAGGGAAGGAGGCGGGGAGGGGTCCGGTGGCGCTGGATTGGGGATTCCGCCCGAGCCGCCTGAGAGGCAACGCGACCCCACTGCATTGTTCCTTGTCTTGACATTGAAGAGTTTCCAAACAAGAAGAATTTTATCTTCTTCTTCTTCTGCTGTTGCCGTAAAGGATCTTATGACCGTAGGGAAGAGATTACAGGAATTTGTTGAAATTTTTGTGCAAATTTTCCTTTTGTCGAACATGCACAAGGGCGTGTATCTTATGTTAAAGAAAAGGAATAAGTATATTTCTCGTCTCTCAACTCTTTTTAAAATATACAAATGGTCCTTTAATTTTAAAACCAGCAAATTTTGGTCCCTTAACTTTTCAAACCGGATAAGTTTAATCCCTCCTAACGCATCGGGTGGTTTTGACCGGAGTATTTAACAAAAAACTACCACAATTCATGGAACTGTGCCTAAAAACTACCACTTTACAAATTTGTGCGAAAAACTACCACTTTTGTTCTAATCCTTGCCTAAAAACTACCAAGTCAGAAAAGTGGCCGATTCAGATTGTTTAAGCGTGATTATAACAGGGCTGGGCCCACCCGTCGGGGCTGAAAAAGTCAACCCCGTTACTTTGAGTGTTAACATGTGGGGCCCACCCGTCAGTTCTTTCTTCTTCCTCTAAAATTCCCCACCGCTCAGACCCGCCCGCGCCACCCGCAGCTTCGTCCAGCCCGTGCCACCGCCGCTCGCTGCCGGCCGGGCGGCCCCGCCACCGCGCCGCCTCTCCTCCTAGCCGAGCCGCCTTCTCGCCTCAACCATGGCGGCCGCCATCGTGCTAAGGTCGCACAACCCATCGCTCGGGCCCGTCCGCGCCACACGTCGCTCTGCCCAGCCCACGCCACCCGCCAAGCTACCCTGCCGGCCGGCGAGCCCCGCCACCTGTGCCACCCTCCCTCCTAGCCGAGCCGCCTGCTCGCCTCGACCATGGGGCCGCCATCGTGCCAAGGCCGCACCACCCACCGCCGGGCCCGCCAGCGCCACCGTCGATCCGCCCAGCCAGCGCCACCGCCGCTCTGCCCATGCCGCCGGTGAGCCCGCCACCCACGCCGCCCTCCCTTCTAGCCGAGCAACCCGCCACCACCATGGCTGTGTCGCGGAGGCGGCCAGCAGCCATGGCCAGCTTCGCCTGAATGGAAGCTCGCGAGGAGGCCAGCTTGGCGGCGGTCGCCGGCGAGCTCGCCCGACGACGCGGAGTCCAGCCAGCGCGGCGGCTAGCTTGCTTGGCGGCAGCTTGCCCACAGCCGGCCTGGCGACACTACGCATACAAAGTGTTTGTAGAAATGTCCCAGTGGACACGTGGGTCCCATCTGTCATAACGGTCAACATAACGGTCAATCTAGCAGGGTTGACTATTATTATCATGTCAATGCTTACGTGTGGGCCAGCCCTGTCATAATCACGCTTAAACGAGTCGAATCGGCCACTTTTCTGACTTGGTAGTTTTTGGGCAAAGATTAAAATAAAAGTGGTAGTTTTCCGCACAAATTTGTAAAGTGGTAGTTTTTAGGCATGGTTCCATGAATTGTGGTAGTTTTTTGTTAAATACTCTTTTGACCGAGTCAGCGTCAAGCGTGGAAGTCCCGGGTGGATCTTCTTCTTCCCTCACATTCTATTTCGGCTAGACGTTTCGTCGAGCAGTTTGCATGCATCAAGCAGCAGGAGAAGGACATGGGCGTGGAGGCGTCCGGCAAGGTGGCTCTGGTCCTTGCCCGCCCACGGGATCGAGGTGGAGGCTGCAGCCGCGTGCATCTGCGACGGTGGCTGCACACACAGGCCCGCTATGGCCTCTCCTTGGTGGTACGAGCTCGAACCTATGCGGAGGTCAAGCCGCCGCGTGCATCCATGCCGCTGGTCACACACACAGCTCCGTGTGATGGCCGACGGACAGGTTCCAGCTGTTGTCGTCGACCGTGGCAACGCCCTTCGACTCGCTTGGCGTGGCCGCTGGCCACCCAGACGGCGTCCGCGTTCGGCACTGCTCCGTGTCGTCTCTGCGTCCGGACCCGACCTCCAGCCATCTCACCGGCCCGCACCGTCGTGCATGTCCGCGACCGCCACCCATGAGTTGATGGGTCCGGTCACCATGCCGCCTAGCTATCACCGGCGAGAAGCTCGTCGCCGTCGCACACCCAGCACATCACGCACGCCACACGCACGAACAGAGCAGCGCAACCTAGCGCGAATGGCAGCAGGTACACAAGAACACATCCTGTAACTACTCAATGGCTCGCAGCAGCCCAGCTACTCCTGGTGGTCCGCGTCATGTACAAGTTCCTTCTGCGGTGGTGCGCGTGTGCGGCCACAAGGAGGACTGAAGGCATGCAGGAGCTTAAGCAAGAAGAAGAGCCGCCGTGGACGGAGCGGAGAAGGACGCCTCCCGAGACGGACTTCGTCGTCGGCGAGCTTCAAGACATCGGCTTCGTCTTCTCTAGCAGACAGCGCCGAGCCGCCGACACACGAACGGTTTAGCGCTTGAAGATGAAGAGCACTAATCAAGCTAATTTTTTTAAAATAATACATATTTTTTATTAAATTGCGCAAATATTACGCTGATAAATTTTTTTTCAAGAATATTAACCAATCGGCCAGCAGCAGGCCGACTGCGCCTAGTCAGCTGTGCTGGCCAATAGCCCAGTCGGCCTGCTGTGGGCCGATAGGCTTGCTATGGGCCGATAGGCCTGCTGCTGGCCGAGTGCTGCATGCATTTTGCTAGCGCATGTTAGACATGTCTATATATTAGCTAGCTATATATTACACAATATTAACGGAGCAACTAATACAATTCACACACCTACAGATATATTACGAATATTTACCGGAGCAACTACAATTACTGACACTCCTAAATACTACACATCCACATATAGTCCGGAATATTACCGGAGCAACTACACATTTTTACGCAACTAATTAGTTGACATCTAAATAAAATGCTCACCGAAACCGGAACCGGAAAATAAAATGCTCACCACGACCACCTAAATATTTACGTTTACTACTCGAGCAAATAATATTCATATAGTCCGAAATATTACCGGAGCATTTTTTCAGCTCATTTGTGGAGGTTGTGGAGGCGGAGGTGGAGGTGGAGGTGGTGGTGGAGGTGAAGCTGCGGGAGTTTGGTGGAGTTTCCGGCTCCGGTTCCGATGATTGAAGGCCGCCGTTCGTCGTTCGCGTGCACGCTTCAAGGGTATATTTCAGCAAACATTTATTTTTCGAAGTTGCGTGCAATTATTGTTATTTGCTCGAGTAGTAAACCTAAATATTTAGGTGGTCGTGGTGAGCATTTTATTTTCCCGTTTCGGTTAGCATTTTATTTAGATGTCAACTAATTGGTTGCGTAAAATGTGTAGTTGTTCGCAATATTTCGGACTATATGAATATTATTTGCTCGAGTAGTAAACGTAAATATTTAGGTGGTCGTGGTGAGCATTTTATTTTCCGGTTCCGGTTTCGGTGAGCATTTTATTTAGATGTCAACTAATTAGTTGCGTAAAAATGTGTAGTTGCTCCGGTAATATTCCGGACTATATGTGGATGTGTAGTATTTAGGAGTGTCAGTAATTGTAGTTGCTCCGGTAAATATTCGTAATATATCTGTAGGTGTGTGAATTGTATTACTTGCTCCGTTAATATTGTGTAATATATAGCTAGCTAATATATAGACATGTCTAACATGCGCTAGCAAAATGCATGTAGCACTCGGCCAGCAGCAGGCCTATCGGCCCACAGCAGGCCGACTGGAGCTGAAATTGTGGCCGACTGGGCTATTGGCCAGCAGCAAGCCGATAGGCCTTCAATCGGCCTGCTGTGGGCTGACTAGGCGCAGTCGGCCTGCTGCTGGCCGATTGGGTAATATTTTTGAAAAAAAAATTATCAGCGTAATATTTGCGCAATTTAATAAAAAATATGTATTATTTAAAAAAAATTAGCACTAATCAAAGTAAGAAAAATTGAGTAGATGTGGTGGGGCCCACACTTGTCAATTCAGTGAAAAACCATTCCATGTCAGTAGGAAACCACCCAAAGCGACACTGGGACTAAATTTATCCGGTTTTGAAAGTTGAGGGATTAAGTTTTACCGGTTTTGAAGTCAAGGGACTATTTGTATACTATCGAAAGAATTAAGGGATGAAAATATACTTTTCCCTAAAGAAAAAGAGGGCAAGATGTCCCACAACACTGCCTCACGGGCAACAAGTCACCAAGTACAACTCACATCGAACTATTCACCAAAAGTTTCATGAAGCTGACACTCTAAAGAAGGCATCAAGATCCCCACGCAGGAGGCCCGCCGAACGCCAAGGCTTACCGTCCTCACTAATGGCCGTAAAGCACCTTTCCCATGGACGGAGTAGCCCAGTCGAAAACAATTGCATTTCGGTGATTCCAAAGCTCCAAAGTAACCAAACAGCCCGTTGTGTAGGTCACGTCGTTTTGTCTGTGTCATGGGCCTACAATAACACCACTCCACAAGAGTATCGTTGGCCCACGGAGCCACTCCACCCCCCCCCCCACCCCCCACCACCACCACCAAGCTTACAACACCCAAGAGTAAACCGACTACGTAAACACACAACTCATCAGAAGATGGTCGATGGTCTCCGCTTGTTGGTCACAAAGGCCATGGCAGGCGAGCCGATCCGTCACGTCCGGCAAGGGTTCTAAATCTAAGGTGTGCTTGGACTTATGCTTCATGGAAATATTCATTGGTCATGATTTGCAGGTTTATAAGACTCGATTCCTTTTATCTTATTTTATCAAAAGGCAACTATACAATTAACAGAACCAAGTTGTGGTTCGGACACGGACTATCTTAGCTCGAGCTCATATGACTCGAGTGAACAGTAAAATCTAAACCAAATAAAAGTGGCAAAAAAACAATGCGCCAAAAATGCTATTTCTAAAGGATTTTGGAGTGTTGATTTTGTTTTTTACAATGACTTTCACGAATGTCATTTCACAATAAAACTTTGCGAGAACTCAAATTGTCAATGTTTGGCACAAATGAAACAGATTTTCTTTTTATAAGTCATTTTTTTCAGATTATACTGCTCATACCGATATGAGCTCGAGCTGAGAAGTGACTTTTTCGATTGTGGTTCCAACTATTTTATTTCAATAATGTTATAGAAATACAAGTGTACGTAGAGTAGAGAAACTGCACAAATGATAGTTTGGATACAACATAGAAACTGTACAAAAGATGCATCCCTGACTCTTTGATATATATGCATGTCTCTCTTCGATCATTTAGGAACTAGGCACGTATACAATTAAGTTTGCAACAACCCCACACATGAAATGGTTTTCTCTAGAAGAGACACGTGACACGGTTGGTATTGCACATTAATTCTTACCTGTCCATGCTCTGAAACGTGACTTGTGTGTTGGCGATGGAGTTAGCCCTCACTTTTCCCTGGTCGTGATAGCATATGTGTGTGATGTGACAGGAGTGATTTCCATAATGTGTAAATTGAAAGCACCTAGAGCATTCCTGGTGTAGTGCAGCTATCAGGAAGTAGCTTGTTGCCTCGTTCCGTGCCAGCTTTCTCATGACAAACACCTTGAAGAAAATCGTAGGGTGACAAGGACTTGAAAATCCCAGTGTTGGAAAGGCAGTCGATTTGAGGCACAAATGTACTCACCCACGATCCTAACTGACCACCCCTTCGAAACACGCTTTATAAAACAACTTCCGCATCAAAATAACAAGAGATCCAAGCACGAGAGGGAGAAAACAACAACAAACAAAAAAGGTCCTGCCTGGCACACAAGCCGGCCCTGCCCTTCCTCTGCTTCAGTCGTGCAAGCACGTCTGCTACACTAGCTATAGCAATCAATAGCCAAATAAGTAATGAAATTACAGCTCGCATGGACGGGCCACTTTTGGTTTGAACAAAGCATGCCACCACTACATGGTTTCCGTGTCTTGACTCTTTGAGATTGAAGAGCTTGGAGGACGTGGGCATAGCCGGTGGTTTGACGCAAGCGCGTGATCAGAACCTAATCAACTGTAGTTCGATCGCTTTATTTAATTTCTAAATTTCGTGAGGACGCTTCTTCTATATCAATAAACCGTGGGTGCTAGTGCCCATGGAGTTTCATTTTTTTTTTTTGAGATTGAAGAGCTTGCAAACAAGTTTTACAAAGTTTTTCTATCTTTTTTCTTCTTCTCTAAAGGGTCTTATGGTCGTAGGGATGAGATTGCAGGAACTCTGCTGGAATTTCTATATGAAGCAGCTCAACGCGCGGGAACTTTAGAAAAATCTGAAATGAGCTTGGACTTATGATTCATGGAAATATTCATTCGTCGTGATTTGCAGATTTCCATGTCTTCCTTTCTTCGCTCTCTTTGTTTTATTTTATCTTATCCAGAGGCAACCATACTGCACGCATGGTCGACTGCTTGTTTGAACAAAACTATGGCGCGGGTAAGTTAAAGCTGGCAAACATTCAACTACTACCTGGCTCTGTTTCTTGAGAGTGAAGAATTTGCAGATAAAGTTTTATCATTCTCTTCTAATATAAAGGGGCGTATGATAGCAGGGGTTGGTCTCAGCAGATCCTCATGTACTTTGTGTGTACTCCATGTCGTGTCGGCTGGTGTGTGTTGTGTTCTTTTGTACTTGATTTTGTCTATGGCAGTTTGCTTTATTTATAAAGCGGGACATCTTCTTCCGTATGATAGCAGGTGTGAGATTGCAGGAACTTGTTCAAAATTTCTACTTGAAATAGCTCAAACAGACACGAACTTTAGAAAATCTAAGATGAGCTTGGACCTATGATTCATGAAACGGGGTTACTAAGTTTTAGTCAACTGAGACCTAATGAAGTCACAGACTCGCAGTCAATGCTATATTCATGAGATCTTAGAAAACACATGTCTCCGCAAAGTTGTAAGACTATGTATGGGGACTGACGTCTGCCCAGTGCTGAAAGTCCAAGGAAGTTGGTGCTCTCGACGAAAGTACGGGGAAGATGCAATTTTAGGGAAGAGGTGTTGGGGAACGCAGTAATTTCAAAAAAAAATCTACGATCACACAAGATATATCTAGGTGATGCATAGCAATGAGAGGAGAGAGTGTTGTCCACGTGCCCTTGTAGACCGAAAGCGGAAGTGTTAACTAACGCGGTTGACGTAGTCGAACGTCTTCGCGATCCAACCGATCAAGTACCGAACGCACGACACCTCCGCGATCTGCACACGTTCAGCTCGGTGACGTCCCTCGAACTCTAGATCCAGCTGAGGCCGAGGGAGAGTTCCTCAGCACGACGGCGTGGTGACGGTGATGATGAAGTTACTGGCGCAGTGCTTCGCCTAAGCACTACGATGATATGACCGAGGTGTAAAACTGCGGAGGGGGCACCGCACACGGCTAAGAGATTGTCTGTTGTGCTATTGGGGTGCCCCCTGGCCACGTATATAAAGGAGGGAGGGAGAGAGGAGGCCAGCCAGGTTTGGGCGCGCTGTTGGGAACGTAGTAATTTCAAAAAAAATCCTAAGCACATGCAGTATCATGGTGATGCATAGCAACAAGAGGGGAGAGTATTGTCAACGTACCCTCATAGACCGTAAGCGGAAGCGTTATGACAACGCGGTTGCTGTAGTCATACGTCTTCACGATTGACCGATCCTAGTACTGAACGTACGGCACCTCCGCGATCTACACACGGTCAGCTTGGTGACGTCCCACGAACTCACGATCCAGCAGAGTGTCGAGGGAGAGCTTCGTCAGCACGACGACATGATGACGATGATGATGAAGCTACCGGCGCAGGGCTTCGCCTAAGCACTGCAACGATATGATCGAGGTGGAATATGGTGGAGGGGGGCACCGCACACGGCTTGGAACAATCAACTTGTGTGTCCTAGGGGTGCCCCCTGCCCCCGTATATAAAGGAGCAAGGGGGGAGGCCGGCCGGCCTTGGGGCGCGCCAAGGAGAGGGGGGAGTCCTCCTCCTAGTGGGAGTAGGACTCCCTTTTCCTAGTCCAACTAGGAAGGAGGAAGGGGGAAGGAACGAGAGGGAGAGAGGAAGGAAAGAGGGAGCGCCGCCCCCCTCCTTGCCCAATTCGGACTCCCAGGGGGGAGCGGCCAGCCCTAGGCCCTCTTCTCTCTCCCTCCTACAAGGCCCATGTTGGCCCATTAGTTCTCCCGGCGGTTCCGATAACCCCCCGGCACTCCGATAAATATCCGGTGACCCCCGGAACTCATCCGGTGTCCGAATATAGTCGTCCAATATATCAATCTTTATGTCTCGGCCATTTCGAGACTCCTCTTCATGTCCGTGATCACATCCAGGACTTCGAACTATCTTCGGTACATCAAAACACATAAACTCATAATACCGATCGTCATCGAACGTTAAGCCTGCGGACCCTGCGGGTTCGAGAACTATGTAGACATGACCGAGACATGTGTCCGGTCAATAACCAATAGCGGAACCTGGATGCTCATATTGGCTCCTACATATTCTACGAAGATCTTTATCGGTCAAACCGCATAACAACATACGTTGTTCCCTTTGTCATCGATATGTTACTTGCCCGAGATTCGATCGTCGGTGTCTCAATACCTAGTTCAATCTCGTTACCGGCAAGTCTCTTTACTCGTTCCCTAATGCATCATCCCGCAACTGACTCATTAGTCACATTGCTTGCAAGGCTTATAGTGATGTGCATTACCGAGAGGGCCCAGAGATACCTCTCCCACAATCGGAGTGACGAATCCTAATCTCGATCTATGCCAACTCAAGAAGTACCATCGGAGACACCTATAGAGCACCTTTATAATCCCCCAGTTATGTTGTGACATTTGGTAGCACACAAAGTGTTCCTCCGGTATTCGGGAGTTGCACAATCTCATAGTCATAGGAACATGTATAAGTCATGAAGAAAGCAATAGCAATATACCAAACGATCAAATGCTAAGCTAACGGAATGGATCAAGTCAATCACATCATTCTCTAATGATGTGACCCCGTTAATCAAATGACAACTCATGTTTATGGCTAGGAAACTTAACCATCTTTGATTCAACGAGCTAGTCAAGTAGAGGCATACTAGTGACACTCTGTTTGTCTATGTATCCACACATGTACTAAGTTTCTGGTTAATACAATTCTATCATGAATAATAAACATTTATCATGAAATAAGGAAATAAATAATAACTTTATTATTGCCTCTAGGGCATATTTCCTTCAGTCTCCCACTTGCACTAGAGTCAATAATCTAGTTCACATCGCCATGTGATTTAACACCAATAGTTCACATCACCATGTGATTAACACCCATAGTTCACATCGCCATGTGACCAACACTCAAAGGGTTTACTAAAGTCAGTAATCTTAGTTCACGTCGCCATGTGATTAACACCCAAAGAGTACTAAGGTGTGACAATGTTTTGCTTGTGAGAGAAGTTTAGTCAACGGGTCTGCCATATTCAGATCCGTATGTATTTTGCAAAGTTCTATGTCAACAATGTTCTGCACGGAGCTACTCTAGCTAATTGCTCCCACTTTCAATATGTATCCAGATTGAGACTTAGAGTCATCTGGATCAGTGTCAAAACTTACATCAACGTAACCCTTTATGATGAACCCTTTGTCACCTCCATAATCGAGAAACATATCCTTATTCCAGTAAGGATAATTTTGACCGATGTCCAGTGATCTACTCCTAGATCACTATTGTACTCCCTTGCCAAACTCAGTGTAGGTTATACAATAGATCTGGTACACAACATGGCATACTTTATAGAACCTATGGCTGAGGCATAGGGAATGACTTTCATTCTCTTTCTATCTTCTGTCGTGGTCGGGCTTTGAGTCTTATTCAATTTCACACCTTGTAACACAGGCAAGAACTCTTTCTTTGACTGTTCCATTTCGAACTACTTCAAAATCTTATCAAGGTATGTACTCATTGAAAAAACTTATCAAGTGTCTTGATCTATCTCTATAGATCTTGATGCTCAACATGTAAGCAGCTTCACCGAGGTCTTTCTTTGAAAAACTCCTTTCAAATACTCATTTATGCTTTCCAAAAATCTCTACATTATTTCCGATAAACAATATGTCATTCACATATACTTATCAGAAATGATGTAGTGCTCCCACTCACTTTCTTGTAAATACAGGCTTCACCGCAAGTCTGTATAAAACTATATGCTTTGATCAACTCATTAAAGCGTATATTCCAACTCCGAGATGCTTGCACCAGTCCATAGATGGATCGCTGGAACTTGCACATTTTGTTAGCACCTTTAGGATTGACAAAACCTTATGGTTGCATCGTACACAAATCTTCTTTAAGAAATCCATTAAGGAATGTAGTTTTGACATCCATTTGCCAGATTTCATAAAATGTGGCAATTTGCTAACATGATTCGGACAGACTTAAGCATCGCTACGAGTGAGAAAATCTCATCATAGTCAACACCTTGAACTTTGTCAAAAACCTTTTTCGACAAGTCTCGCTTTGTAGATAGTAACACTATTATTAGTGTCCGTCTTCCTCTTGAAGATCCATTTATTTTCTATGGCTTGCCGATCATCGAGCAAGTCAACCAAAGTCCACACTTTGTTCTCATACATGGATCCCATTTCAGATTTCATGGCCTCAAGACATTTCGCAGAATCTGGGCTCATCATCGCTTCCTCATAGTTCGTAGGTTCGTCGTGGTCAAGTAACATGACCTCCAGAATAGGATTGCCGTACCACTCTGGTGCGGATCTCACTCTAGTTGACCTACGAGATTCGATAGTAACTTAATCTAAAGTTACATAATCATCATCATTAGCTTCCTCACTAATTGGTGTTGGAGTCACAGGAACAGATTTCTGTGATGAACTACTTTCCAATAAGGGAGCAGGTACAGTTACCTCATCAAGTTCTACTTTCCTCCCACTCACTTCTTTCGAGAGAAACTCCTTCTCTAGAAAGGATCCATTCTTAGCAACGAATGTCTTGCCTTCGGATCTGTGATAGAAGGTGCACCCAACTGTCTCCTTTGGGTATCCTATGAAGACACATTTCTTCGATTTGGGTTTGAGCTTATCAGGATGAAACTTTTTCACATAAGCATCGCAACCCCAAACTTTAAGAAACGACAACTTTGGTTTCTTGCCAAACCACAGTTCATAAGGTGCCGTCTCAACGGATTTAGATGGTGCCCTATTTAACGTGAATGTAGCCGTCTCTAAAGCATAACCCCAAAACGATAGCGGTAAATCAGTAAGAGACATCATAGATCGCACCATATATATCTAGTAAAGTACGATTACGACGTTCGGACACACCATTACGCTGTAGTGTTCCGGGTGGCATGAGTTGCGAAACTATTCCGCATTGTTTCAAATGAAGATCAAACTCGTAACTCAAATATTCTCCTCCATGATCAGATCGTATAAACTTTATTTTCTTGTTATGATGATTTTCCACTCCACTCTGAAATCCTTTGAACTTTTCAAATGTTTCAGACTTATGTTTCATCAAGTAGATATACCCATATCTGCTCAAATCATCTATGAAGGTGAGAAAATAACAATACCCTCCGCGAGCCTCAACATTCATCGGACCACATACATCAGTATGTATGATTTCCAATAAATCTGTTGCTCTCTCCGTTGTTACGGAGAACGGGGTTTTAGTCATCTTGCCCATGAGGCATGGTTCGCAAGTACCAAGTCATTCATAATCAAGTGATTCCAAAAGTCCATCAGAATGGAGTTTCTTCATGCGCTTTACACCAATATGACCTAAACGGCAGTGCCACAAATAAGTTGCACTATCATTATCAACTCTGCATCTTTTGGCTTCAATATTATGAATATGTGTATCACTACTATCGAGATTCAACATAAATAGACCACTCTTCAAGGGTGCATGACCATAAAAGATATTACTCATATAAATAGAACAACCATTATTCTCTTATTTAAATGAATAACCGTCTCGCATCAAACAAGATCCAGATATAATGTTCATGCTCAATGCTGGCACCGAATAACAATTATTCAGGTCAAAAACTAATCCCGAAGGTACATGTAGAGGTAGTGTGCCGACCGTGATCAACCCGACTTTGGAACCATTTCCCACGCGCATCGTCACCTCGTCCTTAGCCAATCTTCGCTTAATACGTAGTCCCTGTTTCGAGTTGAAAATATTAGCAATGAACCAAGATCAAATACCTGTGTGCTACTGCAAGCATTAGTAAGGTACACATCAATAACATGTATATCACATATACCTTTGTTCACCTTGCCATCCTTATTATCCGCCAAATACTTGGGACAGTTCCGCTTCCAGTGACCAGTCCCTTTGCAGTTGAAGCACTCTGTCTCTGGCTTAGGTCCAGACTTGGGCTTCTTCACTTGAGCAGCTACTTGCTTGCCGTTCTTCTTGAAGTTCCCCTTCTTCCCTTTACCCCTTTCCTTAAAACTGGTGGTCTTGTTGACCATCAACACTTGATGCTCCTTCTTGATTTCTACCTCTGCAGCCTTTAGCATTGCGAAGAGCTCGGGAATTGTCTTATCCATCCCTTGCATATTATAGTTCATCACGAAGCTCTTGTAGCTTGGTGGCAGAGATTGAAGAATTCTGTCCATGACACTATCATCAGGAAGATTAACTCCCAGTTGAATCAAGTGATTGTTATACCCAAACATTTTTAGTATATGCTCACTGACAGAACTATTCTCCTCCATCTTGAAGCTGTAGAACTTATTGGAGACTTCATATCTCTTAATCCGGGCATTTGCTTGAAATATTAACTTCAACTCCTGGAACATCTCATATGCTCCATGACGTTCAAAATGTCGTTGAAGTCCCGGTTCTAAGCCGTAAAGCATGGCACATTGAACTATCGAGTAGTCATCAGCTTTGCTCTGCCAGACATTCATAACATCTGGCGTTGCTCCTGCAGCGGGTTTGGCACCTAGCGTACCATGATGTCTCTCTTATCAAATTACCACTATCGTTCATGGGTTAGGCATTAGAGACAACCACACTCACTTAAATAGGGCACCACGTAATTCCGTTGAGACGACACCGTTTGGAGAAACCTAAGTTGTCGTTTCTTAAAAGTTTGGGGCTGCGACGCTTATGTGGAAAAGTTTCAGGTTGATAAGCTCGAACCCAAAGCGGACAAAATGCATCTTCATAGGACACCCAAAACAGTTGGGTATACCTCCTAATTCAGATCCGGAAGCAATAGGGATTGTTTCTTGAATCGGGTCCTTTCTCGAGGAAAAGTTCATCTCGGAAAGTTGAGTGGGAGGATGGTGGAGACTTGATGAGGTTATTGAACCGTCACTTCAACTAGTGTGTAGCAGGGCACGGGAAGTTGTTCCGTGGCACCTACACCAATTGAAGTAGAAGCTTATGACGAGTGATCATGAAACTTGGATCAAGTCACTAACGTACCTCGTAGGGTGACAAGGATGCGTACCACATCGAGTGGCACAAGAATCCTGTCTTGAAGGTCATGTTGCTAGACAACAATGAACCCACGAGCTATGGAGAAGCGATGGTGGGCCTAAATTCGACAAATGGTTAGAATCCATGAAATCCGAGATAGTATCCATATATCGTAACAAAGCATGGACTTTGGTGGACTTGCCCGATGATCGGCATGCCATTGAGATAAATGGATCTTTAAGAAGAAGATGACGTGGACGGTAATGTCACCGACTATGAAGCTCGGCTTGTGGCGAAGAGTTTTCACAAGTTCAAGGAGTTGACTACGATGAGATTCTCTCATTCAGTAGCGATGCTTAAGTCCGTCGGAATCATGTTAGCATAAGCTGCATTTATGAAATCTGGCGATGGATGTCAAAATGAGTTTCCTTACCGGCCAGTAAGGAAAGGTTGTATGTGATACAATCGAAAAGTTTTGTCGATCCTAAGGATGCTAAAGGTATGTTGGCTCCGAGATCCTTTCTAAGGACTGGAGTAAGCATCTCGGAGTTGGAATGTGTGCTTTGATGAGATGATCAAAGATTTTGGGTGTATACAAAGTTTATGAGAAACTTGTATTTCCAAAGAAGTGAGTGGGAGCACTATAGAATTTTGATGAGTATATGTTGTTGACATATTGTTGATCAGAAATGATGTAGAATTTCTGGAAAGCATATAGGGCTACTTGAACATTGAGCATCAAGATCTATAGTGATAGATCAAAAATGCTTAATGGTACTTTCAAATGAGCATATACCTTGACATGATCTTGAAAGTGTTCAAGATGGATCAGTCAAAGAAGGAGTTCTTGCCTGAGATGTAAGGTATGAAGTTAAGAGTTAAAGCTCGACCACGGCAGAAGAGAGAGAAAGGACGAAGGTCGTCCCCTATGCTTTAGACGTAGGCTCTACAAGATGCTATCTTGTGTACCGCACCGGAAGTGTGCCTTGCCATGAGTCACTAAGGGTACAAGAATGATCCAGAATAGATCATTGGACAGCGGTCAAAATTGTCCTTGGAGTAAATAAGGACATGTTTCTCGATTATGGAGGTGATAAAGAGTTCGGCGTAAAGGGTTACGCCGATGTAAGCTTTAACACATATCCGAATGACTCGAGTAGCAAACCGGATCGATAGTGGAGCAACCATTTGGAATAGCTTCAAGTGGAGCGTGTGAGCAGCATTTATAATATGACCTAGAAATTTGCAAAGCACACACGGATCTGAAAGGTTCAGACCGCTGACTAAAACCCGCTGAATAAAACCTCTATCACAAGCAAAACATGATCAAACCTAAGAAATCATTGAGTCTTAATCACATGGTGATGTGAACTAGTTTAAGACACTAGTAGACTCTTTGGATGCTGGTCACATGGCGATGTGACCTATCGTTGTTAATCACATGACGATGTGAACTAGATTATTGACTCTAGTGCAAGTGGGAGACTGTTGGAAATATGCCCTAGAGGCAATAATAAATTAGTTATTATTATTATATTTCCTTGTTCATGATAATCGTTTATTATCCATGCTATAATTGTATTGATAGGAAACTCAAATACATGTGTGGATACATAGACAACACCATGTCCCTAGCAAGCCTCTATTGGCTAGCTCGTTGATCAATAGATGGTTACGGTTTCCTAACCATGGACATTGGATGTCATTGATAACGGATCACATCATTAGGAGAATGATGTGATGGACAAGACCCAATCCTAAGCCTAGCACAAAGATCGTAGTTCGTATGCTAAAGCTTTTCTAATGTCAAGTATCTTTTCCTTAGACCATGAGATTGTGCAACTCCCGGATACCGTAGGAATGCTCTGGGTGTACCAAACGTCACAACATAACTGGGTGACTATAAAGGTGCATTAGGTATCTCCGAAAGTGTCATTGGGTTGGTACGAATCGAGACTGGATTTGTCACTCCGGCCGACGGAGAGGTATCTCTGGGCCCACTCGGTAGGACATCATCATATTGTGCACAATGTGACCAAGGGGTTGATCACGGATGATGTGTTACGGAACGAGTAAAGAGACTTGCGAAACGAGATTGAACTAGGTATCGGGATACCGACGATCGAATCTCGGGCAAGTACAATACCGCTAGACAAAGGGAATTGTATACGGATCGATTGAGTCCTTGACATCGTGGTTCATCCGATGAGATCATCGTGGAACATGTGGGAGCCAACATGGGTATCCAGATCCCGCTGTTGGTTATTGACCGGAGAACGCCTCGGTCATGTTCGCATGATTCCCGAACCCGTAGGGTCTACACACTTAAGGTTCGATGACGCTAGGGTTATAAAGGAAGTTTGTATGTGGTTACCGAATGTTGTTGAGTCCCGGATGAGATCCCGGACGTCACGAGGAGTTCGGAATGGTCCGGAGGTAAAGATTTATATATGGAAGTCCTATTTTGGTCGCGGAAAAGTTTCGCACTTTATCGGTATTGTACCGGAGTGCCGAAGGGGTCCGGGGTCCACCGGGGGTCCACCTGCCTGGGGCCACATGGGCTGTAGGGGTGCGCCTTGGCCTATATGGGCCAAGGGCACCAGCCCCAAGAGGCCCATGCGCCAAGGAAACTTGGGAGGGAAGAGTCCTCAGGGGAAGGCACCTCGAGGTGCCTTGGGAGGATGGACTCCTCCCCTCTTGGTCGCACCCTTCCTTGGAGGAAGGGGCAAGGCTGCGCCCCCCTCTCCCTTGCCCCTATATATAGTGGAGGGAGGAGGCATCCACACCTGAGCCCTGGCGCCTCCCTCCCTCCCGTGACACCTCCTCCTCTCCCGTGAGGTGCTTGGCGGCCTGCGGGATTGCCACGCCTCCACCACCACCACGCCGTTGTGTTGCTGTTGGATGGAGTCTTCCTCAACCTCTCCCTCTCTCCTTGCTGGATCAAGGCATGGGAGACGCCACCGGGCTGTACGTGTGTTGAACGCGGAGGTGCCGTCTGCTCGCACTAGGATCTCCGGTGATTTGGATCACGACGAGTACGACTCCTTCAACCCCGTTCTCTTGAACGCTTCCGCTTAGCGATCTACAAGGGTATGTAGATGCACTCTCCTTCCCTCGTTGCTAGTTTCTCCATAGATAGATCTTGGTGACACGTAGGAAAATTTTGAATTTCTGCTACGTTCCCCAACAAGATAGACATCCCTCTAATCATCTAAGTGATCACGTGATCCAAATCAACTAAACCATGTCCGATCATCACGTGAGATGGATTAGTTTTCAATGGTGAACATCACTATGTTGATCATATCTACTATATGATTCACGCTCAACCTTTCGGTCTCAGTGTTCCGAGACCATATCTACATATGCTAGGCTCATTAAGTTTAACCCGAGTATTCTGCATGTGCAAAACTGGCTTGCACACATTGTATGTGAACGTAGAGCTTATTACACCCGATCATCATGTGATGTCTCGGCACGACGAACTTTCGCAATGGTGCATACTCAGGGAGAACACTTATACCTTGAAATTTAGTGAGAGATCATCTTATAATGCTACCGTCGAACTAAGCAAAATAAGATGCATAAAGGATAAACATCACATGCACTCAATATAAGTGATATGATATGGCCATCATCATCTTGTGCCTTTGATCTCCATCTCCAAAGCACTGTTATGATCACCATCGTCACCGGCGCGACACCTTGATCTCCATCGTAGCATCGTTGTCGTCTCTCCAACCATTACTTCTACGAATATCGCTACCGCTTAGTGATAACGTAAAGCAATTACATGGCGATTGCATTTCATAAAATAAAGCGACAACCATATGGCTCCTGCTAGTTGCCGATAACTTTGCTACAAAACATGATCATCTCATACAATAAAATTTAGCATCATGTCTTGACCATATCACATCACAACATGCCCTGCAAAAACAAGTTAGACGTCCTCTACTTTGTTGTTGCAAGTCTTACGTGACTACTACGGGCTGAGCAAGAACCGTTCTTACCTACGCATCAAAACCACAACGATATTTTGTCAAGTATGTGTTGTTTTAACCTTCAACAAGGACCGGGCGTAGCCACACTCGATTCAACTAAAGTTGGGGAAACTGACACCCGCCAGCCACCTGTGTGCGAAGCATGTCGGTAGAACCAGTCTCGCGTAAGCGTACGCGTAATGTTGGTTTGGGCCGCTTCATCCAACAATACCATCGAATCAAAGTATGACATGCTGGTAAGCGGTATGACTAATATCGCCCACAACTCACTTGTGTTCTACCCGTGCATATAACATCTACGCATAAACCTGGCTCGGATGCCACTGTTGGGGAACATAGTAATTTTAAAAAAATCCTACGCACACGCAGGATCATGGTGATGCATAACAATGAGAGGGGAGAGTGTTGTCCACGTACCCTCGTAGACCATAAGCGGAAGCGTTATGACAACACGATTGATGTAGTCGTACGTCTTCATGATCGACCGATCCTAGTACCGAACGTACGGCACCTCCGTGATCTGCACACGTTCAGCTCGGTGACGTCCCACGAACTCACGATCCAGCAGAGTATCGATGGTGAGCTTCGTCAGCACAACGGCGTGATGACGGTGATGATGAAGCTACCGGCGCAGGGCTTCGCCTAAGCACTGCAACGATATGACCGAGGTGGAATATGGTGGAGGGGGGCACCGCACACGGCTTGGAACAATCAACTCGTGTGTCCTACGGTGCCCCTTGCCCCCGTATATAAAGGAGCAAGGGGGGAGATCGGCCGGCCTTGGGGCGCGCCAAGGAGAGGGGGGAGTCCTCCTCCTAGTGGGAGTAGGACTCCCCTTTCCTAGTCCAACTAGGAAGGAGGAAGGGGGAAGAAAGGAGAGGGAGAGATGGAGGAAAGAGGGGGCGCCCCCCCCCCTCCTTGTCCAATTAGGACTCCCGAGGGGGGCGCGCGGCCAGCCCTAGGACCTCTCCTCTCTCTCCTACAAGGCCCATGTTGGCCCATTAGTTCCCCTGGGGGTTCCGATAACCCCCCGTCACTCCGATAAATACCCGATGACCCCCGGAACTCATTCAGTGTCCGAATATAGTCGTCCAATATATCAATCTTTATGTCTCGACCATTTTGAGACTCCTTGTCATGTCCGTGATCACATCTGGGATTCCGTACTATCTTCGTTACATCAAAACACATAAACTCATAATACCGATCGTCACCGTACGTTAAGCGTGTGGACCTTACGGGTTCGAGAACTATGTAGACATGACCGAGACATGTCTCCGGTCAATAACCAATAGCGGAACCTGGATGCTCATATTGGCTCCTACATATTCTACGAAGATCTTTATCGGTCAAACCGCATAACAACATACGGTGTTCCCTTTGTCATCGGTATGTTACTTGCCCGAGATTCGATCGTCGGTATCTCAATACCTAGTTCAATCTCGTTACTGGCAAGTCTCTTTACTCGTTCTGTAATCCATCATCCCGCAACTAACTCATTAGTCACATTGCTTGCAAGGCTTATAGTGATGTGCATTACCGAGAGGGCCCAGAGATACCTCTCAGACTATCGGACTGACAAATCCTAATCTCGATCTATGCCAACTCAACAAGTACCATCGGAGACAACTGTAGAGCACCTTTATAATCACCCAGTTACGTTGTGATGTTTGGTAGCACACAAAGTGTTACTCCGGTATTCAGGAGTTGCATAATCTCATAGTCATAGGAACATGTATAAGTCATGAAGAAAGCAATAGCAATATACTAAATGATCAAATGCTATGCTAATGGAATGGGTCAAGTCAATCACATCATTTTCTAATGATGTGATCCCGTTAATCAAATAACAACTCATGTCTATGGCTAGGAAACTTAACCATCTTTGATTCAACGAGCTAGTCAAGTAGTGGCATACTAGTGACACTCTGTTTGTCTATGTATCCACACATGTACTAAGTTTCCGGTTAATACAATTCTAGCATGAATAATATACATTTACCATGAAATAAGGAAATAAATAATAACTTTATTATTGCCTCTAGGGCATATTTCCTTCACGTGCCAGGGGTGGGGAATCCTACTAGGACTCCCTAGTCCAAGTAGGATTCCCCTCCTCTTTCCTATTCGGAGTAGGAGAGAAGGAAAGAGAGGGAGAGGGAGAAGGAAAGGGGGGCCTCGCCCCCACCCCTTGTCCAATTCGGTTTGGGCAGGGGGGAGGTGCGTGCCACCTCTTGGCCCTTCTTCCCTCTCTCCACTAAAGCCCAATAAGGCCCATTACTTCTCCCGGCAAATTCCTGTAACTCCCCGGTACTCCGAAAAATACCCGAATCACTCGGAACCTTTCCAATGTCCGAATATAGCCTTCTAATATATCGATCTTTATGTCTCGACCATTTTGAGACTCCTCGTCATGTCCGTGATCTCATCCGGGACTCCGAACAACCTTCGATACATCAAATCACATAACTCATAATACAAATCGTCATCGAACGTTAAGCGTGCGGACCCTACGGGTTCGAGAACTATGTAGACATGACCGAGACACATCTCCGGTCAATAACCAATAACGGAACCTGGATGCTCATATTGGCTCCTACATATTCTACGAAGATCCTTATCGGTCAAACCGCATAACAACATATGTTGTTCCCTTTGTCATCGGTATGTTACTTGCCCGAGATTCGATCGTCGGTATCATCATAGCTAGTTCAATCTCGTTACCGGCAAGTCTCTTTACTCGTTCCGTAATGCATCGTCCCGCAACTAACTCATTAGTCACATTGCTTGCAAGGCTTATAGTGATGTGCATTACGGAGAGGGCCCAGAGATATCTCTCCGAAACACGGAGTGACAAATCCTAATCTCGATCTATGCCAACCCAACAAACACCATCGGAGACACCTGTAGAGCATCTTTATAATCACCCAGTTATGTTGTGACGTTTGATAGCACACTATGTGTTCCTCCGGTATTCGGGAGTTGCATAATCTCATAGTCATAAGAACATGTATAAGTCATGAAGAAAGCAATAACAATAAACTAAACGATCATAGTGCTAAGCTAACGGATGGGTCTTGTCAATCACATCATTTTCTAATGATGTGATCCCGTTAATCAAATGACAACTCATGTCTATGGCTAGGAAACTTAACCATATTTTATAAACGAGCTAGTCAAGTAGAGGCATACTAGTGACACTCTGTTTATCTATGTATTCACACATGTACTAAGTTTCCGGTTAATACAATTCTAGCATGAATAATAAACATTTATCATGATATAAGAAAATATAAATAACAACTTTATTATTGCCTCTAGGGCATATTTCCTTCAAGAGGTTGGTACAATCTCTCTAGAAGTATTAGTTAGTGGCTTCGCCCTTCAAAGGGCAGCACCATACCTGCAGGAAGAAGAATCCACTTGCCTAGTTTCATAGACGAATCGAGTTTTCTTCGACGTGGAGATCCGTATAAAATTTTATTTTGAATTTTTTTTATATGCTCTGCGTGAATGAGTCTTCGTTAAGTCTCAATCGACTGAGATCTAGCCACACTCTTCATGAAAATACTATTTTGTTACGGTTTGCACTTTCAAGTCTTCATTCCTTCTATTTTACACTTACCTAGAGGCTAGAGCCATTGCATTTCAACAGTACTTATCTATTCATTTATTTATTTTGGAATCCTGCCTTCCAAAGAGACTCTCATCCTATCTGGACCCCTAAAGGCATCTTTGGATCGTTGAAACATAACCGCATGAACAGAATAATTATATAGAAATACAAGTGTTCATAGAGTAGGGGAACTGAAGAAATAATCATTCGGTTAATAAAACGGTTTGTGTTACCCTAAAAAAACACAAAAGCTGCCCGACTCGTATGCGAATGAGTGGAGAGAAAGGTTGGAGCGAATATAAAATCAATCCATAAAAATAGGGTAGTACTATCATCCCGCCGTGGATATAAAGAGGGGAAAACAAAACAATGATTGGAATCCAAGTTCTACAAAAATCACACACTAAAAAATGACCTAAATCCAAGGCACAGACTGTTATAGGCAAATCATCGACGAATCCCCGCAAACAAATTGAGCATCTAAAACGTCTGAATTTTTCACACACGAAAAAAAAATAAGTCCACACAAATGGCACCGTTATATGTAAAAATCATGTGTTGTTCCAATATTGGTTGGATGACTGACTTAACAGACCATGTCATGCTTGCTTACAGACCATGTTGGGCTAGAATTAAAACTTGAGACTCGCGACATAAGTGAGAAGCTCGTGATGACTAACGAGTCGAGCCGAGATTTGATATGAGATCATTCACATATAACGAGTTAAACAAGCTCATTGCCTTGTTCCGCGGGTGTCGCTTTCTCACAACAAACACGCCGAAGAAAAAATCTTGGGGCGACAAGGACGAGATCGATCCGGCCGGCACTCATACCCCACGGTACGAGCATGATACTTGCTACGACCTGTCTCGTGTGCTCTGCGCAAGCTACAATCGGCGTGGAATTGCTCTCCTGCCCGCCCTTCCTTCACACCCGTGCTAGCACGTCTTGTACACAAGTTGTACTAATATCCGAAGGCAACTACAGCTCATGGGCAGACCACTATTTGTTTGAACGGAGTATGCCTCCGTGTCTTGAGAGTGAAGAGTTTCCAAACAAATTATCTTGTAAGATTTTAATTTTCTTCTTCTGTAAAGGGGTCTTAGAGCAACTCCAACACAGGTACCCATTTCATCCACCGTCGTCCGTTCGGGTTGGCGGACAAAAGTGGAGGTTCAACGCGTCGACCCATTTGCAAAACGCGTCCGCGCCGACCCATTTGCGGCAGAAATGTGTCGGCGCAAACGCGAAGCGGACGCCTCGCGCGCCTTCTCGATGTCCGCCGCGTCCCCTCCTGACGGCCGTCCAACTACCGCGGTCAGCTTAATTTATGACGACCGCCCACCTCGGGCCCACGCGTCAGTGACGGCGGTCGGCCTTCTTTAATCCGACATGCGGAAGGGGGGTCCTCATCCGCTTCCAGAAGCCCCCCGTCCCCATCTCGCCACCCTTTACTCCCCCGTCGGCGGCAACCCTAGCCACCGCAAGGATAGGTTTCTTCTCCGGCAAAGGCAAGGGCAAGGACCCGCCACCCCTCTCCCTCACCTCTCCCCGCCTTCGTCGGCGTCTTCCCACCGGCCGAGGCAGCGCGTGAACGTCCAAGTGGCACTGGGAGAACCGCGTCCCTCTCCCCTCCCCCGACATCACTCTGCCACACGACTGGCACTTCGATCCGGAGAGGATCCGGGTGCCGGAGCAGCGCCGCGATTCCGCCTACGACGTCGACTTGCCCTATTGGGCGCGTTGGTTCGCCTTCGAGCACGAGGAGGCCAGGCGGCACGGCGTCCACCGCGTCTCGCATGGCTCCCCGCCACCGCCCCTCGTCGTTCGCGACAAGACCAGGCGGCCCTAGTGGCTGTCCTTCGGGAGAGCGGGGAGGAGGAGGAGGCGGCGTACGAGGCGTGCATGGAGGAGGCTTGAAGGAAATATGCCCTAGAGGCAATAATAAAGTTATTATTTATTTCCTTATAACATGATAAATGTTTATTATTCATGCTATAATTGTATTAACCGGAAACATAATACATGTGTGAATACATAGACAAACAGATAGTCACTAGTATGCCTCTACTAGACTAGCTCATTAATCAAAGATGGTTGTGTTTCCTAACCATAGACATGTGTTGTCATTTGATTAATGAGATCACCTCATTAGGAGAATGATGTGATTGACATGACCCATTCCGTTAGCTTAGCACTTGATCGCTTAGTATATTGCTAATGCTTTCTTCATGACCTATACATGTTCCTGTAACTATGAGATTATGCAACTCCCTTTACGGAGGAACACTTTGGTACTACCAAACGTCACAACGAATCGGGTGATTATAAAGGAGTACTACAGGTGTCTCCAAAGGTACTTGTTGGGTTGGCGTATTTGAGATTAGGTTTTGTCACTCCGATTGTCGGAGAGGTATCTCTGGGCTTTCGGTAATACACATCACATAAGCCTTGCAAGCATTACAACTAATGAGTTAGTTGTGAGATGATGTATTACGGAACGAGTAAAGAGATTTACCGTAACTAGATTGAACTAGGTATTGGATACCGACGATCGAATCTCGGGTAAGTAACATACCGATGACAAAAGGAACAACGATATCGTTATGCGGTTTGACCGATAAAGATCTTCGAGAATATGTAGGAACCAATATGGGCATCCAGGTTCCGCTATTGGTTATTGACCGAGAATGGTTCTAGGTCATGTCTACATAGTTCTCGAACCCGTAAGGTCCGCACGCTTAACGTTACGATGATGATTCATTATGAGTTTATAAGTTTTGATGTACCAAGGTTGTTCGAGTCCCGGATGTGATCACGGACATGACGAGGAGTCTCGAAATGGTCGAGACATAAAGATTGATATATTGGAAGCCTATGTTTGACTTTGAAAGGTTCCGGATGAAAACAGAAGTTATCGGAATACCGGGGTTACCGGAACCCCGGGGTCTATGGGCCTTGATGGGCCATAAGAGAGAAGAGGAAGGGCGGCCAGGCAGGCCGCGCCTCCCCTCTAGTCCGAATAGGACAAGGAGAGGGGGCGCCCTTCCTCTTCCCTCCTCCAATCCTAATCCAACTAGGAAAGGGGGAGTCCTACTCCGGTGGGAGTAGGACTCCTCCAGCGCGCCCTTGGGCTGGCCGCACCCTCCCTTGCTCCTTTATATACGAGGCGGGGGCACCCCATGACACACAAGTTGATCTACGGATCGTTCCTTAGCCGTGCGGTGCCCCTCCACCATATTCCACTTGGTCATATCGTCATGAGCTTAGCGAAGCCTGCGCCGGAGAAGTCATATCGTCGCGGAGCTTAGGCGAAGCCTGCGTCGGTGGAGCATCATCATCGCCACCACGCCGTCGTCGACGGAACTCATCCCGACACTTTGCCGGATCGAGTCAGGGATCGCCATCGAGTGAACGTGTGCGTAACTCGGAGGTGCCGACGCTCGGTGCTTGGATCGGTCGGATCGTGAAGACGCACGACTACATCAACCGCGTTGTTATAACGCTTCGCTTTCGGTCTCACGAGGGTACGTGGGACGACACTCTCCCCTCGTTGCTATGCCATCACCATGGTCTTGCGTGTGCGTAGGAATTTTTTTGAAATTACTACGTTCCCCAACAAGGCTATGGCACTGTCCGCAGCCGGCGACTGCGTAGTGCCGCCGCTGGCCCCGCCATCTCCAGCCAAGGCCGAGCCAGAGCCGACCCACATGGCCACATCGAGCGCTACTCCTGGACCGGAGTGGTGCGAGTGGGTTAGTGCGCCGGCGATCTGGATGGGGGCGACGGAGGCGTAGGAGCGCGCCTACCTCGAGTAATGGCGCCAGCGAAGGCTGGCCGAGGAGCGCCGCGAGGGCGAGTATCTCGAGCAGCTGGAGCGCGACGCCAAGGGGGAGCGCCGCGAGGCCGAGGAGGAGGCGCGTCGTGCCCAGCCGGCGGCGGCGCAGCCCCCGGCGGACGAATCACCATAGTCTAGAATACGGCGTTCCCCTGGGCCGGGCCAGCGCCGACGCTAATGGATCTCGATGTTGACGAGGAGGACGCCTAGGGCAGTGCGCCTCGTCGTTGTTTATGTTTAATTAATGTTTTAGTTACTGTAAATGTGGAGGCGTGGACTCTCGCCAGCCTTTGTGTCCGATATTAATATTTAATTAATGTTTTTCTATTTTTGAAATATTTGTGTTCTATTTTATTCGCGCGAACTAAAAAATTGGTCCGGCCAGCGTAGGGTGCATGCGCTGACCCAAACGTGAAAGCGGACATGGGTGTTCGCCGGGCCGATCCAAACGGACAAAAAGCGGACAAAATCACCGTCCATTTGGGTCGACGCGTTGGAGTTGCTCTTATGGTCGCAGGATGAGATTGCAGGATGTCGTTGGAATTTAAAACAAGTTATGCAGGCAAGGTAACCGCTCGTTTGAACAAAAGCATGCTGTGTAACTTGAAGTTAGCAAACATGCCTGTCAGAATCCCGTACTACGGATGTGGCCACTCTGTTGAGATCGCCCCTGATTTGGGTCGAAATCGAGTCGATACGGGGCCACCGCGACTAATTAAGATAGGGATAACTTTCCTCTTTCTTCTCATTTCCAGCTCGCGGCTTAATACTGTACGTTCAGAATTACAAGAGGTAAACGCAGAAGATAAACGGTGACTGGTGACTTTGAATTGCATCGGATAAAACGTCCACCGATCTAAGTGTGAATCTGGACCGTCCGATGTATATAACCCTCTGGTATGACAGTCGTTGGATAACTGACGAACCGTTGCGCACACACCTTCAGAGTTCGTCAGTTAACTGCAGTGTTCATTTCTTCAGGGATCTTCAGGGATCCTGACAATGCCACCACTACCTGGTCCAGTTTCTTCAGATTGACGAATTTCCAAACAAGTTTCATAAGATTCGTATCCTTCTCCACTGAAAGTTTTTTTTACCCGCAAAAAAATGTAGGGGAGATCGTACAAATTTGTTGAAAATTTTATGAAATAGCTTTACACATCAGAACTTTGAAAAAATCTGTCATAAAAATATTCTTTTTGTTTTATGATTTGCAGATTTGTAAGTCTTCGTTCCTTTTCTTTTCTTTTATTTACCCGAAGTCATGGCATCTCAATACCACTACTTATTTATTTATTCGCAATCCTGCATTCCAGAAAGAGACTCGCTCTATCCGGAACCCTAAAGGCATCTTTGGATCCGTGGAACTAAACAACATGAACAGAAAATAAACTTAATGATGTTATAGAAATACAAGTGTGCATAGAGTATGGAAACTCTGGAAACAGTTGTTTGGATACAACATAGAAAACACAGAAGATGCCGACTCCTATCCGAATGAGTGGAAGGAGAGGTTGGAGCGATACAAAGTCGATCCATAAGAATATGATAGTATCATCCCTCGTATATAAAGGGTAAAGGGGGGCAAACAATCCAATGATCGCAACCATAGCTTCTACAAAAATCATATATACACTAAAATAAGACCTAAATTCTAAGGCATGGTTACTGAGAATCCGACTGGTCTTGGCAAAATCATGACGGATTCCCCAGCACAAATTGATCCTCTAAAACGTCTGAATGTTTCACACAAATTGCACTGTTATATGCCAAAATCATGTGTTGTTCCAATGCTGCTTGGATGACTTGCTGACCATGTCATGCTTGCTTAATGATGATCATTCGACTAAACATTGTATTAAGCAAGCTATATGACATGATAGGAGTGGTTACTTCTTCCATGATGCGTAATTAAACAATGTAGTATTATAGCACACGGTTTCGTTCGATGGCACACTAGTAATGGCGCTGTCAGGAAAGCAACTTACCAACCAAATTACCAACCGAATGAACAGAGGAGAAGAGCACAGGTGGATTAGCAGATGGTCACCTAACCTCGTCCGATGTCGCTCTCGCAACAACAGAGGAGTCACTGACGAAATATTTGGGGCGACAAGGACTTTCAAATCCCAATGTCAGAAAGGCCACTGATTTTGATCTAAGACATGAAATCATCCACGAGATAGCCTCACCGTCAGCAGACAAGCCAGGCCAATTTTGCTCCTCATCTTTCCTTGATGACACTCCAATGTCAATTCAAGTTTATTTCATCACTCCCATACATATTTCCATAAGGGATCGGTGCAAGCTTTTCTTTCCCCATATGGGGGAATCACTCTTGGCAGAAATACAAACTGGTACTACAATAGAATACAACACAATGTATAAGACCAGCAAAGAACTGAAATTGATCATACATCACCATGGGAGCAGAGCAGAGCAGAGCAAGCCGGGCATGGGGGAGGGGAGGGGAGGGAGGAGGCTACTTGGGGACGGTGACGTTGTTGGGGGTGGGCACTGAGGGTGAGGGGGGCTTGCCCTCCAGGAGGAGCTGCCTCCGGTGCACGTCGGCGTGGTGGCCGGTGGTGGCGGTGTTGGGCGGCGAGGCCTTGCCCTCGAAGAGCTGCTTCCGGAGCACCTCGTGGAGGCCGTCGAAGAGCCTCTTCTTGACGGAGTCCATGGCGGACTCGAGGCGGTTGAGCAGGTCGGTGGAGTTCTTGTTGTACATGAAGAGGCCGTTGTAGAGGTCGAAGCTGTCGCTGCAGGTGTTGTCGACGAGGCGGAGCAGCGTCTCGTAGCCCTTGGTGTTGATTGGGGTGGAGCTGAGCTCGAGCGTGGCGAGCATCCGGCCGACGGTGTGGGTGAGGAACTGCGTCTCGGCGGCGTGCGCGTCGTGCTCGGCGCAGCACATCTCCACCATGCGGCACCCCTCGCGCTCGAAGATGTTGAGGAAGGCGTTGGCGCGGGCGCGGCGGGCCGGGGAGTCGCCGACGCGGACCCGGTCGAAGACGAAGGGGAGGCCGTCCCAGCCGTCGCGGGCCGACTCCGGGCCGAACATGGGGTGGGTGCAGAGGATGTCGAACCCCTCGGGGAGGGAGGTGAGGAGGAGGTTCTTGGGGAACTCCTTGACGGAGAGGACGTCGACGAAGAGGGTGCTGCGGCGGAGGCGGTGGAGCGGGAGCGAGCGGAGCACGGCCTCGGCGGAGAGGATGGAGGTGGCGAGGAGGACGACGTCCGGGTGGCACTCGCAGAGGTCGTGCGGGTCCTGGAAGTAGGCGGCGCCGAGGGAGGCGGCGAGGGAGGAGTGGTCGGAGCGGGAGTGGGCGAGGAGCGTGTGGCCCTGCCGCGCGAAGGTGCGCGCCAGGAACTGCCCGAAGTTGCCGAACCCCACGATGGCAATCTTGAGGCGCTGCCGCTCCTCCAGCAGCCCCGCGGCGCGGGACTCGTAGTCGAACGGCTGGGCGGCGTCGATGGCGCGGATGGTGGCGCCGCGGGCGCGGACGGCCGCCCCGGCCCCGCCGGGGAGGTGGCGGCGGGAGGCCGCGGCGGGCGACTGGAATTGGCCGTAGGCCGCCGGGGCCGGCGGGGGGCGGCGGCGGGGCCTGGCTGGTTGGTGGTGGTGGAGGCGGAGGGAGGGGGCTGTGGAAGACGACAGCATCTTGCCCCCCTCTCTCGCTCGCTTCCGCAGGCTGCTGCCGCCGCTTCGTCTGGGCCTCTGGTGTGTTGTGTGCGGTGCTGCGTTCGGGTATGGGTTTCGCAACGGGGACGGGGGGAATTTAGATGCGACGCTGCGGGCTCGTGTCGGGTAGCTTTTTCCCAACATATCCTCCAAACAAATGCTATTTAGCCACATCCCCTTCAAACAAAAATGTTTATTAGGCCAACTCCACCGCACGACCCTATCCAAACGGACAAAAGACAGCACCCACCCGCAGACCCCATCTGATTTTTCTGCCCGCTCGACCCCATTCGCGGCCCAAACTTGGTCTGGCTTTGGGGTGAAAGCGGACACGAAACCGACAACTTTGTGGCGTCCTCGTCCATTGCATGTCCATTGGGCCCATGTGTCATCCTCACTCTCTCTCCTCCTTTTTCTCTCGCCCATGGACGAGCACCGACATCTCCGGCGATGCAGCGAAGCGGGCGCGAGGCGAGGCGTGGACGGCGGCGAGGCGGGCGGGCGGGCGAGGCGCGGCCTGGCGGGGCGGAACGCGACGCGGGCGCGCTGAGGCGGGCGGGCGAAGCCAAGACGGGCGCGGGCCGGGCTCGCCTGCCTGGGCTCATAGCGAGACGGGGATTTAGTAGATGCGACGCTGCGGGCTCGTGTCGGGTAGCTTTTTCCCAACATGTCCTCCAAACAAATACTATTTAGCCACATCCCCTTCAAACAAAAATGTTTATTACTCCAAGCAAGTGAAGCAACATGATCTCTTGAGATAATGATGAATTGGAGCATCTCGTGCCATATTATCGGGCATTTAGGACGTTTTTAGAGCAGCTCAATAGATTTCTTTTGCAAAAAAATAAATAAACGGCTAGCCCAAAAAAGGTGCTTTGCAGCAGCACCCGTAGGCCACTGCCACACGCCCGGATGTACTTCCTTACCCCGCCGCCCCTTTTCCGGCTGCCCGCGGCCCTTGCCGCTCCGCCGCTACCCCCATTTAGCCTCCGACCGCGCCGCGGCCACCGCGTCGATTCACTATCAATTCGTCGCCGTCTACTTGGTGCCGTAGGGGTTGCAGGAGCTCCACAACCTGTCGCCCCACCGCCACGACCGAGCGAAGGTCAGGTGACATTTGGGAAGCAACGATGCGGCGTCTCCAAGTTCTTGATGCATAGCATGCTTCCCCACGTCAAGGAGCACTTCCGGCGGCCGTTGCCCACCCCCTCCCTATAGCCGCAAGCCACCGGTGACTCGCCGGCCAGATTTCTCCTCCTCACACACTAGGTGTCCAATGAAACATCTATAAAGGTAAAAAAAAGTTTATTGTGTTTTTTTCAATGCATTTGTAGAATTATAACTTGATAGATTTTTTTCGAACTTAAATTATAACTTGATAGATAGTTTTGTATTGTAGATGAATTCATGCGACTCCAACTATTACGATGATTCCTCGCCAGATGAGGAATTTGATTTGACCGAGGAGGAAGATATTGCTATGATTGTGATTATGCACAATAAGGGGCAGAAACACAGATGTTCGGTTATTGGTTGTGAGTTTCTATGGAGAGAACAGAAAGAGGCAGGCGACCGATTGTGGCGCAACTACTTTACCCCAAGACCTCGCTATCCAGAGAGGTGCTTTCAGTGCCGGTTTAGGATGTCCACGAGCTGATTTCTTCACATTTGCAATGTTGTGAAGCAACATGATCGGTCCTTCATTCAATTGAGGAACTGTGCCGGAGCTCTTGGACATAACACCGAGCAGAAGGTTACTGCCGCATTGCGCATGATGGCATATGGGTATTCCGACATATTCCATTGATGATAACTTGGCAGTGGGAGAGACTACTTCAATCTTCTTTGTCAAACAATTTGCGAAGGCGGTTGTGAAAGTGTTTGGTCCAAAGTATTTGAGAGCATCCAATGCTCAGGACACGACGAGACTATTGAAGATGAACAAGGATCGTGGCTTCCCATGCATGCTTGGCTCCATTGATTGCATGCATTGGAAGTGAAAGAACTGCCCTTTAGCATGGCATGGACATTACAAAGGACGCAACAAGGATGCAACCATCATTCTTGAGGCAGTGGCCGATCAGGAGACATGGATTTAACATGCCTACTTTGGGGTGCCTGGATCTTGCAATCATATCAATGTGCTGCATCGATCTCCTCTATTCACCAAGTTAGCCAACGGGGAACAACCACCAGTGACCTTTCAAGCAAATGGTCGCATGTACAACTTTGAGTATTACCTTGCAGATGGGATTTATCCAAGGTGGGGTACTTTCGTCAAGCCAGTTTCAGAACCCCAAGGTAAGAAAGAACTTTACTTTCACAATGCTCAAGCAGCTACTAGAAAAGATGTGGAGAGGCCTTTTGGAATTTTGCAAGCCCAATTTGCTATTGTGCGAGGACCGGCTAGATTTTAGGATAAATATATTCTATGGTACATCATGATAGCCCTCATGATCTTGCACAATATGATCATTGAGAACGAGTGTGGACAAGATTTGTACCATAGCACGTATGACCTCATGGGGATCCTGGTTCGGCCGTGTCAGGTGGAAGGCCGACTCCATCACTTTCTTGAGGTCTATGATGATATTCGAGATGCCGATACACACGAAGATCTCCAAAAAGATGTGATGGAGGAGTGGTGGGCATGGCATGGGCGATAACAAGCCTAGTTTGCATCTCTATGTTTGTTTCATTTGTGTGCTAAACTTTGTTGTTGAGCTTCATGAACAATTTATGTTGTGGATTTGATGAACTATGTAATAATTTCCTGAACTACACAAAAATTTGTAGTTTGTTTGAAATCCATTTTAGATGCATTTGGTATTATTTGTTTGTCGATGAAGATAGCTACCATGATTTGGTTGCATGCAACCATGCACGTAGCATTGGGAGGCCATGAGGAGAGTCTGGTCGCTTCCACAAGACCAATTACTTCTTAACAGCGGTAAGGAGTGCTTGCTGAATTTGTTGCTTAATTGTGATGTACTTCAGCGTGATCATGTTATTATGCTCATTTGGCGTATTTGACAATTAAGGAATGATCTCACTCATGATAAAGCGGTTCTATGGTGGATTTTTTTTTGATAGCTATATGAAGTCTGTTGGAGATACTAGAAAGTTGAGTACAGAGGAAATTATTAAGGGGGAAATGTTGATTGTTGATTGGGCTTCGCCTCAAATGCGAGCTACTTCAGGGTCTAGGCCTTGGCCACCTCCAACGCCTGATTTTGTTTCTCTGTCAGTAGATGGATCCTTTTTAGTGGAGTCTGGCGAGGCGGCGGTGGGAATGGTTCCCAGGCGAAACAATGGATCTGTTATTTTTGCTGCTTATCGATTTTTTTTCAATTGCAGTGATGCACTGGAGATAGAGATACATGCAATCATGCAAGCAATAACGCTTGCTATTCAACACACTAACCTTCCAGTCATTGTCCAGTCCGACTCAAGTGAGGCGTTGTCCAGTTTAATAACGGATGTGCTAGATCATTCTGCCGATGGTCATCTCGTGGCTGATATAAAGGAGTTGATGAAAGTCAGGGAGTTTATTCCACAAAAGTTAACTAGGGATCAAAATAGAGTTGCCGACTGCCTGACAAAGTATAGTCGTACTGAGTGTAGCACGGCTCTATGGATGCATCCAGGACCAGCATGTATTGATGATCTTTGCCCTCTCGACTGCAACTCTTTATATATGGAATAGAACTCCTTTGATTTGCAAAAAAATATGTATATGCAAATTAGGGTTCGGCGACAACCCGGCTGCCGTGCGGCTGCCCTAATTTAGGGCTGCTATTGGAAACGACCACTTCTGGTGCCAAAATAAAACACCTTCTCATGTCTAATTTTTTTTCTCCGCCAACTTCTCGTGCCCTAAAATAGGGCAGTTGTTGAAGATGCTCTTAGCAACATTGTTGTACTATGCTGACAGCAAACTAACTTGCTAACTAACCAAGGTTGGTAAATTTTGAACACAAACTGTTGCGATAGCAAGATCATTTGTCGATGGACACTTCATACTTTTGTTTGACCCTGCTCTTCCACCCCTTCCACCCCTTGTGCAGGAGATCTACAAACTAGAATACACATATAATGTTTATATTTAAAATATAAGATAAAACAAAAGGACGCATATTTGGTGAACATGGATGCGCGCATCCTTTATGAATAGTATAAATTGGAAAAAATGCTAGGAAATTTTTTTAAAAAAATCTGAATTTATTTTTTTAATATACATAGTCCACCGATATACACGAATAAATCACATCCGTAGTAATCTGGGCAAAAATGACAAAAGCGAAGCTATATTAAAAACGCTGTTTAATGAATAGTATAGTCGCATTTGTATTTTCTTCACTAAAAATATCATAGGTGTCAATACATCATGAAACTTCACACGTGAGTAGAATGATCGACTAAGGTTCATACCGCGAAATTTCAGAAATTTTTAATTTTTTCTAGTATTTTTTATGAATTTACTGTTCACGTGGGTGCGCACATCCATGTTCACCTTTGTATTTTCGAAAACAAAGGGGCAAATCCAACTATTATCGGCAATAATTCTCTACAAACTAGATTGTCAATGTTAAGCGGCCAACATGTTTAGCACGCAATTAATATCATAACTAGAATGAACATTGGCGATAAACTTAACATGTAATTAGTATCTTACCAAATACCAACACGCATTGCGCATAGTTTTTTTGTTTTTTTTGAAAATTTGGTCATATACAGTCACTAGTACGTTATTATTAAAAGAAAGTCAAATATAGTGTTCGGTTTGGTGACCATGTGATGCCTTCGGAGGGAAAATCATCCACTACTCCCTCTGTTCTTAAATATGTCTTTGCAGAGAGCCACTATGAACCACATACGAAGCAAAATGAGTGAATCTATACTCTAAAATGCATCTATATACATCCATATGTAGTTCATAATGAAATCTTTACAAAGCCTTATATTGAAAAACGAAGGGAGTAGATCGCATCATTTTGCAAATCAGCACCCTTCAAGCAGGCACCGTACAGAATTCGTACGTGCACTGTCGTGTGCAGAGTAGTTTCACTCACACAACCAAGAACAGCTGCGCAGGTCTGAAAATACTCCCCGCAAAGTTAATTTTGCAATCACTGAAATGAGCGTGGTTATACATACAGAAGCAGACCAAAGAAGTTAAACAGATGAAAGTAAGCAAGAGCGAGTTACAAAAACGACGACATCTCTTAAACCCTAAGACTTGTTTCATACAGAAGCTAACAGAGCCCAAGCTAATGTTGCATAGAGAAGATTTGTGTCAGTGGAGGACAAAAGAACCTCCGCTTACAAGTGGCCGCATAGCATTTCAGGAAGCACATACGCGATTCCAGTATGCCAAGGCATGAATTTCGCAAGAATTCGTTCCCCACAGGCCACAGGAACACAAAAAGTTCCAAATGTTCCAAACGTCTACAAGATACAATAACACAATGGTATGACATACAACAAAATGCACACCAATTTTTCCCCAGGATGACGCAACTCAAGTCACACAGTGAAATTATTATCGCATTGCAGAGCAGCTGATAGTGATCCAGAGATAGCAGCTGAATTTACCAGATGGAATACTCACCATGGAGGAGCGGACCCTAGTGACCTTCAGAACTCTCTGGGAACAAAATACTACATATCTATCTAATGCAACCACAGAAACAGCAATGCTGATATCTTCTGTGGAGAGAAGCGTCTGTTGTTAACCGCCACTACTCATTTTCTTCGACGACGGCGATGACTATTACGCCGATCAGAATCTGAATACTCAGAAGCACTTAGATCAGAGCAGCGCGCTTTTCCCTTCGGTTTCCTTGAATGCTTATCACTTTCATGTGTACTCAAATCAGTATAGCGTCGCTTCTCATTTGATCTCCTTGAAGGCCGATCAGAATCTGAATACTCAGAAGCACTTGGATCAGAGTAGCGTGATTTTTCTCTTGGTTTCCTTGAATGTCTATCGCTTTCACGTGCGCTTGAATCAGTATAGTGCCACTTCTCATCTGACTTTCGTGAAGACCTATTGCTCACGGGAAAATCTGGCATTTTGTGATGTCTCTTTTCCCTTGATCTCCTTGAATGCCGCTTGCTTTCGGAAGAACTCGAATCACTGTGGGATTGCTTGTCCTGCCATCGTGTTGGATGCTGCTGCTCGCTCTCAGAAGAACTTGAGTCACTGTAGGGTTGCTTCTCCCTCGATCGCCTCGAAGGCCTCTTGCTTATTGTATATCCTTTATCTCTGGAGGAGGAAACTGGGGCAATTTCCATCTCCTCTTTCTTCTTTTTCTTCCTGTGCTCCCTCTTTGGATGCCTTCTTGTGTCAACTTCAACTTCTGATTCAGAAGAGGACTCTAGCAGGTGTTTCTTCCTGTGCCTGTGCTTTGACTTCTGCTTGGCTTTTCCTTTCCCAGCTTCCGCCTCAGAATCAGAATACGAGGATGGGTCAGAACAATATTTTTTCTTTCTCTTGCTTCCTGACGCCCTGTTGCTCTTCTCAGGTTCCGAATCTGAGGATGAATGATGACTGCTATGATGTCTTCCAGATTCTACATGAGCAGCAGGCTCAGACTGCCTGCGCCTGCTTTTACTCTTGGAGCGTTTCTTTGATTTACTCGTGGAGAAGTTGGTAAGGAGAGCCGGAATGTCAATATCGCCGAGAAATCCTAATAAAATATAAAATGTAATGCAAGACAACATACTTGTGTAAATTTAGCTAACAGTAAAAATTCTTGATTATGAGAGTGACAATGTAGTTTTATCCATGCTTCAGAAGTTATACCTCCATATTCATCAAATATCTCTTCTGCTACAATCTGCTGATTAGGATCATCAGGGTTATATCCACCTCGAGGAGGGCTCATGCCAGGCTTTTGCTTAAGCTCCCACTTCAAAGGCTGACAGAGAATTCCTCACATTAAAACTGAATTTTTAAACAAAGTACAACGAGAGAAGAAAGATGTGTAAGCCTTTTGTGGTTTATTCGAAGGACGTATATGTGCATTCAGATCACAATCTGGCGATAGTTATATATTACCAAAGGATAACAAACCTAGGCTAGCACATAAATTACAAGAAGGCTACAGCAAAACATGAATTTTCAGTAGACTATTACAACAACAACAACAACAACAAAGCCTTTAGTCCCAAACAAGTTGGGGTAGGCTAGAGGTGAAACCCATAAGATCTCGCGACCAACTCATGGCTCTGGCACATGGATAACAAGCTTCCACGCCCCCCTGTCCATAGCTATTCAGTAGACTATTACCAGAGACAAAATCCTATGCAGTTATGGACCAAGGGGAAAGGTCGGATCAGGTATAAAACCAGTAGATATAGCTCACTATTCGCAAGTCACTGTCATAGAGTCGTTATTTGATGTAAACTGCAAATGAAGTACACTTCCAATAGAAAATCTAACCTCACTTGAATCAGTCTGTGCCTTTATTGCTGTCAGTGGATCGTCCCTTTTCAATCGGCTCTCCTCATTCGGCATGATAATATCCTTCATGGGACATTCCCGGTCACCACTCTGATGGCCGAAGTTTCCACATCTTAAACATCTAACATTACGAACTTCGACTCCAAATGGTTTAGGTCTAGCAGGAGCACCTGTGTCCAATCTGCGAATAAGGGCAAAACATGTATCAAATCTTTATAGGTAACCTGGCAGTAACCTTAGAAGAGCATACAAAAATGAAGCGAAACAGAGAACACGTACAGGAATGACAAAGGGGAAAAAACTAATATAAAATAAATCTCTTGTCTATTGGCAGTTTATGAGAGTAGGAATGGAATGAATTCAGCATTTGATGTCACCTTGTTGATCGTATTCAAAATATCATCATAAAACAAAGAGACAATTACCTTGGAGCATTTTTCAGAACTTCAAATTCTTGCTCTGTTGGCAATGAACGGCCAAACACATCTTTCGGCCTACTCTTTTTCTTCTCTGGGCCATCATCAGGCCTGCAGCAAACATAAAATACAATGAACTAAGAATAACAGCACACCTACTAGATCAGAGCAGTAAGATAAGTAAGTTCCAGATATGTCTTGGAACAAAGGCATCTGTGTCAGAACAAGATTTTTAAATACTATATTTTAACTTGGGAAAGAAATAAGATTAGTGACATTACATTGAAGAGGTATTTGCAGCTACAGCATCTTCGGCGGCATCGCCTTGATCCAGCTTCTTCTTCTCATCTTGAATTTCAGCAGCCTTTGCACTCTCTGGATTGTATCCAGGTGGGCGGACGTACATGAAGCTCACAGCTTTCATTATCTCCATCTGAAGTTGTAAAGAAAATTGAAGATTGATGAGACCGGTTTTCCATGGGTGATAACAGTTGAATGTGATGTTGAAATATTGGCTGTTTATTACAGAGTATAAACACCTAAAGATTCCATGCAACTCTTGGAAGCAACCAGAGTTGGCAGCTACCAAAGTACTGGTTAGATTGAGTGTCCTTAGTCTAAGTGCAGAGAATCATGACAAACAAGTGTATTTCCTCATCTTGTTTAACTTATAGTTTGTATACTAGGCAATATATTTAACAACCCAACTTCAGACAGGACAAGAGAAGGGCTGCACAGTCGCTGGTTTACTATCTAGCATGGTGCAATGAATCTGCAGGAAGCAGCTGATATTGGCCCATGGGTGGTGAGAAGAATCCAATTATTCACACTGTTGTGAAAAGCTAGCTGGAATTTTTACAATTTCAAGTATACATCGCTAATATGTTTAGCCGTAAAATTGGGGAGTTCTCGGCTGAGTATCATGACTATCAAATAACAGAAAATGATGATACTCTGTGGCCTAATGCAGATGAAATTAAGAAAAGGACTGTCTAATTACAAAGCTTCGTCTTTTAGTTAATGTGAAGCGGATATTGTCGGTATATGAGCATAAAGCAATTACAAGTCCCAGGTTGCAATTACAAGTCCCAGGTTGCTGCAAGCATGACAACCCGGCACTTGGGGGCTACATGTGTGGAATATTCAGTTTATATGATTGAGATGAATAAACCGGATTTCTTCAAGGTTGCAACATTTATTGGAGCAAGTCTTAAACCATCACTTTGTTCTGCTCAAGACTTGGGGGCTACAGGTAATATGGATATAAGGGAGAAAAAATCTTCAAATTATCAGTTTTGAGCAAATCAGGAGGATCAATTACATGACCCGGTGTCAACAACAATTATGACTCGACATCATCTATGTATAACCCGGCAATTTTGGCAATCATAAATCAGCAAGATCTACATCTTTAAGCCGGCTGGATATCAGTTGAATATTTCAAGACCAATATTTTTGTCAAGTCAGAGCATTGAAGGCCAACTCAAATGGATTATTTCTTATAATATTTCTCTACAAGAGCCAATGTCAGCAAATTGGTTATAAAGCTGGCCTATTGACCCGGATTTCCTAGAAGAAGGAAATAACAAGGACTTAAGGATGTTCAGGGGCCGGTTTACAAGAATTCTTAACCCGGAGCACAACCAGTCAAATTTGTTCTTGTGTTTATTTTGCAGTATAAGTTTACCATGGATAAATCCAAGATAAACTTGGGGGCTCATGTTGGGGATATACCCCGCGGTGTAACCCGGCCGGAAGTATAACCCGGCCGGGCTTGGAGACTCATTAATGACCCGCCCTGGCTGGACGACACACTAAGTGACCCGCCCGATCCCGGCGACTTATGGGTGGCCTGGCAAGCGGATCAGAGGAGCGACAAGACCCGGGGCCTGTGGAGGCTCAAGGTTCGAAGGCCGGCTTACGTTATGGTAGGCGGCTTAAGAGGAAAGGCGTGAGGAATATCTTCCTTACAAGGAATCAAGACCCGGACTTGTATCCGGCTTGTAGTAGAAGATAGGCTAGTCCTAATCCTATTTGGACTCCACATGTAACCCGCCCCTTCAACTTATATAAGGAGGGGCAGGGCTCCCCAAAGAGGGACAAGGAAACAAGAAACAATATCTAGGGCTAGACACAAAGAGGAGAGCCGGCTTACGGCGACTCCCTCATGATCATAATGAGACCTAGCCACAAACAGCATGTAGGGTCATTACCGGATGATGTTTCCCGGGGCCCGAAGCTGTCTAAATCCTCGTCTTGCGTGTTGCGTCTCTTGATTCCGCTCAACCCCTTCAAGCTACCACATAGATGCGCTGGCCTCGCGACTAAGTCCTTACATTAGGACATCTGCCGTGACAAATCCACGACAGATATCAAAATTAATGTTAGGCAAAAATCCTCGTTCCTTCAGTAGCACTACAACTTCAGTCATTCATGGGAATTGGGATAATGGCAAAAATAAAGCAACGCCATAGAGAAAGCTTGTGGGGGATGATCCACCATTGTTAGTGGAACAAAATGTGTACGAACAATAGTTTGTCAATATTTTCTTTGCAGTAAAGCCCTAGCTTAGGGTATTAACCGATAACAAATACCAGCATCACGGCACAATTAACCACAGGAAAGCCTAAAACGAAATGACCAAAACAATGTAACTGTTCATTCCCTCTACCCTACGGTGATCACAATAGTTCAAGCTGATCCGTGACCAGTTGACGCACGTCGTGTGGACAAAAAGTGTGACGAGAATTGTGACGAAAAAGCGTATCTCCTCATTTCTTGTTTAACCTATAGTTTATATACTTGGCAATATATTTGGCAACCCAACTTTAGACAGGACAAGAGCAGGGCTGCACAGTCACTCGTTCACTCTTTGGCATGGTGAAATGAATCTGAAGGACATAGTTGATATCGGCCCATGGATGACAAGAAAAGTCGATGATTCATGCTGTTTTGAACATCGCTAATATGTTTCGCCATAAAATCAGGGAGCTCTCGGCGGAGAATCATGGCTGTCAAAATAACAGAAAATGAGGAGACTGCAGCCTACTGCAGATGAAGATAAGGAAGGGGCTGGCCAATTACAAAGGTTCATCATTGTGAAGAATGTGAAGCGGATATCAAAATTAATGTTAGGAAAAAGCCATCCTTCCTTCAGTAACACTGAAACTTCAGCCACTCATGGCAATGACAAAAATAAAGCAGTGTCTTTTGGAAAGCTTGCAGGGGCTGATGCACCGTGTTAGCGGAACAAAATGCGTGCAGACAATAGCTTGTCACTATTTTCAATAGTGTCGCACTTTTTGGACCAGTAAAGCTCCAGTTTAGGTTATTTATCCGACAAAATACTACCACCACGGCATGATTAACCACGTGAAATCCTGAAGCCAGATGACCAAAACAATGTAATAATTCATTCCATCCACCCTATGGCGATCACAACAGTTCAAGCTATAGTGCCCATGAGCTGATAATAAAAGTCTATCTAAAAGATAAAAGAGGAGGACGGCGTATGTACGTATGTATGTGTGTTGGTGTGTATACCTTCTCCTTGTCCTTCTTGGAGAAGAGCGCGGTCTGGCGGAAGAACTCCTGCTCCTGCGCGAACTCGCGCTGCACCTCCTCGTCGCGGCGCGCGCGGTTGGTGTGGATCTGCTCGGCGATCCACTTGCGGCGCTGGTTCGGGTACGAGAGCGGGTGCCATGGCTTCTGGTTCAGGAACGAGTGGCTCCACGCCGTCCCCGACTTCTCCTTCAGCTCCACCTCCCCCGCCGGGATCTTCCGCCCGAGCCCCCCGCCGCCGCCGCTCCCCTCCACCCCCTCCTCCATCGCCGCCCCCTCCCCACAATCCGCTCCCCCCTCTCTTCCCCTCGCAGCAATTCCCCCGTCGCCCGGCCGCCGAAACGGTGGGTTTCCTGGGCTTCTTTTGCCGCCCGTGTCGTGTCGTGTGTCCAGCCCGGCCCACAAAACCGCCTCCTTTTTGTTCTAGAGTCCAAACCTAGATCCGCTAGAAATAAATAGTGTGCCGCACCGACCAGCGCCGCCGCTCCCGAGACAGACGCGAGAATGGCGATCCCTTCCCCTGCCCGCCTCCACCTGCCCTCGTCCTGCCGCCGGCCGGCGGCTCGCGGCAGCCTCCAATCCGTGGACAGGTCTACGGCGGCATGCCGGTGGCAGGGGCGCCTTCTCCCCGTGGCCGCTGCTCCGCTCCGCCTCCGCGCGGTGCGTGCCGCGGCCGCTGCGCGGCAGCCGTTCGACAACGGGTCCGGCGTCATTGAAGCAGAGGGGGAGGAGGAGGACGACGACGAGCATCCGCGCCTGAAGATCGCCATCGTGGGGTTCGGCAACTTCGGGCAGTTCCTGGCGCGGACGCTGGTGCGGCAGGGGCACACGGTGCTGGCGCACTCCCGCTCCGACCACTCGGCCGCGGCGGCCGCCCTCGGCGCGTCCTTCTACGCCGACCCGCACGACCTCTGCGAGTGCCAGCCCGACGTGGTCCTCTTGGCCACCTCCATCCTCTCCACCGAGGCGGTCCTCCGCTCGCTCCCCGTCCACCGCTTCCGCCGCAGCACGCTCTTCGCCGACGTGCTCTCCGTCAAGGAGTTCCCCAGGAAGCAGCTCCTCAGCCGCCTCCCCGAGGACTTCGACATCATCTGCACGCACCCCATGTTCGGCCCGGAGTCGGCGCGCGACGGCTGGGCCGGCCTCCCGTTCGTGTTCGACAGGGTCCGCGTCGGCGACTGCCCGGCCCGCCGCGCGCGCGCCGAGGCGTTCCTGGGCGCGTTCGCGCGCGAGGGGTGCCGCATGGTGGAGATGCCCTGCGCGGAGCACGACGCGCACGCCGCCGAGACGCAGCTGGTGGCGCACACCGTGGGGCGGATGCTGGCCACGCTCGGGCTCCGCCCCACGCCCATCGACACCAAGGGGTACGAGACGCTGCTCCGGCTCGTCGACAACACCTGCAGCGACAGCTTCGACCTCTACAACGGCCTCTTCATGTACAACAAGAACTCGACGGAGCTGCTCCACCGGCTGGAGGCGGCGCTGGACACCGTCAAGAGGAGGCTCTTCCACAACCTGCACGACGTGCTCCGGAAGCAGCTCTTCGAGGGCTCGCCGCCGCTCAACAGGGACGGCCCGCCGAGCCCGGACTCCTCGTCCACCGCCGAGTCGTTGTCTAATGACCGGCCGTGATCCGGACGCCGGCGACTCGTCGTCGTCGTAGGGATAATAATGAATCGCGCTTTATGTCGCTGACATCGATCTGCCGTGGACTCGTGGTCCCTTCCATCCAAAGACATCACGAATTCACGACGAATCGTGTCGAGCAGCCGAGTAGGGGCAAGAGTAGGTAGTGGGTGAACTTGTGCTAAAAGGGCAATGAACTTTTAAACGTTTGTGTGATACTTTTATATTGTCAGCATTGTGTAGATGAGCTTTATATCCTCTTTTTTTTTTAGAACCGCCATCAAGGCATTTTTATTCATTTTGGCGGAACACTTCTGATTGCAAAATGTCAATCAGAAAACCAGGCGGTACATAAAAAATTACAAGAAACTAGTAGATTTTTTTTTTAGAACGAAGGCTCGCGAAGAGCCCGGTCAAAACCATCAACCGGCTAGAAGTTACAACAGACAACCCAACTTACAACAGTGAGAACGATACAACGGGAAACACTATAAAGCCTACTCACTGCAACCTCCACAAGCCGCAAATGAATTACAGCTAGCAAAGGCCGAGCACTCCACACTAGGATCATATGTAGCAGAAACGGAGCAGCACAGCAGGACATAGCCGGCCTTTGAGGATGGGCCGTGCTCCAGGAACACCTAGAGAAGAAGGGAACCAACATCTTCCCTCTCAATCACCAAAGAGGGACCCTTCCCCCTCGCCATGGCTCGTAGGTGCCGCACCATCGGGATTTCGAGAAGCTCACTCTAGAGTTGGAAGAATGTCGCCCTCGCATCGCAAGGTGGACATAGGATGACCACATCGATTTGGGATATACCTCGCTGGCTGCTCTGCCACGGTCCATGCCCAACTAGTTGGAGACAAGCTTCAAGGAATCGGACGACGCAGAGGAGGTAGCTCAATCCCTCACCTGCATAACCTCCCGACCGAGCCCCGCACTCTTGACGACGCCTCCAGCAAGGTCACGGCACGCAAGGCGCCGCCGCCGCCAAATCTGCCGAGGATAAAGGTTTACATCGGGGTGGAGAGCAGGGGACCTCGGCTGCGCCCCATGGAGGAAAGCGGCGCCCTTGGGCGTTGCCGCCGCCGGGCCGGCCGGACCGGCCAAGGTTTCCGCGGTTCCCTAGTTGACCACCAACACGCACCAACGCCGAGCTGAAAAGCTAGCCCACACCGAGGCGAGAGAGGCGGCAGAGGAATAGGGATTTCGCACCTCAGATCGACGAAGAAAGCTCCACGCCGGCGGATTCCACCAGACACCGCCGCCAAGGCTGCCGAAAGACGCCGACCAACCCCGCGAACACCGCCCACCGCCCGACGACGCCGCCTCTCCGGCAAGGGCCGCCGCTCCAGGAACCACGGGCCTCCAAGAAGGGGAGGAGCACCGAGATCCCAGCCGCCACCTTCACCGGCGTCCGCTTTGGCTTCCCGACGGTCGTCTCTGGTAGCGGCGAGGGGGAGGAAGGGGGTGGAGGGGGGTGGCGGCGGCGGCGAAACCCTAGTCGCCCCCGAGTCCCCCAAGGGGACGACGCGAGGGCCGGGAGGAAGGGGTCTCCTACCCGATTCCACGCTCCAATTGTAGTTATTATGATTTTCAAGAAACTAGTAGATATGCACGTGCGTTGCACGTAATATTACAATCAGATGCGGAAATTCTTTTTGAGTCAAGGGGTAGATCTTGGCTCTCTCTCTCTCTCTGACTCCCTCCCACCATCACCGCCATAAGATAAGCATGGTTGGATGGTCAAGACGTATTTTTTTTCACCTTTCATGCTTTTATAGGGGTAGTAGATGCACGTAAAAGGCACATTCCACATAACTAAATAAGGCACTGGGAAGCTTGATCCTATCACCCTACGTGATGTGAGGTATAGAGAAAACTGAGTTATTAGAGGCAATTGCTCTTTACTACTCCCTCCGTCCCATAATGTAAGACGTTTCTTTTTTAGGTTGCAAGTTCTTTCAAAAATACAATTGTATTAAATTTAGTCATTTTGAAGATAAAATATCAAACATAGATGCGTGGATTTCCTTATTCAAAAAGTGATGAAAGGAAGTCATTTGAAGTTACATTTCAGAAACTGCCTTGCAAAATTAGCAGGTTACATACATTAGAAATCTACCACCGGATGCCAATGACATTTGCTCAAGCCACAGATGCTGATTTCAGGAGTAGAACTTGCCAGGACATTGAGGTATCTGTTTCGAGCTGTCAGCCTGCAGGGCTGCATGTGTTCAGTCACTCCAGTTGCAGTTATGTTCTTCAAAGCAGGAAATGACCCAAGTTACAATCATAATCCACAGATCAACTCTGAAATCAAACCTATATTATAAAGCTTGCCTGCTACACCTTTGAGAGCTTCATCCACAGATCAACTCTGAAATCAAACCTATATTATAAAGCTTGCCTGCTACACCTTTGAGAGCTTCAGCAAAAAAAAATCAAGTAAGCTTGACTGCTACACCATTGAGAGCTTCAGCACAAAAAAAAATCAAGTATATCAGTGGTAGGTACAAATATTAAGACACTTGATGTATTTTGCTCTGTTTATTTGCATAGAAACCGATAAACAAACATCGCTGGCGCCCAAGTAGCAAGGCAAGACATAGCCAGACACGTAGGAATATTTTAATTGCTATAATATGTAATTTAAATAGCATGGATCAAAGAGTAAAACAATGTTCAGTGAACTATGATCCAATGTCTTTCAGAGCAACTCTAACAGGCCGACCCAAACGGACGGCGATTTTGTCCGCATTTTGTCCGTTTGGGTCGGCCAGGCGGACACGGACGTCCGCTTCCACGTTTGGGTCGACGTATGCGCCCAACGCTCGCCCGACCCATTTTGACGGCGCCGACAAAAAAAAACTATGCATGCATATTTAAATTAAAAACGACTTAATTAAACATTAAAGCCGGCCAGGAAGGCCGGCAAGAGTCCATGCGTCCACATTAGCATTAAATAAAACTAAAAACAAACTAAACTACGAGGCGACACGCTGCCCTAGGCATCGTCGTCGTCGTCTTCGGGGTCGGTGAGGTCGATCAGCATCGGCGCAGGGCCGGCCCAGGGGAACGCCGTGTTCCAGGCGGCGGCGATGTAGGCCACGGGCAGTGCGGGCGCGGGGATGTTCGGCTGGCGGTGCTGGCACGGGGCAGTGTGCAGCGCTTTGTGCAGCGCTGACCTGGCGCCTCCTCCTCAGCCTCGCGCTGCTCCTCCTCGAGGTTGCGCTCGAGTATCTCCTCATACTCTCCGCGACGGCGCTGCTTCCACATCTCGAGGTACGCCTGCTCCTGCGCCGGCGTCGCCTGAAGGAAATATGCCCTAGAGGCAATAGTAAAGTTATTATTTATTTCCTCCTATCATGATAAATGTTTATTATTCATGCTAGAATTGTATTAACCGGAAACATGATACATGTGTGAATACATAGACAAACTTAAAGTCACTAGTATGCTTCTACCTGACTAGCTCATTAATCAAAGATGGTTATGTTTCCTAACCATAGACATGTGTTGTCATTTGATTAACAAGATCACTTCATTAGGAGAATGATGTGATTGACTTGACCCATTTCGTTAGCTTAGCACTTGATCATTTTAGTATGTTGCTATTGCTTTCTTCATGACTTATACAAGTTCCTATAACTATGAGATTATGCAACTCCCGTTTACCGGAGGAACACTTTGTGTGCTACCAAACGTCACAACGTAACTGGGTGATTATAAAGGAGCTCTACAGGTGTCTCCAAAGGTACATGTTGAGTTGGCGTATTTCGAAATTAGGTTTTGTCACTCCGATTGTCGGAGAGGTATCTCTGGGCCCTCTCGGTAATGCACATCACTATAAGCCTTGCAAGCAATGTAGCTAATGAGTTGGTTACGGAATGATCTATTACGTAACGAGTAAAGAGACTTGCCGGTAACGAGATTGAACTAGGTATTGAGATACCGACGATCGAATCTCGGGGAAGTAACATACCGATGACAAAGGGAACAACGTATTTTGTTATGCGGTTTGACCGATAAAGATCTTCGTAGAATATGTAGGAGCCAATATGAACATCCAGGTTCCGTTGTTGGTTATTGACCCGGAATGGTTCTCGGTCATGTCTACATAGTTCTCGAACCCGTAGGGTCCGCACGCTTAAGGTTTCGATGACAGTTATATTATGAGTTTATGAGTTTTTATGTACCGAAGTTTGTTAGGAGTCCCGGATGTGATTACGGACATGACGAGGAGTCTCGAAATGGTCGAGACATGAAGATTCATATATTGGACGACTATATTCGGACACCAGAAGTGTTCCGGAGAAGTTTCGGATAAAACCGGAGTGCCTGAGGGTTATCGGAACCCCCGGGGGAACTAATGGGCCTCGATGGGCCTTAGTGGATAGAGAGAGGGGCGGCCAGGGCAGGCCGCGCGCCCCCTCCCCCTCTGGTCCGAATTGGACTAGGAGAGGGAGGGGCGACGCCCCCCTTTTGTTGGGTAACGTAGTAATTTCAAAAAATTTCCTACGAACACGCAAGACCATGGTGATGGCATAGCAACGAGAGGGAGAGTATCCGTCCACGTACCCACTCGTGAGACCGAAAGCGAAGCGTTATATCAACGCTGTTGATGTAGTCGACGTCTTCACGATCCGACCGATCCAAGCACCGTTACTCCGGCACCTCCGAGTTCTTAGCACACGTTCAGCTCGATGACGATCCCCGGGCTCCGATCCAGCAAAGCGTCGGGGAGGAGTTCCGTCAGCACGACGGCATGGTGACGATCTTGATGTTCTACCGTCACAGGGCTTCGCCTAAGCACTGCTACAATATGACCGAGGTGGAATATGGTGGAGGGGGGCACCACACACGGCTAAGGAACGATCACGAAGATCAACTTGTGTGTTCTAGGGTGCCCCCTGCCCCGTGATATAAAGGAGCAAGGGGAGGGCGGCCGGCCCTTGGGCGCACTAAGGGGGGGAGTCCTCCTCCTAGTAGGAGTAGGACTCCCTTTCCTAGTCCTACTAGGAAGAGGGAAGGGGAAGGAAAGAGAGGAGAGGAGAGGGAAGGGGGCCCCGCCTCCTAGTCCAGTCGGACTCCCCATGGGGGGGCGCCACCTCCTGGTGCAGCCCTCTCTCCCTCTTGGCCCAATAAGGCCCATAACTTCCCGGGGTTCCGTAACCCTCCGGCACTCCGTTTTCTCCGAAACTTCCGAACCTTTCCGTGTCCGAATATAACCATCCAATATATCAATCTTTATGTCTCGACCATTTCGAGACTCCTCGTCATGTCCGTGATCACATCCGGACTTGAACTCCTTGGTACATCAAAATACATAAACTCATAATATAACCGTCATTGAAACCTTAAGCGCATGGACCCTACGGTTCGAGAACTATGTAGACATGACCTAGAACCATTCTCGGTCAATAACCAATAGCGGAACCTGGATGCCCATATTGGTTCCTACATATTCTACGAAGATCTTTATCGGTCAAACCGCATAACAACATACGTTGTTCCCTTTGTCATCGGTATGTTACTTACCCGAGATTCGATCGTCGGTATCCAATACCTAGTTTAATCTCGTTATATGGAAAGTCTCTTTACTCGTTCCGTAATACATCATCTCACAACTAACTCATTAGTTGCAATGCTTGCAAGGCTTATGTGATGTGTATTACCGAGAAGGCCCAGAGATACCTCTCCGACAATCGGAGTGACAAATCCTAATCTTGATTCATGCCAACTCAACATATACTTTGGAGACACTTGTAGAGTACCTTTATAATCACCTAGTTACGCCAGACGTTTGGTAGCACACAAAGTGTTCCTCCGTAAACGGAGTTGCATAATCTCATAGTTGCAGGAACTTTGTATAAGTCATGAAGATAGCATAAGCAACATACTAAACGATCAAGTGCTAAGCTAATGAAATGGGTCATGTCAATCACATCATTCTCCTAATGATGTGATCCCATTAATCAAATGACAACACATGTCTATGGTTAGGAAACATAACCATCTTCGATTAATGAGCTAGTCTAGTAGAGGCATACTAGTGACTATCTGCTTGTCTATGTATTCACACATGTATTATGTTTCCGTTAATACAATTCTAGCATGAATAATAAACATTTATCATGATATAAGGAAATAAATAATAACTTTATTATTGCCTCTAGGGCATATTTCCTTCAGCCTCCCACTTGCACTAGAGTCAATAATCTAGATTACACAAGAATGATTCTAACACCCATGGAGTCTTGGTGCTGATCATGTTTTGCTCGTGGAAGAGGCTTAGTCAACGGTCTGCAACATTCAGATCCGTATGTATTTTGCAAATCTCTATGTCTCCCACTTGGACTTGGTCCCGAATGGAATTGAAGCGCCTTTTGATATGCTTGGTCCTCTTGTGAAATCTGGATTCCTTTGCCAAGGCAATTGCACCAGATTGTCACAGAAGATCTTCATTGGTCCCGATGCACTAGGTATGACACCTAGATCGGAAATGAACTCTTTCATCCGACATTCTTCATTTGCTGCTTCCAAGCAGCTATGTACTCCGCTTCACATGTAGATCCCGCCACGACGCTTTGTTTAGAACTGCACCAACCGACAGCTCCACCGCTTAATAAAAATACGATCCGGTTTGCGATTTAGAATCGTCCGGATCAGTGTCAAAGCTTCGCATCGACGTAACCATTTACGACTAGCTCTTTGTCACCTCCATATACGAGAAACATATCCTTAGTCCTTTTCGTATTTCGGGATGTTCTTGACCGCTGTCCAAATGATCCACTCTGGATTACTTTGGTACCTTCCTGCCAAGCTTACAGCTAAGCATACGTCAGTGTCGGTACACAGCATTGCATACATGATAGAGCCTATGGCTGAAGCATAGGAACATTTTTCATTTCTCTCTATCTTCTGCTGTGGTCGGGCATTGAGTCGACTCAATCTTACACCTTGTACTACAGGTAAAAACCTTTCTTTGCTCGATCCATTTTGAACTTCTTCAAAACTTTATCAAGGTATGTGCTTTGTGAAAGTCCTATTAAGCGCCTTGATCTATCTCTATAGATCTTGATGTCCAATATGTAAGCAGCTTCACCGAGGTCTTTCATTGAAAACTTTTATTCAAGTATCCTTTATGCTATCCAGAAATTCTATATCATTTCCAATCAACAATATGTCGCCTACATATAATATCGAAATGCTACTGAGCTCCCACTCACTTTCTTGTAAATACAAAGCTTCTCCAAAAGTCTCAGATAAAACCATATGCTTTGATCACACTATCAAAGCGCTTATTCCAACTCGAGAGGCTTGCACTGCACCATAAATTGATCGTTGAGCTTGCACACTTTGTTAGCACCCTTTGGATCAACAAAACCTTCTGGTTGCATCATATACAACTCTTCTTCTAGAAATCCATTCAAGAATGCAGTTTTACATCCATTTGCCAAATTTCATAATCATAAAATGCGGCAATTGCTAACATGATTCGGACGGACTTAAGCATCGCCACGGTGAGAAAGTCTCATCGTAGTCAACCCCTTGAACTTGTCGAAAACCTTTTGCAACAAGTCGAGCTTTGTAGACAGCTACATTACCATCGGCGTCGGTCTTCTTCTTAAAGATCCATTTATTCTCAATAGCTTGCCGATCATCGGCAAGTCTACCAAAGTCCATACTTTGTTCTCATACATGGATCCCATCTCAGATTTTATGGCTTCAAGCCATTTTGGAATCTGGGCTCACCATCGCTTCTTCATAGTTCGTAGGTTCACCATGATCTAGTAGCATGACTTCCGAATAGGATTACCGCACCACCACTCGGTGCGGATTTTATTCTGGTTGATCTACTGAGTTCGGTGACAACTTGATCTGAAGTTTCATGATCTTCATCATTATCTTCCTCACTAAGCTGGTGTAGGTGTTACGTAAACTGATTTCGTGATTAACTACTTTCCAATAAGGGAGCTGGTACTATTACCTCATCAAGTTCCACTTTCCTCCCACTCACTTCTTTCGAGAGATACTCCTTCTCTAGAAAGGATCCATTTTAGCAACGAATGTCTTGCCTTGGATCTGTGATAGAAGGTGTACCCAATTATCTCCTTTGGGTATCCTATGAAGACACATTTTTCCGATTTGGGTTCAAGCTTATCAGGTTGAAGTTTCTTCACATAAGCATCGCAACCCCAAACTTTCGAAACGACAACTTTGGTTTCTTGCTAAACCATAGTTCATAAGGCGTCGTCTCAAAGGATTTTGACGGTGTCCTATTTAACGTGAATGCGGCCGCCTCAAGAGCATAACCCCAAAATGATAGCGGTAAATCTGTAAGAGACATCATAGATCGCACCATATCCAATAAAGTGCGACACGACGCTCGGACACACCATTGTGCTGTGGTGTTCCGGTGGTGTGAGTTTGAAACTATTCGCATTGTTTCAAATGTAGACCAAACTCAGAACTCAAATATTCGCCTCCACGATCAGATCGTAGAAACTTTATTTTCTTATTACGATGATTTTCAACTTCACTCTGAAATTCTTTGAACTTTTCAAATGTTTCAGACTTATGTTTCATTAAGTAGATATATCCATATCTGCTTAAATCATCTGTGAAGGTGAGAAAATAACGATATCCGCCACGAGCTTCAACATTCATCGGACCACATACATCTGTATGTATGATTTCCAACAAATCTGTTGCTCTCTCCATAGTACCGGAGAACGGGTTTTAGTCATCTTGCCCATGAGGCACGGTTCATAAGTGCCAAGTGATTCATAATCAAGTGACTCCAAAAGTCCATCAAGATGGAGTTTCTTCATGCGCTTTATACCGATATGACCTAAACGGCAATTGCCACAAATAAGTTGCACTATCATTATCAACTCTGCATCTTTTGGTTTCAACATTATGAATATGTGTATCACTACTATCGAGATTTATTAAAATAGACCACTCTTCAAGGGTGCATGACCATAAAAGATATTATTCATATAAATAGAACAACCATTATTCTCTCGATTTAAATGAATAACCGTCTCGCATCAAACAAGATCCAGATATAATGTTCATGCTCAACGCCGCACCAAATAACAATTATTCAGGTCTAAAACTAATCCCGAAGGTAGATGTAGAGGTAGCGTGCCGATCGCGATCACATCGACTTTGGAACCATTTCCCACGCCGCATCGTCACCTCGTCCTTTGCCGGTGTTCGCTAATCAGTAGTCCCTGCTTCGAGTTGCAAATATTAGCAATGTAACCAGTATCAAATACCTGTGTACTATCTGCGAGCTCTAGTAAGGTACACATCAATAACATGTATATCACATATACCTTTGTTCACCTTGCCATCCTTCTTATCCGCCAAATACTTGGGGCAGTTCCGCTTCAAAGGACTACCGCTTGCAGAGAAGCACTCGATTTCAGGTTTAGGTCCAGACTTGGGTTTCTTCTCCGATCAGCAACTTGTTTGCTGTTCTTCTTGAAGTTCCTTCTTCTTCCCTTTGCCTTTCTTCTTGAAACTAGTGGTCTTATTGACCATCAACACTTGATGCTCCTTCTTGATTTCTACCTCCGCAGCCTTTAGCATTGCGAAGAGCTCGAGCATAGTCTTTACTAACCCTTGCATATTATAGTTCATCACAAAGCCTTTGTAGCTTGGTGGCGGTGATTGAAGAATTCTGTCAATGACACAATCATCCGGAAGATTAACTCCAGTTGATTCAAGTGATTGTAATACCCGCACATTTTGAGTATGTGCTCACCGATGTAACTATTCTCCTCCATCTTGCAGCTATAGAACTTATTGGAGACTTCATATCTCTCAATCCGGGCATTCTGTTGAAATATCAACTTCAACTCTGGAACATCTCATATGCTCCATGACGCTCAAAACGTCGTTGAAGACCCGGTTCTAAGCCGTAAAGCATGGCACATCGAACTATAGAGTAGTCTCGGCTTTGCTCGCCAGACGTTCTTAACGTCGTCGGTTGCATCAAGAAGAGTCTGGCACCTAGCGGTGCATCCAGACGTAACTCTTCGTGCAGCAATGAGGATAATCCTCGAGTTACGGACCCAGTCCGTGTAATTGCTACCATAATCTTTCAACTTTGCTTTCTCAAGGAACACATTAAAATTCAACGGAACAACAAAGACGAGCCATCTATCTACAAAGAAACATAGACAAGCAAAATACTATCGGTACTAAGTTCATGATAAATTTAAGTTCAATTAATCATATTACTTAAGAACTCCCACTTAGACAGACATCTCTCTAGTCATCTAAGTGATCACGTGATCCAAATCAACTAAACCATAACCGATCATCACGTGAGATGGAGTAGTTTTCAATGGTGAACATCTTATGTTGATCATATCTACTATATGATTCACGCCGACCTTTCGGTCTCCGTGTTCCGAGGCCATATCTGCATATGCTAGGCTCGTCAAGTATAACCTGAGTATTCTGCGTGTGCAAAACTGGCTTACACCCGTTGTAGATGGACGAGAGCTTATCACACCCGATCATCACGTGGTGTCTCAAGCACGACGAACTTTGGCAACAAGTGCATACTCGTGGAGAACACTACTTGATAATTTTAGTGAGAGATCATCTTATAATGCTACCGTCAATCAAAGCAAGATAAGATGCATAAAGGATAAACATCACATGCAATCAATATAAGTGATATGATATGGCCATCATCATCTTGTGCTTGTGATTCCATCTCCAAGCACCGCCATGATCACCATCGCCACCGCGCGACACCTTGATCTCCATCGTAGCATCGTTGTCGCCTCGCCAACTATTGCTTCTACGACTATCGCTACCGCTTAGTGATAAAGTAAAGCAATTACATGGCGCTTGCATTTCATACAATAAAGCGACAACCATATGGCTCTCGCCATTGCCGATAACTCGTTACAAAACATGATCATTTCATACAATAAAATATAGCATCACGTCTTGACCATATCACATCACAACATGCCCTGCAAAAACAAGTTAGACGTCCTCTACTTTGTTGTTGCAAGTTTTACGTGGCTGCTACGGGCTGAGCAAGAACCGTTCTTACCACGCATCAAAACCACAACGATAGTTTGTCAAGTTGGTGCTGTTTTAACCTTCGCAAGGACCGGGCGTAGCCACACTCGGTTCAACTAAAGTGAGAGAGACAGACACCCGCGGTCACCTTTAAGCAACTAGTGCTCGAAGCGGTGAAACCAGTCTCGCGTAAGCGACGCTGTAATGTCGGTCCGGCCGCTTCATCTCACAATACCGCCGAACCAAAGTATGACATCTTTGGTAAGCAGTATGACTTATATCGCCCACAACTCACTTGTGTTCTACTCGTGCATATGACATCAACGCATAAAACCAGGCTCGGATGCCATGTTGGGTAACGAGTAATTTCAAAAATTTCCTACGAACACGCAAGACCATGGTGATGGCATAGCAACGAGGGGAGAGTATCCGCCCACGCCCTCGTGAGACCGAAGCGAAGCGTTATATCAACGCTGTTGATGTAGTCGACGTCTTCACGATCCGACCGATCCAAGCACCGTTATTCGCACCTCCGAGTTCTTAGCACACGCTCAGCTCGATGACGATCCCGGGCCGATCCAGCAAAGCGTCGGGAGGAGTTCCACAAGACGACGGCGTGGTGATGATCTTGATGTTCTACCGTCGCAGGCTTCGCCTAAGCACTGCTACAATATGACCGAGGTGGAATATGGTGGAGGGGGCACCGCACACGGCTAAGGAACGATCACGAAGATCAACTTGTGTGTTCTAGGGTGCCCCCCCCCTGAGATATAAAGGAGCAAGGGGAGGGCGGCCGCCCTTGGGGCGCACCAAGGGGGGGAGTCCTCCTCCTAGTAGGAGTAGGACTCCCTTTCCTAGTCCTACTAGGAAGAGGGAAGGGGAAGGAAAGAGGGAGAGGGAGAGGGGAGGGGGCGCGCGCCTCCCTAGTCCATTCGGACTCCCCATGGGGGGGCGCGCCACCTCCCTGGTGCAGCCCTCTCTCTCCCTCTTGGCCCAATAAGGCCCATAACTTCCCGGGGTTCGGTAACCCTCGGCACTCCGTTTTCTCCGAAAACTTCCGGAACCTTTCCGTGTCCGAATATAACCATCCAATATATCAATCTTTATGTCTCGACCATTTCGAGACTCCTCGTCATGTCCGTGATCACATCCGGACTCGAACTCCTTGGTACATCAAAATACATAAACTCATAATATAACCGTCATTGAAACCTTAAGCGTGCGGACCCTACGGTTCGAGAACTATGTAGACATGACCTAGAACCATTCTCGGTCAATAACCAATAGCGGAACCTGGATGCCCATATTGGTTCCTACATATTCTACGAAGATCTTTATCGGTCAAACCGCATAACAACATACGTTGTTCCCTTTGTCATCGGTATGTTACTTACCCGAGATTCGATCGTCGGTATCCAATACCTAGTTTAATCTCGTTACCGGAAAGTCTCTTTACTCGTTCCGTAATACATCATCTCACAACTAACTCATTAGTTGCAATGCTTGCAAGGCTTATGTGATGTGTATTACCGAGAAGGCCCAGAGATACCTCTCCGACAATCGGAGTGACAAATCCTAATCTTGATTCATGCCAACTCAACATATACGTTCGGAGACACTTGTAGAGTACCTTTATAATCACCCGATTCGTTGTGACGTTTGGTAGCACACAAAGTGTTCCTCCGTAAACGGAGTTGCATAATCTCATAGTTGCAGGAACTTTGTATAAGTCATGAAGATAGCATAAGCAACATACTAAACGATCAAGTGCTAAGCTAATGAAATGGGTCATGTCAATCACATCATTCTCCTAATGATGTGATCCCATTAATCAAATGACAACACATGTCTATGGTTAGGAAACATAACCATCTTCGATTAATGAGCTAGTCTAGTAGAGGCATACTAGTGACTATCTGTTTGTCTATGTATTCACACATGTATTATGTTTCCGGTTAATACAATTCTAGCATGAATAATAAACATTTATCATGATATAAGGAAATAAATAATAACTTTATTATTGCCTCTAGGGCATATTTCCTTCACCTTTCCTTCTCCCTCTCCCTCTCCTTCCTTCCCCTTCTCTCCCTTTAGGTGGAAACCTACTAGGACTTGGAGTCTTAGTAGGATTCCCCTCTTGGGGGCGTGCCATAGAGGGCCGGCCGGCCTCCCCCTTGCTCCTTTATATACGGGGGCAGGGGGGCACCCCAAAGACACAAAAAACAATTGATCCTTGAGATCTCTTAACCGTGTGCGGTGCCCCCCTCCACCATAGTTCTCCTCGATAATATTGTAGTGGTGCTTAGGCGAAGCCCTGTGACGGTAGAACATCAAGATCGTCACCACGCCATCGTCGACGGAACTCTTCCCGACACTTTGCTTTGGATCGAGTCCGGGAACGCCATCGAGCTGAACGTGTGCAAGAACTCGGAGGTGTCGTAGTTTCGGTGCTTGATCGGTCGGGCCATGAAGACGTACGACTACATCAACCACATTGTGCTAACGCTTCCGCTTTCCGTCTACGAGGGTACGTGGACAACACTCTCCTCTCTCGTTGCTATGCATCACCATGATCTTGCGTGTGCATAGAATTTTTTTTGAAATTACTACGTTCCCCAACATCACCCCCATCCAAACCGGTGGCGCCGAGACCCACTCGCGCAGTACTCCCATCCAGGAGTAGCGCCCGATGGGGGACGGCTCCGGCTCGGGCTCTGATGACGGGAAAATGGCAGGCGTGAGACACGCGTCCACGTCATTGATGCTCATAAATGCATAAATAAAATGGATATCAAACATTGCAGGCACATTACTTCCAGAACTCTTACATTTACATAAAAGGTCTGTTAATTACATCTCCGAAGAGAAAACCCCTGATTAAGAATTCCAACTATCCTATTACATAGAATTGCAACACATGACTACTACAAAATGATAAAGAAAAATTGCTCCTCCTCGTTGTCGTTGACGCCGGTGTGCTCGGGGGAGCATTCTTGATCTTCTTCAAGTTATCATGTGTCTTGTTCATTTATATTTTTACCCTTGTACTATTATGAGTAGTACGTAGAGTACGAGTGCAATGTGTGCTTTTTGCATTGGACACCTAATTTGTGTAATCGACTTAACCAACATATGCTAGTATGACCATGCAGCTATCTTAATCAACTTTCAGGTCATTTCATTTTAACGAGTGATGAGTTGACTAGAAGAGTATCCACTTAATACATGCATGTTACATCTTTTATTGATGCATATATGAACATAGAGGGTCGGCCGGCCTCCCCCTTGCTCCTTTATATACGGGGGCAGGGGGCACCCCAAAGACACAAAAACAATTGATCCTTGAGATCTCTTAACCGTGTGCAGTGCCCCCCTCCGCCATAGTTCCCCTCGATAATATTGTAGTGGTTCTTAGGAGAAGCCCTACGACGGTAGAACATCAAGATCGTCACCACGCCGTCATGCTGACGGAACTCTTCCCCGACACTTTGCTGGATCGGACTCCGGGGAACGTCATCGAGCTGAACGTGTGCAAGAACTCGGAGGTGCCGTAGTTTTGGTACTTGATCGGTCGGGCCGTGAAGACGTACGACTACATCAACCGCGTTGTGCTAACGCTTCCGCTTTCGGTCTATGAGGGTACGTGGACAACACTCTCCCCTCTCGTTGCTATGCATCACCATGATCTTGCGTTGTGTAGGAAAATTTTGGAAATTACTACGTTCCTCAACAGTGGCATCCGAGCCTGGTTTTATGCGTAGATGTTATATGCACGAGTAGAACACAAGTGAGTTGTGGGCGATAAAAGTCATACTGCTTACCAGCATGTCATACTTTGGTTCGGCGGTATTGTTGGATGAAGCGGCCCGGACCGACATTACGCGTACGCTTACGCCAGACTGGTTCTCCCGACGTGCTTTGCACAGACATGACTAGCGGGTGTCAGTTTCTCCAACTTTAGTTGAACCGAGTGTGGCTACGCCCGGTCCTTGCGAAGGTTAAAACATCACTAACTTGACGAACTATCGTTGTGGTTTTGATGCATAGGTAAGAACAGTTCTTGCTCAGCCCGTAGCAGCCACGTAAAATTTGCAACAACAAAGTAGAGGACGTCTAACTTGTTTTTGCAGGGCATGTTGTGATGTGATATGGTCAAGACATGATGCTATATTTTATTGTATGAGATGATCATGTTTTGTAACCGAAGTTATCGGCAACTGGCAGGAGCCATATGGTTGTCGCTTTATTGTATGAAATGCAAACGCCCTATAATTGCTTTAATTTATCACTAAGCGGTAGCGATAGTCGTACACTACTAGAAAAGGGGCTATAGATGGGATGGACACTAATGGCGCACCATGTTTTGGTACGCCATTAGTGTGGAAGACACTAATGGCGCATCAGGTACATGGTGCGCCACTAGAAACAACTTTTTTATAATTTTTTCAAACATTCTAATGGCGCACCGTAGGAAAGTGCGCCATTACTAGTGCTAACTAGTAATGGCGCACTCGCCACACCATGCGCCATTAGAATATATACTTTTTTTTTATTTTTTGCAAAACTTCTAATGGCGCACTGAAGCAGTGCGCCATTAGTAACTGTGGTCGACCCCCACCCCCGCACCTCCCCACTCCAACCGCCGCCGACGCCCCACCGCACCTCCCCACTCCACCGCCGACGCCCCACCGCACCCCCGCACCACCGCCGCCACCGCCGACCCCTGCCCGCACCCCCCCCTCCTCCTCCCACGACGCCCCATCGCACCTCCCGCTCCCCGGCCGCCGCCCCCGACCCTGCCCGCACCTCCCCACTCCACCGCCGCCACGCCCCACCGCACCTCCCCGCTCCACCTGTCGCCGCCTTGACCCCCGCCCGCACCCTCCCCACTCCTCCGCCGACGACCACCCGCACCTCCCACTCCACCGCCGCCGACGCCCCCCCGCACCCTTTCCTGCTCCACCGGCCACGCGCCGTGACACCCCGCCCAAGACTCCCCCCACTCCGCCGCCGACAACCACCCGCACCTCTCCCCGCATCCTCCCCGGCCCGCTCCACCGTCACAAATGAATGCAACTAAAATTGCTAAAAAAACAAATTTGATTATATTTTCAAATAACAAATTTGATGATATTTTTCAAATAATAAATTTGATGATATTTTTTCATATTCATAAAAATTTTCAAATGACAAATTTGATGATATATTTTTAAAAAATATTACTATTTTTATAAAAAAATATTACTGTTAATATTTAAATAAGTTTGAACATATTTAAACACAAATAAATATCAAACAACATTTTAAATGCATAAATACAAAAAATGGGAAGCCTGGGAATCGAACCCAGGACCTCCTGGTGTGTGTGCTTTGTGCTGACCAATCGGGCTATTGGGGTTGTTCTGATTGAGTGGGGGTTATGTGGAATATAACCTGACTAGTCGGGCTAGTAAATTCTAATGGCGCACCTGGGTGGGGTGCGTCATTAGAATGGTTGTACTTATGGCGATGCGGTGCGTCATTAGATCCCTCCCCCCAGTTCACCTGTTTCCCTCGCACTATTGCCTCCCTCCTCCCTCGCCAGATCCACTCGACCCAACCAGACGCCGCCCCTTGCTCCGCCCCTCCGTCCGCCTGGCACGCAGACGTCAGCGCGCCGCCGCCCTGCTGTGGTCTTGCGCTGCCCAGCGCGCCGCCCGACCCTCATGGGACTCCACCCCGCCGCCCCGCGCCCCGAACAGGATCGGCCAGCCGCGCCGCCCCTCCTCTCTCTCCTCCTCCTCCGACGAGCGAGGCCTCCTCCGGCCCCTGCAGCAGCCGGGCGAAGGCCCCGATCGCCCACCCCGCCTGCCCCTGCCGTCCTCCGCCACTGCCCTGCTCCTTCGATCACAGGGCGGCGAGGACCAGACGAGCTCGGACCCGACCCGACCCCTTCGCCAACCCCGACCCGACCCCTCCGGCGACTGGTACCTCTCCTCCTTCCTCCTTCCTCCTCTCTCCACCATTCCCCATTCCTCCCTCCCTCCCCTCGACCGTGGCGGTGTAGATTTTTCCCTCTTTGTTACGCATAGGACCATGGTGCATCATGATCTTTCCTCGTTGTTACGCATAGGAGTAGATTTTTCGAGACAGTGTATGGGGTTCAAGAAATTTAGTTTGCGATCAGGGTTGTACATTCGTTTTCAACATTTTGTTACTGATGAGAGTCTTGCTTCCTATTAACTATAGCTTAGGCCGGCAGCTTGGGCCACTTGTTGTATTTATAATCATCATTTGATTGTGAGTGCGCTTATGAGCAGTCGGTTAACCTATCTATGTTCGTGCAATTTGTTCCATGTATAACCATTGATTATGCCTTTGAGGCAGTTAGTTAACCTCTCACCTATGTTCATGCAGGGATATTATTCTTGGAGAAGCCTTTGTTGGTGACGGAATAGAAAGATAGCGGTACTGTGGACGCCCCGATTTAATCGTATACACTAATCATGCACGCAAATGTGTACGATCATGATCGAGACTCACGGAAGATATCACAACACAACTCTACAAATAAAATAAGTCATACAAACATCATAATACAAGCCGGGGCCTCGAGGGCTCGAATACAAGTGCTCGATCATAGACGAGTCAGCGGAAGCAACAATATCTGAGTACGGACATAAGTTAAACAAGTTTGCCTTAAGAAGGCTAGCACAAACCGGGTACAGATCGAAGAGGAGCAGGCCTCCTGCAGGATCCTCCTAAGCTACTCCCGGTAAATGCCGGGCGGGCTGCACGTAGTAGTAGGCACCTCCAGTAGTAGTCGCCATCGGCGGTGGCGTCGCTGCCTGGGCTCCATAGTCTGTTGCACAATCGAGTAGAGGTAGGGGAAAAGGGGAACAAGGCAACCGTGAGTACTCATCCAAAGTACTGCAAGCAAGGAGCTACACTACCTATGCATGGATATATGTGTAAAGGGCCATATCGTGGACTGAACTGCAGAATGCCGTAATAAGAGGGGATAGCTAGTCTTAACGAAGACTACGCTTTAGTCACCTGTCTTGCAACAGTAGAAGAGGACGATCCAAGTCCTCCAAGTAACATCACATAGCAATAATCCTACCCCGCGATCCCTCCTCATATCCCTCGAGCGAGAGCGACCACCGGTTGTATCCGCACTTGAAAGGGTGTGTTTTATCAAGTATCCGGTTCTAGTTGTCATAAGCTCAAGGTACAACTCCAAGTCGTCCTGTTATCAAGATCACGGCTATTGAATAGATTAACTTCCTGCAGGGTGCACCATCTTACCCAAAGACGCTTGATCCCATTTGGCGGACACACTTTCTCGGTCATGCCCGCCGCGGAAGATCAACACGCCGCAGCCCCACCTAGGCACAACAGAGAGGCCAACACGCCGGTCTAAACCTAAGCGCCGCAGGGTCCGGGCCCATCGCCTCGAGCACACACTGACGCTATGTGACGTCTGTGATCGGAAGCAGACCTAACCTAACAGCGCGTTCGGTCCAATCCGGCGCGCACCGCTCCGTCGCCGACGTCTGAAGTGCCGGCTGATACCACGACGCCGGGATACCCATAACTACTCCGCGTAGATGGTTAGTGCGTATAAGCTCGTAGCCAACTCAGATCAAATACCAAGACCTCGTTAAGCGTGTTAAGTATCCATGAACGCCGAACAGGCCAGCCCACCTCTCTCCTAGGCGGTCTCAACCTGCCTGCCGCTCCGCCACAAAGTAACAAAGGGGCCGTCGGAACCCAGGCCCACCTCTACGGGATGGAGCCACCGTCCTTTCAGCCCCCATCTCCGAACAAGTATCACGCTGTAATGTAATAGTGTAAAGTATATAGTATATGCCCGTGATCACCTCCCGAAGTGATCACAGCCCGAAGAGTATAGCATGGCGAGACGGACAAGAGTGTAGGGCCACCGATGGAACACTAGCATCCTATACTAAGCGAGAGGATAAAGGTAAAGGTAACAATGAGAGTAGCAACGACAAAGCTATGCAAAGAAGATAGGATTAATCGAAAGCAATAATATGCTACACTACTCTAATGCAAGCGGTATAGAGAAGAGTAGGCGATATCGGTGATCAAAGGGGGGCTTGCCTGTTGCTCGGACAAGGAGGGGTCGTCGGTGACGTAGTCGACCACGGGGCATCAAAGATCGGTCTCTGAGTCTACCGGAAAGGAGTAACGGGGGAACACAATAAATAACAGATCAATCAAATGTAACACAAAGCAAGACGCGGCAATACGTTGTGCTAGGGGTGACCTAACGTAGGGATAGGCGATACCGGTGAAGGGGGAAACATCCGGGAAAATATCCCCGGTGTTTCGTGTTTTCGGGCAGAGGAGCCGGAGGGGGAAAGTTGCGAGTTTGATATGTTAGGGGTGCGTGGCGGACGAACGGACTGCGTATCCGGATTCGTCTCGTCGTTCTGAGCAACTTTCATGTTGAAAATATTTTAATCCGAGTTACGGATTAAAACATATGATTTTCTAAAGATTTTATTAATTTCTGGAATTTAATTAATTATTTAATTTAATTCGAAAATGGAATTATGACATCAAGATGATGTCATGCCGACGTCAGCGATCAGCTGTGGACTTTGACTAATCAATGCAGACCATTGGGTCCCACATGTCATACAATCGATTAACTAATTACTTAATTAATTAGTTTAATTAAACATGTTGATTAAGTTGTTGATTAATATAGATTAATTAAGTTAATTAATTAATTAATATATCGTTAACTCTTTTTATTACATTTTTGTTTTTCACAGTTTTAGGGACGTGGGCCCCATTGTATCTGTGATCCAGGTCAATCGGGCGGAGTTCACAGGCGCTAAAAGTGGCGAGGCAACGGGCGTGAGGCGAGGCAACCGGGCGATGGAGGGCACCGGTGTGGTGCGGTCGAAGGAAAGGGCGACGGAGACGATGGCGCTTGGTCACTGGGAGGAGGGCGCGACGCTGGAGGGCAACTCCGGTGGGCGGGGTGCGGCGAAAGGAGGGAAGAGGAGGCCGGCGGACGGGTTGCGGCACGAGGTGCGCTGGGGACCACGGCGAGGCGAGGGTCGAGCGTGGTCGGCGATGGTGGACAGCGCGGCGACAAGAACAAGGGAGAGAGGAGGAAGGCGGAGCCTCACCGACGTTCGTGGGGATCATGGCAGCGTGCTTTCGAGCTCGAGGAGGTGGACGGGACGTCGACGAGATGGGAGGAAGACGGCGATGGGGACGGCGTCCGGCGGGGTGGTGGCGCTGGTGGCCGGCGACAGCGTCTGGATGGTGGTGATCGTCGAGGGCGACAAGGTCGAGGGGGGGTGATGGGGACGACGTTCCGGCGAGGAGGGGAGCTCCGGCCACTCTGGCGACGAAAGCAGCGGCACGGGTGGTCCGGCAGGAGGAGGACTGAGGGAGGCGGTTTGGCGTGGTGGGGCGTAACTAGGCGGCGTCGGGGTTCGATAACGAGGGCGGAGGCGCCATGGCGCACGACTGCAGCGGGAGGTCGGGGGCGTCGGTTGCCCGATCCAGAAGGGGATCGGGGAGTGGGGGAGGGAGCGAGAGGAGTGGGGAATCGGGGCTAGGGTTTGCGGGTGGTGGGGGGGGGGGGTTATGCGGGGAGAGGTGGGCCGGCCTGGGTGGGCTGGCCGACTGGGCCGGCCGGTTGGCTAGCTGGGTCGGTTGGCCCGGGGGTTTGGGGGTTTCTTCCTTTTTTTTTTGATTTTCTTGTCTCTTCTTATTCGTAGTTTCTTTTATTTTTAGTTTTATAAAATTACCACTAGTGCCTAATTTGTATTTACCAATAACTACTACGAGATTAATTCTCATCCCAATTAAAATAGTTTAATATTTTATAAAATTCAAAAGGCATTTGTTTAATTGTTTTCACTATTGTTTTAATTGTTTTAGGGCCTTTAAACATTTTATCAAAGTTTGGTTTCTCCACCATAATTACCTATGTATTGTTTGGTTCACTCCGAACATTTAAATTTTAATATTTGAAAACTTTTATTGTTCGCTCGATTTTGAATTTGAAATCCGAACTAGGTTTCGAACTAACGCGAGTTTAACCACAGTAACCGAGGTGACGTGGCATCATTAGTGGAGATTACTGTAGCTTAATTACCCGGGCGTCACAGTACCTATCTTCAGTCCCAATCTAACAGGGTAGTCCATGGATTCAAACTAGCTAAAGGAGATTCAAACTGCCAACAACCACTCATTTTTCAGTTAACTCCTTACAGTTCAGATCATATTTTGATTGTCAACAATAGTGGACTTTTAAGGCTTTTTTAGAGGTAATACTAGTGGATATTAGGCCTTTTTACAGGCAATAATAGTGGAATTTTAGGCTTTTTTTGGAGTGTGTTTCATGCTGCCCTACGGTGATGAATTAGTCAGAATTATGTATGATTGTGCCTAAAGTAGATAATCTAAAGATACTGACAAAATAATTAGGGGAGCATATGTGAATCTAAAGTATATTGTCAACTTCCAACATTTGCTCTGTTGTCCATGTGCTTGAAGCAATGAAGTTGAGTGTGTCATTCTTGCTATGGTCATGTAAGAGAAATGCTCTGCCTTGCTAATTTTACCGTGAGATTTGGGGTAATCAGCTAGTTCTGGTCAAAGCAAGTGGTTTTCCTGAGCTATGCCTTGGTTAGAAAATGATGCATGATGGTTTGCTCAGAAGAGGAATAATCCCAGGATAGCACGTATCATGGGGTCAAACCTGGGACCCCTATTGTAATTTGATTTTGATTATTAATTTTTCTATGAGCGATGAATTACAGTGTTTGTGTTGTAATGAAACTTGAGCTAAAATAGAACTTGACAGCTGTCATAAAGTGAATATATGCAGTGAACAGAAATTGACAGAGTTTTCTTGATTGAATTCAGTCTGTCTGGTGAATATATGCAGTCAATATACAATCATTGTAATTTTGGGAGTAATTTTGGTGTCAAATCACTCAAGCAAGAACTGAATTTTCAAACTGAACTTGACACAATACTATTCAGTTAATTTGCTTGGACAGTAGTATTATGTAACACTACTTGACACAATACTATGATCTGTCGCTCTGTCAGCCTTTGTAATTTGCACCTATATTATGTAACACTACTTGATGATGTTAAACTGTAACTCCCTTTCCTTAGAACTGTAATTACTGAAGCAACAAATCCATTTTATCTATATGTATAGCACACACAAGGAATTGACTGTTCTGTGTTTTTGTGTTTGTTTTTACAGTCCTCTAGTAACCGAGCTCTGTTGTGTTGTTGTTCCTATCTGTAATTGTTTCAGCAAGACACTACCATGACTTAATGTTTACAATAGCTGTTTTCTTTGTATCCAGTAGTCAGCGTATATTTTTCTTCAGAGGTAACTGGTCAAATGTTCAGTGTGTATGTCTGAACTTGAATGTTGCAATGTTGTTTTTCTTTAGAGGCTACTGTCAAAAACTTGAGCTACTGTCTTGCAAAAATGATGACCATCTTACTAATTTGCTGGGTTTTGTCTCCGACCATCGTGTCGTGATGAATTTGCAGGAACCGGATGAAGACCAGTTTCATCGCGATTATGCTCATCGTGATGACCGCAACTCTCTTCTATGTGATGGTAGTTTAGATAATCGATATCGACTTGTAATGTGAAGACAAACTCGCTACTCGCGGTCTCGAGACTTGTAATGTTCTATCTTTGTTCGGTCTTTTGAATTCGGAGACTAATATGATGAATTGTATTCGGAGACTAATCTTCTATTGTATTTGATGAATCTGCTGTTGCTGTGTGATGTTGTCTAAATTCTGTCCAATAATATATTTTGTAACCTGCGAAAATATCAGAAAAGAAAAAAAATTCCTAATATTCATACTAGTGGCGCACCACACAAGACACTAATGGCGCCTTTGTGATAATCACACTAATGGCGCATCACCTTTGGTGCACCATTAGTATGCCAAAGCACATGGGTACATATGGCCCCCTGGGAGGCATTCTAATGGCACACTGTGGGCAATACTAATGGCGCACTACGTGGTGCGCCATTAGAACACTAGATTCTAATGGCGCACAGGTGGTGCACCATTAGAACACTAGATTCTAATGACGCACAGGTGGTGCGCCATTAGAAAAAAATTCTAATGGCGTGATGCTAGTGGCGCACCAGTGGTGCGCCATTAGAAGGCAAAACTGGTGCGCCACTAGCATGCCTTTTCCTAGTAGTGGTAGAAGCAATAGATGACGTAAACGACAACGATGCTACGATGAAGATCAAGGTGTCGCCCCAGTGACGATGGTGATCACGACGGTGCTTCGGAGATGGAGATCACAAGCACAAGATGATGATGGCCATATCATATCACTTATAATGATTGCATGTGATGTTTATCCTGTATGCATCTTGTCTTGCTTTAATTGACGGTAGCATTTTAAGATGATCTCTCACTAATTATCAAGAAGTGTTCTCCCTGAGTATGCACCGTTGTGAAAGTTCTTCGTGCTGAGACACCACGTGATGATCGGGTGTGATAGGCTCTACGTTCAAATACAACGGGTGCAAAACAGTTGCACACGCAGAATACTCAGGTTAAACTTGACGAGCCTAGCATATACAGATATGGCCTCGGAACACGGAGACCGAAAGGTCGAACATGAATCATATAGTAGATATGATCAACATAGTGATGTTCTGTTGGAAATATGCCCTAGAGGCAATAATAAAAGTATTATTTTTATATTTCCTTGTTGATGATAATTGTCTTTTATTCATGCTATAATTGTATTATCCGGAAATCGTAATACGCGTGTGAATACATAGACCACAATATGTCCCTAGTGAGCCTCTAGTTGACTAGCTCGTTGATCAACAGATGGTCATGGTTTCGACTATGGACATTGGATGTCGTTGATAATGGGATCACATCATTAGGAGAATGATGTGATGGACAAGACAATCCTAAGCATAGCACAAGATCGTGTAGTTCGTTTTGCTAGAGCTTTTCCAATGTCAAGTATCTTTTCCTTTGACCATGAGATCGTGTAACCCCGGATACCGTAAGAGTGCTTTGGTGTACCAAAGCGCCACAACGAATCGGGTGACTATAAAGGTGCACTACAGGTATCTCCGAAAGTATCTGTTGGGTTGACATGGATCGAGACTGGGATTTGTCACTCCGTATGACGGAGAGGTATCTCTGGGCCCACTCGGTAATGCATCATCATAATGAGCTCAAAGTGACCAAGTGTCTGTCACGGGATCATGCATTACGGTACAAGTAAAGTGACTTGCCGGTAACGAGATTGAATGAGGTATTGGGATACCGACGATCGAATCTCGGGCAAGTAAAATACCGATTGACAAAGGGAATAGTATACGGGGTTGATTGAATCCTCGACATCATGGTTCATCCGATGATATCATCGAGGAGCATGTGGGAGCCAACATGGGTATCCAGATCCCGCTGTTGGTTATTGCCCGAGAGCCGTCTCGGTCATGTCTGCATGTCTCCGAACCCGTAGGGTCTACACATAAGGTTCGGTGGCGCTAGGGTTGTATGAATATGAGTATGCAGCAAACCGAATGTTTTTGAGTCCGGATGAGATCCCGGACGTCACGAGGAGTTCCGGAATGGTCCGGAGGTAAAGATTTATATATGGGAAGTCTTATTTTGGTCGTAGGAAAAGTTTCGCACTTTATCGGTATTGTACCGGAGTGCCGAAGGGGTCCGGGGTCCACCGGGGTCCACCTGCCCCGGGGGGGGGGGCACATGGGCTGTAGGGGGTGCTCCTTGGCCTATATGGGCCAAGGGCACCAGCCCCAAGAGGCCCATGCGCCTAGAGATAAGAAAGAGGGAGAGTCCTAAAGGGAAGGCACCTCAGGGTGCCTTGGGAGGATGGACTCCTCCCCCTCTTGGCCGCACCCCTTCCTTGGAGGAAGGGAAAGGCTGCGCCTTCCCCTCTCTTGCACCTATATAAAGGGAGGGAGGGAGGGTGGCCGCACCTGAAGCCTGGCGCCTCCCTCCTCCCTGCAACACCTCCTCCTCCTCCCGTAGTTGCTTAGCGAAGCCCTGCCGGAGTTCTGCTGCATCCACCACCACGCCGTTGTGCTGGTGTATCATCATCAACCTCTCCTTCCCCCTTGCTGGATCAAAAAGGAGGAGACGTCATCCGCTCCGTATGTGTGTTGAACGTGGAGGTGCTGTCCGTTCAGCACTAGGTCATCGGTGATCTGAATCACGGCGAGTACGACTCCATCATCCCCGTTCCATTGAACGCTTCCGCACGCGATCTACAAGTGGTATGTAGATGCAATCACTCTCCCATGACTCGTTGCTAGATGAACTCATAGATGGATCTTGGTGAAACCATAGGAAAAAATTTAATTTTCTGCAACATTCCCCAACAGTGGCATCATGAGCTAGGTATATGCGTAGTTCTCTATTGCACGAGTAGAACACAATTTTGTTGTGGGCGTAGATCTTGTCAACTTGCTTGCCGCTACTAGTCTTATCTTGCTTCAGCGGTATTGTGGGATGAAGCGGCCCGGACCAACCTTACACGTGCGCTTACGTGAGACCGGTTTCACCGAGTGACATGCACTAGTTGCATAAGGTGGCTGGCGGGTGTCTGTCTCTCCCACTTTAGTTGGAGCGGATTCGATGAAAAGGGTCCTTATGAAGGGTAAATAGAAGTTGAAAAAATCACGTTGTGGTTATTCGTAGGTAAGAAAACGTTCTAGCTAGAACCCAATTGCAGCCACGTAAAAGATGCAACAACAATTAGAGGACGTCTAACTTGTTTTTTGCAGCAATTGTCATGTGATGTGATATGGCCAGAAGTTGTGATGAATGATGAATGATATATTGTGATGTATGAGATCACGTTCTTGTAATAGGAATCACGACTTGCATGTCGATGAGTATGACAACCAGCAGGAGCCATAGGAGTTGTCTTTATTTTTTGTATGACCTGCGTGTCATTGAAGAACACCATGTAAATTACTTTACTTTATTGCTAAACGCGTTAGCCATAGAAGTAGAAGTAGTCGTTGGCGTGACAACTTCATGAAGACACGATGATGGAGATCATGATGATGGAGATCATGGTGTCATACCGGTGACAAGATGATCATGGAGCCCCGAAGATGAAGATCAAAGGAGCTATATGATATTGGCCATATCATGTCACTACTTTATATAATTGCATGTGATGTTTATTATATTTTATGCATCTTGTTTACTTAGAACGACGGTAGTAAATAAGATGATCCCTTATAATAAATTCAAGAAAGTGTTCCCCTAACGTGCACCGTTGCTAAAGTTAAATCGTTTCAAGCACCACGTGATGATCGGTGTGATAGATCCTTACGTTCACATACAACGGGTTTAAGACAGTTTACACATGCATAAACACTTAGGGTTAACTTGCGAGCCTAGCATGTACAGACATGGCCTCGGAACACAAGAGACCGAAAGGTCGAACATGAGCCGTATGGAAGATCGATCAACATGGAGATGTTCACCTCGATGACTAGTCCGTCTCACGTGATGATCGGACACGGCCCGATCGACTCGGATCATGTAACACTTAGATGACAAGAGGGATGTCAAATCTGAGTGGGAGTTCATTAAATAATTTGATTAGATGAACTTAATTATCATGAACATTAGTCTAAAATCTTTGCAAAATGTCTTGTAGATCAAATGGCCAACGCTCATGTCACCATGAACTTCAACGCGTTCCTAGAAAACCAAGCTGAAAGACGATGGCAGCAACTATTCGGATTGGGTCCGGAACACGAGATCATCCTCATAGCAGCCAAGAAACAATATGTCCTAGAAGCACCGCTAGGTGAAGCACCCATCGAGAGAACCAAGACATTATGAATGCTTGGCAGTCTCGTCTTGATGATTACTCCCTCGTTCGGTCGGCATGCTTTACAGCTTAGAACCGGGCTCCAAAAGCGTTTTGAGCAACACGGAGCATATGAGATGTTCGAGGAGCTGAAAATGGTTTTCCAAGCTCATGCCGGGTCGAGAGATATGAAGTCTCGACAAGTTCTATAGTTGTAAGATGGAGGAAAACAGTTCGTCGGTGAGCACATACTCAAAATGTCGGGTTGCACAACCGCTTGTCCCACTGGACATCAACCTCCGGACAAAGCGGTCATTGACAGAATCCTTGATCGCTCCCACCAAGCTACAAGAGCTTTGTGATGAACTACAATATGCAGGGGATGGTGAAGACCATTCTGAAGTATTCTCAATGTGAAGTCAGCAGAGGTTGTTGAAATCAAGAAAGAACATCAAGTGTTGATGGTCAATAAAACCACTAAGTTCAAGAAGGGCAAGGTAAGAAGAACTTCAAGAAGGACGGCAAGGATGTTGCCACGCCGGTAAGCAAGTTGCCGGAAGAAGTCAAAGAATGGACCCAAGCACGAGACAGAGTGCTTTTATTGCAAAGGGAAGGGTCACCGAAGCGGAACTGCCCCAAATACTTAGCGGACAAGAAGGCCGGCAACACTAAAGGTATATTTGATATACATGTAATTGATGTGTACCTTACCAGTACTCGTAGTAACTCCCGGTATTTGATACCGATGCCGTTGCTCATATTTGTAACTCACAGCAGGAGCTGCAGAATAAACGGAGACTCGATGGGACGAGGTGACGATCTTGGCGTCGGGAATGGTTCCAAGGTCGATGTGATCGCCGTCGGCACGCTACCTCTACATTTACCTACGGGATCAGTTTTAAACCTCAATAATTGTTATTTAGTGCCAAGTTTGAGCATGAACATTGTATCAGGATCTCGTTTAATGCGAGATGGCTACTCCATTTAAATCCGAGAATAATGGTTGTTCTATTTATATGAGAGATATGTTTTATGGTCATGCTCCGATGGTCAATGGTTTATTCTTAATGAATCTCGAACGTAATATTACACATCTTCATAGTGTGAATACCAAGAGATGTAAAGTTGATAACGATAGTCCCACATACTTGTGGCACTGCCGCCTTGGTCACATTGGTGTCAAGCGCATGAAGAAGCTCCATTCTGATGGACTTTTAGAGTCTCTCGATTATGAATCATTTGACACATGCGAACCATGCCTCATGGGCAAAATGACCAAGACTCCATTCTCCGGGACAATGGAGCGAGCAACCAACTTATTGGAAATCATACATACCGATGTGTGCGGTCCAATGAGCGTTGAGGCTCGCGGAGGATATCGTTATGTTCTCGCTCTCACTGATGACTTGAGTAGATATGGGTATGTCTACTTAATGAAACACAAGTCTGAGACCTTTGAAAAGTTCAAGGAATTTCAAAATGAGGTAGAGAATCAACGTGATCGAAAGATAAAATTCTTACGATCGGATCGTGGAGGAGAATATTTAAGTCACGAATTTGGTACACACTTAATGAAATGTGGAATCGTTTCACAACTCACGCCGCCTGGAACACCTCAGCGTAACGGTGTGTCCGAACATCGTAATCGCACTCTATTGGATATGGTGCGATCTATGATGTCTCTTACCGATTTACCGCTATCATTTTGGGGATACGCTCTAGAGACAGCTACATTCACTTTAAATAGGGCACCGTCTAAATCCGTTGAGACGACACCGTATGAATTATGGTTTGGGAAGAAACCTAAGTTGTCATTTCTAAAAGTTTGGGGATGCGATGCTTATGTCAAAACTTCAACTGAAAAGCTCGAACCCAAGTCGGAAAATGCGTCTTCATAGGATACCCTAAGGAAACCATTGGGTATACCTTCTACCTTAGATCCGAAGGCAAGATTTTTGTTGTTAAGAACGGATCCTTTCGGAAAAGAGTTTCTCTCGAAAGGAGTAAGTGGGAGGAAAGTAGAACTCGATGAAGTACTACCTCTTGAACCGGAAAGTATTGCAGCTCAGGAAAATGTTCTGTGGTGCCTACACCTCTTGGAGAGGAAATTAATGATGATGATCAAGGTACTTGGATCAAGTTGCTCTTGAACTTCGTGGGTCCACAAGGACACGTTCCACACCAGAGTGGTATGGCAACCCTGTCACGGAAATCATGTTGTTAGACAACGATGAACCTTGAACTATGAAGAAGCGATGGCGGGCCCGGATTCCAACAAATGGCTTGAAGCCGTGCAATCCGAGATAGGATCCATGTATGAAAACAAAGTATGGACTTTGACAGACTTGCCCAATGATCGTGACGATAGAAAACAAATGGATCTTTAAGAAGAAGGCGGACGCGGATGGTAATGTTACCATCTATAAAGCTCAACTTGTCGCTAAGGGTTATCGACAAGTTCAAGGGATTGACTACGATGAGACTTTCTCTCCCGTAGCGAAGCTTAAGTCCGTCCGAATCATGTTAGCAATTGCCGCATACTATGATTATGAGATATGGCAGATGGACGTCAAAACGGCATTCCTTAACGGTTACCTTAAGGAAGAGCTGTATATGATGCAGCCGGAAGGTTTTGTCGATCCTAAGAATGCTAACAAGGTATGCAAGCTCCAGCGATCCATTTATGGGCTGGTGCAAGCATCTCGGAGTTGGAACATTCGCTTTGATGAGATGATCAAAGCGTTTGGGTTTATGCAGACTTATGGAGAAGCCTGCGTTTACAAGAAAGTGAGTGGGAGCTCTGTAGCATTTCTCATATTATATGTAGATGACATACTTCTGATGGGAAATGATATAGAACTCTTGGACAGCATTAAGGCCTACTTGAATAAGAGTTTTTCAATGAAGGACCTTGGAGAAGCTGCTTAACATATTAGGCATCAAAATCTATAGGGATAGATCGAGACGCCTCATAGGTCTTTCACAAAGCACATACCTTGATAAGATTTTGAAGAAGTTCAAAATGGATCAGTCCAAGAAAGGGTTCTTGCCTGTTTTGCAAGGTGTGAAATTTAGCTCGGCTCAATGCCCGACCACGGCAAAAGATAAAGAAGAGATGAGTGTCATCCCTATGCCTCAGCCATAGGATCTATTATGTATGCCATCTGTGTACCGGACTGATGTAAACCTTGCCGTAAGTTTGGTAGGAAGGTACCAAAGTAATCCCGCAAGGAACACTGGACATCGGTCAAGAATATCCTGAAGTACCGAAAAGGACAAAGGACATGTTTCTCGTTTATGGAGGTGACGAAGAGCTCGTCAGAAGGGTTACGTCGACGCTAGCTTCGACACAGATCTGATGACTCAAAGTCACAAACCGGATATGTGTATATGTTGAATGGTGGAGCGAAGAAGCTGGTGCATTTGCAAGCAGAGCGTCGTGGCGGGATCTACATGTGAAGCGAGTACATGGCAGCCTCGGAGGCAGCACATGAAGCAATTTGGGTGAAGGAGTTCATCACCGACCTAGGAGTCATACCCAATGCGTCGGAGCCGATCAAACTCTTCGTGACAACACCGGAGCTATTGCACTTGCCAAGGAGCCAGGTTTCACAAGAAGACCAGCACATCAAGCGTCGCTTCAACTCCATTCGTGAAAATGTTCAAGATGGGGACATAGAAATTTGCAAAGTGCATACGGATCTGAATGTCGCAGATCCGTTGACTAAACCTCTTCCATGGGCAAAACATGATCAACACCAGAACTCTATGGGTGTTCGATTCATCACAATGTAACTAGATTATTGACTCTAGTGCAAGTGGGAGACTGTTGGAAATATGCCCTAGAGGCAAGAATAAAAGTATTATTATTATATTTCCTTGTTGATGATAATTGTCTTTTATTCATGCTATAATTGTATTATCCGGAAATCGTAATCTGGCGTGTGAATACATAGACCACAATATGTCCCTAGTGAGCCTCTAGTTGACTAGCTCGTTGATCAACAGATGGTCATGGTTTCTGACTATGGACATTGGATGTCGTTGATAACGGGATCACATCATTAGGAGAATGATGTGATGGACAAGACAATCCTAAGCATAGCACAAGATCGTGTAGTTCGTTTTGCTAGAGCTTTTCCAATGTCAAGTATCTTTTCCTTTGACCATGAGATCGTGTAACTCCCGGATACCGTAAGAGTGCTTTGGGTGTACCAAACGTCCTGGCGTAATCGGGTGACTATAAAGGTGCACTACATGTATCTCCGAAAGTATCATTGGGTTGACACGGATCGAGGATAGGATTTGTCACTCCGTATGACGGAGAGGTATCTCTGGGCCCACTCGGTAATGCATCATCATAATGAGCTCAAAGTGACCAAGTGTCGGTCACGGGATCATGCATTACGATGCGAGTAAAGTGACTTGCGGTAACGAGATTGAACGAGGTATTGGGATACCGACGATCGAATCTCGGGCAAGTAAAATACCGATTGACAAAGGGAACAGTATACGGGGTTGATTGAATCCTCGACATCGTGGTTCATAGAGGGCCATAGAGGCAATAACATCGAGGAGTTCCGGAATGGTCCTCGACATCTTGGAGTCTTAGTAGGATTCCCCTCTTGGGGGCGTGCCATAGAGGGCCGGCCGGCCTCCCCCTTGCTCCTTTATATACGGGGGCAGGGGGGCACCCCAAAGACACAAAAAACAATTGATCCTTGAGATCTCTTAACCGTGTGCGGTGCCCCCCTCCACCATAGTTCTCCTCGATAATATTGTAGCGGTGCTTAGGCGAAGCCCTGTGACGGTAGAACATCAAGATCATCACCACGCCGTCGTGCTGACGGAACTCTTCCCCGACACTTTGCTGGATAGGAGTCCGGGGAACGTCATCGAGCTGAACGTGTGCAAGAACTCGGAGGTGCCGTAGTTTCGGTGCTTGATCGGTCGGGCCATGAAGACGTACGACTACATCAACCACATTGTGCTAACGCTTCCGCTTTCGGTCTACGAGGGTACGTGGACAACACTCTCCCCTCTCGTTGCTATGCATCACCATCATCTTGCGTGTGCATAGGAATTTTTTTGAAATTACTACGTTCCCCAACATCGCCCCCATCCAAACCGGTGGCGCCGAGACCCACTCACGCAGTACTCCCATCCAAGAGTAGCGCTCGATGGGGGACGGCTCCGGCTCGGGCTCTGATGACGGGAAAATGGCAGGCGTGAGACATGCGTCCACGTCATTGATGCAGAGTTAATAAATCAAAGCTCATAAATGCATAAATAAAGTGGATATCAAACATTGCAGGCACATTACTTCCAGAACTCTTACATTTACATAAAAGGTCTGTTAATTACATCTCCGAAGAGAAAACCCCTGATTAAGAATTCCAACTATCCTATTACATAGAGTTGCAACACATGACTACTACAAAATGATAAAGAAAAATCGCTCCTCCTCGTTGTCGTTGACGCCGGTGTGCTCGGGGGAGCATTCTTGATCTTCTTCAAGTTATCATGTTTCTTGTTCATTTATATTTTTACCCTTGTACTATTATGAGTAGTACGTAGAGTACGAGTGCAATGTGTGCTTTTTGCATTGGGCACCTAATTTGTGTAATCGACTTAACCAACATATGCTAGTATGACCATGCAGCTATCTTAATCAACTTTCAGGTCATTTCATTTTAACGAGTGATGAGTCGACTAGAAGAGTATCCACTTAATACATGCATGTTACATCTTTTACTGATGCATAAATGAACATGCATGAAACGATGAGGCACGTGATTTAATCCATGTTGGCCTCTGCGCATGCACGGAAATCCAAGAAGAGGGGTTCTAATATCAAAACCATCCCGTATGTTATCTTGTTTGATTTTGTTTGATACTTTTGATGATAGCATCTGCTAAGCAAATCAGTCTCTTTTGGTTAGGACTAAAGCGAGGTAGCTGCAATATCTTTTATTTTATCGTGGGTCACATGCATATACTCTAACTATTGGTGGACAGTATATGCGTGTTGCATAGAGTCTATACGCTCTAGATTTCATATTTTAGATATGTAGGACTATATTTTTTTTACTTAACCTACACGCATTCATTTTCTTTTATGGGCATACTTTATTTTAAGTGTGGACCGAGACAACTAATATTTTCATTATCTCATGTCTACACGTTGGATTTCACTTAGCACATTTTATATGCATTAGAGTATGCTCATTTAATCATCTATATGACAGATGTAAATAACATTTTTATGGTTTTATGTAAATGGTCATTTAGGGTTTGTGTATGTTTCATATTTGTTTTCCACCGAGCTTTACCTTTGCGTCGTTCTTATCTATAATGGAAGGGAAAATATGTCCTCCTTAGTTTGGGCCGTTATGATCAACCAAGGAGTGGAATTTATCCTTTTTGACATAATCGCACCTTGGCTCATATCACGATGATCAACCAAGGCAAAAATGACAAGATGAAATTATATGTTGTATGCTCCTCGATTTGTATCATGATCCACCAAGGAGTATTTTTGTTGCTCTTAAACATATGCGCACTTTGGCTTGTATCATGATGATCAGCCAAGGCTAAATGTCAAGACGGGGCTATATGGAGAATGCCCCTTGGTTTGTATCACAATGATCAACTAAGGACACATTTTCTTCTCTTAAATATAAGTGCTCTTTGGCTCATATCACGATGATCAGCCAAGGCAAAATATCAAGATGAAGACATATGGGGAATACTCCTTGGTTTGTATCACGATGACCAACCAAGGGTTAATTTTCCTCTCTTAAACATATTCGCACTTTGGCTTGTATCATGATGATCAGCCAAGGCAAAAATGTCGAGATGAAAATATGTGAGATATGTTCCTTGGTTCGTATCGTGATGATCAACCAAGAACAAATTTTCTTTCCTGAACATAATTGCACTTTGGCTCGTATCATGATTGCATTCCCAATCACCGTGTGGGCTTGATTATTTTAATCAACTTGTGGGCCTTGTCACTGTTGAGCATGCATGCATACGCGTACAACCATGCAACGTGGCCATATTTTTTAATGAGCCACTAAACTTGATTAGTTATTAGTGTCTCATTAAGGCTTATATATATAAAGGTGTGCATGTTAATTATTTTTTTGCATGCAACTCACGGGCTAGCGTCATATGTATTATCAGATGAATATTTGGCCAAGTACACCACGCGTATATTTTATTAGCGCGATGTATTTTTTTATGCACGGTTTCAATATTTCATTTCATTGATGGAACAAAGCCGAACATTTATCATATAGTCAACATTTGATGATCTTAGCATCCCTCGTGATAATTTTGTGTTTGTATTTCTGCCGTTAGTAGTGGCGGCATGCGTGCGAGCCCTGTGCCCTCTATATCTTCTTCATGACAAAATTTAATGCATTTCGTCACATTTTATAATTGTCGGTTTAATATATTATATGCCTATTTTTTAGTCCTTAATTTGAGCGGTTAATTACATTTTTAATCCATTTTTTCATGATGAAACAGATTTTTGCCGTTTTGTATTTATATTTTAACATTTTATATGGTTTATGTATTTTATTTTATCTTGGTCAAAATCCATGTCAACAGGCTCCGGCTGCGGCTCCGGCTCGGCCTTGACGTGGCGTCGGGGAGGGGACGGCGCGGCCAGCGGCGGTAGCACGCAGTCGCTGGCCGCGAAGAGGGCAATGGCCTGCACCATGGCCGCCTCGTACCGAGCCTCCTCTTCCTCCACGGCCTCCACCCTACGCCGCTCATCCTCCTCGCTCTCGTGGTAGACCGCCGCAAGGGCCGCCTGGTCCTCCTCGCGGACGACGAGCGGGGGCGGCGGCATGCTGTGGTTGACCTCGCGCACGCCGCGTCGCCTCGCCTCCTCGTGCTCGAAGGCGAACCACCTCTTCCAGTTCGGCGAGTCGAATGCGTAGTTGGCATCGCGGCGCTGCTCCGGCGTCAGCAGCGCCCGCCGGCGCCGCACCTCCTCCGCGTGCGCCCTAGCCGTCCGCGGCGCCGCCGGCATTGGGATCTGATCTTGATGTAGATGCCAGTCGTGCGGCAGGGTGACGTCGGAGTACAGCAGAGGCACGCGGTGCTGCTAGTGCCACTCCGCCTGGTGCACTGGCACGTTCATGCGCTCCCTCTGTCGGCGAGCTGGCGCCGACAGAGGCGGGAGGAACTCCGAGGGGAAAGGGACGGCGGGGGCCTTGCCCTTGGCCTTGCTGCTGCTGCCGGCGCCGGAGAAGAGCCCCATTTGGGACGGGTTGGGGTGGCTAGGGTTGGCTAGGGTTTACCGGCGACGGGGGAGCGAGCTTGCCTAGATGTGGACGGGGGCTGGATGGATGAGGACGGCCTCGCCGCACGGTCGGCTTAAAAAAGGGCGACCGCCGTCTCTGACGTGTGGGTCTGTGGTCATAAATTAAGCTGACCAGGTGGGTGGTGGGTCATTGGACGACCGCCAAGTGGGGCCGCGGCGGACAGCGAGAAGGCGCGTGTGGTGTCCGTTCCGCGTCCGCGCCGACGCATTTGGGGCGCAAATTTGAGCCGCAAATGTGTCGGCGCGGACGCGAAGCCGACGCCATTTGTGTTTGGGTCGCCGCGTTGGCCACCACTTTTGCCCGCGCCGACCCAAACAGACGCGGGCGGAAGAAATGAATCGCCCCATTGGAGTTGCTCTCATATCCTTATTTTTATATAGTGTAGGTGCAAGAAGGAACTCTTGTATATTGAAGGTAGTTTTCCCCATGCAACTCTCTGTAGTTTGAGTGGGTGATGGCTTCCACTGTAACTCTGAACCTCTATTTCTCTTTTGGGCAACTTCAAATATTTCGTAACCCATAACTCAATAGCATATGCATGTATTTTGAGCTAGCTTGCTAATTTGTCTGGAATAGTGCAGGCAGCATAGATCTGCCTTAATAAAATGGTGCATAGTGCAGGCAGCATAGATCTACAACAATATGCGTTGCCTAACAAAATCCACTTCAATTTCAGATTTCAATTTTATACTCCAACTTATCCTTGGGGATAAAGGAAAAAAATGTGACTGAGAAATTGTACCACTACAAAGAGTTATCTGATCAAACTGCTTGCCAAGAAATTAATCCTCAACAAGATGAGAATTAGAGCAAAGAGCAACAGTTGATATGTGTAGTTTTAACTAATCTAACCTGATAGCAGCATCGAGGGCCATGGAGAGCATACCTTTCGATGCCTCTATGAACATGCTGAAAAAGTGCTTTGTCAGCTATAGTTAGTATTCAAAGCATGTAGAATAAAAGGGAAGGAAGCTTATTTAGTTAGTTCAGAATGTTCTCATCAAATTGCCTCTGATTGTGAGCTTAGCAGTCAATTAATAAGAGTAGCCAATAAGTATCAGATACTAAGCGAATGAACAAAAATCTACCCATCTTGGATGTCGCTTGTCAGGACAATGAGCATGAAGAGGTACAAAATCTTATTGAAGAGCATGACGACGGACTCCCGCGACAGCTTGACGAACGCCCACACCTATAGAAGGGAAATTGTCCGAGATGTTAAAAGTAAGGCTCCTCCAAATAAGTAAAAAACCATTTGAGTAATTCCTGACCTTGCAGGATGCCATATCTAACTTGGAAGATACTCTATAACGATGTTCTTCTCACAGTCACGTTGACAAAGGCAGTTGGACATTCACATGTCTAAAGATCTCATGCTAATTATGTAGCAATCATACTCAGTGATGATGCAAATTGTTGGTTTTGACAATGGCTTTAGTTACGAATAAAAGAATGTACCTATATCAATAGCAGCGGTCGCATGAGGTAACAGCGGTGGCAGCTGGAGGAGTGGGTTTTGCTGCGCCCCCACAGTAAAGCACCAGCTTCCACCATCCAGCAGCACAGCAGTGACCTGCAAGCCAAAAATTAGGACCAAATTAGCGAGTTTTATAGGACTTCAATGGATGGGAAATTCAAGAGAATCCTTCTATGTTCATAAGAATCCCAAGAATCAAAACATGCAGGCTAACATGAAAGATTAGTCCCAGGCTTCTATTTCAAAGAGGAAAAGCATCTAGCATCAAGAGACTTAAACCAAATAGTATAAAATTTTCTTCTTTAAACAATAGGCAAGTGCCAAGCTATTGGTATGCATATTCTGCAATTAAGGAAAGATAAAGTTGGTCCATGATTGTTAAACATTGGCTTGACTCTGCTGCAGTAACTTCCTGATGCGAAATTATAAGATAAATATGAGCCTCCTATGTAGGAAACATGCAGCAGTACATCCACCACATAAATCCAGATATAATTTTTGTAGAGTATAAGAAAACAAACTAATATGTATCAGCAAATGCAAGTCTCAACTAATGCACTAAAGCTAAGGCATATATTCAATCAAATGCAACACATGGATCACGCAAGGCACTTTTCATGTTCCACTGTTCTCTCGTACGATAATCCTCTTCCTTCACTTGAACCTGGGACCACAACATCTCCGTGCCTTTGATTCCGAACATGAATGTTTCCTCAGTCATGCTGTTATACCATAGCACCAACTTGTTTTTCGTCTGTAATTTGGTAGGAGTACATGCCTCCACATTCCACAATTAGTACCGTTAATTCACAACTTCCAGATAACAAGTGATCCACGTTACAGCAGGTGATCCAGACGATTTTGAAGACATAGGTCTTCTTTGATGCACATCAAAAGCAGGGTAGCCACAAATCAAAAGCATCCACCAGCACGCACCTTTTTAATCCCGGTGTACAGGGCCATCATTGTGACCGTTGTGGTCGGGCATTTCTTCGAACGGGTCGAGGGTGCATACACCTGCAGTACAATAGTTTTGAGTCAACTTCAGTTCAGAGAAAGATACATCTCGCCAAAGGATGGTAGAGAAAAGATGAATTGGCGTGAGGAATATGCAGAGCAGGATATGGACAAACCCGCAGTGCTGGTCGCGTGCAGGGAGGTGCCTCGCGCGAGGAGGGCAAAGATGGTGATGCTGGCGCCGCGCTCGTCGGCCTCGAAATCCGGCATCACGGATGACTTCGAGCCTCGAGGAGTGAATTGCAAAAAACCATCACATTTGGGGCATCGATTGCAGAAAATCACGAGGCCGCTAATCATTTGCAAAAAGCACCGCACATTCAGTAAACTTATTGCAGTGTGCACTGATCGACCGATTTGCTTCGTTTGAGTGCGTTTCCGACAGATGGGGCCCGGTTCCCCCCCACATGGCATAACGGATGGCTAACGGCGCCGTCTGGTCGAGACGACTTGGTCGGCTCGCGTCGGACGGGCCGACCGCGCCGCCCCCACTCCACTTCTCACTCACTCGCTCCTCTGCTCTCACTTGGGCTTCAATGGGGAAGGCGAAACCTGGCGGCGGCGGCCTCGGCGGCGGCGGCGGCGCTTCCGCTGGCGATGCTGGTGGTGATGGAGACCCACTGGAGCTCTGCGGGAGCTCGAATCCTTCTCAGGCGGTGCCTCCTCCCCAATCCCCGGACCCGCAGTACGTGGCGGCTAGGGCATTTGCCAAGGCGGTGAAGGCAAATCCGACGGGCAGCCAACACTTTGCATCCTCCTTCGGCGGTGTGGTGTAAGCCATCCATCCTCTCCCCCTCCTCACTGTTTCCCTGTTTCCCCGATCGGGATTCTAGGGTTAGGGTTCTAGGGTTAGGGTTCTAGGACAAGTACAGAGTTGGGGATTATGTTGTAGGTATTTGGTTAAGATTATTGTGTTACAGTAATGGTGGTGAACTGCAAATTAGCTTGCCCTTAATTATTCAGTCATGCTAACTGAATTTTATCTGTAATTTTTGGGTTCTAGGGTTAGGATTATTGGGTTACAGTAATGGTTTGGAGTGCAAATTAGCTTTAACACTAGTTTTTAACTTACATAGTAATTTATTCAGTCATGCTAACTGAATTTGAACTGGTTAGTAGTTTAACATAATTGCACAGATCAGTCATGCTAACTAAGTTGTTTTTAATTTAACTGTAACACTAGTTTAACATAACTGAATTTGCATTGCTCAGTCTTTCTAACTAAGTTGTTTTTAACTTAACTTTAACACTAGTTTAACATAATTGCTCAGTAGTTTCAACTGCAATTGCACACTAGTTTTGAACATAGTGGCTCAGTAGTCAGTTGTAAATGAGATTTAGCTGAATTTTAAGTGAATTGTTTAACACTAGGTAAACTGAATTTTATCTGTATTGTTCAACACAAGTTTTATCTGAATGTTAACAACTATGTTAAATGAACTAGGTTGGATGATGAAGAATGGGAAGTGAGGTTCCATTTCTTTGATAGAGATAATTTGGAAAGAACCATTTGCTTATCAGACATAACATATTGGAATCTTATTGCACTAATAGAGTTGGAAGGCTTTAGTTCAAGAGATTATATGTATTATGTCAGAGATCCAGGAGTTGGGGTGTCAGGAATGGAAGAATTAACTGATGATGAAAAGGTAGAAGAAATGTTGGATGACATATGTAGTAAAGGAAATAAGGTGGTTAACATTACAGTTATGAGAAGTGATGCACCCACACCAGCTGACCTGAACATTGGTCATGTTTATGAAGAGCAGGTCCCTTTGTCTGAATTAGGTGTACCACTTGTCTATGAGGTAGATACTTCAGGAGTTCTTTTTCCCGGTCCAGTTAAGCCCCAACCACAGCCTGTCCAGGTCATGAACACCCAGGAGAGTTCATGTTTGAAGCTTAAGGGTCCAAGTGAACCAGAGTTTGCATTGGACTATGGTAATGAGAGGCATGAGTACTTCATGGAGACAAACCAAGATCAAGAGAAGATTGAGCAGATGATGGAGCAGAAGAGGAATGAAGAGATTGAAAAGTTTAGGACCAATAAGAAACAAAAAGAGAAGTACAAGGCAGCAAAGAGAAAACTTCCAGAGCTGCTTGCTGAAGAGTTAACTGACAGTGATAGTGACAATGAGTTTTAGAAGATGAAGACATAATAGCTAGGCTGGAGGCAATGAAGAGGCATAGAGCTTATCCTCTCAATCACTTTGAAGGAGACACTGATGTGGAAGAGCTTTATGAACCAGATGAGGAGGAGTTGGAGGATGAAGCAGGAGAGGAGGAGGTAGGACAGGATGAGCAAGGTGAGGAGGGTAGGAGAGGAGGAAGCACTATAGGAGGAAGTAGTGCAGGAGGAAGTAGCAGCACAGGAGGAAGCCAGAGGAAGGGCCAACAACCAGATCACATGGAAGCCTTGACCAAATCATAGAGCAAGATTGGATACCTTCATCTGATGAGGAGAGCAACCCAGGTGACTTAAGTCAGGATGATAATGATGGTGCTCAGCTTCCAACATTTAGGCAACCAAATGGTAGGAAGAGCAGGGCCAGAAAGCAGAAGCCTAGGCTTTGGTATGATGAGAAGAGGGAGAACCCACAAGAACAATATGTGAAGAAACTTTGTTTCCTAAATGTCCAGCAATTCAGGAGAGCACTTCTTACATTTCACATCTCACAAAACAGGAACTACTCTTTTCATAGAAATTGCTCAGATAGAGTTATTGCAATTTGCAGTACAGAAGACTGTCACATGAGAAAACTTTTTGTATAAAGAAGATGAACTTGTACCACAATTGTGCTGCTGTAGGAGAGAGCACCAAAGTGACTGCAAGATGGTTGGCACATGAGTGTGAGGAACAGTTGAGGGCAGACATAAACACACCAGTCCAGACCATAATAGCCAATTTGAAGAATAAACATGGAATAGAAGTGTCCATTCATATGGCCTACAGAGCAAGGAAAGCAGCTAAGAGTGTTGTCCAAGGAGATCAGAGGGCACAATACACAAGGATAAGGGATTACCTCCAAGTTGTGTTGGATACAAATCTAGGAAGTAGATGCATTGTTATAACAAAGCAATTGAAGGCCCATCCTAGCATAAATCCTAGATTCCATGGCTTATTCATGTGCCTGAATGCTTGCAAAGAGGGTTTCCTAAATGGTTGCAGACCCTTCATAGGTACCTATATTAATTTGTTTGAACACAATCATTTATGTTGTCCTAGTACTAATGTGAAATTTTCTGCTGTAGGTGTTGATGGCTGCTTCATTAAGTTGACCACAGGGCAGCAAATACTGGCTGCAACTGGTAGAGATGCTAATAACAACATCTTTCCCATTGCATTTGCAATTGTTGACAAGGAAGACACTACCAGCTAGTCATGGTTTCTAACACAACTGAAGTATGCTCTTGGTGGTGAGTCAGGGAAGCATGGCTACTACACTATCATATCTGATAGACAAAAGGTAACTCATACACCATAGTACTTACAAATAGTGCAAATTAGAACATGCTTAGTACTTACAAATAGTGCAAATTAGAACATGCTTAGTACTTACAAATAGTGTCTTCTGGCATCATATTCAAACATTAGTTTACTTTCACAGGGCCTGCTTAAAGCAATAATCAATGTATTCCCAAATTGCCCTCAAAGATACTGCCTTAGACACATTTATCAGAACTTTCAAACAGCTGGCTTTAGGGGTGAAGAGTTAAAGAAACACATGGATCAGGTTAGTTATTCATATACTGAGCATGGATATGGTCAAGCAATGGATGGTATGAAAAAAGAGTGTCAAGCAGCTTGGAAATGGCTTAGTAAGATACCAAAGCATACATGGGCTAGACATGCCATGGACACAAATTGTAAAACTGACTTGGTTGTGAACAACATAAGTGAAGTATTCAACAAAATGATACTTGATGTGAGAGGAAAACCAATTAAAACCATGGTGGATGGTATCAGAACAAAATTATTAGTTAAGTTCAATGCCAATAGGACCAAGACAGAGACAGCTAAGTGGCAGATATGCCCAACATATGCTGAAAAGCTGGAAGAAGCTAAACATCATTCCAGATTCTGTCAGTCAATCAAGGCTGGACCTGATCTATACCAGGTTGCAAGTGGAGAAAGCACATATGCAGTAAATTTGAAAGATTACACATGTGGGTGTAGAAAATGGGACATGACTTGGGTTCCTTGCAATCATGGTGTTTCAGCAATTAACAAGGCAAAACTACATCCAGAAGATTTTGTTAATGCTTTCTTCAAGAAACCAATGTATCAACAAGCCTACACTCCAATTGTCTACCCTATGCCTGGGCCTGATCTATGGCCAAAGACTGGGGCCCCTGACATAGAGCCACTTGTTTTCAGAGGCAAGCCAGGAAAGAAGCAGACAAAGAGGGGAAAGAATCAGTTTGAGAAGCCAGCTCCCAAGGATACTTCTAGGATGGCGTCAATCACTTGTAGTAATTGCAATTTGAGTGGGCATAGGTACACTAGCTGCCACGAAAAACTTAAGCCAGCCCTTGCAATGAGAAGGAACCAACATCAGGTTAATTGCCCAAACTTCAAAAAATTCAGTTTATGATTATATTTCCTGTACTATGTTCTAATCTTTGTATGTTTACACTGCAGGAAAACAGAAGAGTTGATGCAGCTTCATCAACCCCAAGGGCAGCTCCTTCACTCCATCAAGTACCTGTGGCAAGAACTACAGCTCCACCAAAGCACCTAGGCCAGCTCCATCAGCTCAGCAGTCCCCAAGGCAAGAATGCAGCTCCACCGGCACCTAGGCCAGCTCCATCAGCTCGTCCGCAACTAGGAGAGCAAGCTGCATCTCTTGTTGCTGCTTCTAGGCCAGGTTCATCTAGTGCTGCAGCTACAAGGCCAAGTTCATCTCTGCTGGTGCTTCTAGGCGAGTTCATCTCTCTTTGGTGCTTCTAGGCCTAGTTCTTCTACTGCTGCAAAGAAAACCTTCATTCCACCTAGAGCTTCAGGTTCTGGAAGGCTGAGAAAACCTTCTTACAAGATGTCTGAGTGGTTCAATTGTTCTCAGGGCAGCAAGAAGAAGTAATTTCATGATGGTGATGTTGAAAAAAATTTCAAGTTTGTGTTGTTGAAAACAATTTCAAGTTTGTGATGCTGAAAACAGTTGTGAGTTTGTCATGTTCAAACTAGTTTAATTCAGCCTATTTTGGCTACTTTGTGATGGCACTATGTAAGTTACCTAATTGTGGTTGTGATCAAGACTTTTATGCATGAGGATGTCAAGTAGACTATGATAATGATTGTGTTGTCTATGATGCTATCATTTAGACTTTGTTGTTGATGATGATAATTAGGATTTTATAGTTATGATGATGATGGTTGTCACTTAGGGTGGCTCGGCGTCGACCAACCTTAAATGAAGCATTTTTGTCACTTAGGGTGGCTCGGCATCGACCAACCCCTAAGTGAAGCATTTTTGTCACTTAGGGTGGCTCGGCGTCGACCAACCTTAAATGAACCATTTTTGTCACTTAGGGTGGCTCGGCGTCGACCAACCCCTAAGTGAAGCATTTTTGTCACTTAGGGTGGCTCGGCGTCGACCAACCCCTGAGTGAAGTATTTTTGTCACTTAGGGCGGCTCGGCGTCGACCAACCTTAAATGAACCATTTTTGTCACTTAGGGTGGCTCGGCATCAACCAACCCCTAAGTGAACCATTTTTTGTCACTTAGGGTGGCTCAGCGTCGACCAACCCCTAAGTGAACCATTTTGGTCACTTAGGGTGGCTCGGCGTCGACCACCTTAAATGAACCATTTTTGTCACTTTGGGTGGCTCGGCGTCGACCAACCCCTAAGTGAAGCATTTTTGTCACTTAGGGTGGCTCGGCGTCGACCAACCTTAAATGAACCATTTTTTTCACTTAGGGTGGCTCGGCGTCAACCAACCCCTAAGTGAAGCATTTTTGTCACTTAGGGTGGCTCGGCGTCGACCAACCCCTAAGTGAACCATTTTTGTCACTTAGGATGGCTCGGCGTCGACCAACCCCTAACTGAACCATTTTTGTCACTTAGGGTGGCTCGGCGTCGACCAACCCCTAAGTGAACCATTTTTGTCACTTAGGGTGGCTCGGCGTCGACCAACCCCTAAGTGAAGCAAACTTGTCACTTAGGGTGGCTCGGCGTCGACCAACCCCTAAGTGGAGCAAACTTGTCACTTAGGGTGGCTCGGCGTCGACCAACCCCTAAGTGGAGCAAATTGGTCACTTAGGGTGGCTCGGCGTCGATCAACCTTAAATGAACCATTTTTGTCACTTTGGGTGGCTCGGCGTCGACCAACAACTAAATGAAGGATCCTAACTACAAACAGACCTTTCATCACAAACCAACATACATAAAAATAACACTACAAACATCTTCATTAAATGATCCAAGCTAAACCCATTACATGCCATGCCATACTCCATAGCTTAGTTCAACAGATTCAAATTTAGCACACATTACAAGCCATAGTTCAATGCTTCAAAAGTAAATTAGTTCAACAGATTCAAACTTAACAGATTACAAGCCATAGTTCAAAGCTAGTAACTAAATACAATGACCCACATGGTCATATGATAGCACAATTTATTCTTCACCACAAATACCCTTGATTTCCTTCAGCTTCCTCTTGTTAGTTTCACCAGCTTTCTTCAGGTCAGCAACAACACACTGCAAAGTACTCTTCTCAATGCTCAACTTCTCCTTCTCTTTAGTCAACTCAGCAATGTAATTATCCAGCTTCTCCTTCTCTTTCTTCAGGTCAGCAAAGCTAAACTCCAAAGTCCTCTTATCAGAGCTCATCTTTTCCTTCTCTTTCAGATGATTGAACTTCAAATTCCTAATGACATTGGCTTGAGCAACATGAATGTACTTCAACTGATCAACAACTGCCTTCAATTTTTTGATCTCAGTATCCTTTTCCATCTTCTTTGTCAAGCAACATTCATATCGATTTCATGTGGCGAGATCATCCTGAGAATCCAAGAGGTTGTTCACATCTTCAACAAGCTTCTCATAAGTCTCCTGCAACTCTTTTTTCTGTTGTGCTAGATCATGCACAGTAAATGAATGCTCAAGGCATGCCATCTTATTGTTGGGGAACGTAGTAATTTCAAAAAAAAATCCTACGCACACGCAAGATCATGGTGATGCATAGCAACGAGAGGGAAGAGTGTTGTCTACGTACCCTCGTAGACCAAAAGCGGAAGCATTAGAACAACGCGGTTGATGTAGTCGTACGTCTTCACGGCCCGACCAATCAAGCACCGAAACTACGGCACCTCCGAGTTCTAGCACACGTTCAGCTCGATGACGATCCCCGGACTCCGATCCAGCAGAATGTCGGGAAGAGTTCCGTCAGCACGACGGCGTGGTGACGATCTTGATGTTCTACCGTCGCAGGGCTTTGCCTAAGCACCGCTACAATATTATCGAGGACTATGGTGGAGGGGGGCACCGCACACGGCTAAGAGATCAAGAGATCAATTGTTGTATCTTTGGGGTGCCCCCTGCCCCCGTATATAAAGGAGCAAGGGGGAGGCCGGCCGTCCCTCTATGGCGCGCCCCCAAGAGGTGAATCCTACTAGGACTCCAAGTCCTAGTAGGTTTCCACCTAAAGGGGGAGAGGGGGAAGGAAGGAGAGGGAGAGGGAGAAGGAAAGCCCCCCCCCCTCTCCTAGTCCAATTTGGACCAGAGGGGGAGGGGGCACGCGGCCTACCCTGGCCGCCCCTCTCTCTCTCCACTAAGGCCCATCAAGGCCCATTAGTTCCCCCGGGGGTTCCGATAACCCTCCGGCACTCCGGTTTTATCCGAAACTTCTCCGGAACACTTCCGGTATCCGAATATAGTCGTCCAATATATCAATCTTCATGTCTCGACCATTTCGAGACTCCTCGTCATGTCCGTGATCACATCCGGGACTCTGAACAAACTTTGGTACATCAAAACTCATAAACTCATAATATAACTGTCATCGAAACCTTAAGCGTGCGGACCCTACGGGTTCGAGAACTATGTAGACATGACCGAGAACCATTCCGGGTCAATAACCAATAGCGGAACCTGGATGCTCATATTGGCTCCTACATATTCTACGAAGATTTTTGTCGGTCAAACCGCATAACAACATACGTTGTTCCCTTTGTCATCGGTATGTTACTTGCCCGAGATTCGATCGTAGGTATCTCAATACCTAGTTCAATCTCGTTACCGGCAAGTCTCTTTACTCGTTACGTAATGCATCATTCCGTAACTAACTCATTAGCTACATTGCTTGCAAGGCTTATAGTGATGTGCATTACCGAGAGGGCCCAGAGATACCTCTCCGACAACCGGAGTGTCAAATCCTAATCTCGAAATACGCCAACTCAACAAGTACCTTCGGAGACACCTGTAAAGATCCTTTATAGTCACCCAGTTACGCTGTGATGTTTGGTAGCATACAAAGTGTTCCTCAAGTAAACGGGAGTTGCATAATCTCATAGTCATAGGAACATGTATAAGTCATGAAGAAAGAAATAGCAACATACTAAATGATCAAGTGCTAAGCTAACGGAATGGGTCAAGTCAATCACATCATTCTCCTAATGAAGTGACCCCGTTAATCAAATGACAACTCATGTCCATGGCTAGGAAACTTAACCATCTTTGATTCACGAGCTAGTCAAGTAGAGGCATACCAGTGACACTATGTTTGTCTATGTATTCACACATGTATCAAGTTTCCGGTTAATACAATTCTAGCATGAATAATAAACATTTATCATGAAATAAGGAAATAAATAATAACTTCATTATTGCCTCTAGGGCATATTTCCTTCAGTCTCCCACTTGCACTAGAGTTAATAATCTAGTTCACATCGCCATGTGATTTAACACCAATATTCATATCTGTATATGATTAACACCCATAGTTCACATCGTCATGTGACCAACACCCAAAAGGGTTTACTAGAGTCAATAATCTAGTTCACATTGCAGTCAATAATCTAGTTCACATTGCTATGTGATTAACACCCAAAGAGTACTAAGGTATGATCATGTTTTGCTCGTGAGAGAAGCTTAGTCAACGGGTCTGTTACATTAAGAGCCGTATGTATTTTGCAAATATTCTATGTCTACAATGCTCTGCACGGAGCTACTCTAGCTAATTGCTCCCACTTTCAATATGTATCCAGATTGAGACTTAGAGTCATCTGGATCGGTGTAAAAGCTTGCACCTATATAACTCTTTACGACGGGCTCTTTTATCACCTCCATAATCGAGAAATATTTCCTTAGTCCTCACTAAGGATATTCTTGACCAATGTCCAGTGATCTACTCCTAGATCACTATTGTACTCCTTGCCAAATTCAGAGCAAGGTATACAATAGGTCTGGTACATAGTATAGCATACTTTATAGAACCTATAACTGAGGCATAGGGAATGACTTTCATTCTCTTTTGTATTTTCTGCCGTGGTCGGGATTTGAGTCTTACTCAATTTCACACCATTGCAACACAGGCAAGAACTCTTTCTTTGACTGTTCCATTTTGAACTACTTCAAAATCTTGACAAGGTATGTACTTTTTGAAAAACTTATCAAGCGACTTGATCTATCTCAATAGATCTTGATGCTCAATATGTAAGTAGCTTTACTGAGGTCTTTCTTTTAAAGAACTCCTTTCAAATACTCCTTTATGCTTTCGGAAAAATTCTACATCATTTCCGATCAACAATATGTTACTCACATATATTTATCGAGAAAGGCGGTAGTGCTCCCACTCACTTTATTGTAAATACAGGCTACACCGCAAGTCAGTATAAAACTATATGCTTTGATCAACTTATCAAAGCGTATATTCCAACTTGAGATGCTTGCACCAGTCCATAGATGGATCATTGGAGCTTGCACATTTTGTTAGCACCTTTAGGATTGACAAAACCTTCGGTTGCATCATATACAACTCTTCTTTAAGAAAACCATTAGGAATGCAGTTTTGACATCCATTTGCAGATTTCATAAAATGTGGCAATTGCTAACATGATTCGAGACAGACTTAAGCATCGCTACAATTGAGAAAATCTCATTGTAGTCAACACCTTGAACTTGTCGAAAAACCTTTTTGTGACAAGTCGAGCTTTGTAGATAGTAACACTACTATCAGCGTCTGTCTTCCTCTTGAAGATTCATTTATACAATATGGCTTGCCGATCATTGGGCAACTCCACCAAAGTCCACACTTTGTTCTCATACATGGATCCCATCTCAGATTTCATGGCCTTAAGCCATTTCGCGGAATCTGGGCTCATCATCGCTTCCTCATAGTCCGTAGGTTCATCATGGTCTAGTAACATGACTTCCAGAACAGGATTACCATACCACTCTGGTGCGGACTGTACTTTGGAAGACCTACGAGGTTTTGTAGTAACTTAATCTGAAGTTTCATGATCATCATCATTAGCTTCCTCACTAATTGGTGTAGGAATCACTGGAACTGATTTCTGTGATGAATTACTTTCCAATTCGGGAGAAGGTACAAATTACCTTATCAAGCTCTACTTTCCTCCCACTCACTTCTTTCGAGAGAAACTCCTTCTCTAGAAAGGATCCATTCTTAGCAACGAATGTTTTGCCTTCGGATCTGTGATAGAAGGTGTACCCAACATTTTCCTTTGGGTATTCTATGAAGACACACTTCTCTGATTTGGGTTCGAGCTTATCAGGTTGAAAACCTTTTTCACATAAGCATCGCAACTCCAAACTTTAAGAAACGACAGCTTAGGTTTACTGCTAAACCATAGTTCATACGGTGTCGTATCAACGGATTTAGATGGTTCCCTATTAAAGTGAATGCAGCTATCTCTAATGCATAACCCCAAAAAACATAGTGGTAAATCGGTTAGATACATCATAGATCGCACCATATCCAATAAAGTGCGGTTACGACGTTCGGACACACCATTATGATGTGGTGTTCCATGTGGCGTGAGCTGTGAAACTATTCCACATTGTTTAAAAATGAAGGCCAAACTCGTAACTCAAATATTCTTTTCCACGATCAGATTGTAGAAACTTTATTTTCTTGTTACGATGATTCTCCACTTCACTCTGAAATTCTTTGAAATTTTCAAATGTTTCAGACTTGTGCTTCATTAAGTAGATATATGCATATCTGCTCAAATCATTTGTGAAGGTCAGAAAATAACGATACCCGCCACGAGCATCAACACTCATTGGACCGCATACATCGGTTTGTATTATTTCCAACAAGTTAGTAGCTCGTTCCATTGTTCTGGAGAACGGAGTTTTAGTCATCTTGCCCAAAAGGCATGGTTCGCAAGCATCAAATGATACATAACCAAGTGATTTCGAAAATCCATCTTTATGGAATTTCTTCATGCGCTTTACACCGATATGACCCAAACAGCAGTGCCACAAATAAATTGCACTATCATTATTAACTTTCCATCTTTTGGCATCAACATTATGAATATGTGTATCACTATGATCAAGATTCAATAAACCATCACCATTGGGTGTATGACCATAGAAGGTTTTATTCATGTAAACAGAATAACAATTTATTCTCTATCTTAGATGAATAATCGTATCGCAATAAACATGATCTTATCATATTTATGCTCAACGTAAACACCAAATAACATTTATTTAGGTTTAACACTAATCTCGAAAATATAGGGAGTGTGTGATGATGATCATATCAATCTTGGAACTACTTCCAACACTCATCGTCACTTCCCCTCAACTAGTTTCATTTTATTCGTAACTCCTGTTTGAGTTACTAATCTTAGCAACCGAACAAGTATCAAATACTCAGGGCTACTATAAACACTAGTAAGGCACACATCAATAACCTGTATATCAAATATACCCTTGTTCACTTTGCCATCCTTCTTATCCACCAAATATTCAGGGTATTTCCACTTCCAGTGACCATTTCCTTTGCAGTGTAAGCACTCGGTTTTAGGCTTTGGTCCAGCTTTGGGTTTCTTCGCGGGAGTGACAACTTGCTTGTCATTCTACTTTAAGTTCCCTTTCTTTCCCTTTGCCCTTTTCTTGAAACTAGTGGTCTTGTCAATCATCAACACTTGATGCTCTTTCTTGATTTCTACCTTCGTCGATTTCAACATCACGAAGAGCCCGGGAATCGTTTTTGTCATCCCTTGCATACTATAGTTCATCACGAAGTTCTAGTAACTTGGTGATGGTGACTAGAGAACTCTGTCAATCACTATCTTATCTGGAAGATTAACTCCCACTTGATTCAAGCGATTGTAGTACCCAGACAATCTGAGCACATGCTCACTAGTCAAGCGATTCTCCTCCATCTTTTAGATATAGAACTTGTTGGAGATTTCCTATCTCTCAACTCGGGTATTTGCTTGAAATATTAACTTCTATTCCTGGAACATCTCATATGGTCCATAACGTTCAAAACGTATTTGAAGTCCCGATTCTAAGATGTTAAGCATGGTGCACTAAACTATCAAGTAGTCATCATATTGAGCTAGCCAAATGTTCATAACGTATGCATCTGCTCCTGCAATAGGTCTGTCACCTAGCGGTGCATTAAGGACATAATTCTTCTGTGCAACAATGAGGATAAAACTCAGATCACGGATCCAATCCGCATCATTGCTACTAACATCTTTCAACACAATTTTCTCTAGGAACATATCAAAATAAACATATGAAAGCAACAACACGAGCTATTGATCTACACCATAATTTGCAAAACACTACCAGGACTAAGTTCATGATAAATTTAAGTTCAATTAATCATATTACTTAAGAACTCCCACTTAGACAGACATCTCGCTAGTCATCTAAGTGATCACGTGATCCAAATCAACTAAACCATGTCCGATCATCACGTGAGATGGAGTAGTTTTCAATTGTGAACATCACTATGTTGATCATATCTACTATATGATTCACGTTCGACCTTTCGGTCTCCGTGTTCCAAGGCCATATCTGTATATGCTAGGCTCGTCAAATTTAACCTGAGTATTCTGCGTGTGCAACTGTTTTGCACCCGTTGTGTTTGAACGTAGAGCCTATCACACCCGATCATCACGTGGTGTCTCAAAGACGAAGAACTTTCATAGCGGTGAATACTCGGGAGAACACTTCTTGATAATTAGTGAGAGATCATCTTAAAATGCTACCGTCAATCAAAGCAAGATAAGATGCATAAAGGATAAACATCACATGCAATCATTATAAGTGATATGATATGGCCATCATCATCTTGTGCTTGTGATCTCCATCTCCGAAGCACCGTCGTGATCACCATCGTCACCGGTGCGACACCTTGATCTCCATCGTAGCATCGTTGTCGTCTCGCCAATCTTATGCTTCTACGACTATCGCTACCGCTTAGTGATAAAGTAAAGCATTACATGGCGATTGCATTGCATACAATAAAGTGACAACCATATGGCTCCTGCCAGTTGCCGATAACTCGGTTACCAAACATGATCATCTCATACAATAAAATATAGCATCACGTCTTGACCATATCACATCACAACGAGCCCTGCAAAAACAAGTTAGACGTCCTCTACTTTGTTGTTGCAAATTTTACGTGGCTGCTACGGGCTAAGCAAGAACCGTTCTTACCTACGCATCAAAACCACAAAGATAGTTCGTCAAGTTAGTGTTGTTTTAACCTTCGCAAGGACCTGGCGTAGCCACACTCGTTTCAACTAAAGTTGGAGAAACTGACACCCGCTAGCCACCTCTGTGCAAAGCATGTCGGGAGAACCGGTCTCGCGTAAGCGTACGCGTAATGTCGGTCCGGACCGCTTCATCCAACAATACCGCCGAACCAAAGTATGATATGCTGGTAAGCAGTATGACTTGTATCGCCCACAACTCACTTGTGCTCTATTCGTGCATATAACATCTATGCATAAAACCTGGCTCGGATGCCACTGTTGGGGAACGTAGTAATTTCAAAAAAAATCCGACGCACACGCAAGATCATGGTGATGCATAGCAACGAGAGGGAAGAGTGTTGTCCACGTACCCTCGTAGACCAAAAGCGGAAGCGTTAGAACAACGCGGTTGATGTAGTCGTACGTCTTCACGGCCCGACCGATCAAGCACCGAAACTACGACACCTTCGAGTTCTAGCACACGTTCAGCTCGATGACGATCCCCGGACTCCGATCCAGCAGAATGTCGGGAAGAGTTCCGTCGACCTGACGGCGTCTTGAAGATCTTGATGTTCTCTTCGTCGCAGGCTTCGCTAAGCACCGCTAAAATATTATCGAGGACTATGGTGGAGGGGGCACCGCGACACGGCTAAGAGATCAAGAGATCAATTGTTGTATCTTTGGGGTGCCCCCTGCCTCGTATATAAAGGAGCAAGGGGAGGCGGCCGTCCTCTATGGCGCTCCCCCAAGAGGGAATCCTACTAGGACTCCAAGTCCTAGTAGGTTTCCACCTAAAGGAGAGAGGGGAAGGAAGGAGAGGAGAGGGAGAAGGAAGGGGAGCCGCCCCCCTCTCTCTGGTCAATTCGGACCGAGAGGGGGGGCGACGGCCTGCTGGCCGCCGCCCTCTCTCTCCACTAAGGCCCATCGAAGCCCATTAGTTCCCCGGGGTTCCGATAACCCTCCGGCACTCCGGTTTATCCGAAACTTCTCGGAACACTTCCGGTGTCGAATATAGTCGTCCAATATATCAATATTCATGTCTCGACCATTTTGAGACTCCTCGTCATGTCCGTGATCACATCAGGGACTCGAACAAACTTGATACATCAAAACTCATAAACTCATAATATAACTATCATCGAAACCTTTAGCGTGCGGACCCTACGGGTTCGAGAACTATGTAGACATGACCGAGAACCATTCCGGTCAATAACCAATAGCGGAACACGGATGCTCATATTGGCTCCTACATATTCTCGAAGATCTTTATCGGTCGAACCGCATAACAACATACGTTGTTCCCTTTGTCATCGGTATGTTACTTGCGAGATTCGATCATCGGTATCTCAATACCTAGTTCAATCTCGTTACGGCAAGTCTCTTTACTCGTTATGTAATGCATCATTTCGTAACTAACTCATTAGCTACATTGCTTGCAAGGCTTATAGTGATGTGCATTACCGAGAGGGCCCAGAGATACCTCTCCGAGCAATCGGAGTGACAAATCCTAATCTCGAAATCGCCAACTCAACAAGTACCTTCGGAGACACTGTAGAGCTCCTTTATAATCACCCGATTCGTTGTGACGTTTGGTAGCACACAAAGTGTTCCTCCGTAAGCAGGAGTTGCATAATCTCATAGTCATAGGAACATGTATAAGTCATGAAGAAAGCAATAGCAACATACTAAATGATCAAGTGCTAAGCTAACAAGAATGGGTCAAGTCAATCACATCATTCTCCTAATGATGTGACCCGTTAATCAAATGACAACTCATGTCCATGGCTAGGAAACTTAACCATCTTTGATTCACTAGCTAGTCAAGTAGAGGCATACTAGTGACACTATGTGTGTCTATGTATTCACACATGTATCCACAGTTATTAACTCCCTGCAATACAAAATAAAGTAGTTGAAACATGTTGTCAGTAAACTTTTTGCAATTCAGTTAAGTTAAGGTTACAGTTAACGTGCAGATTCAGTTAATCAATTCAACTCAAAAAACTAAACATGTTTCCTAACATGAACAGTTACTATGAACATAAATCAGTATCAATGAACCATGAACAGGAACTATGAGCAATGAACAGTACACCCTAGAACATGAACAGTTAACCCTAGAACAGATGAACAATTAACCCTAGAACAGATGAACTGTACTGTAGAGGAGAGGTTTTACATTGCAACTAATTTGCTAACTTACTTCTACGGCACAAGCAATGAACCTCCTCCCAGTGCTTATCCCCTGGAATGCAACACATTTCTTCCCTGTCTTGCCATGCTCGCACATCACCCTCAAATCGTCAGCAGCACCAGTGAACAACGGGTCATCCATTGTTGGTGGGATCTGGGCAAAACAAATGTACTGGTTCAAATCGAGCTGAAACCCTAAATCCAAAATGCCCAAATCAAAACCCTAAATGCAGTCCCGGTGGAACCAGCTGACCTTAATAGGGGAGTCGTAGGAAGAAATGATCTGCACGTCGGAGTCCTCACTACTCGAGTCGTCGCTCCAAGAAACCATGGCGACCGGCGGCCGGCGGCGAGTGGAGACGAGAGGAGGCAGAGCAAGGTTGAGAGCGCGAGGGAGAGCAGAGGAGCGAGTGAGTGAGAAATGGAGTGGGGGCGGCGCGGTCGGCCCGTCCGACGCGAGCCGACCAAGTCGTCTCGAACAGACGGCGCCGTTAGCCGTCCGTTATGCCACGTAGGGGGAAACCGGGCCCATCTGTCGGAAACGCACTCAAACGAAGCAAATCGGTCGATCAGTGCACACTGCAATAAGTTTACTGAATGTGCGGTGTTTTTTTGCAAATGATTAGCGACCTCGTGGTTTTCTGAAATCGATGCCCCAAATGTGGTAGTTTTTTGCAATTCACTCAGCCTCGAGAGGACCTCGAGCAAGGAGGCGACAAGCGCGTCGCCGGAGGCCTCGAGCAAGAGGCGGCCACGTTGAACCCCCGCGCATCGGTGAGGACGCTAGTGATGTTGCCTGTGGGGGACCGACGGCTGTTGGAGACGGTCGCGGCGATGTCGAAGCCGGAGGGGACGATGAGGCCGCCCACCACGAGCACGCTGACGTTGCACGGGTCGTTAGAATTCAGTTTCATCCAACCATGCTCCGGCGCCTCCCAAGTGTGCCTCTGAGGAATTTTTGTCCAAAAAGACCACCTACCAAACAAAATTGCTAGAAAAGACCCCTCTAAAGCAGTTGCCAAGGACCCTCACACGGCCGTGTGGCGGTAGCGCCAGGGAGACACGTGGCGGCATGTGCCGTCATGGGGCGGCGGCGGCAGCAGCTGCAACTAACGGAAGCGACGAGCCGTGTTTAGCGGGTGGCGTGGTGGGCCCACCACCTCTTTGGGCGGCGGCCGCCGGGCCTTTTGGACTCGAAATCCAAACGAAGAGTCGCAGTGGGAGCTAGTGCTTGCTATCTCAAAATAGCTCCATCGATCTCATCGGAAATGTTTGATGCTTCTTGGGGCTTCTTTGGCGACCATGAAGTCACCGGATGAATTGCCGAGTAGATAAATCAGATCTGGACCCGCGCTTAAAGGATGCCCTCAGCGTCGAGGAGATCCGAGATATCAATTGCTTGTCTTCAAGCCGCAACCTTATTCTGACTCCTACTAGGGCCAGCTTAGCTAGTCTTGTCAATCGGCCCTGACTCGTTTTCTCCAAAAAAAAGCGGATTCGGAGCACTTACAGGGCTACCCGGCGGGGAGTCTTCGGCCCTGATCTGAAAGGAATGCGTGTTCCTGAGGCTTATTCAAAAGGCTTTCTAGGTACTTGCTGTTTTATTTTCCAATTACTTCTTCAATTGAGAAAAAGAAAAAGACAGCCTGAATGCTTAAACCTATCAATCCTTTTCTAAATTTCTTTTTTTTTGAGTTAATTGCACAGAGGTACCACAATTCAGGCATTGGATGCGGATTGGTGCCACTTTTCATAATTTTTACATGTCAGTACCATGTTTGGGGCAGTCCGTTGCAACATAGTCTAAACTGCGTATAATAGTGTATTGATCGTGTTTCTGACGGTAGGGGCCCGCCTGTCAGGTGCTGTCGTGGCTTGTTCTTTTGCAAAAAAGACCTTCACTCTTTATTTAATCACGCATCCATCCCTTGTTAGCCGGGAAAAGGGCCTGCCATAAAAAATTCCAACAAATCTTTTTACACGGTCGCGCGCCGCGAGGATTCGAACTCGCGCCGGGGCGGTCTAAGCGTGCGCGCACAGCCACTACGCTACAGCGCCATTTCCTTCATAAAGCACTCGTGCTTCCTTTTATATAAGTCCTTTAGTTTTTTTTTGACCATACAGCCCAGCGCTACTGCACCCTTTCGTTCATAATATGGCACACATATAGCCTTTTATACTCCGAATCATTTTGTTATTTTTTCACATATGTTATTTTTTTGTGTTTCTCATATTTGGGGTATTCTTCGGACCGTATAGCCCGGTGCTACTGCACACTTTGCTTCATATATGGCACACATATAGCCTTTTATGCTTCAGATCATTTCGTTATTTTTTTAGTATATGTTTTTTTCTGTCTCTTTTAGCTTTTCTTAGATTTTGGGTATTCTTCAGGCTGTATAGCACGGCGCTATTGCACCCTTTGCTCCATATGGCACACGTATAGCCTTTTATACTTTGGATTATTTTTTTTGTATATGTTTTTTTTATGTCTCTTTTAGTTCTCAGATTTTGGGTATTCTTCGGGCCGTAGGCAGTGCGCGTATCATATTTTGGGGCAGGCCCTCATGCTGCCGGGTGTGAGACGGCTGACGAACCGCAGCTGGGGGAGGCCAACCCTTCGACGAAGATAGCAGCCGGACGACAAGGTGAGGGATTGAAGGTCGAAATGTCGGCACGCCGGAAAGCAAGTCATCGCCGCAGCCGGCACGCTGAGCTGCCGTGATGCCGACATGGCGAATGGAAGCCTCCACACCTAGAGAGCCGAGCCACCGCCGCCGCCCATAGCCGGAGCCGTAGCCACGCCAGGCCGTTGCCTCAACTGCGCTTCATTTGAAAAATCTGAGAAAAGCTAAAAGAGACATTTAAAAGAAACATATATGAAAAAATAACAAAATGATCAAAGTATAAAGGCTATATGTGCGATGTAACAAAAGTGCAATAGCGCAGGCAATATACGATCTGAAGAATACTCAAAATATGAGAAAAGCTAAAAGAGACACTAAAAAAACACATACTAAAAAATAACGAAATGATCAATATAAAGGCTATATGTGTGCCATATGAAGCAAAGGCTGCAGTATCGCCGGGCTATACAGTCCAAAGAATACCCAAAATATGAGAAAAGCTAAAAGAGACACGAAAAAAAAACATATAAAAAAACCTAAATGAGATAAGGTATAAAAGAGGGCATGTGTGCAATAGTACGCAAACGGTGCTGCAGCGTAGTGGCAACGCCAGCACGCCTGGTACGCCGAGGCGCGGTTCGAATCATGGCCGCGCGTGCGTGGAACAGTTTTGTTTGATTGTTTTTTCTTTTTCGGATAATATAGGATGGATGCGTGATTAACTAAAAAGTGAAGGTCTTCTTTGCAAAAGAACAAGACACGTCAGCACCTGACAGGCGGGCCTCAACCGTCAGTTACACCATCAATACACTGTTATGTGCGGTTTAGACTATTTTGCAACGGACTGCCCCAGACATGGTACTGACATATAAAAATTACGAAAAGTGATACTAATTCACATCCAATACCTCAATTGTGGTACCTCTGTGCAATTAACGCTTCTTTTTCGGATCCAATACCTCAATTGTGCGTGGAACAGTTTTGTTTGATTGTTTTTTCTTTTTCGGATAATATAGGATGGATGCGTGATTAACTAAAAAGTGAAGGTCTTCTTTGCAAAAGAACAAGACACGTCAGCACACTGACAGGCGGGCCTCAACCGTCGATTACACCATCAATACCTTTGTTATGTGCGGTTTAGACTATTTTGCAACGGACTGCCCCAGACATGGTACTGACATATAAAAATTACGAAAAGTGATACTAATTCACATCCAATACCTCAATTGTGGTACCTCTGTGCAATTAACGCTTCTTTTTCGGATCAATACCTCAATTGTGCGTGGAACAGTTTTGTTTGATTGTTTTTCTTTTTGGATAATATAGGATGGATGCGTGATTAACTAAAAAGTGAAGGTCTTCTTTGCAAAAGAACAAGACACGTCAGCACCTGACAGGCGGGCCTCAACCGTCAGTTACACCATCAATACACTGTTATGTGCGGTTTAGACTATTTTGCAACAGACTGCCCCAGACATGGTACTGACATATAAAAATTACGAAAAATGGTACTAATTCACATCCAATACCTCAATTGTGGTACCTCTGTGCAATTAACGCTTCTTTTTGTCGTTGGGAGTACAGATCTCCCTCCACCAACCAACATACTTTGATCACTACGTTCGGCGTTGCTGTCGAGTCGTGCTGTACGTGGTGGGCCCAGCCGCCTCTGCACCAAGGCGGCAGGCTGTGCACTGCGCGCCAGCCGGCCTCGCGTATGGCACGGCAAGCATAGTGCACGGAGCTACTGAACCTTATTAACCCGATCGAGCAAGCTAGTCAAGACTCACGGAGCTACCTTGACCCGATCGAGCAAGCTAGTCAAGACTCAGACAAGCCAGCTTTCACACAAACTTCAGTGCACGGAGCTATTAATCTTGACCCGAGCAAGCTAGTCAAATGCTGACCAATAGTAACCTTTTTTTTCTTTTGCATGGGATGAATTAATAATGCGCAGGGACGTACTGCATGCCGCCTGGCGCCTGGACGATTCCGGTGCAGTGCACAGCTTGCCGCCTGGCGGCCGGGCCCACCATGTACAGGGCTGCCGCCGGCCAGTGAGGCGGCCGGGCCCACCACGCCAGCCCGTTCCGTCGCGGCTCGTCGATTTCTGTTGTCGATTCCTCTTATTTGCAGCGTGCCGCCTGGCATCGTGGCGGCATGGGCTGCCGCCTCTCCCCGTGGCGGCTTGTGCCACGTGTCGCCTGACGCGCCTGCCGTCATGGTCAAGGGAGTCTTTTTCGCCAATTTGTCATGAGGGTGTCTTTCCTAGCAATTCTGTTCGGCACATGGTCTTTTTTGATAAAAAATCGCCTCTCGGAGCATCTCCAGCCGTTCGACCCCAGGGCGCCGAAAAAGCGCCGCCTGAAGGCGAGCCGGCGTTAGATCGACGCGTGGGGGCGACTTTGTTCCCAGTTGTCGGCCACAAGTCGCCCCGGGTTCGGCGATAAACCGTACAAATATATACAAACTCGGCGATTTTGACATGAAACTCGGCGAAACTTCATTGAAATTTGTAAAAAATACATAAAAACATGCAAACTACGCAAAACTATGCTTAGCCGCCGCCGTCATCGTCTACATGCCGAGAAGCCTGCAGAAGCGGGTGTAGTCGCCGCCGTCGTCGTCGTCGTCGTCGCGTGCCTCGCTTTGTCTGCCGCCGTCCCTCGCAACCACGGCGTGGTCACCAAGCGCTGCGGTGGGGTATTTGGACGACCCGACCTCGTCCTCGCCGTCATCATTGTCGAGGGCGATGGCGCCGCCCTCCTCGCGGCATGGCGGCGCCTGGAACTGGAGCTCGCGTCGCCCGCGGCGCGTACCTACTCCCGGTCGTAGTCCTTCTTCGCCCACTTGAGGGCGGATTAAATCGTCGAGGCCGCCATCTCGGCGATGCTCGGCTTCACGGGAGCAGCCCGGCTTCACTGGAGCAGCGGCCCGGCTCGAACTTCGCCCGGACCAGCGGGAGGGCAGGCACCCTCGTTGATAGCAGCGGCGCCCGCTGCGAGTCTGGCGCCGAGCAGCGTCTCCTCCGGCTTCGGGCAGCAGGCGGGCGCCGATGGCCGAGCCCGGCGGCGAGGCGACCCAGCTCCATCCGCCGCGGCGTCCAGGAGCTACCACAGCGGCGAGAGAAGGACGACCGCGGCGGGTACTCGAGGAGCGACACGTTGGCGGTCTCGATGTGGTCAAGGACGACCTCGAGAGTGCGGCCTGGCACACCACTCGCGCCGCCCGTCGGCGTTGAGGCGGCCGCGGGGGATGATGCTGTTGGTGGAGGCGATCTGCTCCTCGCGGCAGCGTTGGAAGTACATGGTCCAGAGGGTGTCGCTGTCGGCGGTGTAGCGGCTCGTTCATTGCTCCTCCATCGAGACAGCGGATCTGGCGATCTCGGTCCCGTGCCGCCCCATCAGGCGAGTGGCCGGGACGCCGCCGGCCTTCGGCCTCACGTCCGGCTTTTCGCATGTCCGGGCGCCTGAATACTCGACCTCGTAAGCGGTAGCGCCTCGGCTCTTGAGGTGGTGGCGGCCGAAGCCGTTCGCCGCCGGCCGTCGCCTGGGAACCTCTCGGCCATCTGTTCGTCTGCGGGAAGAGGGGAGAGGGGTGCTTTCTACGCCGGAGAGGGGGGAAATGAGAGCTGTGGCGTCTCTGCGGCAGGGAGGTCGCCTTTGATAGCCGTGGGTGGGGGCGACGGAAGGTGCATGTCGGGCGGCAGCGTGGCGGGAGAAGGCGGGGCAGCGTCGCGCTTCTTCATCTGTTGCCGTGAGGCATCAATGGAAGTCGACCGGTCGGCGGCGTTGGCAGCCTCGCATTGATTCCCGCGGAACCGAGGCGATGAAGGCGACAAGCGGCATCTCGACTCGGCGGGCCAGCGGCTCTTTTGCATAAAAATGCTCGCCCGGTGCCGGCGCCCAACAGCGCCGGAGTTCGACTGTCCGCTTGGCCTGATTTCGGCCCAAACCAGTGAAAAGCAGGCTCTGAGGCATGGCCAGGCGATTTTTGGCGTGGAAAAATCGCCTAGGGGTCTGTTGAGGCGGTGGAGATCTTGTGAACTGGTCTCTCCACTCCTGGTTTTGGAAAATCAAGACTTTGAGTATTTGACAAAAAACTACCACATTTCACGTTATCGTCCCACAGAATTGCCATATTTTAAAAAGTGACCGAAAACTCTAGATTAGTACTAATTTTGTGACAAAAAACTACCAAATTGAGTTGATGACCTTTTTTATGATTTTAAACATGTTTATGACATGCTGGACCCGCGTGTCAGAGCTGACGTGGCGGAAGAGTCAACTCCGTTTGTTTTAACAGTTACGTTGACCGTTATTACAGGTGAGTCCCACACGTCAGCATCTACCTTCTTCTTCCTCATCCTCTTTGTCTCTTAGGCATTTCAACGAATACCTAGTGTTCGTGCCCACATGGTGAAATAGAGCATGGGCGCGCCGTTGAGCTCCGCGTCCTCATTGGCGCGGACCCATTTCCAACAACTGCAACAAACGGGCTACCTCTGCTGCCACTCTCCTTCGACACCGCGCCTTCCCCGAGCCGGCCAGGTGCCTGATGCCGCGCAGCCACCCGCCGGACTTCCTGCGGGGCTTGGATGACGCGGGGGCACTGGCATGGTCGGAGACCGAGGAGGAGGCGCTGACGGTGGTGGCGCGACGCATGAGCTCGTGCATGATCGGGGAGTGGCCGAGGCGGAGCTCGAACTCCTCGAGGGGTGAGCTGGCGGCCGGTGCCGACCTCGCAGACCACCTCCCCGTGCACCTCCCCGAGCTCGAACTCCGCATCGTCGTCCAGGTTCCAGATCCGGCACTGCTCGCCGCCCCCAACGCCACCGCCGCCGCCAATGCTCTGGTTCCGAGCCAGCGGCGCCTTCCCGCGCCCGACGGATCTGGGAAGCCAGTCCTCCTCCGGCGAGGCGGGCGGCGGCGGAGAGGGCAAGCGGGAGCGGGGCGGCGAGGAGAGTGGGAAGGAGATGGAGATGGAGTAGCGGCCGGGGGAGGCGGGCGGCTGCAACGACCCAGAGAGGAGGAAGAAGAATGATGTGTGGGACCTACCTGTAATAACATTGAACGTAACTGTTAAAATAAACGGAGTTGACTCTTCGCCACGTCAGTTCTGACACGCAGGCCCGTATGTCATAAACATGTTTAAAATTATAAAAAAGGTCATCAACTCAACTTGGTAGTTTTTTGTCACAAAATTAGTACTAATCTGAAGTTTTCTGTCACTTTTAAAAATGTGGTAGTTCTGGGGGACGGTGACGTGAAATGTGGTACTCCTAGCTTTTGTCAAATACTCTCAAGACTTTGGACATGATCCCTGATGATCTCCATCAATCTATGAGGCTGGAACTGAACCTCATTATGGGTGAACTTGTTACGACTGGTCTAGATCGCCCACATCACAGAGATTATGATTGCTACATCCTCCTTCATTACAGTGTGATCCAGGATATCTTTCGACCATGTAGCCGGATACAACCTTGGCAAATTTACCTGGAAGAAATCCTCCGCTTCCTGCTAGAACAAAAGTACAAAATTGCATGATCGCACTGTACCAACGCGTGAAAAACCCTCATCAATCCTGCACATAGGACATATTTACGTCGTCTCTGATGTGTCTACGCAACATCTCCCCATGTGCTGGGACAAAAATTTTGAGCACTCAAACACCCTAACTTTGGGTTGGACCGGCAACTTCCACAGTGCCTTCCAGTGATCTTCCCCATGCGTTGAGGTACTTGGCGTAGCTGAGCTTGCCATTTTCAGCTCAAGCAGTCCCTTGTATGCTGACCTTATTGTGAATACGCGTGCAGTGTGGTGGCACGCTTTGGTGTGTGCGTGTGTCTACTGTAATGGCTCGTTGGTAATCCATGTCCCCGGATCATCATTTTCTATACACCCTTCTTGAAGTAGACTCATACAAATCTCTCACATAACGATAGACCCTAATCTCACCGTTTCAAGGATACAACACAAATTTACGTCAGAGCTCCGTCGACAACATCTAGACAAAGAAAGGGATTGGAGTTCGGAAGACAAACTCGAAGAAGAACCGTCGCCATTCAACAGAGCGCCAAGGCACCGGGATTCCCCTCCCCCACAGAATGTTGGAGCGGCAGGCAGAGGGGAGGCGTATCCAGGGACTTGCCGGTGAAGTCCGGAGTGGAGAGTTTTCCCTAGCCGTCTAGGGTTAGGGAGACGAGAGGACATTGCAGAAATTCTAAACTATTTGTAGGTATTTGTTGGGTCAACACATCAAAATAACAAACTTCTGTAGATTTTATTGCACACTGTGTAATCTTTTCCTTCCTTGTATTTTATGGCATTTTTTGGAGTTATCTTTCGACCAGCTAATCTATTTTAACAATTTTGCCTGTTTGCATAGCAAATTTTATCAAGTAGGGTGCTCAGCCATGATGGGGGCGAACCGAGGTAGTAATCAACAACTAATACTTGAAACTATGAGTTCGATATAAGCCATGGTAGCTGCAGACCCAACCCCGAGGGGGCGTGGGGGCCCGTCACCCTGGCCCTCTGGATACAAAGGGCCCCCCAACCTAGGTATTGCTCTGTATTTGGCCTGGTGCCTGGCTAAAGAACCAATAGTGAATCATGATCGTCTCTTGCATTAAAAAAAAAGATCAGGCCCTTGCAACTGCACTGCTTAGGATGTGTTTGGTTCGGAACAAAGTGAATGGAATGCCAAGGTTCCATTCCATTAGAATGGGTTGGTTCCGTGTTTGGTAGGGGCAATTAGATAAAATGGAATGGTTCTATTTTAGTGTTTGGATGCAGAGATGAAATGATGAGATTACCTCTCACACATGCAGATTTCTATATCTTTAACACACGTTAAGGTAGCAAAATATATTGCCAAATATCCATCGGTTGAACCAATATTTTTGTGGAAATTGAACTACTGTTGGCAGTGGTACTCTGCCATGCAACAAACAAATTCACAGATGCGCAGAAGAAAAAAAACAAATTCACAACAAACATGATGGGTTGGAGTGCTAAATCAAAAACATCATCCGTAGATAACCAAAAAGAGTTAACTGCAATATTGGGATTGATCTGTTGCACAACACTATACAGAACACAAATGAATCATCTTTACGAAACTGATATAAGACGACTTTTCACCGGTCAGTTGTGGTTGGACAGAGCTTGACGCAGCCGGTAGCCGCTGATTGCCGCCGCCAGAGTAGTAACTTGGTCAGGCTCCATGCAATGATGCAAGCATGCATACATACAGATACAATGCTTGCTCTAGACTGTGAAATCTGAATGTCAGAGGCAAAATACTCCTACTTAATACTATGTAAAATGAGGTGCGCAATTTGTATTTTTATTTTTTTACCGATTTTCTTGGTTTATAGCCAAAAACCCAGTTTTGTATCGTTTCTAAATCCTACACCACCATATACCAAAACTAACTGAAAATTCAGGCTCGGTTTGGTTCTCCTCACCTAGCCTTTTCGGTTCGTAAATCCACGTACTCCCCACACATACCCTCCTGCAACAACATCAATTATATATGGAAATTGTGGCAACGACCACGACCGATACAATGCTCCCCTTTACAATCATCCTCGCACGCATTGATCATCGCACAGTGATTTCCTTGGACAAGTATCGGATAGACCAAAGGCAAAGATACGCGGAGAGTTAATGCTTATAGTACATAAATGGAACATAATTTCTGGATGATATAAAAAAGAGACATATTCATGGTAGGCATGTTAATAATTCACGATTCAGGTACATCGCTTCGCAGAGAACATATATAACTACATCCTTTGTTTCTAAATATATATAGGACGTCTCATTGGTTCAGTTTGAACTGTGGGAACGTCTTATATTTAGGAATGAAGGTAGTACATATTGCATTGCCATGGTATCATATTTGTTATTCTATCAGATCAACGTGCCCGCCTATCTTAGCTATACATGCAGTAGGTGAAGTTGCACCCCTCGCTGCTGCAGTAGGCAGTCCAAGAACAACTGACCGCAGGTTTGTGGCATCCAATCTGAGCATAGGCTACGCGGCTGCTGAAGTAACAACCCGCGCGATCGCACTTTTTGCCCATCGGATCGATGACTTGGCTCGTACAATCAGACCTCGCCTCAGCTGCAGCAAAGAAGAAGAGTGATAAAATTAGTGGGATAAACAGACATCATGAGTGGATCACAGTTTGATTTGTAGCAAAGAAGAAGAAGAAGACCAGATTTTGATATGTAGCTGCATGCATGATCCAGTCAGTTAGTTTGCGAAACGAGGTGCGTACGTACCTGGTGCCAGCGGTGGTACGAGGAGGAGGAGGAGGAGGAAGGCGAGAGGCAGCAGCAGCGTCGGGGCGTTTGACCTCATCGTCTTTGGCTGGCTGGCTGGCTGGCTAGATTTAGCGTCTTCTTGTTGACGGTTGGAGGAAGTGAATTGTGAAGGAGAAGCAATGGCGAGCCTTTTATGGAGGAGGTTGGCGCCAATGCTCGCCCCGTCCGACGTACTACTATTTTTTTTTAATTTGCAAAGCAAATTAGCAGTGCTAGCTAGGACAAGCTTTGCCTTGAGAGCTCCAACACAAGTACTACGCGGCTCGGAACTCAGACACCGAAAGAGACAGCCACGCCACCTTGTGAAAATCTTAGCAGCAGAACTCAGCTGGCACCAGCTGATGAGAACGCAGACGCGCATGGGTGGATCTGGCGTCGTGGAGCGCACTGTGCACGTATTGGTTGGTTCCTTTTCGCTCCATCAACTTGGGTGTTCCTTTGCATGCAGTATTGATTGGTGGGTATCGGGGTTGCTTTGCTTCTGTACTTACTTATACACGGAAATGGACTGACGGTTCGCGTCGATCATTGCCTTGCCGCTAAAGAGAAAGAGTCATAAAGCCACTTAGAGGATGTTTGTTTTCAGGGATTTATTGGTTTAGGGACTTAAAAAATTCTTATAAGTCTCATCTAAACCAAACAGGAGGGACTTATAGAGACTTAAAGTGGGTATTTGAGACTTATAAAATAAGACTCTTAAAGAGAGACTTATAGGGACTTATAGTTGTAATATGGTCTTTCAGGTCCATGTTAAGTCCCAGGAACCAAACAGATAAGGATTTTTTAGAGACTTAAAACTTATAGGTTGGAACTAAAAAAAAAAGTTCATAGGACTTAGGGCCTTATACACGGGAAGGGGCTGCCTCGATCGCTTGCTTGCTTGCTGCTGCTGTAGCTGTAAAAGTGCAACGCTGGCTCGGACAAGCACTAGCGCTAGCTAGCTAGTGGTGCCACGGGAATATACGCGGAGTACAACAGAGGGCCGGTATACAAACAGAGTGGTTGGACGGAATGTTCATATCAGTATCACCACACGAATCCACACGGGAATTTGATGGGTTGATATCGATACGGGAATTGTGAGCTGTGAAGGAGAAGCAAAGAGGACGTGGTGTCTGTCCATCATGCTCATACTGTGCTACTTTTAGTTTGCAACAAATTATAATACTCCTTGAAAGCTCGCTCCAACTTTGGTCGGTGTATACAGGAGAGGAGCATGTGTACATGGAGCGTGTTTAAGAGCAACTTCAATGGGGCGACTCAAATGGATGCGCACTCTGTCCGCTTTACGTCCGTTTGGATCGGTCAGGTGGACGTGCACGCGTTCGGTTTTTTAAATGAATTGGCTGGTGCGTCTAACAAAAGGCCGGCCCATTTATACCGACGTGGATAAGTCATCCGCATGCTGCCCTAATAGACCGTCTTGCTTTTTCCCTTGCCGTCGTCGTCCTTGCCGCCGGCAGGGTGAGGTCAATGAAAACGGGGGGAGGCCCAGCCCAACCGAATGCGGCTTGATAGGCCGCCAGGTCAGCCTCCTCCGGTGTCTGCTGTAGCGGCGGCATAGCGGCGAGGCGAGGGCGCTCTTCCTCCTCCTCGAGCCGCAGAGCTTCCTCGTCACGACGCAACATCTGCTCATATTGCATCTGTCACTCGCCGTCGGCCCGCTACTCGGCGAGCCAGTGCACCTTCCAGCGTTCAAGGTGAGCCGCCTCTTCTTCCGGCGTGGCGGCGTAGTGGCAGGGAGGCGCGCTCACCCACTCGCGGTACAGGCCAGTCCACGAATAGGACATCTCCGGCCAAGTGGGAGGGTGAGCGCTTGCGTATGGGAGTTGGCTCGCGCTCCGGCTCGGGCTTGGGCTCGACGAGGGGCGGTGGCGGCACGAACAGGGGCGCCTGGACGGAGTCACCCGCCGCGAACAAAGCAATGGCTTGCTCTAGCCCATCCCAATGGGCGTCCTCCTCGAGCCGGCTCGCCTCCAGCGCGTGCTGCAGCGCCTCCTCGAAGGCGGCTTGGTACTCCGCCTCCTCTTCCTCCACCTCTACCCGCAGGGGCGGCGGCGGAAGGTCGTGGTTGATGTGGACGCCCTGCCGCCATTGCTCCATGTGTTCGAGGGCAAACCAGGCCCCCCAGTTGGGAGAGTCTGCGGCGTACTCGGGCATGCGTTGCTGCGCCGGCGTGAGCTGCGCCCGCCGCCTGCGCACCTCCTCATCATGCGCCCGCTGTGTCCGCGGCACCGCCGGCACCGGGATCCGCTGCGGATCGAGGTGCCAGTGGTTCGGCAACGTGATGCCCGGGTACGACAACGGATGCCTGTACTCGTAGTGCCACCGTGCTTGGTGCACCGGGGTGTGCAGACGCTGTCGACCTGGGCGGGCACACGCCGGCAGCAGAGGAGAAGGGGGAGGAGGAGCACGGGAGGATGAGGCGCCGGGGGTGCCCTTGCCTTTGACGCTGCCGGAGCTGTTGCCGAAGAGGCCTATGGCTAGGGTTTTGGGTTGTCCCCGGCGAGGAAGAAAGAAGGTGGTGATGGGGGGCCAGATGTGGATGAAAGTGGATGTGGGTTAAAAAACGACGCTTGCACTGGCTGACTAGTGAGCCCAGTGTCAATGGTTGTCATAAATTAGACGACGGACGGTAGTCGGATGGCTTCCAAATGGGATCGCGGCGGGCACGGAAGAGACGCGCGGTGCGTCCGCTTCGCGTCCGTGCTGACCAAACGGATGTAGGCGGATGATTTGGATCGCCGTGTTAGAGTTGCTCTAACAGCTGCATCGCACCACTGTGCTGCACATGGAGAGGCGTGTTCCACGCGCGTGCAGGCGTACGTAGTTGGTACTGCTAGTACTACTATCGTGTACAGCGAGAGGCGAAGAAATGGAAATGTCTCGGTGCTACTAGTTTCACGCGCATCATCCATACTCCATGGATCAATCAATTCAAGCTGCCGCTAGGCCGGCCGAGCTAGAGGCATCAGACACCAACTAGTAGTACGGTGGCTTTTCTGCGTCGGCCACTGGCGTGGTGACGAAAACGGAAACGCCTCCGTGCTTGTTTCACTGGCGCCGATCCATCCGTCTAGCTAGCACTGCCGGCCGCTGCTCCTAAATCAACCTGGACGGTGTAGCTTTTCCCCTTTCTGGGTTTGGCTTGGCTTGGGAGGCAGGAGAAGGGGAGCGCGCGATGTGAGGCCGATTTTCATGTATTGACCTTTTTTCTAAAGTTTAGCTGGATCTGATCCTCGTTCAAAAATATTTCAAGATCTGATTTTTTTGCCTACCGCTATTCTCTGTGACGGTAGGGTTTAACTACCTACCGCCATGATCACTAGCGGTAGAAGTTGATCAACAACCAGACCGCGTTTATACATGGCAGAAGCCTACCGCCAAAGATGGTGACGGTAGCCTTCAATACCATCCCGCCATGGCATCCGGTGGTAATTCCCTTTTCCATTACACACGGCCGGTCGCCGGCGCTAATGCATGTGTTAATCACCCGTGGTCATGTACTAATGCATGTGCTACGCGGCTATATATAGCAAACGGTAGTATTGTCGAACATGTTGGATTTGAACTTAAATCCCCCGAAAGCATCATGCGTATGTGAAAGTGTAACGCCCCGATCTGGTTCGGGGACGGCCAGAGTAGGCTAGATCGGATCGAAGAAAGAAGGAGAAGAGAAACTTGGAGAAGGGGATGAGCAGAGGAGAGGGTAGGTGAGGGAAATCAGTTTACTTCTTTAAGCATGCCGATATACGCCCATCTCTAGGGCTTAAGTACACACGCAACGCCTACTGGCCCTGGCCCTTGCGGCTTACAGGTGGACCCACACACGCTTACACTTGGCATGCGAACTGGCCATGCCAACTGGCAGTCACACGGTGGTATGCAGCACCGCTGTGACATTCTCCCCGCCTTGAGAAACGACCCTTTCTTCTAAGTTGTTGTCTTCCCAAATTGCTGCCTGTGGGTAGCGCCGACGAAGAACCTCATAGTCTTCCTAGGTTGTCGACGGAGGAGTTGTGTTCCATGCCACGTGAACTTGAACCACTAGTGCGTCTCCTTTCTTCATCATCCTTTGATCCAGAATCTCTACTGGTTTGGAGTCCACTGCTGATAAGTCTGCAGTCGCAGGCAGTTCAGAGAACACTGGTGTATAATTTGGTGTGAACGGCTTCAGTTGGGACACATGGAACACAGGGTGAATGCGACTGTCAGGCGACAGCTCCAGCTTGTATGCCGAGGGACCAATTTTGGCGCTGATGGTGAATGGTCTGAAGAACTTGAATGCCAACTTGGCGCACGGGCGGCTGGCCACCGATTTCTGCACATAGGGTTGAAGTTTCAGTAGCACTTGCTCCCCAACCTGAAAGACGCGCTCTGTGCGATTCCTGTCTGCAAACTTCTTGTACTTATGCTGCGGTCGAGTCAATTGTGCTTGCAAGTTTTCCTTATGCACTACCCAGTTCAACTGTTCACCATCCGGCAAGGTTGCTTGAGTTGCCGGCCAAGTGGCCATGCTCCCCTCATTAGCCTCCACCCCGTACAATGCCTTGAATGGAGAGCAACCCAACGACGAGTGGAAGGAGGAGTTATACCAGGATTCAGCCGATGGCAGCCAGCGACGCCATTGACGCGGAGTGTCGTGGACGGCACAGCGCAGATACATCTCCATACATTGATTCACACGCTCGCTCTGTCCGTTAGTCTGCGGGTTGTACGCCGTGGAGTACATGAGTCTGGTGCCAGCGCCGGCGAGCAGCTCGCGCCAGAGTGCACAGGTGAACACCTTGTCGCGATCTGACACAATTGAGGAAGGAATGCCGTGAAGCTTGACGATGTTGTCCCAAAACACCCTTGCCACCTGAGTGGCCATGAACGGATGTCGCAAGGGCACAAAATGTGCGAGCTTGGTGAAGCGGTCGACCACCACCATGATGGTGTCGTAGCCGTCAGACTTGGGCAAGCCCTCGACGAAATCCATCGTCAAATCCTGCCACGGAGCCGCTGGAATGGGCAATGGTGCCAGTTTGCCTGCTGGTTTGCGCAGCTCATGCTTGGCCTGTTGGCAAACCTAACACTGCCGCACATAGTCGTCAATGTCCTGCTTCATGCCCTTCCACTCGAAAAGTTTCTTGATGCGCTGGTAGGTGGCTGTCGAGCCGGAGTGGCCTCCCACAGCACTGTCGTGCATGGCGCTGATCAGTTTTGTGCGCAGCGCGGTGTTAGCGCCGATCCACAGTCGCCCCTGTCGACGAATGACTCCCCGATACAGCTCCTACCCTTCATCATCCGGGCTGTGCAGAGCGAGCTGTTGCAGCCGTTCCTGGGCGTCTGGGTCCGTGGTGTATGAGTTAGCCACCTCCTGAATCCATGCCGGCTGGCACATGGACAACGCATTGGCACTGAAATGGCTGCCCACGCGCGAGAGAGCGTCCGCTGCACCGTTGTCGCTGCCGCACTTGTACTGGAATTTGAATTGGAGGCCGACAAGCTTGGACATGGCGCGGCGCTGGACATCGGTCACCAGGTGTTGATCCCCTAGAGTGCACAAGCTCTTGTGGTCGGTGACGATGGTGAATGGCCCGCGCTGGAGGTAGGAGCGCCATTTATCCACGGCCATCATCACGGCCAGGAACTCTTTCTCGTACGTTGACAGCTGCTGGTTCTTGACGCCCAAGGCTTTGCTGTAGTAGGCGATGGGGTGGCTGAGGGAGTCCCGGATTAGGGGGTGTCCGGATAGCCGAACTATAACATTTGGCCGGACTCCTGGACTATGAAGATACAAGATTGAAGACTTCGTCCTGTGTCCGGATGGGACTTTCCTTGGCGTGGAAGGCAAGCTTGGTGATACGGATATGTAGATCTCCTCCCATTGTAACCGACTCTGTGTAACCCTAGCCCTCTCCGGTGTCTATATAAACCGGAGGGTTTTAGTCCGTGGGGCGAACAACAATCATACCATAGGCTAGCTTCTAGGGTTTAGCCTCTCGATCTCGTGGTAGATCTACTCTTGTACTACCCATATCATCAATATTAATCAAGCGGGAGTAGGGTTTTACCTCCATCGAGAGGGCCGAAACTGGGTAAAAACATCGTGTCCCTTGTCTCCTGTTACCATCCGCCTAGGCGCATAGTTCGGGACCCCCTAGCGAGATCCGCGGTTTGACACCGACATTGGTGCTTTCATTGAGAGTTTCGCCGCGCCGCCGCCCATCGGAAGGATGCCTCATCCGTCTTTAAAAGACGGCCTTTGTTGCTAAAGGAGCTTTGGCTATCGGCCAAACTCTCCGGCTAAGCGGTTTTCTTATGACCGCTGTTCGGCTGCCTCGCCGATGATGACTTCTCGGGTCATCGAAAGCAATCTTCCGTCAACTTCGGAACTTGCGAGCGGTTAGATCGATGGAGCTCTCTTCCTTAAGCGAGCTCTTGGATCACGCCGCCGCCCGAGTCGCTCTGACTACGATCAGATTGAGCCTAAACCCGATCCGAGGAAGATTAACCCTCCCGGTCACCCATCACGTTGCGGTGGTGGAGGAACAATCGGCAAACCTTCATCTATCTTAAGGACTAGTTATGTCCGGTTCCCGTCCCCCAAGCGGATACCCGCGGAGGAGGGCGTCCTCAAGCCCGAACACGAAGTCGGGCGGCGGGCTAGATTCATTGGACAACATCCAAGAACCCAAGCTTCCGAGTTCGGAAACTCCTTGGCCCCTGAGTCTTAAATTGGGCGAAGTTCGGTTCAATTCCACCGCCCACCCAAACATAAACAATCTATCCCAAATTCGGCAAGAGCCCATGAAGCAGTACACCATTCTTGGGCGATTCCTCCTGGTCATGAGCAGGATAAAGGACTGCAGCGAGGAGGCGCAATTTTATTCTTCTGCAATAATTGCACGGACAACGGAATCCTCAACGCCATAAGTCACCGTGAAATTACATGCTTTGCTGACTTGGCGACCATAGTACGAAAGTACTGTGCGATGGAAAGCGCCTGGAAAACCAAAATAAAATTTTGGGACAATCCGGCCCTGAATACAACCCTAGTCCGAAATAAAAGGGTGCATTATCGCCAGGCACTTGGGTTAAACACCAAAAAGCAAAAACCCTCTATAGGGCATGGAACTGTACTGGAGGGATGGCTCAACGGACCTGTAAAATTCATAGTACAGAGGCGCCACGCCAACTCATAGCCTTAGAGCATGTTGGATACTCCGGCGGTGGCCAAAAGTGGCGAAGAGCTTCTAACTCGAGAATCCACGAGCACCAGCCCGGGGATACCGGCATGGTATTGCGGTCTTGAGACTTTCGCATCAAATAATATCGCAACGAACACTCCAGCAGCCTTGCGAAGTCTACCAAGTAGCAACAATAAACCCATGGGTAACACGGCTATTACCTTTAATTCGGTGATGAACCTAAATTCGAACAGCCCGAGCACCAGCCACATTGGTCCTCGGTCCAATAGTGGGCGACTTCGCATATACCAAGATACTCATGGACGGTGGCAGCGGATTGAACCTTATTTATGAAACCCTTTGAAAAATGGAAATAGTGGAGCCGCATTGGCGAAGCGATACAACCTTTAGAGGAATAATCCCGGTCGGGAAGCGTCTTTGTCTGAGGAAAAATCACCTTTGGATGTGGTGTTGACACGCCGGATAATTACAGGTCCGAGGAGGTCACGTTCCAAGTGGCCCCGTTCAACAGCGGATACCACGCTCTATTAGGGCGAGAGACATTCATAATTTTTCAAGCTATACCCCATTACGGGTACATGAAGCTCAAAATGCCGGGCCCACGGAATCATCACTCTTGCTAGTGACCGGACATAGCACTCCAGCGCGAAAATAAGACAGCCGACTGGCCCTCGAGGCACTATCAAAGCCCTAGCGGCGAGTGGCCGGCGGGCTGCGCTCCACGGTGAACAGGGCGATGTGATACTCGATAAAAGATCCAAGTCCACTTCCTTTAAACCGGCGGACGAAATAGTCAAATTCCAAGTCCATCCAACGGACCCTACAAAAAAGGCCTCCATTGGGGCGCAATTAAACCCTGGTGTAGACGCCACACTACGAGAATTCCTACGCGAAAATTGGGACATTTTTGCCTGGCACCCTTCAGACATGCCGGGAATCCCACGCCCGCTGGCCGAGCACAGCCTAAACATCCTAAAAGGTTCAAGCAGATCAAACAGGCTCTTGGTGTTTCTCGAACCTAAGAGACAAGCCATGGGAGAGGAGCTAGCCAAACTCTGGAGGCGGATTCATCGAGATATAAAACATCCGGACTGGCTAGCAAACCTGGTAATGGTACCAAGAAGGACAAATCATGGCGCCTAGGCGTCGATTTCAAGGACCTCAACAAGGCTTGCCCAAAGGATCCTTCCCCTCCCCGCATCGATCAAATTATCGGCGCTACCGCAGGACACTATTCATTGTGTTTCCTCGGCGCATACTCCGGCTACCATCAAATTAAGATGGCGAGCAGACCAAGCCGCAGCGGCATTCATCACCCCATCGGCCCATTCGCTTCAACACAATGCCCTTGGGCTCAAAAAGCGCCGGCGCAACATATCGGCGCATGATTCGAACATGTCGGCAAGCGAGATCGGCAAAGCAGTGGAGGCATACATAGATGGCGTGGTCGTCAAAACCAAGCATGTCGAAACTCTAGTAGACGACTTGAGGCTCACATTCGATAACCTCCGAACACACGACATCAAGCTTAACCCGGAAAAATGCGTTTTCGGCGTACCAGCCGGAAAGCTCTTGGGCTTCATTGTATCCGGTAGAGGAATTGAAGCAAACCCAGCCAAGATCCGAGCTCTGTCACAATTGGATATCCCAAAGGACCTCAAACAAATACAAAAATTGACTGGATGCGTGGCGGCTCTAAGCCGCTTTATTTCCTGCTTGGGAGAAAAGGCATTACCCTTTATCGCCTCCTCGGTGCACGAACACTTGAGTGGGCGGATGCATACGGACGGACTCGAAGAAATAAAAGCCATATCGGCAACAAACCCGGTCCTGGCCGCGCCTAACATGGGCGAACCAATGCTATTATACATCGCGGCAACTCATCAAGTTGTAAGCGCAGTACTCGTCGTCGAGCGAAAGCGGACGGACACAAATTCCCCTTCAAAAGCCAGTTTACTCGTGTCCCTTGTCCTCACTCCATGCAAGTCGCGGTACCGCATTATCAAAAGATAGCGTCTGCGGTATTTATAGCATCTCGGAAGCTGCGACACTACTTTCAAGAGTGTTCGATAACGGTAGCCTCTGAAGTACCTCTTAACGATATTATAAACAACATGACGCGACGGGCGGATGCCAAATGGGCCATTGAGCTCCTCCGTTCGACATAACCTATAAGCCACGGCGAGCTATTAAATCGCAAGTTTTGGCCGACTTCATCGCCGAATGGACTGAAGCGAACTCCCTAAAGAGTGCGGCACATATTCAAGCTGGATCATGCACTTGACGGCTCCAAAATGTTGGCTGGTGCTGGGGTGGCGTCGTCTGGCGTCCCCAACGGAGATCTGATTCAATCGTACTCGAGATAATGTATACGGACTCCAACAACGCAGCTGAATCTGAGGCCCTTCTACATGGTCTCCGGATGGCGATCTCCATGGGCATTAAATGCCTAGAGGTGTGAGGATTGAACCTCGCGATATCCCAAATAAATGGAGACTTTGATGCCAAGGATCCGAAAATGGCAGCTTATCATAGCGCCGTCCTAAAATGTCAGCTCGATTGAAGGGCTCGAAATTCACCATATAGCTCGGGAAAACAATCAGGCAACGGACGTCTTGGCACGCATTGGCGCAAAGCGCGATGCCGTCCCTCCCAATATCTTCTTGGAGAGGCTGTTCAAGCCATCCGTATTATGGGAAGGGGAGTCCGGAAATAACAGCCCGGGCCCAACCGCACTGCCCGACACCGAACATTCTGATACAACGGGAGGTCTACCAACGAAGTAACACCTTCAGCCCACGTAATAATGGCAGTCATTACCCCGTGGAAAGAACCATTCCTAGCCTACCTAACCAGGCAGGAACTTCCCGAGGACCAAAACGAGGCACACTGCATAGTGCGGCGATCTAAAGTCTATAAAGTCCAAGAGGGAGAGCTTTATAAGAAAAGCACCACCGGAGTCCTTCAAAGGTGTATCTCCGAAGAGGAAGGCGGAATCTTGGCTGAAATTCATGCGGACTCGGCGGACCTGCCGCAGCAGCCGGGCCCTTGTAAGCAAGGCCTTCCGTACATGATTTTATTGCCCAGCGGACCCGGCGGATGCTCGGGACTTAGTCCAACGATCGTCGGTTGCCGACTCTTTGCTAACCAAAGCCATATGCCACCTACCGGCCTCCAAACCATAACCATCACACGGCCCTTCGTAGTGCAGGGGCTTGACATGGTTGGACCCCTTAAAGGAGGAACCCACAAGCAAAAATATCTCTGGTCATGGTGGATAAATTCACCAAATGGATAGAGGCCAAGCGGTTAAGGCGGCGAATCCGGACCGGTGATAGACTTCATATCGGGGTTGTACACCGTTACAGCGTCCCCACAGCATAAATCGCGATAACAGCACGAACTTTACGGCCGACAAGGTCAAACTCTGGTGCAAAAACATGGGCATCAAGCTCGACTATGCTTCAGTCTATCACCCACAAACTAACGGTCAAGTCGAACAAGCAAATGATCTAATCATGAGCGGCATCAAACCTAGATTAGTGCGGTCCCTCAAGGAATCTAACACGCACTGGGTAGAGGAGCTCGACTCCGTACTCTGGGGGCTGCGGACCACGCCGAATCGTACCACCGGATTCACACCATTCTTTATGGTATACGGCGCAGAGGCGGTTCTGCCCTGCGACATAATTCATGACTCGCCTCGCGTGTGCATGTCTGAAGAAAGAGAAGCCGAACTTGATCGGCAGGACAGTTGGACGCCTTGGAGGAGGGCGTGGCGTGGCAAAAGCCCGTTCCGCATTCTATCAACAAAGAGGCTCGAAGATATCAAAGCAGAGAATGCGGGCCAAAACTTACAATGTTGGCGAGTTAGTTCTCGCTTTGCGGACAAGAAAAAGGACAAACTCAAGCCCAAATGGGAAGGTCCCTTTATTATTGACCAAGTCTGGTGGTGGAAGCGTACCGTCTGCGAGATGCATCGGATAACCGACTCGAGCGAACCCATGGAGCGTAGCCCGTCTCCGAAGATTCTCGCCTAGCGCCGGACTCCGTGTTCGTCTCCTTCCTCTCAGTATATTTTTACGCATTAGCTGTCTTTTATTTCTCTCCTTCTCCATCCCTTTCCCTTACAGCCTTAAGGGCCTGTTCGCGCCTTGTTACTTTTTGGCGACGCGCTATCCGCTCATTATACACAGGGGCTTCTTTAATGAAGCTTATTTATACGGGCTTCATGCCCAACACATGTGTCACACTTCGCATGTACCTTTTATTCACCATTATATGCATCGATATGACTTAAGTTTTGGCCAAGCTGGGTTGCTGGCTCTGTGCTTACCCCTCGTTCCCGATTGTTCGGCTAGGCGATAAAGGGAGCACCTCTGCGATTATTCTGCGGGTCGGCGGATGTGTACCTCAGACTGGGTGAAGCCGAAAGCTAATGTTCTTAAGGGATATTCGGTCGGTGAACTAAAGATGATTTCTCACTTGTTTATCTATCTGCCCCGAGATGCTTTTACCTTTTTCACAGTCGGACATGCACTTTAGGGCATGCCTCGAGGAAAGGAACCCCTAACGGAACTATTCTCCTGGAAGATGTTTCTTACTAACCATGTAATATAACATAACTAGTTGGGCACTTGTCTGTTCAAGCACTAATGACCCCTACGCCTGGTCTCCATGCATGCCCGGTTCCTACATAACCGAGAGGGTATTCGGACACACTCCGGACTATCGGGTCCCAAGGCTGAAGTGAAAAGGTCCGCCATGACAAACGATCTACAATCCGGCTAGAAGGCATTTTACATGTCATCTTAAATTACATAGTCAATTTGACTGAGCATATTACTCTTCAATACCATCCAACAGGCTGTCTAGTTTACAGTCCTGTTGGGAATATTAATGACCAACTCTACTTGGTCGTACACTAAGCTCACAGGATCTCCTTCCCATCGCCCCCACAGAGTCCGACCTCGGCCATGTGGTTTGGGTCAACCGTGTACAGCGTCTTCACCATGGCCCGAGCTTCCACGGCACCTTGTCGGCAGGCGGTATCTTACATAATCGGAGCGCCGCGCGCTCCCTTAAGCATCTCTGCAAGCTCTCCAAGGCCTTGGGCATGGAGCGAGATAGCCACAAGGCACAGGCGGCGCCTTTCATCACCGCCAAACTCGTTCGATGCGGTTGTAAGAGCTCGGGAAGAAGGTCACCCGTAGAACGGGCATTTCCTCTGCAGGACGACCTATGAGCATACCTACAGACATAACTTTGTTAGTCGACTTCCTCGCCGAACTCTTTTTCAAAGTTCGTTCAAGCACTTACTAAAAATGCCGCGTCGAAGCCGTCGATTCTCCTTCACGAGTCCGCCAGCTGGGCACGAACATCCTTTAGTTCCTCGCCCAGCTGGGTGTTGGCATCTTGGAGATTATTCTTCTCCTGCCTCACCTCGTAAGCACTCTCGCATGACCTTTAACCGACGCAAGAGTTGTTGCTTGTCCGGATCTACTCGGCGCCATCTGCATTGACATTGTCGATTTGCACACGCCGCACTTCACAACATACTTATCTTTGAGGCGTATATTACGGAGGGGTCTCCTTGGTCTCCCCTGCCGCGGCTAGTGCGGCCTCAAGTTGGGATTTGCACTTTTCCAGCTCCTGGGACAGTTGGGTATTCTTTTTTGTACGATCCTGCATAACAAATGATCCTTAAATCAATTATTCTAACTGTTTCAAGTCTCAGGGGCTACTGACATATATAACCATCAAATTTTCTCACCCGTATGTCTTTCACATACTGCTCCATGGATCTGGCTAGACCATTTTGAGCGGCACGAAGGTGCGCATCTCCCGAATTGAAGGCATCCAATGCCTCTTGGGAGAAACAAGCGTCACGAAGAACTGTCCGGCGGCGCCTGTGATTCATGGCACTCTCCACCTCGGAATTGGTGGCGGACAGTCTGTCCGCATCCTCTGTCGGAGGAGCGTCCGGCGCACACCTCGTGTTCGCCTCTGCTTCTGAACCTGGCTTTGGAGCCTGGCTGGTGGAGGCTCGATTTGCAATTTCTCCGGATATAGTCCAGTGAGCCCTCTTTTCCTAAAAGAAGAAACCTGAGCGTTAGTATGCATCATAAGAATAATACCTTGGAATAAGGCAGCGCGCCTTCTTGCTGCGCGGTGCCTCGACCGGACTACGTGTCTCTTTAGCCTACCGCCCTCGCGGTCCCTTGTTGGCTAGTCGCCGCAGGCTCGGCATTCCGCCTCGAGATCCTCCCCTGCGAAACACCATTGGTATAGGTGATAAAAAATAAGCACGGATGGATCATCTTCGGAGTATTAGGACTTCGGTCTCGATTACTTGTGAGGCGGGGAGCAGTCCAGGATAATCGGCTGTAATAGCCACCAAGGCATTGTCGATGCTCAATTGGTGAAATACCCCATCGACCAGCTCCACGGATATGTCCGGATCCTCTTGGGAGGCCGGATCGAGGGACCGTTCCGGATCCTCGGGTTGTGGAGGAGGGCTGTCTATATCCTTTACGGCCTGGCGCAATTCTTGCGTCGAAATCACAAGATAAGGTACTTGACTATGGGAATATGGAACGGATGGGCAAAAAGAAGTGTCCGCTTACCTAGCTTGGAGGATTGTGCATAGAAAATCCGCCCTGTGGATTGACGCGGAGAAATTCCTCCTCTTCTCCCTTGTACAATGCGGACAAGATCTTCGTCAGAGCGGCAACCGATCCCGGCCCCTTACGGCTGCAGCGGGTGGCATCATCCTCCCTGTTGAAATCCCACATGGGGTGGCCTCTATACTGAAGCGGCTGCACCCCCCGCATAATGCATGTGTCCATGACCCCGATCATGGTCAGTCCGGAATGAGCTTACAGCCTTATCCGGCTCATCAGGTAAAGGACGTCCTTGTCATTCTCCTTCTGAGGGCTCCGTGGACGCCAGCTTAGGCGCTTCTTCAAAGGAGCATTATTGAACTCAGGGAGGCCGATCCGAATAGGGTCCGGCAGGGGGACATCTTCTATATAAAGCCATTTTGAATGCCAGTCTTCAGACGCCTTCCTTGGGGTTCCGGATAGATATCCGGTCCCGGCGATGCGCCATAGTTCGGCTCCGCCCACTTGATATATCGACCCCTCCTGAGAACGGGGCACAAGACAGAACAAATTCTTCCACAGACACGAAATGAGCCTCGATGCCCAAAACAGCTGCGCAAGGGCTCTGAAGCCCGCAATATGCAATATGGAGGCAGGCGTAAGGTTATGCAAGCTGGAGGCCGTAGAACTCTGTGAGCCCCGGAGAAACGGATGAATTGGAAATCGAGCCCTCTTATCAAATAAGGGACAAGGCATACCCGCTCTCCTTGGAGGGATTGGGGCGCTCTCCGCTTGCTTTCCACCATTATAGGTGGCAAGCCCTGCTCGAACCGGGACCATGTAGGCTGGGAAACCCTTGGCTTGGGCGTCACTAGCTCGCTGTGCGGGGCGGAGCATCTCTCCCAATCTCGTGCTGAGGGCTGGGAGGCGGAGGAGGAGCTGCGTCGACCAGCCATGATGGAATGGAACTCTGTCGGATGCGCTCCGATGAATGCTCGCGAAGGGAAGATGGCGTGATTTGGATCTAAATCCTCGTATCCTTTATAGGCAGCTCATTTGCGCAGCTAGGGGGGTAAATGAAAAAACATCCTGGCTTTTCACATTCGTTTGACACGTGGAAGATGGCCATTGTTGGGCGTGGAAGCCAAGGAGCGCAATATTCATGAGAAGCCGAACACTATTCAATAGCTACACGGAATTTGGAGAAGAACCTGCCTTGCAATGCCGAAGACAATCTACGTGCCGGACTCATCGTCATTGAAGCCTGGTTCGGGGGCTACTAAGGGAGTCCCGGATTAGGGGGTGTCCGGATAGCCGAACTATAACCTTTGGACGGACTCCTGGACTATGAAGATACAAGATTGAAGACTTCGTCCCGTGTCCGGATGGGACTTTCCTTGGCGTGGAAGGCAAGCTTGGCGATACGGATATGTAGATCTCCTCCCATTATAACCGACTCTGTGTAACCCTAGCCCTCTCCGGTGTCTATATAAACCGGAGGGTTTTAGTCCGTAGGACGAACAACAATCATACCATAGGCTAGCTTCTAGGGTTTAGCCTCTCTGATCTCGTGGTAGATCTACTCTTGTACTACCCATATCATCAATATTAATCAAGCAGGAGTAGGGTTTTACCTCCATCGAGAGGGCCCGAACCTGGGTAGAAACATCGTGTCCCTTGTCTCCTGTTACCATCCGCCTAGATGCACAGTTCGGGACCCCCTACCTGAGATCCGCCGGTTTTGACACCGACAGTGGCCCTCCTGAACGAGTACCGCGCCAATGCCGGTGTTGCAGGCGTCGGTCTCGAGGAGAATGGCTTGTCGAAGTCAGGGAGAGCGAGCACCGGCATGGTCTCCATCGCCTGCTTGAGCGTGTCGAACGCGCGCTGCGCCGACTCGGGCCACTCGAAACCCTTCTTGGTGAGCTGTTGCGTGAGGGGCTTGACGATGATCCCATAATGAGGCACAAATTTGCGGTAGTACCCGATGAGCCCCAGGAAGCCGTGGAGTTCAACGTCATTCATTGGAGTAGGCCACTGCGCCATGGCGTCAGTCTTCTCCGCATCTATCGCAACGCCCTGCTTGGAGATGACATGGCCCAGATAATCGATGTGATCTTGGGCGAACGAGCACCTGGACATCTTGGCGTAGAGCTGGTGCTCGCGGAGCAAGTTGAGGACGAGGAGAAGATGCTCGATGTGTTCCTCCAGAGTCTCACTGAAAACGAGAATGTCGTCAAGGAAAATGATGACGAACTTACGGGTGTATTTGGCGAAGATAGCATTCATCAGGCATTGGAACGTTGCCGGGGCGTTCGTCAATCCAAACGGCATCACCCGGAATTGAAAATGGCCGTGATGTGTTTTGAACGCCGTCTTGTGCTCGTCTTCCTCGCGCATCCGGATTTGGTGGTAGCCCGCGCGCAGATCGAGCTTGGAGAAATACGCCGCACCAGCTAGCTCATCGAGTAGCTCGTCGACGACCGGCAATGGGAACTTGTTCTTCACGGTTACTTCATTGAGGCGCCGGTAATCCACGCAGAAGCACCACGTGCCGTCCTTCTTCTTCACCAGGAGCACCGGTGCGGCATATGGACTGACTGAGTGGGTGATCACGCCGGCGTCGAGCATTTCTTTCACCTGCCGCTCGATCTCGTCCTTTTGCAATGGAGAGTAGCGGTAGGGTATTTTTGGCTGGGCTCCGTCCTCCAGTGTGACCGCGTGATCGTACTGCCTGTGTGGAGGCAGGCCGGTGGGCGCGGCGAACACGTCCTCGAATTCGTCCAGGAGATCGCTGATGGGCGTGTGCGAGGGCTTGTGTGACCTGGGTTTTGGGGGCTGCATCTCGACCATGGCCATTGCCCAGATATCATTGCCGGCGATCAGCTTGCATAGTTCCGCCGGCTGCACGGCTGTGAGAGTGGGTGTCGACTTGGGTCGAACACCTTGTAGCGTCACCATCTCGCCCTCGTGGAGGAAGGAGATGAACTTCTCCTGCCAGTGGCAAGTCATTGGACTGTTCTTTTCCAACCAGTCCATGCCTAGGATTCCGTCGTAGGCGCCGGTGTCGAGCTTGTACATCGGCGTTGAGAACGTGTGGCCTTGCATCCACCACTGGAGCTCCGGAACTTGGCGCGAACAGGTGAGCCGGTCGCCGTTCGCCACCCGAACATCCAAGGTGGCGATCTCTTGTGTCGTCGCCCAACACGCTCGACGAAAGACTTGTTGACGGCTGTGGGTGCTCCGGAGTCAGCGAAGCAGCATGACTTGGTTGCCTGCCGCGCAGCGGATGGTGCTAGGCGCCTCCGAGCCATCCAGCGCGTGCGCGGATATCGTGCAACACTCGGGAGGGGGTGCTTCTTGTAGCGGGGCGTCGAGCAGATCGAGCCCGTGCATGGTGTCGTCGGTGAGCAGCTCCCCGTATGCACCCACTTGGATGGTGAGGAGCTGGGCCTGCGTGTTGCAGCGGTGATCACAAGTGTACCGATCTCCGCACTTGAAGCAGAGTTCGTTGGCGCGCCGGAACTCCTTGAGTTGTCGCTCGCAGGTTTAGTCGTCGGGCTGTTGGCCTGGTGCGGCCGGCGGGCGTGTGGGCGCGGGTGGTGGGCGACCCTGCGGCTGCGGCCGTGGAAGCGCCCTGGGTGTGTTCAACTCCTCCTCTTGTATGCGTGTGAGAATCGACGCACGCGTGATGCTGTTGGGCGCCTGCAGCCGAACTGCTGCGCGCAACTCGTCCTTGAGGCCCAGCAAGAACTGGGTGATGAAGAATTTGTTGCTGAGGGATGGGTCGAGTGCCAGGAGATGATACATGTATGTATCGAACTCCTTGCGATACTCTCTGACCGTGCCAATCTGACGGAGTTGCAGCAATTTGTGCATCTCCATCTCAAATTCGTCGATGCCGAACTCCTCTTGAATCGCAGTGCAGAACGCGTCCCACCCGAGGCCACCATGTGTTTGGCGAAATGCCTGAAGCCAGTGAGCCGCTTGCCCTTCAATGTGTAGTTTCGCCGTGGTCACCCAACTCGATGGCGGCACGTGGTAGAGGTCGAAATACGCCCGGCAGCGGTCGAGCCAGAGGTATGGCGCGCTGCCGTCGAAGCGAGGGAAGTCGTGCTTCGGCGGCTTGACGTAGTGGTCGCCATGGTGCTGCTGCTGGTGGTGCGCCTCGCCGGTCTGGTGGTACGACTGGTGCTGGAGTTGGACGCCGGGTTGTGGCGCCGTGGCCAACAGGGGCGGGCGCTGGTCCGAGAGGCGCGGAGACGGCGGCGGCCCGTGTGGTTGCTGTGGCGCCGGGGCTTGGGGGCGCGGAGGTGGTGGTGGTGGTGGTGGTGGATGGATCGCGGTCGGGGAGTGCGATTCCAACGGTGAGGGCGATCTCTCCAGCGCCTTGCGAGTTTCGTCAACATCCGCCTACGTGAGGTCGACTTGCTTGGCGAGGGAGCGCGGATCTTGCGAGACCTGCGTGTTGAAGGCGATCTGGGCCTCGAGCCGCTTGTCGCTGTCGACCTTCTGCTCATCGAGGCACGCAAGGATCGTCTCCATCATGGCCTTGAGGCTGGTGGTGTTGTCGTCCATGGCCGCCAGCAACTGCCGGGTCTGCACAGAGGGCTTGGATGGTGCCGTCTCGCACCCCTGCTAGATCGAACCCCGCCGGGGATTTTGCGTGAGCTCGCCGGAGCAAGTCACACCCGAGACGGTGGGTGTTACCGATCTAAATCAGGAGGCAGCAGCGAAAAAAATTTGGGCCAGGATCTGAGGCTCTGATTACCAATTGTAACGCCTCGATCTGGTTCAGGGACGACCAGAGTAGGCTAGATCGGATCGGGGGAAGAAGGAGGAGAGAAACTTGGAGAAGGGGATGAGCAGAGGAGAGGGTAGGTGAGGGGAATCAGTTTACTTCTTTAAGCATGCCGATACTCGCCCATCTCCAGGGCTTAAGTACATACGCAACGCCTACTGGCCCTGGCCCTTGCGGCTTACAGGTGGACCCACACACGCTTACACTTGGAATGCCAACTGGCAGTCACATGGTGGTATGCAGCACCGCTGTGACAGAAAGCTAAGCAAGCAAGAAAAGTGCTTGATTGATTTTGATGGACCAAGTACGTGCACGTATGTGTAGCCGCGTAGAGTACGATACCTATGTGAACCTGGATTGATTCTATCTTCAGGGAACGGAAGATCTCTCTCTCTCTCTCTCTCTCTCTCCAGAACTCTCTAACTTAGCAAACAAAATAGAACAGAGATTTTTTTTGCAATGGGTGCAACTTGCATGTTTCTATTGATTTTTTTCTAGTATACATAGGGGTACATGGACTTGTCGTGTTTAACACGCAATTTAGTTGGAGACCAACACTACGCGGTCTAGTGTTAGTTTATAGTTTAGCTGCACGCCAGTCGCTTGAATATTATTTAAGGGTGAGTCGATTTTTGTTTGGGAAGAAATAGGCGCACATAGGTACAACAGTCGTCGGCTTGCCAGGAACCAACAGTCTCTAGGTCTATCTTAGGATGCCCAGGGTGCAGGTACTCACCGGGGAGCAGAAGCCTCTGGGTCTATCTTAGGGGTGCCTCGGGGTGCAGGTTCACCGAAGAAGTTTGGTAGTTCAGCGGCTTTAGAGGGATGTTCGGGGGACGGCGACAAGCTCGACAGTGGGAGGAGGTCCAGGGAGGGCAGGGCGGTGAGGCGGCCGCGGGCGAAAGATGCAGGCAGTTCGGCTTGGGCTTGAAGGCGGCTGAGGGAGTCCTGGACTACGGGGTGTCCGGATAGCCGAACTATCATCTTTGGCCGGACTCGTAGACTATGAAGATACAAGATTGAAGACTTCGTCCCGTGTCCGGATGGGACTTTCCTTGGCGTGGAAGGCAAGGTTGATGATACGGATATGTAGATTTCCTACCATTGTAACCGACTCTGTGTAACCATAACCCTATTCGGTGTCTATATAAACCGAAGGGTTTTAGTCCGTAGGACGAACAACAATCATACCATAGGCTAGCTTCTAGGGTTTAGCCTCTCTGATCTCGTGGTAGATCTACTCTGGTACTACCCATAACATCAATATTAATCAAGCGGGAGTAGGGTATTACCTCCATCGAGAGGGCCGAACACAGGTAAAAACATCGTGTCCCTTGTCTCTGTTACCATCCGCCTAGACGCACAGATTCGGGACCCCCTACCCGAGATCCGCCGGTTTTGACACCGACATTGGTGCTTTCATTAAGAGTTCCTCGTGTCGTCACCTATAGGCCCGATGGCTCCTTCAATCATCAAGCAACGATGCAGTCGGTCGGTGAGACTTTTCTCCCGGATAGATTTTCAGATTCGGCGGCTTTGCGCTGCGGGCCAGTTCGCTAGGCCATCTGGAGCAGATCGAAGCTTCGCCCTGGCCATCAGGTCAGATTTGAAGCTTGAACTATACGGCCGATGTCGCGGAGACTCGATCTTCGATGGATTCGAGCCACACCCGGCGTGCAGACCGACTCGATGGGTGCGATCTAGCTCTGCCACCGAATAAATTGCCATGGAGGCCGCACTAGTGCTGCTCCGACCCTTAATCCGGAGCTGGTTTAGCGATCGAGGACGGTTGGTTGGACACCGCCCGGGGCTGAAATCTCTGGCGATTGAGCGAACACCATCCCTGTCCTTTGCAAAGCTTCGTGACTCCTGTGTGCGGACTCCTTTCCGGACTCGAACCCCGCGCCTCGCGGTCGAATCCGATGGCGCCGATTATGGAGTTCACCGCCACGGACATCTTTCAAGACTCGCCCTTTGGCGATATCATGAACTCATTAAAGTCTCTCTCTTTGTCGAGAGCCTGGCGAACTATGGTCGGGAAGGTTGGGATTCGGACGACGAAGAAATTCAACGCCCACCCACCACCCACTTTGTAGCCACTGCCGATGATTTAACCGACATGCTCGACTTCGACCAAGACATCGACGGTATGGACGGCGATGCGGAGACAATCAAAGCCGGCGCCCACGGGGCGCTGGAAGGCCACCTCGTCATATGACATATACATGGTGGACATCCCGAAAGATGGGAATGGCGATGGAGCGGCGGAGGATGACCCCTCAAGAAACAACCCAAGCGCCCGGCGTCGGGCGCCGCTCTAAATCCCGCCACGTAAAAAGCGGCGATTCCGCACGGAGACAATAATACCCGGATAGTGCGAAGATGCCCCCCGAAAGACTCAGCGCGGAGGAGGAGAAGCAAGTCCGCACGGCGGCAAGGCAGAAAGAGAGGTAGAGGGCGATAATTATCGCCCCCTCGAAGGCGAGGCAAGCCTCGACGACGACAATTCGTCGTGCGGAGGACCCCGTCGAACAAGAGTGTTTTAAACGCAGGCTCATGGCCACGGCAAGCAGCCTCAAGAAAAAGCATCAACAACTTAGAGCTGACCAAGACACGCTAGGCGGCGGATGGATGAAGTCCTTGCAGCCAAGAGTATGAACTTCGAGCGCCCCTCAAAAGCTACCCCAAACGCAGGCCGTTGCCTCGATCGGAGGAGGAAGCACCCACGTCACCAGCGCACGACATGGCAGACCGGCCACCCCGTGGCCACGACAGAGAAGCCTCTCGGCCCTCCGCTCAAGCCACGCCCCAACGCCACTCAAAAAGTACCAAGGCACGGGAAAACGCGCCGGACTTGCGAGATATATTGGAGGATAAGGAAAAGCATACAGGATCGATCTACAGATCGCGTGGGCGCCCACCGACCCGGGATGATTACCGTCACGCCGGATACAGCAAACCCGGCCGGGCCGAACACAGTAGACAAAGCTCATATGAGCTACATCGTGATATAGCCCAATACAGAGGCGCCACACACCCACTATGCTTCACAGATGAAGTAATGGATCATCAAATCCCTGAGGGCTTCAAACCCGTAAACATCGAATCATACGATGGTACCACAGATCCTGCGGTCTGGATCAAGGACTATCTCCTCCATATCCACATGGCCCGCGGTGATGATCTACATGCCATCAAATACCTCCCACTCAAGCTTAAAGGACCAGCTCGGCATTGGCTCAACAGCTTGCCAGCAGAGTCAATCGGTTGTTGGGGGGACCTAGAAGCCGCATTCCTTGATAACTTCCAGGCACATATATGCGACCACCGACGCCGATGACCTTAGCCATATAATTCAGCAGCGTAAGAATCGGCGGACAATTACGGACGCGGTTCCTAACAAAGAAAAATCAGATCGTCGACCGCGGATGCGAGGCGCTTAGCAGCCTTCAAACACAACATCCATGACGAGTGGCTAGCCCGACACCTAGTACAGGAAAAGCCAAAATCCATGGCAGCCCTCACCACACTCATGACCCGCTTTTGCGGGAGAGGACAGCTGGCTAGCTCAAAGCAACAACTTGGCCAAACACCGGTAGTTCGGATACCAAGGACAGCAATGGCAGGTCGGCGTCGCAACAAGAATAAACGCCGCGTGCGGTGATAATGCTGAAGATACGACGATAAATGCGGATTCAGAGGCTCTAAACCGGTCAGCGGAAGAAGCCATTTAAAAGAAATACCCGGGGCCTGTCCAACTTGGACCGAATACTCGATCGCTTGTGCGGATACATGGCACCCCGAAAACTCAGCCAACCACACCAACAGGGATTGTTGGGTGTTCAAACAAGCGAGCAAGCTAAGTTACCGAAAACAACGACAAGGGGCTGCATAGCGATGACGAGGAAGAGCCCCGTCACGAAAAATAGAGGATGGAAGGGCTTTCCCACACAAGTGCGGACGGTGAACATGATATACGCAACCCACATACCCAAAGGGAGCGGAAGCGTGCGCTAAGGGACGATATGCGATGGAGCCATCGCCCAAGTTCAACCCATGGTCCTCCTGCCCGATCACCTTTGATCGAAGGACCACCCCACTAGCATCCGCCACGGCGGATTCGCCGCATTAGTTCTTGACCCAATCATCGACGGATTTCACCTCACTAGAGTCCTGATGGACGGCGGTAGCAACTGAACCTGCTTTATCGGGATCTGATCGCAAAATGGGCATAGACCCTCAAGGATTAAACCCACAAACACGACCTTTAAAGGCGTCATACCAGGTGTAGAGGCCAATTGTACAGGATCAGTTACACTCGAAGTGGTCTTCGGATCCCCGGATAACTTCCAAAGCGAAGAGTTAATCTTCGACATAGTCCCATTCCGCAGAGGCTATCATGCACTGCTCGGACGAACCGCATTCGCAAAATTCAATGCGGTGCCGCACTACGCGTACCTCAAACTCAAGATGCCAGGCCCTCGAGGCGTAATCACGGTCAATGGAAACACCGAACGCTCCCTCCGAACGGAGGAGCATACGGCCGCCCTTGCGGCAGAAGTGCAGAACAGCCTCTAAAGGCAATTCTCCAGTCCGGCCAATAAACAATCGGACACTGTCAAGCGCGCCCGGAGTAACCTACAGCAAGACCACCTGGCATGTTCCGAACAAGCGTAGTAATGCAGCCCCAACCCCAGCCCTCGCGAACTCGCGAAGTCAGTACTACGCGCACGTAATTGCGCTCTGAAGCACCATGGGCATATGGGACGGGCCACGACCACGGCACGCCCAGAATGCGGCTAGACCGCACTAGGGGCTCCCGTTTGTGTCATTCCTTTTTTTCTTTTTCTTACTTTTACTTTCAGGACTCTGTTCTCCAGAAGCCTTGTCCGGCATTCGCGCCGAATACACGCATAACAGCCGGGAAGCGAAAACTGCGCCGAGTGTCCAGTGGTCTCTATTACAAGCAAGTATACCTGTTTTACATACCACACCGCAAACTTACCCTGGAAGGGGCATGTCAAAAGTCACGCATACCTTGCTTATCGCACAATTTGTATCGTTCGCTTTTATTTGCGGTTTCTTTTGAATAACCTATACATAGCTTCGCCTATTATTGCACTCCTTTCTTTATCTACATATATGTTCATTTCATGACATGTTGCACCCGTACACTTTAGTGCGGCCAATACACCGAGGGCTTAAGTACCCCAAAAGTATGGTGTGATAAGTCGAACACTTTCACAAGTCGGCACCCTTAACTTATAGCATTATATGCATCGGCTCTGAATCATGTCTTGGGTCAATAGTTGGGTTTGCCGGCTCCCATGTTTTGGTACCTTACGTTCCGTTATATCGGCTAAGGTAGCTGGGAGAACCACTGCGATTGTGCCCGGTTGAGCTGGGTTGAGCACCTCGGTGGAGAAACTAAAACTGACCGTCATGATAGGGCGAGAGCGATCGCTGTTCGAGAGGTTTTTCGGGTCCCTAAAGACTTATGCCACTTAGGCGAGTCGGCATTGTCCAGCCAAGGCGTGGATAGCGCCCGAACTCGGTCTTCCGAATACTAGGGCTTCACCGAAATTTAAAATTATAGAATTCTATGGCTAAGAGAGTGTTCAAGCACTATAAGTCCGGTTGCCTTGTTACGTTGCGTGAGCGCCTCCTCGAAGGACCCAAGAATGGGAACAAGAGCGCTCAAGTTTATCCCAACACCCCAAAGACTCGTGGCATTGGGGCTGAAGCCAACGACTTGCCATCTCTCAAATTTGATAAGCGGCCGCCTGAAGGTAATATTTTAAATTCACAAGCGTTGCTTAGCGCATATGAACAAGTTTTCAGCGTACAGGATAACAAATGCGAGTCTACTCAAATATTACATCTTTGGAGCATTCACCCGCTATAAGACGGGCACCCTTCAGGACGCCCTCATAATACTTCTCGGGCTTACGATGTTCTTTGCCCGGCGGCGGCCTGTCCGTCACCAGCTTCTCCGCGTCCAGCTTGCCAAAGTGCACCTTGGCACGGGCAAGGGCCCTACGGGCACCTTCAATACAGACGGAGCGCTTGATGACTTGATCCATGGATAGGCATCCACCAGCCGCCGACTAGCAGAAGTAGCTCCCGTGCATGGCCTCATTTGGCCATAGCCGAGCTATAAGGCCCTTCATGGCCTGTTCGGCGACCTTGTGGAGCTCGACCAATTGCTTGATTGGTCGCTCAAGGCACAGGTGTTCGGCCTCGGCATCTCGAGACCAAAACACCTTTTCCGTCGAGCTCCCTTCTTCGGCTCGGTAGAAAGCGGCGGCATTCGAGACACTCCACGGCAGATCTGCGAACGCTCTTGGAGAGCTCCGGATTCGGGTAAGTACTAGATAATTGACTTTTACATTCTTGCTCTGCATAAAGAATGCCTTACCCGCCGCGATCTTCTTTATTTCCTCAATCTCCTGAAGGGCTTTTTGGGCCTCGGCCTTAGCAGCTTTGGCACTCTCAAGAGCCGAGGCAAGCTCGGACTCTCGGGTCTTGAGTCACGCTCCAAACCCTCGTGTTTTTCACGAGCCCGGAGCTCTTGCCGTACCTCCGCCAGCTGCGCCTCCCCCTTCTCTCGCTCGGTGCGCTCCGCGGCCGCTTTGTTTTCGGCCGCGGACACCGCCTCCTTCAGGGTCGCCACTGTAACACCCCGGATACAACTTTCCATATTCGTAACTCCGACTCTTGCCTTTTCCGGAGATGTGATTTTTATTTCCTCCGTGTTTGGGTTTTTGTTTTTTTTGTTGTTGTTTTGCTTTTTGTTTTGTTCGTTGCATTCATCATTGCATCATTTGCATTTTGTTCTTGCCATGCATTTCATCTCATCGCATCATGTGCAGTGCATCTGCATGTTTTCTTAAAACCTCGTAACCGTTCGTAGTTACTGCTTCTCTCTTTGTCTTCGTCGACCTGTTGTCAGACCGCTTGTCCTTGTTGACCTTCTCTCAGACCAGTTGGACCCCTCATTTCTCTCTTTCTCCGAGACCAACAAAAACCCCTTGCCCCCTTGCTTTTGTTGGCCGTTCCGAGACCAACTGGGTTTTTCCATTCCCTCTTGTCAGACCAACTAACCTCTCTCAGACCCCCTCGTGTGCGCGTCCGAAACTCCCCCGAACCCGACCCGGGCAGTCGTTACCGTTGTGTCCGGATCATCCCCAAACGTCTACAAAACATCACCGTTTTCTTTGTTGGGCTTTCCCTAGCCTATTTTTCTTAATCGTCCGATTACGATCGGAGGGATCTGTTAGGCCCTAACCTAATTCACCTGCGTATATAATGGGGCAACCCTAAAATCTAGGGGATTTGTCCCATCACCGCGCCGCCACTCCACCCGGTCTCTCCTTCCACCTCGGGATCTTCCCAGATCCAAATCCATCCCCTCCTCGTTTTCACTCACCGAGCCAACCCAGTCCCTTCCATCCATCGATCCGGCCACTGCCGACCGTCTCCGGCGAACCCAACAGATGAGTTGCCGCCCGTCTCGTTTTTTCTCTCCCCTGTTTCCCTCTCCTTCCTTCTCTAATCTCTCTCCCTTCCTCATTTGCTTTCTTGTCTGCCAGGAAAGGAACGGGGCTCGCCCCTGCTGCCATGGCCGCCGGTGAACGGAGCTGCCGTGTGTGTCCTTCCCCGTTCCCCTCGTCGCGAGCCAGGGAAGGAGCTCCCTGCCGCCTCCCACTTCTTGCCGCTCGCCCGCGCCGTGGGCGCGTCGTCCTGCTGCGTGGCCACCTACTCCTCCGCGGACCCAGCAACCGCACCAGAGCCGCCCGCCGATGACCGCAGGAGCACCAGCGCTCCAAGGCCGACCTTCCGCTGTTCGTCCTCGCCGGCAGCCGCGCCGCTCGATCCGCCTCACCGACGGCAAGCACAAGAAGTCCCGCCGTGGATGCCGGAGAGCATCCGTGCGCCGCATGCCCGAACCCACGGCTTGCTCCGCCTCGCGTGGCGGTGACCGCAGATGAGCACCTTCGCCTCCCCTTATTATCTCCTTCCTCCATCTGTTGTTTCTCCCTCTCACGTTGTTCTCTCCCTCTCTCTGAATCCTTCACAGGAGCCATGGCCGAGGCTTCAAGCGCTGCCCGTCTCGTCTCCATCCGACGCCACTGCATCACCGGCCAGATCCATCGAGTTCCGGCCTTTCTCCGCCGTTCTCTGTCCTCCCCGCCACCCAAGTCCGGCCGGAAGGAGCCCCGCCGCGGCGACCCGCGCTGCTACATCGCGGTAGCGCCGCTGCAGTTCTTCTGCAGTGAGATGCAACAGCGCTGCATCGGCGCACGCCCGCCACGCGCGTGGGCCTCCTCTTGCGGCACCAAGGCCCAGCGCCGCCCCAGCCTTATCCGACCCAGCTCCCCAGCTCCAGCCAGCATCGCGAGGCCAGCGCGCCTCAGCCGCATCCACCGAACCGGGCAAGGCCCGATGTGAGCAGCTCCCGGCCCAGCGCCTCTTCCCCGCCTGGGCCTCAGCCCATGGTGAGCAGATCCCCAACCCCCCTCCTCTGTTACTACTTGGGCTTGGCCCGATTCTGCTACTGCTGCTGGTGTCCTGCGCCCAGTAGTTTCGGCCCATGTAATGTTTTTTCCAGTTTCTGCGAATTTAGACATTATCCAGAGACTGCAGTTTTGCAGAAAAACCCTCCTAGTTCATGCATTTAATTACTCACAAACCATGCATCATATGTAAAAACTTTATATATGTAAAATGCTCAGAAAATTGTGTAGATTAATAATATGTCATTTCCATCCATGTTTAAAATATTTAAATTGATGTTTGCATTAATTTGCTAATATGCCTTGTTAAAATGATTTAATTCATAACTAAATAACCGTAACTCGGAATTAAATGTTCTTTATATGTAAATGGGGTGGAAAAATGCCTAGTTTAACATGGTCCACTTTATTTTGCTGTTTAACAACATTAAAATTGTGTTTAGGACAGATCAGTACCGAATCTAAAATATTGCTCATGGGGATTTTCCGGACTTGTTGTTCGTTGTTTCCGGCCTCATTTAAACTTGCCTAGTTAGGTAGTTTTGTTGTGCTTCACCCCTTGCCATGTTTAACAACATTTAATATTGTGGTGTACCTAAACGAGATTAAACTAAATATGTCATTGTGGTGTTTTGTCAATATGCAACTCGTTGCATATTGAGCTCCACTTAATTTGTAGTATTATTTTGTTGCACTTTGCCATGCCATGCCTCATTAAACCGGACATGCATCATACTTGTTTGTGCATCGTGCCATGTTTATGCTTGTGCATTTACTATGTTGTTTGTTTCTTTCGGTGTTGCTTCTCGGTTCCGGTAATGTTGCGATTGTGAGGATTCGTTCGACTACTTCCGTTCGTCTTCTTCATGGACTCGTTCTTCTCCCTTGCGGGATTTCAGGCAAGATGACCGCTACCCTGGATCTCATTACTATCATTGCTATGCTAGTTGCTTCGTTCTATCGCTATGCTGCGTTACCTATCACTTGCTGCTCAAGCCATCCCAAATTGCCATGAACCTCTAACCTGTTGCACCCTTCCTAGCAAACCGTTGTTTGGCTATGTTACCGCTTTCGCTCAGCCCCTCTTATAGCGTTGTTAGTTGCAGGTGAAGATGAAGTTTGTTCCTTGTTGGAACATGGAGATGTTGTTCCTTGTTGGAACATGTTTACTTGTTGGGATATCACAATATATCTTATATAATTAATGCATCTATATACTTGGTAAAGGGTGGAAGGCTCGGCCTTATGCCTGGTGTTTTGTTCCACTCTTGCCGCCCTAGTTTCCGTCATATCGGTGTTATGTCCCGGATTTTTGCGTCCCTAACGCGGTCGGGTGATTTATGGGACCCCTTGACAGTTCGCTTTGAATAAGACTTTTCCGGCAAGGCCCAACCTTGGTTTTACCATTTGCCTCACCACCACCTACACCCTTTCCTTGGGTCGGCCAACCCGAGGGTCATCTTTATTTAGCCCCCGGACCGGTGCTTCTCTAAGTGCTGGCCCGAACCGAGTAGATCATGGGCCCCTCGTGGCAACTCGAGGTTTGGTTTTACTCGTAGGATGTCTCATCCGGTGTTGCCCTGAGAACGAGATATGTGCAGCTCCTATCGGGATTGTCGGGCGATCGGGCGGCTTTCTGGACTTGTTTTATTGCTGTGAAATGTCTTGTAGCCGGATTCCGAGACTGATCGGGTCTTCCGGGAGAAGGAATATCCTTCGTTGATCGCGAGAGCTTATCATGGGCTAAGTTGGGACACCCTGCAGGGTTTGAACTTTCAAAGCCGTGCCCGCGGTTATGTGGCAGATGGGAATTTGTTAATGTCCGGTTGTAGAAAACCCGAAGTTGATCTCAATTAAAATACACCAACCGTGTGCGTAACCGTGAGTGTCTCTTTTCGGGGTTGATCGAGAGGAGAACACGGTTTCTGGGTTATGTCTGACGTAAGTAGGAGTTCAGGATCACTTCTTGATCATTACTAGTTGACGACCGTTCCTTTGTCTCTCCTCTCGCTCTCATTTGCGTAAGTTAGCCACCATATATGCTTAGCCGCTGCTGCAACCTCACCAATTTATCCTTTCCTTTCCCATTAAGCTTTGCTAGTCTTGATACCCATGGTAATGGGATTGCTGAGTCCTCGTGGCTCACAGTTTACTACACCACCAGTTGCAGGTACAGGTTATGGGATGATCATGACGCGAGAGCGATGCTTGCTTGCGTTGAGCTTTTCTTCTGCTTCTTCGATCAGGGGACAGGTTCCAGGTCGGCAGCCTGGGCTAGCAGGGTGGATATTGTTTGAGTTTCTGTTTATGTTTCATCCGTAGTCGGATGTTGATCTTGTATGATGTGATGTTGTATTCATGTGGCATTGTATGCCCTTTTGTATGTATCCCTATGTATTATGTAATGTTGATGTAATGATATCCACCTTGCCAAAGCGTTTCAATATGCGGGTCTATCCTTGGTGGGACCTTCGAGTTCCTTTTGGATAGGGTCGCATATTGGGCGTGACAAGTTGGTATCAGAGCCTCGACCGACCTTAGGAGCCCCCTTGTTTGTTGGCGTTGTTGAGTCTAGAAGAAAACTATTTTGAGTCTTAGGATTATATATATCGAGAGTAGGATTCTTTTTACTCCTCGGTCCTTAAATGCTCTGGTGAGGTCTCCGACGTAGATGTTTTGTCTTTCCTCTCCTCAAATTTCACTAAATTTTTTTTAGGATCACGCTGGTATCTTGGGATCGTTCGATGGTTTTGTGACGAGAACATTGTTCTTGGTGCCTCGACATTTAGGGGTTGTGGCAGTGTCCCGGGAGTTGAGCTCCGAGGTGTTGTCGTCACAATTTTATCGTTGCAGATTCGAATACCGAGTTTTACCGACATCGAAATCTCTTTTGTGCAGTTGTTGGTGAGATAACCCTGATAGCCCGAGATTGTGGCGAAAAGGGAGTATTGCCATGACTCGTATAACGGATGCTTTTGAAGGTTGAGGTACACGATTTCGAAGGTTTCTTGGTTATGTGTTGACGGATGGATACAATTGGATCTAGGTATTGTTAGTTTGGGTGATATATTTTGTGTCCCTGTATCCCCAACACCAGATTGCATAACCAGAAAGTTTCGGGAGTTTATAGGTGGGAATTCAAGTAGCTCCTAGAATATCTTTCCGACAGATGCATGATATGAGATTGGGTGAATCTCTATCATATGTATTTGTTCCGGCTTATTCTGCAAGCCAAACCCTTTGTTTTGTTTTATTTGTGGTATTCGAGTTGCTTCGAAGTCAATGTTGAATCCATACCTTTCCTAAACGGTGTTCTCATATTGCTATGTGAATACTAATCCTTCTTGATCATCGAGAACGTCATGTTAATTCTTTTCTACCGGAGTGCTTCTCTTTAAGTGGATCCGATCATTTCAACATCCGCAAGATCAATTCTAAGTTTTTCTCAACGGTGTTTGTTTCATCCATCCCAAGTTGTCTTTGTTTTCCCGCCCTCCACCCTTTTTCTGCAAGGACTCAGATTTCTTAATCAAGTATCCATTTATTCATGTGAAGTCTCTTCACTCTTTCCTTTCAATGTTCTTATCCGGTGATTTTCCATGAAGATGCCCAACAGTTTCAAGTTCATCATCCTTCATTGTTGTGTCTTCTCCGGTGGATCCAATTCAAGCTTTCGATATTCATCATATTCTTTTGCTCGTGTCAAATGTTTCTCCACGTCGGTGCACCTCTTAATTGTTCACCTCCCTCTATTCTTGTCCGGAGTGCTCAAGATATCTCAGAAGAATCATGTTTCCTTTCTTAATCCGTTCGAGTTACTTCAAGTTTTCTCTCTTTCAAGCCATTTAATTCTACCTGTGCAATCTTTATTTCAAGCAATCGTTCAACGGTGTTTTCTTTTGAGTGGGCCCTAACCCACAGGTCTTTTCCCAGGATCTTACCTGACTCTTCTAATTCTCCCGGAGTTATTCAAAAATTCTTTTCAAAGTTTGACGTAAGAATGAGTTATCATCAGTCAAATGTCTTTCTCCAAGATCGCTTTCAAATTCTTTTTCACTGTTGGCTCAACATCTTTGCTTTTAATTCTCCCGGGGTATCTCAGCAATTTTGATGGTGTTTCTCGTCGTCAGTTGAAGACCGAAGAAGAGTTTCTCTTAAATCTTGCTCCATTCTCTTCAAGACCCATGGTTCTAGCTTGATGCCATTCTCTCATAATTGTTTTCGATTGTGGGAATTCTTTTCACCCATCCGGAGCATTTCATGAGTTGTTTTCCATTTCTTTCCTCCGAAGGCCATCATGTCATAATTCTTCATTCTCAGCGTGTAGCTATTATTCTCCAAATCTTACCGGTGAATCGTTCTAATATCCTCTAATCAGTTCATGATTTCTTCGTTCTCATGTATCTAAATCCCTTCAAGTATCTTCATTCGTTTTCAAATTCTTCCCGGTGAATTGTGCCTTTGCTATGTTCATTTTTAATTCTTACGATTGGTTCGTTCAAGATTTCTCTTCCTTCGTTATCATATCAATTCATTCATTCTTTCGTTGTTTCAAGTCCACCGGTGGTTCCATCAAGACCTTCTCAAGTTTGCGCTATATCTCTATCTGTAATCATTTTTTCTATGAGAATAAGTAGTATGCCTAATCCATTGCTTGTCATCAATTTAATTTGATGAAGGATAAGCATACAATAAATCTTATTCTTATTTCCTCGAGGTGATTCAATTCTTTTCTTCCGGAGATTGTTCATGATGAAGTAATTCTCGGTTCTAGTGTTTCATCTATTCTTTTTCCGGAGTTCCAAGTTTTCCGTATTATCTTGTCGCGAAGATCCATCTAAATTCATTACAAGCCTTCACCTTGTGTGTTCAACTTCTCTTTCTTTTATCATCCTTTTCTTACCGGAGTTCTTCATGGAGGCTCTACATGTTGATTCATCAAGAACTCCTTTCATTCTTCAATTGTTCTTCAAGCTTTCTCTCGGAGTTATGATCCGTCAAGCTATACTCTAAAAATAAACATGGTGCTCAACACATGTTTTGTTTTGAGGAGTTCAAGCATTCTTCATCATGCATCCCGAAGTGCAATTCTTTCTACCTTTTGAGATGGTGTTATGTCACTCTTGAAAATTTCCTTCATGTTTCATGATTCATATTGTTGTCAAGAATGAGATATTTAAATCCATCAATCTCTTCATTGGAGTCATCTTGGGTCATATTTCACCTAAAGCCTTCCCTAAGGAATGTTGCTATTTGTGGTGCGTATCTATGATCCAATTTTCTCCTTCTCATCTCGGTGAAGAAGTTTCTCTTATCTTCATTGATCTCATCCAACCATTTGTTTCCGTTGGTGGCAGAAGCTCACCTCATAATTTGGAGGTCTTTTCCATAAGCCCACTACAAGCTTATCCTTTCATTGTTGATTTTCCAACAACTCCGTTCAATCCTACTTCGTAAGGATGCTCGTTCAAATTCAATTATGGTAGGAGATGTTGGTTTCATTCTTCGTTCTATTCATTCCAACTATATTCAAATTCTTCTTTGCAAGGATGTTTTTCAAGTTCATTTGTGGCAGAAGTTGGCATTTTCTTCTCCATTCTTTTATTCCAATGATCTATCTTCTATTCTTTCTTTCGGAGGCATTGTGATGTTGCTCTCTTCTACCAATTATCTTATTTTGTCAATATCATGTTATTTTCCTTGCTTATCCGTTTAGCCGGAGTGTTGTGTTCTCATTCGAGTTCTTTCATCTTATCAAGTTTTGCCTCCCTTCTCAACCGGAGTGCGGTCTGAAATGTTTCTTACCCCTTGTGCCATTATTTCAATTCCGGAGGCAGGTATTGTTGATTTCATCAAGTATCCTCTCATTTGTCAAGTTCATATTCAACTCCTTCCATTTACAGTCGGAGTGCTACCCAAATTATATCATTCTTATTCATTCTTATCTCGTTTCAACCAGAGTGGTTTCAATTTCCTTCTTGTCCTTTGTGCTTGTCATTCATAGCTTTGCAACCCCCAAGGTTCACATGGCGTTCCTTGTTTCTATTTTCTACTGGAATGCTCTCAATTTCGTTCAACTCTATTGTGTTATTCTTTCAAGTTTTCAACCTCTCGAGGTTCATTGGTTTCACTCGTTTGTCAAAGAAGCAACATAGTTTACCGTTTTTCTTCCTCTTCCTTTTCCCTCCGGTGCCATCCTAGATCTCGGGACGAGATCCTCTCGTAGTGGTGGAGTGTTGTAACACCCCGGATACAACTTTCCATATTCGTAACTCCGACTCTTGCCTTTTCCGGAGATGTGATTTTTATTTCCTCCGTGTTTGGGTTTTGTTTTTTTTGTTGTTGTTTTGCTTTTTGTTTTGTTCGTTGCATTCATCATTGCATCATTTGCATTTTGTTCTTGCCATGCATTTCATCTCATCGCATCATGTGCAGTGCATCTGCATGTTTTCTTAAAACCTCGTAACCGTTCGTAGTTACTGCTTCTCTCTTTGTCTTCGTCGACCTGTTGTCAGACCGCTTGTCCTTGTTGACCTTCTCTCAGACCAGTTGGACCCCTCATTTCTCTCTTTCTCCGAGACCAACAAAACCCCTTGCCCCTTGCTTTTGTTGGCGTCCGAGACCAACTGGTTTTTCCATTCCCTCTTGTCGGACCAACTAACCTCTCCTGACCCCTCGTGCGCGTCAAAACTCCCCGAACCCGACCCGGCAGTCGTTACCGTTGTGTCCGGATCATCCCCAAACGTCTACAAAACATCACCGTTTTCTTTGTTGGGCTTTCCCTAGCCTATTTTTCTTAATCGTCCGATCACGATCGGAGGGATCTGTTAGGCCCTAACCTAATTCACCTGCGTATATAATGGGGCAACCCTAAAATCTAGGGGATTTGTCCCATCACCGCGCCGCCACTCCACCCGGTCTCTCCTTCCACCTCGGGATCTTCCCAGATCCAAATCCATCCCCTCCTCGTTTTCACTCACCGAGCCAACCCAGTCCCTTCCATCCATCGATCCGGCCACTGCCGACCGTCTCCGGCGAACCCAACAGATGAGTTGCCGCCCGTCTCGTTTTTTCTCTCCCCTGTTTCCCTCTCCTTCCTTCTCTAATCTCTCTCCCTTCCTCATTTGCTTTCTTGTCTGCCAGGAAAGGAACGGGGCTCGCCCCTGCTGCCATGGCCGCCGGTGAACGGAGCTGCCGTGTGTGTCCTTCCCCGTTCCCCTCGTCGCGAGCCAGGGAAGGAGCTCCCTGCCGCCTCCCACTTCTTGCCGCTCGCCCGCGCCGTGGGCGCGTCGTCCTGCTGCGTGGCCACCTACTCCTCCGCGGACCCAGCAACCGCACCAGAGCCGCCCGCCGATGACCGCAGGAGCACCAGCGCTCCAAGGCCGACCTTCCGCTGTTCGTCCTCGCCGGCAGCCGCGCCGCTCGATCCGCCTCACCGACGGCAGCACCAGCAGGTCCCCGCCGTGGATGCCAGGAGCATCCGTGCGCCGCATGCCCGAACCCCTGGCTTGCTCCGCCTCGCGTGGCCGGTGACCGGCAGATGAGCACCTTTGCCTCCCCTTATTATCTCCTTCCTCCATCTGTTGTTTCTCCCTCTCACGTTGTTCTCTCCCTCTCTCTGAATCCTTCACAGGAGCCATGGCCGAGGCTTCAAGCGCTGCCCATCTCGTCTCCATCCGACGCCACTGCATCACCGGCCAGATCCATCGAGTTCCGGCCTTTCTCCGCCGTTCTCTGTCCTCCCCGCCACCCAAGTCCGGCCGGAAGGAGCCCCGCCGCGGCGACCCTCTGCTTTCTGTCGCGGTAGCGCCGCTGCAGTTCTTCTGCGATGAGATCTGCAATGTTGCATCGCGCGACGCCCGCCACGCGCGTGGGCCTCCTCTTGCGGCACCAAGGCCCAGCGCCGCCCCAGCCTTATCCGACCCAGCTCCCCAGCTCCAGCCAGCATCGCGAGGCCAGCGCGCCTCAGCCGCATCCACCGAACCGGGCAAGGCCCGATGTGAGCAGCTCCCGGCCCAGCGCCTCTTCCCCGGCTGGGCCTCAGCCCATGGTGAGCAGATCCCCAACCCCCCTCCTCTGTTACTACTTGGGCTTGGCCCGATTCTGCTCATCTGCTTTGGTGTCCTGCGCCCGAGAGTTTCGCCCATGTAATGTTTTTTCCAGTTCTGCAATTTAGACATTATCCAGAGACTGCAGTTTTGCAGAAAAACCCTCCTAGTTCATGCATTTAATTACTCACAAACCATGCATCATATGTAAAAACTTTATATATGTAAAATGCTCAGAAAATTGTGTAGATTAATAATATGTCATTTCCATCCATGTTTAAAATATTTAAATTGATGTTTGCATTAATTTGCTAATATGCCTTGTTAAAATGATTTAATTCATAACTAAATAACCGTAACTCGGAATTAAATGTTCTTTATATGTAAATGGGGTGGAAAAATGCCTAGTTTAACATGGTCCACTTTATTTTGCTGTTTAACAACATTAAAATTGTGTTTAGGACAGATCAGTACCGAATCTAAAATATTGCTCATGGGGATTTTCCGGACTTGTTGTTCGTTGTTTCCGGCCTCATTTAAACTTGCCTAGTTAGGTAGTTTTGTTGTGCTTCACCCCTTGCCATGTTTAACAACATTTAATATTGTGGTGTACCTAAACGAGATTAAACTAAATATGTCATTGTGGTGTTTTGTCAATATGCAACTCGTTGCATATTGAGCTCCACTTAATTTGTAGTATTATTTTGTTGCACTTTGCCATGCCATGCCTCATTAAACCGGACATGCATCATACTTGTTTGTGCATCGTGCCATGTTTATGCTTGTGCATTTACTATGTTGTTTGTTTCTTTCCGGTGTTGCTTCTCGGTTCCGGTAATGTTGCGATTGTGAGGATTCGTTCGACTACTTCCGTTCGTCTTCTTCATGGACTCGTTCTTCTCCCTTGCGGGATTTCAGGCAAGATGACCGCTACCCTGGATCTCATTACTATCATTGCTATGCTAGTTGCTTCGTTCTATCGCTATGCTGCGTTACCTATCACTTGCTGCTCAAGCCATCCCAAATTGCCATGAACCTCTAACCTGTTGCACCCTTCCTAGCAAACCGTTGTTTGGCTATGTTACCGCTTTCGCTCAGCCCTCTTATAGCGTTGTTAGTTGCGGTGAAGATGAAGTTTGTTCCTTGTTGGAACATGGAGATGTTGTTCCTTGTTGGAACATGTTTACTTGTTGGGATATCACAATATATCTTATATAATTAATGCATCTATATACTTGGTAAAGGGTGGAAGGCTCGGCCTTATGCACGGTGTTTTGTTCCACTCTTGCCGCCTAGTTTCCGTCATATCGGTGTTATGTCCCCGATTTTTGCGTCCCTAACGCTGTCGGGTGATTTATGGGACCCCTTGACAGTTCGCTTTGAATAAGACTTTTCAAAGAAGGCCCAACCTTGGTTTTACCATTTGCCTCACCACCACCTACACCCTTTCCTTGGGTCGGCCAACCCGAGGGTCATCTTTATTAGCCCCCGGACCAGTGCTTCTCTAAGTGCTGGCCCGAACCGAGTAGACTCGGGGCCCCTCGTGGCAACTCGAGGTTTGGTTTTACTCGTAGGATGTCTCATCGGTGTTGCCTCGAGAGCGAGATATGTGCAGCTCCTATCGGGATTGCCGGTAGCATCGGGCGGCTTTGCTGGACTTGTTTTATTGCTGTGAAATGTCTTGTAGCCGGATTCGAGACTGATCGGGTCTTCCGGGAGAAGGAATATCCTTCGTTGATCGCGAGAGCTTATCATGGGCTAAGTTGGGACACCCTGCAGGGTTTGAACTTTCAAAGCCGTGCCCGCGGTTATGTGGCAGATGGGAATTTGTTAATGTCCGGTTGTAGAAAACCGAAGTTGATCTCAATTAAAATACACCAACCGTGTAGCGTAATCGTGAGTGTCTCTTTTGGGGTTGATCGAGAGGAGAACACGGTTTCGGGTTATGTCGGCGTAAGTAGGAGTTCAGGATCACTTCTTGATCATTACTAGTTGACGACCGTTCCTTTGTCTCTCCTCTCGCTCTCATTTGCGTAAGTTAGCCACCATATATGCTTAGCTGCTGCAACCTCACCAATTTATCCTTTCCTTTCCCATTAAGCTTTGCTAGTCTTGATACCCATGGTAATGGGATTCTTTGAGTCCTCGTGGCTCACAGTTTACTACACCACCGATTGCAGGTACAGGTTATGGGATGATCATGACGCGAGAGCGATGCTTGCTTGCGTTGAGCTTTTCTTACGCTTCTTCGATCGGGGACAGGTTCGGTCGGCAGCCTGGGCTAGGTGGTGGATATTGTTTGAGTTTGTTTATGTTTCATCCGTAGTCGGATGTTGATCTTGTATGATGTGATGTTGTATTCATGTGGCATTGTATGCCCTTTTGTATGTATCCCTATGTATTATGTAATGTTGATGTAATGATATCCACCTTGCCAAAGCGTTTCAATATGCGGGTCTATCCTTGGTGGGACCTTCGAGTTCCTTTTGGATAGGGTCGCATATTGGGCGTGACAGCCACCTCGCTCGTGGCCCCTGCAGTACCCATGTTATTCCTGTTATCTTTTGCAACCACAATTTTTTAATTCCATAAGGTATTGCTTACCTTCCTTGTCCTCGAGCTGCTTCTTGGCTTGGCCGAGCTCGTTCTCAGACCGCCGAGGCTCTCCTTCAATGCATTGACCTCCATGATCGGTCTGGCAGAGGTCAGCAGGCAGCCTGCATTCCCATATTGACATAATTATGTTAGACTCCTGCGTATATCTTTTTAGATCCTCAGTCCGGCTTTTCTTTCCGAACACCGAACTAAGCATCAGGGGCTACTGTCTATGCGGTAATCTTCTTACATATATTGAAAACTTACCTCAAAGCCTGTTAGAAGGCCGTTGCAGGCTTCAGTCAGCCCGCTCTTGGCGGACTGAACTTTCTGGATCACCACACTCATAACAGTGCGGTGCTCCTCCTCGATGGAGGCGCTGTTAAGCGCCTCCAGTAAGCTATCCGGTGCCTCCGGTTGGACGGAGGACACCGGCGTCTTACCCTTCCTACGAAGGGGCCGCTTGCCGGACTTCGGAACCGCTGAAGGTTCCGGTATGGAGTCCGGACAAGGGTCGGGCTTAGAGCCCCTGGGGGTCTCGCTCCCCTCGCGCCTGGAGTCCGGGAGGCTGCCTTGCGGCGCCTCCTGCGCCACCTCCTCTTGACCAGGCCCCCCTTGGGGCCCCACCTCGGCGTCGTCAGCAGCGTGAGGTGAGGAGGCGGCCGGAAGTGAAGTACTCTCCACTTCCGACGAATTCAGGGACCCGCTCGACGAAGCGGCGAGCTCGTCCTTGGGCGGGCTGCATGATTGTTCGGCATTAGAGAACACTATGCAATGAAAAAAGCCATGGGTATCCGGACACTTACGATCTCGCCAGGGGCTTGGCCCTTGTTGGCCACTCTTCCTCGTCGTTGTCGGTGTTGGCGGAGAAGTCCGGAGGAAGGGTCCTTCCTTCTTGACCCTCCGGCCTCCCGGTTAGGCGGCCTTCCTTTTCTTCTCTCCTTCACTGGGAGAGGCTTTTTCCTCCTCCTCTTCCTCGGAGGAGGATTCCGCCTCAGGGTTGTCGGGCGATGAGTCCGACAGCACCTGGCGCCGGGAGCTCTTCCGAGTTCCCGTGGCCTTCTTCTTGGCCTTCTTCTCCGGCACCATGTGAGGTGCCGGAGCCAGCAGCCCCGTCAATCGGGCGTCCGCTGGATCTTCTGGCAAAGGGGCCGGACAGTTAATCTGTCCGGACATCTTCAGCCAGTCCTGTCAAAGGTTAGGGAGTTTTAGATCCCGCATAGAGTCAAACTATGAAAAAAGAGTCCCATAAAGGGTAAAATAACTTACCTCGCTGGCTTGACACTGCGAGCTGAATCGGCGATCTTCGGTAGCGGATGTGGGAGCCTCGGCGCCCTTGAACAGGACCTTCCAGGCATCTTCGTACGTAGTGTCGAAGAGCCTTTTCAGAGTTGGGTGCTGTGCCGGATCGAACTCCCACAATTTGAAGGCCCGTTGTTGGCATGGGAGATTCCGGCGGATGAGCATCACCTGGATTACGTTGACAAGCCTGAGATTCTTGTCCACCAGGTTTCGGATGCAAGTTTGGAGTCCGGACAGCTCATCTGAATCCCCCCACGTCTGGCCCGTCTCTTTCCATGATGTGAGCCGTGTGGGGAAGCCAGATCAGAATTCGGGGGCCGCCGCCCATTGAGAGTCGCGCGGCTCGGTGATGTAGAACCACCCCGATTGCCACCCCTTTATGGTCTCCACAAAGGAGCCCTCGAGCCATAGGACTTTGGCCATCTTGCCAACCATGGCGCCTCCGCACTCCGCTTGGCGGCCGCCCACTACCTTTGGCCGGACATTGAAGATCTTCAGCCATAAGCTGAAGTGGGGCTGGATGCAGATGAAGGCCTCGCACACGACAATGAACGTCGAGATGTTGAGGATGAAGTTCGGGGCCAGATCGTGGAAGTCCAGGCCGTAGTAGAACATGAGCCCCCAGACAAATGGGTGAAGTGAAAAACCTAGTCCGCGGAGGAAGTGGGTGAGAAACACCACCCTCTCATGGGGCCTGGGGGTTGGAATGAGCTGCCCTTCGTCGGGCAGCTGATGTGCGACGTCGCCGGACAAGTATCCGACCTTCCGCAACTTTTTGATGTGCCCCTCCGTGACGGAGGAGGCCATCCACCTGCCTCCCGCTCCGGACATAGTTGGAGAAGGTTGAGGTGGGGTGTGCGGACTTGGGCGCTGGAGCTCGAGTGCGCGGAAATGGATGAGCAAAGGAGAAAGAAGGCGTAGGTGAAAAGGTGGATCCTTATCCCCTTATATGGACGGACGAAGCTATGCGTCCCCCGCCAGCCTGGTAAAACTCGCTTATCTCCCAAAGTGCCGTAATCAATGGCGCAGATGGGTTACCCACGTCCGTATTGATGAGAATCCCGGAATAAGGGGGCACGATCTATGCTTTGATAAGACGTGCCAAGGAAACCGCCTCGCTAAACGCGCTGAGGTGGGACAGTAAAAAACGATTCGAATAAAGGCCTGGCCGTGGTGTGATGTCACGCCGCGGTATAAGTCAGCAGATCTGTGCAAAAGTTATTCTCTCTACGGTGGTATGTGGAACTTGTTTTGTAGAGCCGGACACTATCTTGGTGTTCAAAATCTTCTATGAAGTATTCGAAGGAGGAACCCGCCTTGCAATGCCGAAGACAATATGCCCGCCGGACTCGTCGTCATTGAAGCCTGGTTCAGGGGCTACTGAGGGAGTCCTGGACTAGGGGGTGTCCGGATAGCCGAACTATCATATTTGGCCAGACTCCTAGACTATGAAGATACAAGATTGAAGACTTCGTCCCGTGTCTGGATGGGACTTTTCTTGGCGTGGAAGGCAAGGTTGGTGATACGGATATGTAGATTTCCTACCATTGTAACCGACTCTGTGTAACCCTAACCCTATTCGGTGTCTATATAAACCGAAGGGTTTTAGTCCGTAGGACGAACAACAATCATACCATAGGCTAGCTTCTAGGGTTTAGCCTCTCTGATCTTGTGGTAGATCTACTCTGATACTACCCATATCATCAATATTAATCAAGCAGGAGTAGGGTATTACCTCCATCGAGAGGGCCCGAACCTGGGTAAAAACATCGTGTCCCTTGTCACCTGCTACCATCCGCCTAGACGCACAGTTCGGGACCCCCTACCCGAGATCCGCTGGTTTTGACACCGACAGCGGCCAGAGGAAGAAGAAGAAGAGTGTGCGCTGTCCAGAACCGCATTGTCCTCCTCCTCCTCGTCGAGCCCTTCCTCCTTTCTAGCCGAGTGGCGATGCCGAAGTCCTAGTTCTCTCCGCCGGCCGGCAGCCACGGTGGCAGTTCGTCGTCAGGCGGATCATGACGTCGCCACCCTCGCTCACCTGGACCATTCGCATCCACAGCGGCGGGCTCCTCCGGCAAGGAGGAGATAGTCATCTCCTCCGATGACGAGGACCAGTCGTAGCAGCGGCGTCGGGGGCGCCACGGTGCCCGCTACCCGACGGCCGGGATCATCTTGCGCAACCGTGAGGTAAAGTTGCGGGAGACTCCGCCATGCTGCAAATGCCACTCGTCGCTGCTGGAGCCGATTTAAATCCAAATTTTAATATTTTGTTTGTAGCAGCCATCATATAAAACTCTTATATTAAAATCACGACTAACCCATCATATTAGAACTCTTAATATTTTGTTTCTAGCAAACATCATATTAAAATCAAATAATATATGACATTAGCCATATGGAATATCTTAAAATATTTTGAAATATGATAGCTTTCAAGCCAAAAAAATATGAAATGTACTTAACTTGTCACCCAAGTGCAAAGTGCATAATAACTTAATTTCTTTCTTTCTTTTCTATCATGACTAACCCATAAAATTAATTTTTGATTGTAGAAAACTTTTTTTCTTAAGTGCATGATATATAGGGAGGGAAACAGTTGGTCCTTTGATTTACGTGCATGCATTTGACTAACGCATGTGCATGTACCATTTTATCGCATACTATGCTAGTTGATACATCTCCAACGTATCTATAATTTTTTATTGTTCCATGCTATTATATTATCAATCTTGGATGTATAATGGGCTTTACTATACACTTTTATATTGTTTTTGGGACTAACCTATTAACCCAGAGCCCAGTGCCAGTTCTTGTTTTTTCCCTTGTTTCAGTGTTTCGAAGAAGAGGAATATTAAACTGAGTCCAAACGAAATGAAACATCAGAAAAGTCAGTTTTGGAAAGAAAGCAATACAGGAGACTTGGAGTGCACGTCAGGAGATCAACGAGGAGAGCACGGGGCAGGGGGGCGCGACCACCCCCCTGGGCGCGCCCTCCAACCTTGTGGCCCCCTCGTGGTCCCCCTTACCAACTTCTTTCACCTATATATCTCAATATAAACTAAAAACTTCGGGGAACACAATAGATCGGGAGTTCCGTCGCCGCAAACCTCCAGAGCCACACAAACCCAATCGGGACCCTGTTCCGGCACCCTACCGGAGAGGGGATCCCTCACCGGTGGCCATCTTCATTATCCCGGCGCTCTCCATGACGAGGAGGGAGTAGTTCACCCTCAGGGCTGAGGGTATGTACCAGTAGCTATGTGTTTGATCTCTCTCTCTCTCTCTCTCTCTCTCTCTCTCTCTCGTGTTCTTGATTTGGCACGATCTTGATGTATCGCGAGCTTTGCTATTATAGTTAGATCTTATGATGTTTCTCCCCCTCTACTCTCTTGTAATGGATTGAGTTTCCCCTTTGAAGTTATCTTATCGGATCGAGTCTTTAAGGATTTGAGAACACTTGATGTATGTCTTGCCGTGCTTATCTGTGGTGACAACGGGATATCACGTGATCCACTTGATGTATGTTTTGGTGATCAACTTGTGGGTTCCGCCCATGAACCTATGCATAGGGGTTGGCACACGTTTTCGTCTTGACTCTCCGGTAGAAACTTTGGGGCACTCTTTGAAGTTCTTTGTGTTGGTTGAATAGATGAATCTGAGATTGTGTGATGCATATCGTATAATCATGCCCACGGATACTTGAGGTGACAATGGAGTATCTAGGTGACATTAGGGTTTTGGTTGATTTGTATCTTAAGGTGTTATTCTAGTACGAACTCTATGATAGATCGAACGGAAAGAATAGCTTCGTGTTATTTTACTACGAACTCTAGGGCTGTTTGTGACACTTATAGGAATAGCCCAATGGATTGATCGGGAAGAATAACTTTGAGGTGGTTTCGTACCCTACCATAATCTCTTCGTTTGTTCTCCACTATTAAGGACTTTGGAGTAACTCTTTGTTGCATGTTGAGGGATAGTTATATGATCCTATTATGTTATTATTGTTGAGAGAACTTGCACTAGTGAAAGTATGAACCCTAGGCCTTGTTTCCTAGCATTGCAATACCGTTTACGCTCACTTTTATCGCATGCTACCTTGCTATTTTTATGTTTTCAGATTACAAATACTCCTATCTATCATCCATATTGCACTTGTATCACCATTTCTTCGCCGAACTAGTGCACCCATACAATTTACCATTGTATTGGGTGTGTTGGGGACACAAGAGACTCTTTGTTATTTGGTTGTAGGGTTGTTTGAGAGAGACCATCTTCAACCTACGGCTCCCACGGATTGATAAACCTTAGGTCATCCACTTGAGGGAAATTTGCTATTGTCCTACAAACCTCTACACTTGGAGGCCCAACAACGTCTACAAGAAGAAGGTTGCGTAGTAGACATCAAGCTCTTTTCTGGCGCCGTTGCCGGGGAGGCAAGGAAAGCGGAACTAACACCCCGTCAACTAAGCACTTTTCTGGCGCCGTTGCCGGGGAGGTGAGTGCTTGAAGGTATATGTTTAGATCTTGCAATCGAATCTTTTAGTTTCTTGTTTTATCACTAGTTTAGTTTATAAAAGAAAACTACCAAAAAAAGAATTAAGGGTTCCTCATATGCTTCATCTTTTTAATGTCTTTCGTGAAAATGATGGGAAGGGAAATTATGCTCAATTGCTAGAGGAAGAATGCATTAGAATGTTTGGCACTAAATATTCGAACGATGAGCATGATTGCAATGTTGTTAGTATGAATTCTTTGAATACCCATGACTCTAATGATATGCAAAGCCACAAGCTTGGGGATGCTATGTTTGATGAAGATGATATGTTTAGTCCCCCAAGTTTTGATGAGCAAGTTTATTATGATGAAAGCATGCCTCCTATTTATGATGATTATTGTGATGACACGTGTGCTATAAAGAATAATGATAACCATGAAACTTGTCATCATGTTTTTAATTTTCAATTGGATTATGCTTCACATGATAGTTATTTTGTTGAGTTTGCTCCCACTATTCCGAATGAGAAGAATTTTGCTTATGTGGAGAGTAGTAAAATTTCTATGCAAGTAGATCATGAAAAGAATGCTTTATGTGCTGGTTATATTGTTTAATTCATTCATGATGCTACTGAAAACTATTTTGAGGGAGGAACATATGCTTGTAGGAATTGCAATAGTATCAAGTTTCCTCTCTATGTGTTGAAAATCTTGAAGCTATGCTTATTTTACCTTCCTATGCTAGTTGATTCTTGTTCCCATAAGTTGTTTGCTCACAAAATCCATATGCATAGGAAGTGGGCTGGCTTAAATGTGCTATTCATACGCTTCATGATGCTCCTGTTATGTTTCAATTCTTATCTTTTATGTGAGCATCATTGTCACCATCATGCCTAGCTAAAAAGGCAATAAAGAAAAGCGCTTGTTGGGGCAAACCAATATTTACCTTTACTGTTTCTGTGTGTTCACATGGTTATGCTACTGTAGTAACCATGTTTTATAGCTTTTGTTTCAATAAAGTGCCAAGTAAGACCTTTGGGATAACCTACGGTGATAGTTATTTGATCTTGCTGTAAAAAAACAGAAACCTTGCGCGCACGAGATTAGTTTTCATAAATCACAGAAACGTGCTTTGTAGTTGATTCTTTTTGTAGTAGATCAATAAACAAATTATCTAGGACTTCCTAATTTGGTAAAAAAAATTAGGTTCCAGAAGTATACGTTTGATACAGATTACTACAGACTGTTCTGTTTTTGACAGATTCTGTTTTCTATGTGTTGTTTGCTTATTTTGATGAATCTATGAGTAGTATCGGAGGGTATGAACCATAGAGAAGTTGGAATATAGTAGATATTACACCAATATGAATTTGGAATGAGTTCACAAGAGTACCTAAGTGGTGATTTATTTTCTTATACTAACGGAGCTTACGAGTTTTATATTGAGTTTTGTGTTGTGAAGTTTTCAAGTTTTGGGTAAAGATTCGATGGACTATGGAATAAGGAGTGGCAAGAGCCTAAGCTTGGGGATGCCCAAGGCACCCCAAGGTAATATTAAAGGACAACCAAGAGCCTAAGCTTGGGGATGCCCCGGATGGCATCCCCTCTTTTGTCTTCGTTCATCGGTAACTTTACTTGGAGCTATATTTTTATTCACCACATGATATGTGTTTTGCTTGGAGCGTCATTTTATTTTCTTTTGTTTTGCTTGCTGTTTGAATAATATCTCAAGATCTGAAATTCTTAAATGTTAGAGAGTCTTCACATAGTTACATAATTATTCGACTACTCATTGATCTTCACTTATATCTTTCGGAGTAGTTTGTCATTTGCTCTAGTGCTTCACTTATATCTTTTTAGAGCACGAAGGTGGTTTTATTTTGAAGAAATAGATGAACTCTCATGCTTCACTTATATTATTTTGAGAGTCTTAAACAGCATGGTAATTTGCTTTGGTTATGAAACTAGTCCCAATATGATGGGCATCCAAGATGGGTATAATAAAAACTTTCATATAAAGTGCATTGAATACTATGAGAAGTTTGATTCCTTATGATTGTTTTGAGATATGAGGATGGTGATATTAAAGTCATGCTAATGGAGTAGTTGTGAATCTGAGAGATACTTGTGTTAAAGTTTGTGATTCCCGTAGCATGCACATATGGTGAACTGTTATGTGATGAAGTTGGAGCATGATTTATTTATTGATTGTCTTCCTTATGTGTGGAGGTCGGGATCGCGCGATGGTTAACTCCTACCAACCCTTCCCCTAGGAGCATGCGTGTAGTACTTTGTTTTGATAACTTGTAGATTTTTGCAATAAGTATGTGAGTTCTTTATGACTAATGTTGAGTCCATGGATTATACACACTCTCACCCTTCCACCATTGCTAGCTTCTCTTGTGCCACGCACCTTTCGCCGGTACCATACACCCACCATATACCTTCCTTAAAACAGCCACCATGCCTACCTATTATGGCATTTCCCTAGCCATTCCGAGATATATTGCCATGCAATTTTCCACCGTTCCATTTATTATGACACACTCCATCATTGTCATATTGCTTTGCATGATCATGTAGTTGACATCGTATTTGTGGCAAGGCCACCATTCCTAATTCTTTCATACGTGTCACTCTTGATTCATTGCACATCCCGGTACACCGCCAGAGGCATTCATATAGAGTCGTATTTTGTTCTAAGTAACGAGTTGTAATTCTTGAGTTGTAAGAAATAAAAGTGTGATGATCATCATTATTAGAGCATTGTCCCATGTGAGGAAAGGATGATGGAGACTATGATTCCCCCACAAGTCGGGATGAGACTCCGGATGAAAAATAAAAAAGAAAAAAAAGAAAAAAAGAGGCCATAAAAAAGAGGGGAAAAGGACCAAATAAAAAAAATAAAAAATGAGAGAAAAAGAGAGAAGGGGCAATGCTACTATCCTTTTACCACACTTGTGCTTCAAAGTAGCACCATGATCTTCATGATAGAAAGTCTCCTATGTTGTCACTTTCATATACTAGTGGGAATTTTCATTATAAAACTTGGCTTGTATATTCCAATGATGGGCTTCCTCAAAGTGCCCTAGGTCTGAGCAAGCAAGTTGGATGCACACCCACTTAGTTTCTTTTTGAGCTTTCATACACTTATAGCTCTAGTGCATCCGTTGCATGGCAATCCCTACTCACTCACATTGATATCTATTGATGGGCATCTCCATAGCCCGTTGATACGCCTAGTTGATGTGAGACTATCTTCCTCCCTTTTGTCTTCGCCACAACCACCATTCTATTCCACCTATAGTGCTATGTCCATGGCTCATGCTCATGTATTGCGTGAAAGTGGAAAAAGTTTGAGAATACTAAAGTATGAAACAATTGCTTGGCTGAAACCGGGGTTGTGCATGATTTAAGTACTTTGTGTGATGAAGATAGAGCATAGCCAGACTATATGATTTTGTAGGGATAGCTTTCTTTGGCCATGTTATTTTGAGAAGACATGATTGCTTTGTTAGTATGCTTGAAGTATTATTATTTTCCTGTCAATATTGAACTTTTGTCTTGAATCTTATGGATCTGAACATTCATGCCACAATAAAGAAGATTATATTGATAATTATGTTAGGTAGCATTCCACATTAAAAATTCTGTTTTTATCATTTACCTACTCGAGGACGAGCAGGAATTAAGCTTGGGGATGCTGATACGTCTAAAACGTATCTATAATTTTTGATTGTTCCATGCTATTATATTATCAATCTTGGATGTTTAATGGGCTTTACTATACACTTTTATATTGTTTTTGGGACTAACCTATTAACCCAGAGCCTAGTGCCAGTTCCTGTTTTTTCCCTTGTTTGAGTGTTTCGAAGAAAAGGAATATTACACGGAGTCCAAACGGAATGAAACCTTCGGAAAAGTTATTTTTGGAAAGAAAGCAATACAGGAGACTTGGAGTGCACGTCAGGAGATCAACGAGGAGAGCACGAGGCAGGGGGGCGCGCCCACCCCCTGGGCGCGCCCTCCACCCTCGTGGGCCCCTCGTGGCCCCCCTTACCGACTTCTTTCACCTATATATCTCAATATATTCTAAAAACTTCGGGGAACACAATAGATCGGGAGTTCCGCCGCCGCAAACCTCCAGAGCCACAAAAACCCAATCGGGACCCTGTTCCGGCACCCTGCCAAAGAGGGGATCCCTCACCGGTGGCCATCTTCATCATCCCAGAGCTCTCCATGACGAGAAGGGAGTAGTTCACCCTCGGGGCTGAGGGTATGTACCAGTAGCTATGTGTTTGATCTCTCTCTCTCTCTCTCTCTCGTGTTCTTGATTTGGCACGATCTTGATGTATCACGAGCTTTGCTATTATAGTTGGATCTTATGATGTTTCTCCCCCTCTACTCTCTTGAAATGGATTGAGTTTCCCCTTTGAAGTTATCTTATTGGATTGAGTCTTTAAGGATTTGAGAACACTTGATGTATGTCTTGCCGTGCTTATCTGTGGTGACAATGGGATATCACGTGATCCACTTGATGTATGTTTTGGTGAACAACTTGTGGGTTCCGCCCATGAACCTATGCATAGGGGTTGGCACACGTTTTCGTCTTGACTCTCCGGTAGAAACTTTGGGGCACTCTTTGAAGTTCTTTGTGTTGGTTGAATAGATGAATCTGAGATTGTGTGATGCATATCGTATAATCATGCCCACGGATACTTGAGGTGACAATGGAGTATCTAGGTGACATTAGGGTTTTGGTTGATTTGTGTCTTAAGGTGTTATTCTAGTACAAACTCTATGATAGATCGAACAGAAAGAATAGCTTCGTGTTATTTTACTACGACTCTAGGGCTGTTTGTGACACTTATAGGAATAGCCCAATGGATTGATCGGAAAGAATAACTTTGAGGTGGTTTCGTACCCTACCATAATCTCTTCGTTTGTTCTCCACTATTAGTGACTTTGGAGTGACTCTTTGTTGCATGTTGAGGGATAGTTATATGATCCGGTTATGTTACTATTGTTGAGAGAACTTGCACTAGTGAAAGTATGAACCCTAGGCCTTGTTTCCTAGCATTGCAATACCGTTTACGCTCACTTTTATCGCTTGCTACCTTGCTGTTTTTATGTTTTCAGATTACAAATACTCCTATCTATCATCCATATTGCACTTGTATCACCATCTCTTCGCCGAACTAGTGCACCTATACAATTTACACTTGTATTGGGTGTGTTGGGGACACAAGAGACTCTTTGTTATTTCGTTGCAGGGTTGTTTGAGAGAGACCATCTTCAACCTACGCCTCCCACGGATTGATAAACCTTAGGTCATCCACTTGAGGGAAATTTGCTACTGTCCTACAAACCTCTGCACTTGGAGGCCCAACAACGTCTACTAGAAGAAGGTTGTGTAGTAGACATCACTAGTGCAGGATTGTTGTCAGACAAGTGCATGACCGGAGTACTAGTGTTCAATAGAATGCTAACTAGTGCACATGCTAGCGTGCAGAAGAGCGACCTTGGATGCTTTCCCCTCTCCCGCTACAGTAGAGGCAAATTTTTGAACCCACTCGGCAGATCCACCTCACGCCGGCAAAGCACCAGTTCCCCCTTCCTCCGTCGGCCGCTCCGGCGGCGGTAGGATGGGGGAACCTCGTTTCTCGGTGTGTATATAGTGCAGGCTCTGTTAGGTTCCTAGCCGCCGGTGTCCTGGAGATGGAGGCTTGGTCGGAGTTGGTTTTGCATGTGGCGCTCGGTATTTTTGATGTCTACTACACAACCTTCTTCTTGTAGACGTTGTTGGGCCTCCAAGTGCAGAGGTTTGTAGGACAGTAGCAAATTTCCCTCAAGTGGATAACCTAAGATTTATCAATCCATGGGAGGCGTAAGATGAAGATGGTCTCTCTCAAACAGCACTGCAACCAAATAGCAAAGAGTCTCTTGTGTCCCCAACACACCCAACACAATGGTAAATCGTATAGGTGCACTAGTTCGACGAAGAGATGATAATACAAGTGCAATATGGATGGTAGATATAGGTTTTTGTAATCTGAAAATATAAAAACAGCAAGGTAACTAATGATAAAAGTGAGCACAAACGGTATTGCAATGTGTTGAAACAAGGCCTAGGGTTCATACTTTTACAAGTGCAAGTTCTCTCAACAAGGATAACATAATTAGATCATATAACTATCCCTCAACATGCAACAAAGAGTCACTCCAAAGTCACTAATAGCGGAGAACAAATGAAGAGATTATTGTAGGGTACGAAACCACCTCAAAGTTATTCTTTCCGATCAATCCATTGGGTTATTCCTATAAGTGTCAGAAACAGCCCTAGAGTTCATAGTAAAATAACACCTTAAGACACAAATCAACCAAAACCCTAATGTCACCTGAAGTATCCGCGGGTATGATTATACAATATGCATCACACAATCTCAGATTCATCTATTCAACCAACACAAAGAACTTCAAAGAGTGCCCGAAAGTTTCTACCGGAGAGTCAAGACAAAAACGTGTGCCAACCCCTATGCATAAGTTCACAAGGTCACTGAACCCGCAAGTTGATCACCAAAACATACATAAGGTAGATCACGTGAATATCCCATTGTCACCACAGATAAGCACATGCAAGACATACATAAAGTGTTCTCAAATCCTTAAAGACTCAATTCGATAAAATAACTTCAAAGGGAAAACTCAATCCATTACAAGAGATAGAAGGGGAGTAACATCATAAGATCCAACTATAATAGCAAAGCTCGCGATACATCAAGATCGTGCCAAATGAAGAACACGAGAGAGAGAGAGAGAGAGAGAGAGATCAAACACATAGCTACTGGTACATAGCCTCAGCCCCGAGGGTGAACTACTCCCTCCTCGTCATGGAGAGCGCCGGGATGATGAAGATGACCACCGGTGATGATTCCCGCCTCCGGCAGGGTGCTGAAACAGGGTCCCGATTGGTTTTTGGTGGCTACAGAGGTTTGCGGCGACGGAACTCCAGATCTAGGTTATGTTGTGGAAGATTGGGGATATATAAATGGTGTTGGCGTCGGGAACAGGTTAGGGGGTCCACGAGGCAACCACGAGGTAGGGGGGCGCGCCCAGGGGGTAGGGCACGCCCTCCACCCTCATGGTGGCCTTGGGGCTCTTCTGGTCCATATTTGATGCTCCGTGGGCTTCTTCTGGTCCAAAAACAATCTCCGTGAATTTTCAGGTCAATTGGACTCCGTTTGGTATTCCTTTTCTGCGATACTCACAAACAAGGAAAAAAAACAGAAACTGGCACTGGGTTGTAAGTTAATAGGTTAGTCCCAAAAATCATATAAAATAGCATATAAATGCATATAAAACATCCTAGATGGATAATATAATAGCATCAAACAATAAAAAATTATAGATACGTTGGAGACATATAAGCATCCCCAAGCTTAATTCCTGCTCGTCCTCGAGTAGGTAAATGATAAAAACAGAATTTTTGATGTGGAATGCTACCTAACATATTTATCAATGTAATCTTCTTTATTGTGGCAAGAATATTCTGATCCATAAGATTCAAAACAAAAGTTTCATATTGACATAAAAACAATAATACTTCAAGCATACTAAGAAGGCAATTATGTCTTCTCAAAATAACATGGCCAAAGAAAGCTTATCCCTACAAAATCATATAGTCTGGCTATGCTCCATCTTCATCACACAAAATACTCAAATCATGCACAACCCTGATGACAAGCCAAGAAATTGTTTCATACTTTTGACATTCTCAAACCTTTTCAACTTTCAGGCAATACATGAGCGTGAGCCATGGACATAGCACTATAGGTGGAATAGAAGGTGGTTGTGGAGAAGACAAAAAGAGGGAGATAGTCTCACATCAACTAGGCGTATCAACGGGCTACGGAGATGCCCATCAATAGATATCAATGTGAGTGAGGGGATTGCCATGCAACGGATGCACTAGAGCTATAAGTGTATGAAAGCTCAAAAATAAACTAAGTGGGTGTGCATCCAACTTGCTTGCTCATGAAGACCTAGGGCATTTGAGGAATCCCATCACTGGAATATACAAGCCAAGTTCTATAATGAAAATTCCCACTAGTATATGAAAGTGACAACATAGGAGACTCTATATCATGAAGATCATGGTGCTACTTCGAAGCAGAAGTGTGGTAAAAGGACAGTAGTATTGCCTCTTCTTTATTTTTTCTCTCATTTTTTTCTTTTTTTTGGCCTTTCTTCCCTTTTTTTATTTCCTCACATGGGACAATGCTCTAATAATGAAGATCATCACACTTTTATTTACTTACAACTCAAAAAAATTACAACTCGATACTAGAACAAAAATATGACTCTATATGAATGCCTCCGGCGGTGTACCGGGATGTGCAATGACCCATGAGTGACATATATGAAATAATTATGAATGGTGGCTTTGCCACAAATACGATGTCAACTACATGATCATGCAAGACAATATGACAATGATGGAGCGTGTCATAATAAACGGAACGGTGGAAAGTTGCATGGCAATATATCTCGGAATGGCTATGGAAATGCCATAATAGGTAGGTATGGTGGCTGTTTTGAGAAAGGTAATGGTGGGTGTTATGGTACCGGCGAAAGTTGTGCGGCACAAGAGAGGCTAGCAATGGTGGAAGGGTGAGAGTGCGTATAATCCATGGACTCAACATTAGTCATAAAGAACTCACATACTTATTGCAAAAATCTATTAGTTATCGAAACGAAGTACTACGCAAGATGCTCCTAGGGGATAGATTGGTAGGAAAAGACCATCGCTCGTCCCCGACCGTCACTCATAAGGAAGACAATCAAAAAATAAATCATGCTCCGAATTCATCACATAACGGTTCACCATACGTGCATGCTACGGGAATCACAAACTTTAACACAAGTATCTCTCAAAATCACAACTACTCCACTAGCATGACTCTAATATCACCATCTTCATATCTCAAAACAATCATAAAGAATAAAACTTCTCATAGTATTCAATGCACTTTATATGAAAGTTTTTATTATATCCCTCTTGGATGCCTATCATATTAGGACTAAATTCATAACCTAAGAAAATTACCATGCTGTTTAAGACTCTCAAAATAATATAAGTGAAGCATGAGAGTTCATCAATTTCTTCAATATAAAACCACTGTCGTGCTCTAATAAGATATAAGTGAAGCACTAGAGCAAATGACAAACTACTCCGAAAGATATAAGTGAAGAACAATGAGTAGTCGGATAATTATATAACTATGTGAAGACTCTCTAACATTTAAGAAATTTCAGATCTTGGGATATTATTCAAACAGCAAGCAAAACAAAATGACGCTCCAAGCAAAACACATATCATGTGGTGAATAAAAATATAGCTCCAAGTAAAGTTACTGATGAACGAAGACGAAAGAGGGGATGCCATCCGGGGCATCCCCAAGCTCAGGCTCTTGCCACTCCTTATTCCATAGTCCATCAAATCTTTACCCAAAACTTGAAAACTTCACAACACAAAACTCAACAGAAAACTCGTAAGCTCCGTTAGTATAAGAAAATAAAACCACCACTTAGGTATTGTTGTGAAGTCATTCTAAATTCATATTGGTGTAATATCTACTGTATTACAACTTCTCTATGGTTCACACCCTCCGATACTACTCATAGATTCAACAAAATAAGCAAACAACACATAGAAAACAGAATCTGTCAAAAACAGAACAGTCTGTAGTAATCTGTAACTCTTGAGTATTTTCGTAACTACAAAAATCCTACCAAATTAGGAAAACCTGAGAAATTTGTGTAACAATCCAGGTAAAAAATAATCAGATCAAAATCATGCTTGTGTGAATTATAAAAACTAATTTACTGGACGCAAAATTTCTGATTTTCAGCAGGATCAACACAACTATGACAGTAAGCTATCCTAAAGGTCTTACTTGGCACTTTATTGAAACAAAATCTATAAAACATGATTACTACAGTAGAATAATCATGTGAACACACAAAAACAGTAAGGGTAGATATTGGGTTGTCTCCCAACAAGCGCTTTTTAATGCCTTTTTAGCTAGGCATGATGATTTCAATGATGGTCACATGAAAGATAAGAACTGAAACACAAAGAGAGCATCATGAAGCATATGACTAACACATTTAACTCTAACCCACTTCCTATGCATAGGATGTTTTTGAGCAAATAATTTATGGGAGCAAGAATAAACTAGCATAGGAAAGCAAAACAAGCATAACTTCAAGATTTTAAGCACATAGAGAGGAAACTTGATATTATTGCAATTCCTACAAGCATATATTCCTCCCTCATAATAATTTTTCAGTAGCATCATGAATGAATTCAACAATATAACCATCACATAAACCATTCTTTTCATGATGCATAAGCATGGAATTTTTATTACTCTCCACATAAGCAAATTTCTTCTCATGAATAGTAGTGGGAGCAAATTCAACAAAAATAACTATCATGTGATGCAAAATCCAATTGAAAATTAAAATCATGCTAACAAGTTTCATGGTTATAATTATTCTTTATAGCATACATGTCATCACAATAATCATCATAGATAGCAACTTTGTTCTCATAATCAATTGGAAGGTCTTCCGAAATAGTGGAGATTCATCACTAAATAAAGTCATGACCTCTCCAAATCCACTTTCATAAATATAATCATTATAAATAGGAGGCATGCTATCATCATAATAAATTTGCTCATCAAAACTTGGGAGGTTAAAAATATCATCTTCATAAAACATAGCATCCCCAAGCTTGTGGCTTTGCATATCATTAGCATCATGGATATTCAAAGAATTCATACTAACAACATTGCAATCATGCTCATCATTCAAATATTTAGTGCCAAACATTTTAATGCATTCTTCTTCTCACACTTGAGCACAATTTTTCTTTCCATCATTTTAACGAAAGATATTAAAAAGATGAAGCATATGAGGCAACCTCAATTCCATTTTTTGTAGTTTTCTTTTCTAGACTATACTAGTGATAAAACAATAAACGAAAATATTCGATTGCAAGATCTAAAGATATACCTTCAAGCACTAACCTCCCCGGCAACGGCGCCCGAAAAGAGCATAGTTGACGGGGTGTTAGTGCCGCTTACCTAGCCTCCCCGGCAACGGCGCCAGAAAAGAGCTTGATGTCCACTACACAACCTTCTTCTTGTAGACGTTGTTGGGCCTCCAAGTGCAGAGGTTTGTAGGTCAGTAGCAAATTTCCCTCAAGTGGATGACCTAAGGTTTATCAATCCGTGGGAGGCGTAGGATGAAGATGGTCTCTCTCAAACAACCCTGCAACCAAATAGCAAAGATTTTGTTGTATCCCCAACACATCCAATACAATGGTAAATTGTATAGGTGCACTAGTTCGGCGAAGAGATGGTAATATAAGTGCAATATGGATGGTAGATATAGGTTTTTGTAATCTGAAATATATAAAAACAACCAGGTAACTAATGATAAAAGTGAGCACAAACGGTATTGCAGTACGTTGAAACATGGCCTAGGGTTCATACTTTCACTAGTGCAAGTTCTCTCAACAAGGATAACATAATTAGATCATATAACTATCCCTCAACATGCAACAAAGAGTCACTCCAAAGTCACTAAGAACAAACAAAGAGATTATTGTAGGGTATGAAACCACCTCAAAGTTATTCTTCTTGATCAATCCATTGGGCTATTCCTATAAGTGTCACAAACAGCCCTAGAGTTCATAGTAAAATAACACCTTAAGACACAAATCAACCAAAACCCTAATGTCACCTAGATACTCCAATGTCACCTCAAGTATCCGCGGGTATGATTATACGATATGCATCGCACAATCTCAGATTCATCTATTCAACCAACACAAAGAACTTCAAAGAGTGCCCCAAAGTTTCTACCGGAGAGTGAAGACGAAAACATGTGCCAACCCCTATGCATAAGTTCACAAGGTCACTGAACCCGCAAGTTGATCACCAAAACATAAATCAAGTAGATCACGTGAATATCCCATTGTCACCACAGATAGGCACATGCAAGACATACATAAAGTGTTCTCAAATCCTTAAAGACTCAATCTGATAAGACAACTTCAAAGGGAAAACTCAATCCATTACAAGAGATAGAGGGGGAGAAACATCATAAGATCCAACTATAATAGCAAAGCTCGCGATACATCAAGATCGTGCCAAATCGAGAACACGAGAGAGAGAGAGAGAGAGAGAGAGAGAGAGAGAGAGAGAGAGAGAGAGAGAGAGAGAGAGATCAAACACATAGCTACTGGTACATACCCTCAGCCCCGAGGGTGAACTACTCCCTCCTCGTACTAGAGAGCGCCGGGATGATGAAGATGGCTATCGGTGATGATTCCCCCCTCTGGCAGGGTGCCGGAACAGGGTCCCATTTGTTTTTCAGTGGCTACAGAGGCTTGCGGCGGCGGAACTCCCGATCTAGGTTATGTTCTGGAAGTTTGGGGATATATAAGAGGTGTTGGCGTCGGGAATAAGTCAGGGGGTCCACGAGGCAGCTGCGAGGTAGGGGGCACGCCCAGGGCGGTAGGGCGCGCCCTCCACCCTCGTGGTGGCCTCAGGACTCTTCTGGTCCATCTCCGATGCACCGTGGGCTTCTTCTGGTCCAAAAACAATCTTCGTGAATTTTCAGGTCAATTGGACTCAAAACAAGGAAGAAAACAGGAATTGGCACTGGGCTCTAGGTTAATAGGTTAGGCCCAAAAATCATATAAAATAGCATATAAATGCATATAAAACATCCTAGATGGATAATATAATAGCATGGAATAATAAAAAATTATAGATACGTTGGAGACGTATCAAGCATCTCCAAGCTTAATTCCTGCTCGTCCTCGAGTAGGTAAATAATAAAAACAGAATTTTTGATGTGGGATCCTACCTAACATATTTATCAATGTAATCTTCTTTATTGTGGCAAGAATATTCAGACCCATAAGATTCAAAACAAAAGTTTCATAGTGACATAAAAAATAATACTTCAAGCATACTAATAAGGCAATTATGTCTTCTCAAAATAACATGGCCAAAGAAACCTTATCCCTACAAAATCATATATTGTGGCTATGCTCCATCTTCATCACACAAAATACTCAAATCATGCACAACCCCGATGACAAGCCAAGCAATTGTTTCATACTTTTGACATTCTCAAACCTTTTCAACTTTCATGCAATACATGAGCGTGAGTCATGGACATAGCACTATAGGTGGAATAGAAGGTGGTTGTGGAGAAGACAAAAGAGGGAGATAGTCTCACATCAACTAGGCGTATCAATGAGCTATGGAGATGCCCATCAATAGATATCGATGTGAGTGAGTAGGGATTGCCATGCAACAGATGCACTAGAGCTATAAGTGTATGATAGCTCAAAAAGAAACTAAGTGGGTGTGCATCCAACTGGCTTGCTCATGAAGACCTAGGGCATTTGAGGAAGCCCATCGCTGAAATATACAAGCCAAGTTCTATAATGAAAATTCCCACTAGTATATGAAAGTGACAACATAGGAGACTCTCTATCATGAAGATCATGGTGCTACTTTGAAGCACACACGTGGTAAAAGGATAGTAGCATTGCCCCATCTCTCTTTTTTCTCTCATTTTTTTGTTTTCTTTTTTTGGGCCTTCTCTTTTTTTTATTTGGCCTTTGTTCCCTTTTTTTATTTCCTCACATGGGAAAATGCTCTAATAATGAATATCATCATTCTTCTATTTACTTACAACTCGATACTAGAATAAAAATATGACTCTATATGAATGCCTCCGGCGGTATACCGGGATGTGCAATGACTCATGAGTGACATGTATGAAAGAATTATGAACGGTGCCTTTGCCACAAATACGATGTCAACTACATGATCATGCAAGGGAATATGACAACGATGGAGCGTGTCATAATAAACGGAACGGTGGAAAGTTGCATGGCAATATATCTCAGAATGGTTATGGAAATGCCATAATAGGTAGGTATGGTGGCTGTTTTGAGGAAGGTAATGGTGGGTGTTATGGTACCGGCGGAACTTGCGCGGCACAAGAGAGGCTAGCAATGGTGGAAGGATGAGAGTGCGTATAATCCATGGACTCAACATTAGTCATAAAGAACTCACATACTTATTTCAAAAATCTATTTGTTATCGAAACGAAGTACTACGCGCATGCTCCTAGGGGGATAGATTGGTAGGAAAAGACCATCGCTCGTCCCCGACCGCCACTCATAAGGAGGACAATCAAAAAATAAATTATTCTCCGACTTGATCACATAACGGTTCACCATACGTGCATGCTAAGGGAATCACAAACTTTAATACAAGTATCTCTCAAATTCACAACTACTCGACTAGCATGACTCTAATATCACCATCTTCATATCTCAAAACAATCAAACTTCTCATAGTATTCAATGCACTTTATATAAAAGTTTTTATTATATCCCTCTTGGATGCCTACCATATTAGGACTAAATTCATAACCTAAGCAAATTACCATGCTGTTTAAGACTCTCAAAATAATATAAGTGAAGCATGAGAGTTCATCAATTTCTTCAAAATAAAACCACCCTCGTGCTCTAAAAAGATATAAGTGAAGCACTAGAGCAAATGACAAACTACTCCGAAAGATATAAGTGAAGATCAATGAGTAGTCTAATAATTATGTAACTATGTGAAGACTCTCTAGCATTTAAGAATTTCAGATATTGGGATATTATTCAAACAGCAAGCAAAGCAAAATAAAACAAAATGACGGTCCAAGCAAAACACATATCATGTGGTGAATAAAAATATAGCTTCAAGTAAAGTTACCGATGAACGAAGACGAAAGAGGGGATGCCATCCGGGGCATCCCCAAGCTTAGGCTCTTGCCACGCCTTATTCCATAGTCCATCGAATCCTTACCCAAAACGTGAAAACTTCACAACACAAAACTCAACAGAAAACTCGCAAGCTCCGTTAGTATAAGAAAATAAAACCACCACTTAGGTACTATTGTGAACTCATTATAAATTCATATTGGGGTAATATCTACTGTATTCTAATTTCTCTATGGTTCAAGCCCTCCGATACTACTCAATAGAAAACAGAATCTGTCGAAAATAGAACAGTCTTTAGTAATTTGTAACTCTCGAATACTTCTGTAACACCAAAAATCCTACCAAATTAGGAAAACCTGAGACATTTGTGTACCAATTAAAAGCAAAAATAATCAGATCAAAATCACGTTTCTGTGAGTTATCAAAACTAATTTATTGGGCGCAAAAAATTCTGATTTTCAGCAGGATCAACACAACTATCACCGTAAGCTATCCTAAAGGTCTTACTTGGCACTTTATTGAAACAAAATCTATGAAACATGATTACTACAGTAGCATAATCATGTGAACACACAAAAACAGTAAGGGTAAATATTGGGTTGTCTCCAACAAGCGCTTTTCTTTAATGCCTTTTTAGCTAGGCATGATGATTTCAATGATGCTCACATGAAAGGTAAGAATTGAAACACAAAGAGAGCATCATGAAGCATATGACTAACACATTTAAGTCTAACCCACTTCCTATGCATAGGTATTTTGTGAGCAAATAATTTATGGGAACAAGAATCAACTAGCACAGGAAAGCAAAACAAGCATAACTTCAAGATTTTATGCACATAGAGAGGAAAATTGATATTATTGCAATTCCTACAAGCATATATTCCTCCCTCATAATAATTTTCAGTAGCATCATGAATGAATTCAACAATATAACCATCACATAAACCATTCTTTTCATGATGCATGAGCATAGAATTTTTATAACTCTCCACATAAGCACATTTCTTCTCATGAATAGTAGTGGGAGCAAACTCAACAAAATAACTATCATGTCATGCATAATCCAATTGAAAATTAAAATCATGCTGACAAGTTTCGTGGTTATCATTATTCTTGATAGCATACATGTCATCACAATAATCATCATAGATAGCAACTTTGTTCTCATAATCAATTGGAAGCTCTTCCAAAATAGTGGAGATTCATCACTAAATAAAGTCATGACCTCTCCAAATCCACTTTTATAAATATAATCATCATAAATAGGAGGCATGCTATCATCATAATAAATTTGCTCATCAAAACTTGGGAGGTTAAAACTATCATCTTCATAAAACATAGCATCCCCAAGCTTGTGGCTTTGCATATCATTAGCATCATGGATATTCAAAGAATTCATACTAGCAACATTGCAATCATGCTCATTATTCAAATATTTAGTGCCAAACATTTTAATGCATTCTTCTTCTAACACTTGAGCACAATTTTCCTTTCCATCATTTTCATGAAAGATATTAAAAAGATGAAGCATATGAGGCAACCTCAATTCTATATTTTTTGTAGTTTTCTTTTATAGACTAAACTAGTGATAAAACAAGAAATAAAAAGATTCGATTGCAAGATCTAAAGATATACCTTCAAGCACTAACCTCCCCGGCAACGGCGCCAGAAAAGAGCTTAGTTGATGGGGTGTTAGTGCCGGTTACCTAGCCTCCCCGGCAACGGCGCCTGAAAAGATCTTGATGTCTACAACACAACCTTCTTCTTGTAGACGTTGTTGGGCCTCCAAGTGCATAGGTTTGTAGGACAGTAGCAAATTTCCCTCAAGTGGATGACCTAAGGTTTATCATTCCGTGGGAGGCGTAGGATGAAGACGGTCTCTCTCAAACAACCCTGCAACCCAATAGCAAAGAGTCTCCTGTGTCCCCAACACACCGAATACAATGGTAAATTGTATAGGTGCACTAGTTCGGCGAAGATATGGTAATACAAGTGCAATATGGATGGTAGATATAGGTTTTTGTAATCTGAAAATATAAAAATAGCAAGGTAACTAATGATAAAAGTGAGCACAAACAGTATTGCCATGCATTGAAACAAGGGCTAGGGTTCATACTTTCATTAGTGCAAGCTCTCTCAACAAGGATAACATAATTAGATCATATAACGATCCCTCAACATGCAACAAAGAGTCACTCCAAAGTCACTAATAGCGGAGAACAAACGAAGAGATTATTTTAGGGTACGAAACCACCTCAAAGTTATTCTTTCCGATCAATCCATTGGGCTATTCCTATAAGTGTCACAAACAGCCCTAGAGTTCTTAGTAAAATAACACCTTAAGACACAAATCAACCAAAACCCTAATGTCACCTAGATACTCCAATGTCACCTCAAGTATCCGCGGGTATGATTATACGATATGCATCACACAATCTCAGATTCATCTATTCAACCAACATAAAGAACTTCAAAGAGTGCCCCAAAGTTTCTACCGGAGAGTCAAGACGAAAACGTGTGCCAACCCCTATGCATAAGTTCACAAGGTCACTGAACCCGCAAGTTGATCACCAAAACATACATCAAGTAGATCATGTGAATATCCCGTTGTCACCATAGATAAGCACATGCAAGACATACATAAAGTGTTCTCAAGTCCTTAAATACTAAATCCGATAAGATAACTTGAAAGGGAAAACTCAATCCACTACAAGAGATAGAGGGGGAGAAACATCATATGATCCAAGCACGCAATACATCAAGATCGTGCCAAATCAAGAACACGAGAGAGAGAGAGAGAGATCAAACACATAGCTACTGGTCATAGCCTCAGCCCCGAGGGTGAACTACTCCCTCCTCTTCATGGAGAGCGTCGGGATGATGAAGATGGCCACCGATGATGATTCACCGCTCCGGCAGGGTGCCGGAACAGGGTCCCGATTGGTTTTTGGTGGCTACAAAGGCTTGCGGCGGTGGAACTCCCGATCTAGGTTATGTTCTGGAAGTTTGGGGATATATAAGAGGTGTTGGCGTCGGGAACAAGTCAGGGGGGTCCATGAGGCAGCTACGAGGTAGGGGGCGCGCCCAGGGGGTAGGTGCTACCTCTTGAGCTTGCGTTGGATTTCCCCGAAGAGGAGAGAATGATGCAGCAAAGTAGCGTAAGTATTTCCCTCGGTTTTTGAGAACCAAGGTATCAATCCTGTAGGAGGCCACGCGCGAGTCCCTCGTACCTACACAAAACAAATAGCTCCACGCAACCAACGCGGTTAGGGGTTGTCAATCCCTTCACGGATACTTACGAGAGTGAGATCTGATAGAGATGATAGATAATATTTTTGGTATTTTTGGTATAAAGATGCAAAGTAAAATAAAAAGCAAAGCAAAAAAGCAAAGCAATAATAAAGTGGTGGAAGATTAATATGATAGAGAATAGACCCGGGGGCCATAGATTTCACACATGGCTTCTCTCAAGAGCATAAGTATTTTACGGTGGGTGAACGAATTACTGTTGAGCAATTGACAAAATTGAGCATAGTTATGAGAGTATCTAGGTATGATCATGTACATAGGCATCACGTCCGAGACAAGTAGACCGACTCCTGCCGGCATCTACTACTATTACTCCACTCATCGACCGCTATCCAGCATGCATCTAGAGTATTAAGTTAATGAAAACAGAGTAACGCCTTAAGAAAGATGACATGATGTAGAGGGATAAATTCATGCAATATGATAAAAACCCCATCTTGTTATCCTCGATGGCAACAATACAATACGTGCCTTGCTGCCCCTACTGTCACTGGGAAAGGACACCGCAAGATTGAACCCTAAGCTAAACACTTCTCCCATTGCAAGAACTACCAATCTAGTTGGCCAAACCAAACGGATAATTCGAAGAGACTTGCAAAGATAACCAATCATACATAAAAGAATTCAGAGAAGATTCAAATATTGCTCATAGATAATCTTGATCGTAAACCCACAATTCATCGGTCTCAACAAACACACCGCAAAAAGAAGATTACATCGAATATATCTCCACGAGAGAGGGGGAGAACATTGTATTGAGATCCAAAAAGAGAGAAGAAGCCATCTAGCTACTAACTATGGACCCGAAGGTCTGAGGTAAACTACTCACACTTCATCGGAGGGGCTATGATGATGTAGAAGCCCTCCGTGGTGGATTCCCCTTCCGGCGGAGCTCCGAAACAGGCCCCAAGATGGGATCTCGTGGATATAGAAAGTTGCGGCGGTGGAATTAGGGTTTTGGCTCCGTGATCGATCGTTCGGGGTGCGAGGTATATATAGGAGGAAGAAGTACGTCGGTGGAGCAACATGGGGCCCACGAGGTGGAGGGCGCGCCTGGGGGTAGGCACGCCCCTACCTCGTGCCCTCCTCAAGCTTCCTTGACTTAGGGTCCAAGTCTCCTGGATCACGTTCGGTGAGAAAATCACGTTCCCGAAGGTTTCATTCCGTTTGGACTCCGTTTGATATTCCGGTTCTTTGAAACTTTGAAATAGACAAAAAAAAAACAACAATTCTGGGCTGGGCCTCCGGTTAATAGGTTAGTCCTAAAAGTAATATAAAAGTGGAAAATAAAGCCCAATATGGTCCAAAACAGTAGATAATATAGCATGGAGCAATAAAAAATTATAGATACGTTGGAGACGTATCAGGCATCCCCAAGCTTAATTCCTGCTCGTCCTCGAGTAGGTAAATGATAAAAAAGAAGAGTTTTTGATGCGGAGTGCTACTTGGCATAATTTCAATGTAATTCTTCTTAATTGTGGTATGAATATTCATATCCAAAAGATTCAAGACAAAAGTTTAATATTGACATAAAAATAATAATACTTCAAGCATACTAACTAAGCAATTATGTCTTCTCAAAATAACATGGCCAAAGAAAGTTCATCCCTACAAAATCATATAGTTTAGTCATGCTCCATTTTTGTCACACAAGAATTCTCTCATCATGCACAACCCCGATGACAAGCCAAGCAATTATTTCATACTTTAGTAATCTCAAACTTTATAAACCTTCACGCAATACATGAGCGTGAGCCATGGATATAGCACTATGGGTGGAATAGAATATGATGCTGGGGGTTATGTGGAGAAGACAAAAAGGAGAAAGTCTCACATCAACAAGGCTAATCAATGGGCTATGGAGATGCCCATCGATTGATGTTAATGTAAGGAGTAGGGACTGCCATGCAACGGATGCACTAGAGCTATAAATGAATGAAAGCTCAACAAAAGAAACTAAGTGGGTGTGCATCCAACTTGCTTGGTCACGAAGACCTAGGGCACTTGAGGAGGCCCATTGTTGGAATATACAAGCCAAGTTCTATAATGAAAAATTCCCACTAGTATATGAAAGTGACAAAACAAGAGCCTCTCTATCATGAAGATTATGGTGCTACTTTGAAGCACAAGTGTGGAAAAAAAGGATAGTAGCATTGTCCCCTTTTTTTGGGGCTTTTTTTTCTATGGCCTTTCTCTTTTTTTTGGGACAATGCTCTATTAAATGATGATCATCACACTTCTATTTATTTACAACTCAATTATTACAACTCGATACTAAAACAAAGTATGACTCTATATGAATGCCTCCGGCGGTGTACCGGGATATGCAATTAATCAAGAGTGTCATGTATGAAAGAATTATGAATGGTGGCTTTGCCACAAATACTATGTCAACTACATGATCATGCTAAGCAATATGACAATGATGAATATGTCATAAAAACGGAACGATGGAAAGTTGCATGGCAATATATCTCGGTATGGCTATGGAAATGCCGTAATAGGTAGGTATGGTGGCTGTTTTGAGGAAGGTATAAGGAGGTTTATGTGTGAAAGAGCGAATCATATCACGGGGTTTGGATGCACCGGCGAAGTTTGCACCAACTCTCAATGTGAGAAAGGGCAATGCACGGTACCGAAGAGGCTAGCAATGATGGAAGGGTGAGAGTGCGTATAATCCATGGACTCAACATTAGTCATAAAGAACTCACATACTTATTGCAAAAATCTACAAGCCATAAAAAACCATCGCACTACGCGCATGCTCCTAGGGGGATAGATTGGTAGGAAAAGACCATCGCTCGTCCCCGACCGCCACTCATAAAGAACTCACATACTTATTGCAAAAATCTACAAGCCATCAAAAACCAAAGCACTACGCACATGCTCCTAGGGGGATAGATTGGTAGGAAAAGACCATCGCTCATCCCCGACCGCCACTCATAAGGAGGACAATCAAATAACACCTCATGTTTCAAATTTGTTACATAATGTTTACCATACGTGCATGCTACGGGACTTGCAAAATTCAACACAAGCATTTCTCAAATTCACAACTACTCAACTAGCACAACTTTGATATTATCACCTCCATATCTCAAAACAATTATCTAGCATTAAATTTTTCTTAGTATTCAACGCACTCAAAAGAAAGTTTTACAAATCTTGAACACCAAGCATATTGAGATTTTAAGCAAATTACAATGCTATTTAATACTCTCAAAATAATCTAAGTGAAGTATGAGAGATCAATAATTTCTATAAAACAAATCCACCACCGTGCTCTAAAAGATATAAGTGAAGCACTAGAGCAAAACTATATAGCTCAAAAGATATAAGTGAAGCACAAAGAGTATTCTATCAAATTCCAATTCATGAATGGCTCTCTCAAAAGGTGTGTACAGAAAGGATGATTGTGGTAAACTAAAAAGAAAAGACTCAAATCATACAAGCCGCTCCAAGCAAAACACATATCATGTGGTGAATAAAAATGTAGCTCCAAGTAAAGTTACCGATGGAAGTGGACGAAAGAGGGGTGCCTTCCGGGGCATCCCCAAGCTTTGACTTTTTGGTGTCCTTGGATTATCTTGGGGGTGCCATGGGCATCCCCAAGCTTAGGCTCTTGCCACTCATTGTTCCATAATTCATCAAAAGATTTCACCCAAAACTTGAAAACTTCACAACACAAAACTCAACAGAAATCTCGTGAGCTCCGTTAGCGAAAGAAAACAAAAGACCACATCAAGGTACTGTAATTAACTCATTATTTATTTATATTGGTGTTAAACCTACTGTATTCCAACTTATCTATGGTTTATAAACTATTTTACTAGCCATAGATTCATCAAAATAAGCAGACAACATACGAAAAACAGAATCTGTCAAAAACAGAATAGTCTGTAGTAATCTGTAACTAACGCAAACTTCTGGAACTCCAAAAATCATCCAAAATAGGAAGACCCAGGAAATTTGTTTATTGATCAGCAGCAATTGGAATCAATATTTTATCACGTTCTGTTGATTTTTAACAATTGTTTTCGTGAACATAAAGTTTCTGGAAATTACAGCAAGATCAAACAACTATCATGCATGAAGATCCTATAGGTTTAACTTGGCACAAACACTAATTAAAACATAAAAACACATATAACCAGAGGCTAGAACAAATATTTATTCCTAAAAAGAAGTAAAAGAAAAAAACTAAAAATAAAATTGGGTTGCCTCCCAACAAGCGCTATCGTTTAACGCCCCTAGCTAGGCATAAAAGCAAGGATAGATCTAGGTATTGCCATTTTTGGTAGGAAATCCATAAGTAGCTCTCATGATAGATTCATATGGTAATTTTATTTTCTTTCTAGGGAAGTGTTCCATGCCTTTCTTTAATGGAAATTGGAATCTAATATTCCCTTCCTTCATATCAATAATTGCACCAATCGTTCTAAGGAAAGGTCTACCAAGAATAATAGGACATGAAGGATTGCAATCTATATCAAGAACGATAAAATCTACTGGCACATAATTCCTATTTGCAACAATAAGAACATCATTAATTCTTCCCATAGGTTTTTTTATAGTGGAATCCGCAAGATGCAAGTTTAGAGAGCAATCATCAAAATCACGGAAATCTAGCAAATCACACAAAGTTTTGGAAATAGTGGAGACACTAGCACCCAAATCACATAAAGAATAAAACTCACGATCCTTAATCTTAATTTTAATAGTTGGTTCCCATTCATCATAGAGTTTTGTAGGGATAGAAACTTCCAACTCAAATTTTTCTTCATAAGATTGCATCAAGGCATCAACGATATGTTTGGTAAAGGCTTTATTTTGACTATAAGCATGATGAGAATTTAGCATGGATTGCAACAAGGAAATACAATCAATCAAAGAGCAACTTTCATAATTAAATTCCTTGAAATCCAAAATAGTGGTTTTAGCAATATCTAGGGTTTTGATTTCTTCAATCCCACTTTTATCAATTTTAGCATCAAGATCTAAAAACTCCGAATTTTTGGAACGCCTTCTAGGTAAAGGTGGATCATATTCAGTCTCATAATTATCAAGATTCATATTGCAAAACAAAGATTTGATAGGGGATACATCAATAACTTTTAGATCTTCATCTTTATTTTCATGGAAATTGGAAGAACATACTTTAATAAAGGCATATTTCGTAGCACGCATCCTAGCGGTTCTTTCCTTGCACTCATCAATGGAAATTATCATGGCTTTGAGAGACTCATTGATATCATGCTTAGGAGGAATATATCTAAGCTTTAAAGAATAAACATCAAGAGAAATTCTATCAACGTTCCTAGCCAATTCATCAACTTTAAGCAATTTCTCTTCAAGCAAAGCACTAAAATTCTTTCGTGAATTCATAAATTCTTTAACACTAGCCTCAAATTCAGAGGGCATCTTATTAAAAATTTCCATAAGAGTTGTTGTAGGAATTTCCATAGTTATTAGAGGGATTACTTGGATAAGGCCTAGGATTAAAGTTCCCTCTATACGCGTTGTTACCAAAATTATTCCTACCAACAAAATTCACATTCGTAGATTCATTATTATTCTCAATCAATATATACAAAGGCATATCATTAGGATTAGAAGAAACACTCTTAGTAGCAAATAATTTCATAAGTTCATCCATCTTTCCACTCAAAACATTAATTTCTTCTATCACATGCACTTTTTTATTAGTAGATCTTTCAGTGTGCCATTGAGAATAATTAACCATAATATTATCTAGGACTTTAGTAGCTTCTCCTAAAGTAATTTCCATAAAGGTGCCTCCCGCGGCCGAATCCAAAAGATTCCTAGAAGCAAAATTCAATCTGGCCTAAATTTTTTGTATAATCATCCACAAATTCAAACCATGAGTAGGGCAATTACGTATCATTAATTTCATCCTCTCCCAAGCTTGTGCAACATGTTCATGATCAAGTTGCTTAAAATTCATAATATCGTTTCTAAGAGAGATGATCTTAGCGGGAGGAAAATACTTAGAGATAAAAGCATCTTTGCACTTGTTCCAAGAATCAATACTATTTTTAGGCAAAGACGAGAACCAGGCTTTAGCACGATCTCTAAGCAAAAAAGGAAATAGCTTCAATTTAACAATATCATTGTCATAATCTTTCTTCTTTGCATATCACACAAATGCACGAAGCTATTTAGATGAGTAGCGGCATCTTCACTAGGAAGGCCGGCGAATTGATCTTTCATAACAAGATTCAACAAAGCAGTATTGATTTCACAAGATTCAGTATTGGTAAGAGGAGCAATCGGAGTGCTAAGGAAATCATTATTGTCGGTATTGGTAAAGTCACACAATTTGGTATTATATTGAGCCATCGTGACAAGCAAGCGATCCAACACACGAGCAAACAAAAGCAAGCGAGAAAAAGGCAAACGGAAGAGAGAGGGCGAATAAAATGGCAAGGGTGAAGTGGGGGAGAGGAAAACGGGAGGCAAATGGCAAATAATGTAATGCGAGAGATAAGGGATTGTGATGGGTACTTGGTATGTTGACTTTTATGAGACCTCCCGCAAGAAGGGCGCCAGAAATCCTTCTTGCTACCTCTTGAGCTTATGTTGGATTCCCAAGAGGAGAGGATGATGCAGCAAAGTAGCGTAAGTATTTCCCTCAGTTTTGAGAACCAAGGTATCAATCCAGTAGGAGGCCACGCCATGAGTCCCTCGTACCTACACAAAACAAATAGCTCCACGCAACCAACGCGATTAGGGGTTGTCAATCCCTTCACGGTCACTTACGAGAGTGAGATCTGATAGAGACGATAGATAATATTTTTGGTATTTTTGGTATAAAGATGCAAAGTAAAATAAAAAGCAAAGTAAAAAAGCAAAGAAACAATGAAGTGGTGGAAGATTAATATGATAGAGAATAGACCCGGGGCCCATAGATTTCACTAGTGGCTTCTCTCAAGAGCATAAGTATTTTACGGTGGGTGAACGAATTACTATTGAGCAATTGACAGAATTGAGCATAGTTATGAGAGTATCTAGGTATGATCATGTATATAGGCATCACATCCGAGACAAGTAGACCAACTCCTGCCTGCATCTACTACTATTACTCCACTCATCGACCGCTATCCAGCATGCATCTAGAGTATTAAGTTAATGAAAACAGAGTAACGCCTTAAGCAAGATGACATGATGTAGAGGGATAAATTCATGCAATATGATAAAACCCCATCTTGTTATCCTCAATGGCAACAATACAATACATGCCTTGCTGCCCCTACTGTCACTGGGAAAGGACACCGCAAGATTGAACCCAAAGCTAAACACTTCTCCCATTGCAAGAACTACCAATCTAGTTGGCCAAACCAAACGGATAACTCAAAGAGACTTGCAAATATAACCAATCATACTTAAAAGAATTCAGAGGAGATTCAAATATGGCTCATAGATAATCTTGATCATAAACCCACAATTCATTGGTCTCAACAAACACACCGCAAAAAGAAGATTACATCGAATAGATCTCCACGAGAGAGGGGGAGAACATTGTACTGAGATCCAAAAAGAGAGAAGAAGCCATCTAGATACTAACTATGGACCCGAAGGTCTGAGGTAAACTACTCACACTTCATCGGAGGGGATATGATGATGTAGAAGCCCTCCGTGGCGGATTCCCTTCCATGGAGCTCGAACAGGCCCCAAGATGGGATCTCGTGGATCGTAAAGTTGCGGCGGTGGAATTAGGGTTTTCGCCAAGATATCGATCGCTCGGGGAAGTGCGTGAGGTATATATAGGAGGAAGAAGTACGTCAGTGGAGAAACATGGGGCCCACGAGGGTGGAGGGCGCGCCCTGGGGGGTAGGCGCGCCCCCTACCTCGTGCCCTCCTCGAAGCTTCCTTGACTTAGGGTCCAAGTCTCCTGGATCACGTTCGGTGAGAAAATCACGTTCCTGAAGGTTTCATTCTGTTTGGACTCCGTTTGATATTCCGTTTCTTCGAAACTCTGAAATAGGCAAAAAACAACAATTCTAGGCTGGGCCTCCGGTTAATAGGTTAGTCCCAAAAGTAATATAAAAGTGGAAAATAAAGCCCAATATGGTCCAAAACAGTAGATAATATAGCATGGAGTAATCAAAAATTATAGATACGTTGGACACGTATCAGTAGGGCGCGCCCTCCACTCTTGTGGTGGCCTCGGGACTCTTCTGGTTCATCTCCGATGCTCCGTGGGCTTCTTCTGGTCCAAAAACAATCTCCGTGAATTTTTAGGTCAATTGGACTCCGTTTGATATTCCTTTTCTGTGATACTAAAAAACAAGGAAAAAAACAGAAACTGGCACTGGGCTCTAGGTTAATAGGTTAGTCCCAAAAATCATGTAAAATAGCATATAAATGCATATAAAACATCCTACATGGATAATATAATAGCATGGAACAATCAAAAATTATTGATACGTTGGAGACGTATCAGTCTTCGGCGGTGGGGCTCGGTGTAGCTTCACGGCAGAGCACCTCCTTCCTCGCGCTTGCGGTCCCTGGTGGCCGCCGTGTGTGTTTATCCCCGCATTGGAGCTCGATGCGGCGGCTCCTGATCAAGATCTTGAAGAGAATGGTGTTCAAGCAAGGCAGTGTTGCGCCCGGAGGAGCAGGATGGAGGCTCTCCGGTGTTCGAGGACCGACGACTTCCCATCCGCCCGGGGACATCTTCTGATCCAAGGCTCATGTGAAGATGTCGCGGCGGCGCGCCATCGGAACGTGCTGTTCCTCATCGGCGGTTCGCTTTACAGGGAGACTTGGTTGTAATTTGTATCTTTGTGGAGGTCATTTCTGTAAAATCCTTTCTTTAATATATCAGTGGTTTCCCACAAAAAAAACTAATGCACATGCTAATCCATATGCTGGGGTGATTAGCACATGCATTAGCGCAACAGCTGGTCGTGTGTAGTGGAAAGTAGCTACCGCCAGATGTGATGTCGGGATGGTACTGAAGGCTACCGCCGTCATCTTTGGCGGTAGGCTTCTGCCATGTATAAACGCCGTCTAAACGTTGACTAATTTCTACCGCTATTGACTATGGCGGTAGGTAGTTAAACCCTACCGCCATAGACAATGATGGTAAGAAAAGGGTCAGATCCCGAAATATTTTTGAATGAGGGTCAGATCCGGCTAAACTTTAGCAAAAGGGTCAAAACACGAAAATCGGTTGCGATGTGACGCGAACGGCCATGGGCTCCCACTGACTCGACGGGCTCCCGCTGCAGGCGTCGGACGAGCAGACCCTGGCGCAGGCCATCGGCCTGGGCTGGTCGATAGACTACATCAAGCCTCCGGTGAAGCTCAAGACGGAATGCGGGGTGTTGGGGGTGTGGGAGTGGACGGCGTCGCCGACCAACGTACCGCGCGTCAACTGGGTGACCTTGCTAGCTCGCGCTGAGGACCAGCCGTCCTTTGGGCGGCGCGGGCTAGAGCGTCGGGTCATCATTCACCTGGAAATTCATGAGGATCCAACGCAAGGGCCATGGGTTGTGTCCCAGAGGTACACCTGGGTGAAGGACATCGTCAATGGTGAGCGGACCGCGCATGACCCGGAGGAGCGCATCTCCCGCCCCGTCGACAACCACACGCGCGACCGCGACGGCGATCAAGATAGGAGGCGAGTTGATAGAGACCGCCGGGGACGCGATGGATCATGTAACAGAGAAGGATGGGGCGCCTGTATGAGGCGCAGCCTCTCTCACCAGCCTCGGGACGTGTTGTGCGACCAGGTGCGCGGTGCTAACCGCGGTGGACACCGGGAGGAGGGCGGGCATGACCGCGATGGTCATCATCGCAGCGCTGACGGGTCACTGCCTGACGCCGTGCCAGCGGTCGTGGCCGCGCCTACTGTTCTGCTCGGCCCTAGCTCCTCGAGCCTGGTCGTGGGCTGCTCCCTGGAGATGTCTCCACTGATGGATCCACCACTCGCTGCTGGGCGTGGCCGCAGGCCGACCCGGCATCCCTCGCCACGCGCGGCTCGCCGGCGTTCCCAGGAGATTCTGACACCGCCAACCTCGCCCCTGTCTCCAACAACAGTCCTCCCCTCTTCACCGTGGTCCACAAGGAATTAAGCCCCGTCGGTCGCGCTTCTGCAGGCAGAGCCAAGCCAGGTGTTGCTCGAGCTTTGCTCCCCCCGATGTTGCTGCTGCCTCTGGCTTCGCCTGCCAGGCCTCCTAGGTTTGAGGCCTCTCCCACTCCGCCGCTGGTGTCCAGCGGTCCTCTGCGGCACATCCCATCTCAGGTGGAGAGGAGTGATACGTCTCCATCGTATCTACTTTTCCAAACACTTTTGCCTTTGTTTTGGACTCTAACTTGCATGATTTGAATGGAACTAACCCGGACTGACGCTGTTTTCAGCAGAATTGCCATGGTGTTATTTTTGTGCAGAAATAAAAGTTCTCGGAATGACCTGAAACTTCACGAAGAATATTTTTGGAATTAATAAAAAATACTAGCGAAAGAATCAAGGCCAGGGGGCCCACACCTTGTGCACGAGGGTGGGGGGCACGCCTACCCCCCTGGGCGCGCCCCCTGCCTCGTGGGCCCCCTGGTGCTCCACCGACCTCAACTCCACCTCTATATATTCACGTTTGGGGAGAAAAAATCAGAGAGAAGGATTCATCGCGTTTTACGATACAGAGCCGCCGCCAAGCCCTAATCTCTCTCGGGAGGGCTGATCTGGAGTCCGTTCGGGGCTCCGTAGAGAGGAATCCATCGGCGTCGTCATCATCAACCTTCCTCCATCACGAATTTCATGATGCTCACCGCCGTGCGTGAGTAATTCCATCATAGGCTTGCTGGACGGTGATGGGTTGGATGAGATTTACCATGTAATCGAGTTAGTTTTGTGAGGGTTTGATCCCTAGTATCCACTATGTTATGAGATTGATGTTGCTATGACTTTGCTATGCTTAATGCTTGTCACTAGGGCCCGAGTGCCATGATTTTAGATCTGAACCTATTATGTTTTCATGAATATATGTGAGTTCTTGATCCTATCTTGCAAGTCATTAGTCACCTATTATGTGTTATGATCCGTTAACCCCAAATTGACAATAATCGAGATACTTACCGGTGATGACCGTAGTTTGAGGAGTTCATGTATTCACTAAGTGTTAATGCTTTGGTCCGGTACTCTATTAAAAGGAGGCCTTAATATCCCTTAGTTTCCAATAGGACCCCACTGCCACGGGAGGGTAGGACAAAAGATGCCATGCAAGTTCTTTCCCATAAGCACGTATGACTATATTCAGAATACATGCTTACATTACATTGATGAACTGGAACTAGTTCTGTGTCACCCTATGTTATAGCTATTGCATGAGGAATCGCATCCGACATAATTCTCCATCACCGATCCAATGCCTACGAGCTTTTCACATATTGTTCTTTGCTTAGTTACTTTACCGTTGCCACTCTTACAATTACTACAAAACTACTACTCTTACTTTTGCCACTGTTACCGTTACTTCCTTACTACTTTGCTACTAAATACTTTGCTACACATATTAAGTTATCCAGGTGTGGTTGAATTGACAACTCAACTGCTAATACTTGAGAATATTCTTTGGCTCCCCTTATGTCGAATCAATAAATTTGGGTTGAATACTCTACCCTCGAAAACTATTGCGATCCCCTATACTTGTGGGTTATCAAGGAGGAGGGGGCTGATGCTGCTGCCTGTGCGGTGGGGCTCTAGTGCCTTGCGCCGCTGTTCGAAGACCATGAGGAGGCCATTCTTCCTGCTCCCACGATGACACCTCCTTGGCCCCCTGTTGCTCGCCGCAAGATGACGGCCGGGGTTACCATCTCCAGGGTTGGGGGCACCCTGTCCATCCACAAGACACGACTGGCCAGCCGCCCCGTCTTCTCGCGCGGCCGAGTTACTCATCTACCGCTCTTTGGGACTCGTCAAGGATGGTGAGGACGTCACCTCGGCAGCTCTCGACGCCTTTGCTAAGCGTTTCAAGGAGGAGCTATAGCCGAAGATGATCGCGGACATGCGTAGGATCTTCAAGTTGGATGAAAGCACTGCTCAGGCTATTGAAGATGCCCTCCTGGTGCATGGCAGAAGAGGAGCGCTGGACCTAGAGAGACCCGGTGAAGATGCAGCGGCACAGCAGACGGCCAACTGAGCTGCAGTTCATGACCAGAGGCATTACTGTGTTCAATGATAGTACAACATGTTAAAACTCCAGGGGAAATTAGTGGTGGAGCTAAGTTTACGTTCAGGGGTATCCTCGTTGTGTGTTTTGGCACGGAGCCATGCAGCAACTGTGTGTGTTCAAGGATTGTGTGTGTCTTGGCACTGAGAATAATTGGCCCTTGCCGTAATCGTGCTTTTATGTATTATGTGTGGGCTAATGCCTGTGTATCGACAAATGAGGCTGCTGCTGCTTGTTCAACTGCCGTCGGCGTTGGGGCGACTGATGTTTCTGCTCATCAGTGGCCATACTTCAGGGATACCTTGGTTTCATCATGTTAGCACAACCGATAAATTTTCTTAGCTGGAATGTTTGGGGCCTCAACTGCCCGGACCGTCGGTCCACGGTCAATGCCACCATCGCCTCCTCCTCTTGCCATGTGGTCTGCCTCCAAGAAACGAAACTCGACAATATAGACCAATTCACGGCCGCCTTCTTAGGGGGTCATCGGTTGCATAGTTTTGCGCAACGACCGGCGAATGGTACCAGAGGGGGAATTCTGTTGCTCTGGGATGATCTCCTAGTTAAGATATCTAACAAAACTACCACAACTTTTTGCCTCCCCGCCATGGTCCGTGTACGTGAATCAGGGGCAATATTTAAAGTAACATTCGTCTATGGTCCTACCGACCCCTCCCTCAAAGATGCTTTCTTCGCCGAGCTCCTTGGCAATAAACCGCCGGTGGGGGTGTCTTGGCTAGCTTGTGGGGACTTCAACCAAATTTATCGGGAAAGGGATAAAAACAAGAGGAATGTGAACCGCAGTAGGATCAACCGTTTCCGGACAGCGCTCGATAGCTGTGAGCTCAGAGAGATCCATCTTCAGAATAGGAGGTTCACCTGGAGCAATGAGAGGCAAAACCCAACGTTGTGTAAGCTTGACTCCTTTTGCAACGCCGAGTGGGACACAATCTTGAACGCATGTGCTCCATGCCCTCTCCTCATCCCTCTCCAGCCACTGTACGCTTTTGCTCGCCGATGATAAGGGGCCTAGGTGGCCTAAGACTTTCAAGTTTGAAAACTTCTGGGTTTCCATGCTCGGTTTTAACGAGGTAGTCCGAAAGGCATGGGATGAGCATGTTGATCACACTGAGCCCTACATCATCCTCTTCCACAAGCTCAAGAAAATGGCTCTCCGTTTGTCGCAATGGAGCAGAAGTCTCTTCTCTCGAGCCAAAGTCCATCTCCGGGCTGCCCTCCTGGTGATTCTTCGCCTTGACATTGCACAAGAAGGCAAACCGTTAAACACCGAGGAGCTTGAGCTTCGGACTAGGCTTAAGCGGAGGGCAATAAGCTTGGCCGTGCTTGAGAAGGCACGCAAGACGCAATGTGCTCGAATCTCAAACATCAAAGAGGGTGATTGCCGGTGTAAAAACCGGCGGATCTCGGGTAGGGGGTCCTGAACTGTGCGTCTAGGCGGATGGTAACAGGAGACAAGGGACACGATGTTTTTACCCAGGTTTGGGCCCTCTCGATGGAGGTAAAACCCAACTCCTGCTTGATTAATATTGATGATATGGGTAGTACAAGAGTAGATCTACCACGAGATCAGAGAGGCTAAACCCTAGAAGCTAGCCTATGGTATGATTGTTGTTCGTCCTACGGACTAAAACCCTCTCGTTTATATAGGCACCAAGAGGGTTAGGGTTACACGAGTCGGTTACAATGGTAGGAGATCTACATATCCAGACGCCAAGCTTGCCTTCCACGCCAAGGAAAGTCCCATCCGGACACGGGACGAAGTCTTCAATCTTGTATCTTCAAAGTCCAGGAGTCCGGCCAAAGGTCATAGTCCGGCCATCCGGACACCCCCTAATCCAGGACTCCCTCAGTAGCCCCTGAACCAGGCTTCAATGACAAAGAGTCCGGCGCGCATATTGTCTTCGACATTGCAAGGCGGGTTCCTCCTCCGAATACTTCATAGAAGATTTTGAACACAAGGACAGTGTCCGGCTCTGCAAAATAAGTTCCACATACCACCGTAGAGAGAATAATATTTACACAAGTTCAATCTACTGACGTATTTCGCAGCGTGATATCACACCACGACCAAGCCTTTATTCAAATCGTTTTTACTGTCCCACCTCAGCGCGTTTAGCGAGGCGGTTTCCTTGGCACGTCTTGTCAAAGCAGAGATCGTGTCCCCTTATTCTGGGATTCTCATTAATACGGGCGTAGTAACCTGGGCCGTGTTCGCTGGCACGCCTCTATCGGCGAGTCCCGAACGGTCACGGGAGGGCTCTCGGTATTCAACCTCTTTATAAAGAGACCAAGGCCCCGCTCCTTTTCTCAATCTCAATCGAATCCGCCCCATGCCTCGAAGTTCCAACACCCAAAGCTCCAGATTCAGCGCCCGACCTTCGATGATGTCCGCCCGACCTTCAAGGCGGTGGATGCCTTCCTCCATCACGGAAGAAGACGCCCTAAAGCTAAGAGATGCCGGTATCTAACCGGCGAAATCTCAGATAGGCTGCCTGCCAAGGGCAGGTTATTCCCACTCCCAAGCCCGTGAAAGCGTGGTGTTCGCGTCTCACTTCCTTCGGGGCTAGGCTTCCGACGGACCGCTTCGTGAGGGGGCTCATGTTTTATTACGGGCTGGAATTTCACGACTTGGATCCGAGTCCATCCTCCACATCTCATCGCTCATCGTCAGATGCGAAGCCTTCCTCCGCATTACCCTCGGTCGGATTGTGGCTCAAGACCTTCAAGGTGGAGCCAAGATGATCAAGGGCAACAAGCAGAAAGTGCGGAGGGGCTGTTATAAGCAAGAATGCTGACGCTTCATGGCCCGAGGGCTCTTTTCAAGAGGAGCTCAATCTATGGCAACAAGAGTGGTTTTATATCACAGCTCCCAGGGGCACCAAATGGGTGGCGCAACTTGCCTTTTGCTCGGGTCCTCCACCGCGGCTGGAGTCATGGGTCAATGAAGGGCTTGACTGGGGGCCGTCCAAGGACGTGCCCTTGTTGCAGGGCCATATTCGAGACCTCCAAGAGAGAGAGATCAATCTGGTCGTAGTAGCGCAGGTCATGCTGATTCGTCGCATCCTACCCTACAAACGTCGCCCCCTCCGCCTGTGGGAGTTCAATCCGGAGGGACCACGAGCTCTCCAACATTTTATGGGCGCAACGCCCGTGGAGATGTACAAACTGTTCTTCGGATCACAAGCATTGTGTCCGGACTTGACCGAGGACGCAGGTCTGAGATGCAATCGCCCGGATACTCAAGTAAGTAGTCCTGTACCCGGACACGCTACCCGTATATTTATCATAAACTTGCCCTTAAAAGAGCTGTCCCTTAAACATGAGTGGATAGCGAAAGCAAAACTGATCAGGTGTCCGGCCCCCTCCCTGAGACCACGCCGGATCCCGTGTTAACCAAGATGCTGGAGGCTGCGCCTTTGGAAGAAGCCGAAGGGGGGAACAAGGAAGCTACTGCCTCCACGAAGGAGGTTATCAAGAAAGGAGGGACCGAGAATCCCTCCATCCAAGGGGAGAAGAGGACCGCCTCTAAAGACCCGGAGACCAAGGCCTCAAAGCGGGGGAAGAAATCTTCGCTAGAGGGTCCTGCGCCGGGAGATGCCCCGGCCGCACTATTTCCCCAAGGAGATCAGCCCTCCAGCGAGCCGTAAGTAGAGAGGGGAGTTTTAAAATAAGAGACATCCCCTCTTTATTTCTGAAGATGACCGAAATTTTACCTTGTAGTTCAGATCTCAGCCCTTCTCAGCAGAGCTCGTCTTCAGGGGATCTTCGTCCGGAGATGATGGAGAGCGGAACGCCTCCCCCTGCCATACCGCCTAGCGAGGCGGACGATCCTGAGGTGTCGCCGCGGAGGGTTTCTCTGAATCTGGCAGGGGCGGAGGGCGGTCGTAGGATCCCCCAAAGCCCCCCGTGTCCGGCCTTCGAAAAAGCCCATGAGACGAGTCCGGCACCTCCTGGTGCACGGTCGGAGGAGTTGACGGATCTGCTCAGGCGAGCGTCTATCTCAGAGGATCACCGTGCATTGATGGGTACGGTGATTGAAAAAATTTCGTCCGCGGAAAGCGGGTTGTACGAGGCCGCCAGGAGTTTACTGACGGGTTTTGAGGTACGTGCAATGATGTAACTTTTGACGGTTCCGCATATATAAGATGCACCCTGTGTAGATAGTAGCCCCTGAGACTCGGTGCGTTGTCAAAAATGACAGCGTGCCGAGGATCATAATCCCAGCTATAATATGTCGCCCTTCCTATGTAGGTGGCGGAGCGTCCGGTGGCTAGCCGGACTGATGAGTTTGCCGAACTAAAGCGGCAACTCGACGTGGCGGATGCTGACATCGCGCTTGTCAATAAGCGGTTGGACGAGTCACAAGGTATGCAGTTTCTCTGCGGACACCTGGTAAGGGAGCTTGATGTCCGTGCCTTACAACATGTATGCTTGATGCAGATGGTGCCGCTGCCATGGAGAACCTTCGGGCGGAGCTTGCCCGAACCAAGGAGCAGGCCAGAAAAGTGATGCGGTTGCCTTAAAGGCGGCCAAGAGCTAAAACCGAACAGGCTGCTCCTTCGCCAAGAAGAAGGAAATGGCCGAGATGGCCGTGAAGTTGAAGAATGCTACCGACCGCTGCGAGCTTCTTGAAAAAGAAGGTTGAGTGGAGCAAGAGGACCTAAAGAAGGCCAACACCGAGGCCAATCAATCCCAACAAGTTCAACCCATTTTTGATTTTTATTCCATTTATTTTATCCCCAAAACTATTTCTATCTTTTATTTTTGGCCTAGGTGATTTACAAAGGAAGTACCAAATTTCTTTTGAGTTTTGATCCCAAACCAACTCCTCTGACTAGTCCTTAGCACCCCAACCTAGATCCACTCTTCCACAGTTCAAAATTTTCAATTTTTGCACACTACAAGTTTGGACCAGATATGTCAATTTTGGTGAAATTCAATATATTTCTTCTCCAAAAATTCTGGGATAAATCAGGCAGCCCCCAGGTGCATTGAGAGGTCACCTCACCAAAGATCAGCTCCAGAAAATTTCTCCACATGCCAAAATCATTTCATCGAGCACCTGGCAGGCACTGTTTCAGTTCAAATTCAGAAAGTTCAGACTTTCAGTGTTTCTGTTTCGCCGTCAGTGTCGTTTTCTTCAGAGCACGGCGTCGATCTCGCCATTAACTGCAGTGGAGCCTTGCTCCCTGCTCCCCATCCTTATCCAGAGCGCCACATGGTCATTCGGACGGGCACCATCGTCGGTGGTGACGTGTCTCGCTAACGCCGGCAGCTTCTGCGGTGGCAGAGCCACCCGTGGCGGCCAGCAGGGATCAGCACCACCGTTCGGCGCCGTCCAGCACCGCTCGAGCCACCCGAAGCCTCCGCGTGGCTGTCCGCTTGCCTGTGCACGCTGTGGCACAGCGCCGCGGCCTGAGCAGCGCAGAGCGTGCCCTCTGTCGCCGACGAGCGCCGCGAGCCGTTCCGTCGTAAACATGGAGTACCACCCAAGGCAGGCCAAACTTGGCACTTGAACGGAACCAGTAAACCATCACGTTGATGCCTAGCCCCCTAAACCACCTGACCGACCTCTGCCTCGCCGTAACCATCGCCGGCGTTATCCTGTTCACGGCCACCGCCTCGGGTCGGCTATAAAACGAGCCCTCGAGCTTGTTCTCAACCCCGCACCACACCTCCACCTCACCAGAGCCCCGTCTAGCCACTAGGAAGACCCCGAGGAGGTCTCCTTCCCCTACTCCGGCCGCCCCGATCCGCCTCGAGCTCCGGCTAGATTCTCTCAGGTGAGACCATCCTCGCCTCCCAAACCGCGTCACCAACCCTCTAGTGCACCCAGTGCTCTAATCCGAGCCCCAATTCGACCTTTGCAGCCCTCCCCGGCGAGATCCACCAACACCCGAACCACCGTCCGCCGGAGTTGAGGCCGCCGTCGACGTGGTGCTCGCCGACGACCAACTCCACCACCCACAGACGCGGGAGAGCACCCTGAGTCCGTAGGTACCCTCCACTCCTCCTAACTCGCCGTGGATCGCCGCCGGTGACCACCGCAGCCTTCGGGCGCCGGTGACTCTGTTTTCAAATTTAAACCTGACGGGTTGGACCCCCTCGTCAGCCTCTCTTTTCTTTTATTCGAACCGTTTTCCTGGAAATCGCCTTTGGGCAAAGTGCGCTTTCCCTTTGGGTTGGCGTGTTTCCTACTGAAACGTTTTCTATTTTTATAAACCAACCCCTGGAAACTTTCTGTTTCATTACAGACAAGTCCCTGGACTAAAACTTTAATAAACTTTTAAACAGAAAGTGACTTTTGATTGATTCTTTTTCTATCATCCTTATTTTTCTGTCTAGTTTTTTATAATATTTATTTGAAAAATATTTGGAACACTTTTTGTGCACACACGGTATTTACGTTATTACGTATTTTCTTTATACCGTAGATACCGGAGGAGGTGACGGAACCACAAACTTCACCGAGCTAGACTCCGACTACTCCGAACCAGGCAAGCATGTTTGAACCTTTGATATGATGAGTGTTTTGCATGTTTGCTTGAGTAGTTACTTCATGTCATGTTTATATGAACATCCGTAAATGTTATATTGCATGCAAAGCTATTGCGAGTGAGTTTCGAAACTCGATGTGTTATTTGATGTGAGTTTACATAATCATGTGGTGACATGAAAGGTGGTAAGATGGTACTGTTGAAGCATGCCAGTCTTATGCCTAACCATTTAACTCCAGTGTCGACGTGGATCAAGTCACGTTACCATCCGTTCCTTTTCTTGTACTACCACATGTTTTCTTCAAATAATATGGTTTAGTAAGTTGCAAACCTCTTTCCTCGTACACACCAAATAGAGGGTCCGTGACGAGGGTTTCATGGCCCTGGATTAAAGCCAGTCATCCGGTCAGGGGGCATGGGTGTTTCTGGTTGGGACCGAGAGGGGGGCACCCCTTAGAGCGCGTGATATAAATTTGATCCCATGCTATTCGAGGTTGTGACCTCCCCGTCTTAGAGTTTTTCTTGAACGCTGCCTAGGGTGATTCCTGGTAGCGGAATGTGGAATGGGTGTGTACTGGTCAGATGTGTTTCTTCTAGAATACCATAAACGGAACTAGTCCCTTGTGACTACTGAAAACCGTTGGCTGTGGTTAAATAGTACAAACTCTGCAGAGTCAAACTCATTCAAGTAACCGTATCTATGGTCAAGGACTGTGTTCAACTTGTCTTCGTCAGTCTCAGTGTCAGTCTCCATGACAATCTCCGGTGAACAAACATGAGTGGTAAACCCGGCTGAATGATTACTACTGTGGATGGACTAACCCGTTTGTCATTATGTACTGAGTATTTCCTTGAAATAATTTAACTTCATGAATTTATTGAATACGAATGATGAAATATAAGCCCTTTCTGTGATGTCGCTCAGACGTCCGACTGTGGCACTCCTGTTATTCACTTTTGATATAAGCCCCTTATGTGATGTCGCTCAGACGTCCGACTGTGGCACTCTTGTTATTTACTTTCGATATAAGCCCTTTATGTGACGTCGCTTAGACGACCGACTGTGGCACTCTTGTTATTTACTTTCAATATAAGCCCTTTACGCGATGTCACTCAGACGTCCGACTGTGGCATCACGGTTATTTATTTTCATTATAAGCCCTTTCCGAGATGTCGCGTACACGTCTGACTGTGGCACGCACTGTCATTTACATTTCAATATAAGCCCTTTATGTGGTGTCTCTCAGACGCCTGACTGCGGCATTTTAATTTGTTTTTACCATTAGAGGCGTCGCTTCAGACACCGGATCGGTTTTCAGTTATTTTGTTGGGACTTCGGGAGGACTACCGCCTGACTTCCCTTTTCCTTTAACACGCCTTGCAAATTTATTATCTGAGTGTGCATTGCTAAACTGCTCATGTGCATCATGTTTGCATTTGTTATATCTTATGTCCGAACTGTCTTATGAGTACATTCAAAGTACTCACCTGGCTTGTTGATTTGGCCAGATGTTGACGAAGGCGATCTTATGGATGAAGAGTTCGATAGCGAGTCCGATGCCTAGAGGAGTCCCAGTCAGTCCCGTGCGAATCCGGGAAATTTGGTCACTTGTATCATATACGCTTCCGCTACCCGAATAAAATCATCGAGCCTCACTCCGGCGCTCGATGAGCTGTAAGATTTAGGAGTCATGTTACCCACGTCACTGTGACATATCCACCACCACTTTTATTACGAGTAAGTAGTTATGCCACCATACCCTTGTGTCATATCCGCCTTTATGTACAATATCGGCGTGCTTGTAATAGATCGTTGAGCAGCCTCAGCTCAACCTTGCGTGATATTGGTATCTCTGGATTTCTGTATCAAGAATTTGTCTACCAGTAAGGAAGATTCTCCTATACTGGGAATAAAAGGGTCGGTTTCTCAATAAATATTTTATTGGACAACCGGTCGTGACAAACTTGGTATCAGAGCCAGGCTGACTGTAGGAAACCACTAGGTGCGATCGCTAATATGTTATTAGCGTCTTAAGTGCGATTTTAGCATTTTTGCAAAATGTAGCAATTTTTTGTTAGTCATCATAAATTTATGATCTGACTATTCGGAACTTTTGTCTACTTTTGTAGATGACTACCAGCGACTGTGAGTCACAGGTGTTCGCCAATGTACCTGAGGGGTTTATCAAGCTCCTCACCTACATCGTCAAGATCGCGATTGGGCCATCGGCTCGTCCAGTGTTCACACTCTACCAGCACAAGATCAGCGACATTCTGTCCATGCACCAGGCCGTGGTGCAATTCAAGGGAGGGCGTTCAGAGTCACGCCACTTCCGATTTGTGGGTAGGTCCATGCCTACGGAGAGGCATGCCATGCAGATGGCTGCCCGGGAGGCGATAGCTCGTCTCCGGGATGTTCTTCCTTCGACGAAGACTCGTCGCTACCGCTACCTCCCATGCCACGTGCCATACACTTGTCACTATGCATTCGCTTGCCCCAGGGGAGAGCGAGATGAGGCTATTGAGATGCTTGTTGAATACCTCCAGGCTCTTGAGGCAGCTTTTGATAACCTCGTGGCCGACCTTGTGGCTGCTCGTATGGACTCAGTTCATGGCTGTTCCGCCAATAGGAGGGAGCTCCTCCACACCGCACCACCACTGACTTACGTCTCATCCTCAACATCCTATTCACCTGCCATCCTCGCCACCGCTCGTCGCCTGCCTACCACTGAGGAGTTTGACCAAGTCATTGCGCCAACTCCAGTCCGCGCTGCACCACCTATCGCGCCCGCTCCAGCTCCTCAACGCAGCACTTCACGCCTGGAGCCTATTAGTGAGGAGGAGGTTGAGTCCCCAGCATCACTGGGTCTTACCCTCGGCAGGCCCAGGGAAATCCTTACCATCTCCGACTGAGTGCGCCTAGCAGCCATGCGATGTACCAGCTTGTGTGATATGTTTATATGTATATAGGTTATGAGATGTAGTTTGTGTGCGCATCATGTAGGAACTGGGAGAAGTGCACTAGCCTAAATAACATGTCAGGAATGTGTACGCACATCCTGAGTGATGTATTGTATAATTACTGCTTGCGTGTAAGATATGTACTGAGCGGTCCTTCTTCGTGCGCAAACTATTATTTTCTTGAAAAATCTTGGGGTGTTTAAAATTTCCGCCTTTGCGAATTTATTTATTTTTGCGACTTAGTTTCCTTTTCTTATGATTTCTACAAAAAATATCCCCATAGTGGAAAATGCCTCGTCCTTGGACTCGTTCCATGCCAAGTCCGCCAGAAGAGAATTATGGTACCCAAACAAGCAACAATTTCACACAGGGGCAGTCAAGTCAGTAGGGCAGTGAAGCAGCATTTTCCCAAGTATGTCGCCTTTATGAGCAAAGCTAGCAACAGCATCAAGAAATGATGAACCATGTCATCAATATGGGAAATCACCGTGGATAGTATCAGCAGCAATCCAAATTGTCAGAACTACAAAAGACGCGTCCCCCAACGTTCTCGCACACTGGCAAACCTCTTGAGGCTGATGATTGGCTTCGAGACATTGAAAGGAAATTAATTATTGCACAATGTTCAGACCGTGAGAAGGTATTATATGCACCTCACTACCTCACTGGAGCAGCTGCATCATGGTGGGAAAATTTCCTACACATGCACCCCAATGAAAATAACATCACCTGGGAAGAATTTAAAGAAGGTTTTCATGGGGCGCATATCCCCAGAAGCATTATAAAGATCAAGAAAAGGGAGTTTGATGACCTCAAGCAGAGAAGCATGACGGTGACTTAGTACAATAGTCAGTTTACTCAATTATCTTGTTATGCCAACGAAGAACACAGGACTGAAAATAAAAAGATGGAAAAGTTTTTGGACGGTCTTGCACCAGCACTTAAATGCCAGCTGGTCGTACACACCTTTCCAGATTTCGAAACACTTGTGGACAAAGCCATTACATTGGAAAATGAGCGCCGCAACTTGGAGGATTTTCGCAAGCGCAAGACGGACCAAACTACTCAAGCTCGCAACAACCGGAACAAGACTGATTTTCAGAAAAATGGAGCAAACAAGTCCACAACCAATGCCCCACGCTCGAACAAAAATTTTCATGCAAGGGACAAGGATTTTACATACCGCCCAGGTGTTACTTGCTACGCTTGTGGAGAGGAAGGGCACTATGCCAAACAGTGCCCAAAGCCAAGAAACTCAGCTCCCAAGCCGAACAACGGTGGGAATAATTTAGCACCCGAGCGTAACAACTTCAACCCCAATAATAATCACAAGAAGGGTCACTTGAACCATGTGACCAAGGAGGAAGCACAGAATGCCCCGGATATCGTACTGCACGCTCCTGTCAACACAATACCTGCCACAGTTTTGTTTGGTTCTGGAGCTTCTCACTGCTCATTTCAAAGAAATTTGCTTTGCAAAATGATTTTTCGATGCTTCCCTTGGAAAAATCCAGGATCATCAAGTCCCCCGGGATTAAGCAAATCACTCAGAGTTACTGCCAAGGTGTGGTTATTGAGTTTGAGGGACTAAAGTTTCACGCCAACCTCATTGTATTGGAAAAAAGGGACTGGATGTTATCCTAGGAATGGACAGGTTAACCACCAACAGAGGATTTATTGACTGCTTCAACTGGACGGTAATTCTTACCCATCATCACGGGAAGAAAATAAAAATTTCAGCTCAAGAAAGACAAATATCACGGCAACTAAGGTTGAACAAGGTGGACGTTTCAGAGTTAAGCAAAGTTCCAGTAGTGTGTGAGTTCCCCGACGTATTTCCCGAAGAACTACCAGGCATGCCACCAGACCGGGAAATAGAATTCAGCATTGAACTAGCACCTGGAACCACCCCCATTTACAAGAAACCATACAGAATGGCACCCTCAGAGTTGGTGGAATTAAAGAAGCAAATAAAAGAATTACTGGACAAAGGATTTATACGAGCCAGCTCCTCACCTTGGGGTTCACCAGTTTTATTTGCCAAGAAAAAGGACGGGACCCTGAGATTATGTATAGACTATCGAGCACTCAACATGGTCACAATCAAGAACAAATATCCGATGCCACGGATAAATGATTTATTTGACCAGCTCGCTCAAGCCAAGGTTTTCTCAAAAATTGATTTAAGGTCGGGATACCATCAATTAAAAGTACGGACAGAAGATATCCCCAAGACAACATTCACCTCCAGATACGGACTATATGAATTTACAGTAATGTCGTTTGGATTAACAAACGCCCCCGCATATTTTGTCCACCTCATGAACAAAGTGTTTATGAAATTTATGGACAAATTTGTTGTGGTGTCCATTGATGATATTCTGGTATACTCCAAGACACCAGAAGAGCATGGTAAACATCTCAGAATTGTACTGGGAGAATTAAGGAAACATAAATTATACGCCAAGTTCAGCAAATGTGAATTTTGGTTAAGACATGTTGGTTTTCTAGGCCATGTTTTAACCCAAGAAGGTGTTGCCGTAGACCCAGAAAAAGTCAAGGCCGTACTTGGCTGGAAATCACCAGCCAGCGTAACGGACGTACGAAGTTTCTTGGGAATGGCAGGATATTACTGAAGGTTTATTGAAGGGTTCTCCACCCTAGCAAAACCAATGACGCAGTTGCTCAAGAAGGATAAGAAGTTTGTATGGACTGAAGCTTGCGAGAAAAGTTTCCAAGAACTCAAAAGGAAATTAACGACAACACCAGTATTGGTTGTGCCAGACATACACAAAAGCTTTGAAGTGTATTGTGACTCATCCCGGAAGGGCCTTGGATGCGTACTAATGCAAGAAGGCAAGGTAGTCGCATATGCTTCCAGGCAACTACGCAAGCACGAAGAAAATTATCCTACTCATGACTTGGAGTTGGCAGCAGTCATTCATGCACTCAAAGAGTGGAGGCACTTTTACTTGAAATCGCTAGAAATATACATGCACCATAAAAGCCTCAAGTATATTTTCACACAACGAGAACTCAATTTACGACAACGACGCTGGTTGGAATTAGTGAAAGATTATGATGTTGGTATTCACTACCATCCAGAAAGGCAAATGCAGTGGCGATGCTCTTAGTGAAACCCGATTCAGCAACGGCGGTCCGCCAAACTTGAGACCTGAATTTCAGCAGAGTTCGCCAAACTCAACATGGTGATGGTCTTTGAGGCGATGTGTCAAATTTGGAAATACAACCTACCATAATGGAACAAATTAAGGAGGCTCAGCATGGACACCCCAGCATCGAAGGCATAAAAAGAAAAGTGAGTTTGGGCAAGGCCTCAGAATTTGTCATAGACGATAAGGGAATACAATGGTACGGAGATAGACTTTGCGTACCAAATATAGAAGACCTCAAACAGCAAATTCTAGCCGAAGGCCACACCGTTCCATATTCAATCCACCCGGGAGGAACCAAAATGTATAAAGACATTAAGGAAAAATTTTGGTGGCACGGTATGAAGAGGGATATAGCCACCTTCATTGCATGTTGTGATTCGTGTTAGCGCATTAAGGCCGAGCATCAAAAACCAGCAGGGTTATTACAACCAAACAGGATACCAGAGTGGAAACGGGACGAAATTTGGATGGACTTCATTGTCGGACTACCTTGGTCACAACACGAAAATGATGCCATATGGGTCATCACAGATAGACTAACCAAGGTGGCACATTTCATTCCCGTAAAGACAACCCACACCACTCAGAAGCTTGCCAAGCTTTATCTCTCCCGCATAGTTTGTCTGGATGGAGTCCCAAAGACTATAATATCTGACAGAGGCACTCAATTCGTCTCTAGATTTTGGGATCAATTACAACAAGCTCTGGGAACTCAACTGGCGTTCAGTACAGCATACCACCCCCAGGCTGATGGACAAACTGAACATGTAAACCAAATTCTAGAGGACATGCTGAGAGCATGTGTCCTCACCTATGGAACCAGTTGGGAAGAAAGCTTGCCATATGCCGAGTTTGCATACAACAACAGTTACCAAGCCAGCTTACAAATGGCACCTTTTGAAGCCTTGTACGGGCGGAGATGTCGTACTCCATTAAATTGGTCAGAAACAGGAGACAGCCGTATCTTCGGCCCAGATATGCTCAAAGAAGCTGAGGAGAAAGTTAAGCTAATCAGGGACCAACTCAAGACAGCTCAAAGCCGACAGAAGAGTTATTACGATCAAAAACACCGAGGAGTCAGCTTTGAACCCGGTGAGTATGTGTACCTACGAGTATCTCCTATGAGGGGCCTGCAATGATTCAAAGTTAAATGAAAGCTAGCACCAAGGTTTATCGGACCCTTCTGTGTAGTTGCACGAAGAGGCACGGTAGCCTACCAGCTAGACCTACCCGAAGAGCTGTCATACGTCCACGACGTGTTCCACATCTCACAGTTGAGGAAATGTGTGAGCAACCCAGAAAAGCAGGTATCGCATGAGGACATTGACGTACAACCAGACCTCACCTACCGGGAACACCCAATAAAAATATTGGAGTCTGAAAGGAGGACCCGTCAGAAAACAATTAAGTTTTTCAAAGTCCAGTGGAGCAATCACACCAAAGATGAGGCAACATGGGAATGAGAGGATTTTCTTCGGGCAGAACACCCACACCTATTTGAGGATCAGCTGAAATCTCGGGGACGAGATTTTTCCTAAGGGGGTAGGTGTTGTGACACTCCAAAATTTTGATTTGGTTTTTATCAAACCCTTTATTTGATTTGAAGGAGGCTATTTAAAACCTTTCTAAAAAGACCCTCCTTCTCAAAAAAATTCTCTTATGACAATTATTTTGTTTTTGTGTCATCCTCAACCTTGGTGTTTGGTATTGAAGACTTTTTATTTGGTGTTAACCCATCACAATTAATTTTGGAAATATTTTCTATTAAAAGGAAACCCTATGGGTTTTAGGTTTATTCTTGTTATTCATTCTCTTTTGTCATACTTCATGTTAAAACTTTCCTCCAAAACCCCTCCCTCCACTTTGGGTCAAGTCAAATATTCAATCCCAACAAGTTCAACCCATTTTTGATTTTTATTCCATTTATTTCATCCCCAAAACTATTTCTGTCTTTTATTTTGGGCCTAGGTGATTTACAAAGGAAGTACCAAATTTCTTTTGAGTTTTGATCCCAAACCAACTCCTCTGACTAGTCCTTAGCACCCCCAACCTAGACCCATCAAGATCCACTCTTCCACAGTTCAAAATTTTCAAGTTTTGCTCACTACAAGTTTGGACCAGATATGTCAATTTTGGTGAAATTCAATGTTTTTCTTCTCCAAAAATTCTGGGATAAATTAGGCAGCCCCCAGGTGCATTGAGAGGTCACCTCACCAAAGATCAGCTCCAGAAAATTTCTCCACATGCCAAAATCATTTCATCGAGCACCGCGTGCATGTTCTGTTGTTCAAATTCAGAAAGTTCAGACTTTCAGTGTTTCTGTTTCACCGTCTGTGTCGTTTTCTTCAGAGCACGGCGTCGATCTCACCAGTAACTGCAGTGGCGCCTTGCTCCCTGTTCCCCCTCCTTATCCAGAGCGCCGCATGGTCATTTGGACGGGCACCATCGTCGGTGGTGACGTGTCTCGCCGACGCCGGCAGCTTCTGCGGTGGCAGAGCCACCCGTGGCGGCCAGCAGGGATCAACACCACCTTTCGGCGCCGGCCCAAGACCGCCGAGCCACCAAGCCTCCGCGTGGCTATCGCTGCTCAGGCACGCTGCGGCACATCGCCGCCATGTTCTGAGCAGCGCGAGCGTGTTCTCCGCCGCCGACGAGCGCCGTGAGCTGCTCCAACAGAACGTGAGTACCACCCAAGGCAGGCCAAACTTGGGACTTGAACGGAACCAGTAAACCATTACGTTGATGCCTAGCCCCCTAAACCACCTGACCGACCTCAGCCTCGCCGTAACCATCGCCGGCGTTATCCCGTTCACAGCCACCACCTCGGGTCGGCTATAAAACGAGCCCTCGAGCTCGTTCTCAACCCACACCACACCTCCACCTCAACAGAGCGCCGCCTAGCCACTAGGAGGACCCCGAGGAGGTCTCCTTCCCCGACTCCGGCCGCCCCGATCCGCCTCGAGCTCCGGCTTGATTCATTCAGGTGAGATCATCCCCGCCTCCCAAACCGCGTCGGCAACCCTCTAGTGCACCCAGTGCTCTAATCCGAGCCACAATTCGACCTTTGCAGCCCTCCCTGGCGAGATCCACCAACACCCGAACCGCCGTCCGCCGGAGGTGAGGCCGTCGTCGACGTGGTGCTCGCCGACGACCAACTCCACCACCCACAGACGCGGGAGAGCACCCTGAGTCCGTAGGTACCCTCCACTCCTCCTAACTCGCCGTGGATCGCCGCCGGTGACCACCGCAGCCTTCGGGCGCCGGCAACTCTGTTTTCAATTTTAAACCTGACAGGTGGGACCCCCTCGTCAGCCTCTCTTTTATTTTATTCGAACCGTTTTCCTAGAAAACGCCTTTGGGCAAAGTGCGCTTTCCCTTTGGGTTGGCGTGTTTCCTATTGAAACGTTTTCTGTTTTTATAAACCAACCCCTGGAAACTTTCTGTTTCATTACAGACAAGTCCCTGGACTAAAACTTTAATAAACTTTTAAACAGAAAGTGATTTTTGATTGATTCTTTTTCTATCATCTTAATTTTTCTGTCTAGTTTTTTATCATATTTATTTGAAAAATATTTGGAAAATTTTTTGTGCACACATAGTATTTACGTTAGTACGTATTTTCTTTATACCGTAGATACCGGAGGAGATGACGGAACCGCAAACTTCACCGAGCTAGACTCCGACTACTCCGAACCAGGCAAGCATGTTTGAACCTTTGATATGATGAGTGTTTTGCATGTTTGCTTGAGTTGTTACTTCATGGCATGTTTATATGAACATCCATAAATGTTATATTGCATGCAAAGCTATTGCAAGTGAGCTTCGAAACTCGATGTGTTATTTGATGTGAGTTTACATAATCATGTGGTGACATGAAAGGTGGTAAGATGGTATTGTTGAAACATGCCAGTCTTATGCCAAACCATTTAACTCCAGTGTCGACGTGGATCAAGTCATGTTACCATCCATTCCTTTTCTTGTACTACCACATGTTTTCTTCAAAGAATATGGTTTAGTAAGTCGCAAACCTCTTTCCTCGTACACACCAAATAGAGGGGCCGTGATGAGGGTTCCATGGCCCTGGATTAAAGCCAGTCATCCGATCAGGGGGCATGGGTGTTTCCGATTGGGACCGAGAGGGGGTACCCCTTAGAGCGCGCGATATAAATTTCATCCCATGCTATTCGAGGTTGTGACCTCCCCGTCTTAGAGTTTTTCTTGAACGCTGCCTAGGGTGATTCCTGGCAGCGGAATGTGGAATAGGTGTGTACTGGTCAGATGTGTTTCTTCTAAAATACCGTAAACGGAACTAGTCCCTTGTGACTACTGAAATCCGTTGGCTGTGGTTAAATAGTACAAACTCTGCAGAGTCAAACTCATTCAAGTAACCATATCTATGGTCAAGGGCTGTGTTCAACTTGTCTTCGTCAGTCTCCGTGACAATCTCCGGTGAACAAACATGAGTGGTAAGCCCGGCTGAATGATTACTCCTGTGGATGGACTAACCTGTTTGTCATTATGTACTGAGTATTTCCTTGAAATAATTTAACTTCATGAATTTATTGAATACGAATGATGAAATATAAGCCCTTTCTGTGATGTCGCTCGACGCGTCGACTGCGTGGCACTCTTGTTATTCACTTTCGATATAAGCACCTTATGTGATGTCGCTCAGACGTCCGACTGTGGCACTCTTGTCATTTACTTTCGATATAAGCCCTTTATGTGATGTCGCTCAGACGTCCGACTGTGGCACTCTTGTTATTCACTCTCGATATAAGCCCTTTACGCGATGTCGCTCAGACGTTCGATTGTGGCATCACAGTTATTTATTTTCATTATAAGCCCTTTCCGAGATGTCGCGTAGACGTCCGACTGTGGCACTCACTGTCATTTACATTTCAATATAAGCCCTTTATGTGGTGTCGCTCAGACGCCCGACTTGTAACATCCCAAATTTTCAATTTGGAATGTTATACATTAGGTCATCATGCATATCATATTTCTTGCATTTTTCCGATCCTAGAAAATTTCACGCAACTCAAGGACCCTTGGAGAGAGTTGGAGATTTCATTATTTTCATATTTGGGATTTCTCAAATTTTGAAAATAGGATCATTTGGATTTATTTAATTATCTTCATAAGTTTTTCCTATAAAAAAATAAGAGAGGGAATAATATGACTTTCCCAACATTTAGGAAAAATGAAGATTTAATTAATAAATCAAAGTTTGGTTTTCAAAGTTTATTTGCTTTAGGGAAAAATGAGTATTTTAAAATATGCATTTTGCCCGTTTTAAAGTTCATTTTGTTCGACTCATTTTTAGGAGTCGGGAAAATTAATTTTATTTAATTTGGAGTTCGTTTGGTTTTATTTTAAATCCGTTTAGTTTTTTTTTTTTTTTAAAAAGCGCTACGCCGCTCGGGCTAAGGGCCCAGCCTGCCCAACCGCCGCCGCCTGCCCAGCTCTCCTCCCGCTGGAGGAGCCTCCGCCGCAGAGCCGCCGAGTCCGGCTCGGACCCGCCGCCGCCGCCGTGCCCCCTCCCCAAGGCACCGGACCCCCCCTCCTATTTAAGCCCGACCCCCTCTCTCCTCATCCCGCCTCCGCCGCCCGCTTCCCAACCGAAAGCCGCCGCCGCCGCTGAAGGCCGCCGCCATTGTTGTCGCCGCCGCCACGGACGTCGCCACTCGCCACCGCCGACCCGCCGCCACCACCATTGTCGTCGCGATTCCCGCCAGAGGTCGGAGTCCCGCCGGCGACTCACGGAGGTAGCCGCCGCCACCACCCCCGATCCGGTTTTCTTTAAAAACCGATCCGGTTTTTCGTTCGTTGTTCGGTTTTTTAAAAAAAAACCCTAGATGGTTTTTTTTCGGTTTTATTATTTAGTGAACGCTCACCGACCCGTTCGTTTCAATGAACGTGTTCGTCGGATTAGATCTGTTAACGAACGTCCGCCGTTTTATCTGTTTGTCGTTTTTCTTTTAATCGGATTTAATCCGTTATTTTCTGATTTCGATTTCCGATTCGATTTTCAAATCTGTTTATTTTCTCGCTCGTTTATCGGAATCAGTGATTCAAGCGCTGGAGTTTCATTCTTAAACCGCCGTTCGACTAACCTACTTAAACAAAGTTTTGCTACTGTAAAATTTTGACCTAGTTTCAGATTGCTAAAACCGAGTCGTTCTCTCTCGATTTTCGACTTTCTTTGCTTTATTTGATTTGATTCTTTTGCCACCAGGGTTCTTAAGTTGAACTCTCTGGTTAGATCTTTTATTCGAGATTTCCCTGTGCATTAGTTGAGTACTTATTATATGCTTGTTGTTTGTCTGCGTTAGATCACCCGGAGTGCGCCGCTTGTTACTTCGAATCTCTAGGTCTCGCGGATCATCAGCAAGGCAAGTAACACTTGATCATACCTTTTCTACTACCCAGTTTTATTGCATTAGATCAAACCCTCAAACACTTGCATGTTTAGGATCTAATTAAATTGTGGGATTGGGGAGTAGATTGAGGTAGTACCTATTACCTGTTTTACTTATGAAACCTTGGGAGTCACTTCTACGTTTGCTTATTATGCCATGCTATGCTAGTAGACGTGGATTGGGTGAGTGAATATCCATGACAGATGTGAGATTGTTAATTAATGGTTTATCTAAGGTGGCAACCTAAACACACATCTGGGTGGATTGAGGCACCTGGTTTCTATCAGACTTACTGTCTTGGACCGCCACCTGTGCTCTAAGGGATCATAAGATTATTCAAACTGAAACTTCCGTGTGCAGCCACAAGCCAATTATGGGCTCTGGCGTAGTTGACTAAGTTCTGCGAACTCTTACGGGTAGCTAGCTGATGTAGGGGATGTAGGTTGGTACGGTCTACCCACATGTAAGGTGCTAGCGCTTCGAAGACTATGTCTCGGTCATCCGCTTCTCACACACCATGTAGTGCGAGAATCAAGCGAGGCGATCGAGTCTTGTGGGGAAAAGTCATAAACCTCTACAGAGTGTATAAACTAATCATGATTAGCCGTGTCCCCGGTTATGGACGTTTTGAGTATCCGTAATTGAATATCATGTGAATCTCAACATGTTACTTCTAATAAATGTTATTGGGATTTGATGAGTACTTTTAATTGGGATTGAGGATCTGTCAACCATTCTCAATGTTTAACAACCACCATGATAGTTAAATAAAATTATTCCTTTGTTGTAGGGAAAACTAGCTTTATGCAAAATGTAACCAGAGAGCTTTACCACCAGCCATATATGCATGTAGTATAGGCTTATTCTTTCATTGCTCTCTATGTGTTACATTGCCAAGATATTCCATGTGTGACCCGTTTTGGCTGCAACTTTCACGTTGCAGACTTTTCGCAACGACAGTAAGGTGTTAGGTCGTGGTTCTATACTCAGTGATGCCGATGGAGTTGATGGACTCACTTGTCTTCCAAGCCTTCCGCTGTTATTATTAGATGGCCTTAAGCCATATTATTGTAATAAGTTCCTTGTGGACAACGATGTAATAAGTGTGTGATTGCTACTCGCTATAAATCCTTCAAGTCTTGTGTGGTGTCAAGCATTCGATCCAGGATGACATCGAGCACAGAGACTTGATCCATTCGGTCTGGTCGCTACATAGATGGTATCGAGAGCACACGATCGTAGGACACGACCACTAAGTTAAAGCCATAGATCACTACTCTTCCCATTTTCTAACTCCTCATCTTTTCTACTCTTAGGATGACGGACGCCAAGATCAAGTACACCCAACCAGATGAAGGCACACCTTTTGGATTCCACTTGAAGGAAGTCACTAAGTACCTGAACATTGGACTACCCAGCTTCACCGAACTTTCAACGCCACTCGCTCAAGAGGAGCGCTGGAAGATTCAAGCTCACGTTATGTGAAGGACATTCGCCCCAATCACCAAGCCTATAGATAGTGTTTTCATTGCACCAACTTGAGTCAGGAAAGAGCATGGCAGCTCACATCACCATGGGACGATTGGAGAAGTTTATCAAGAAGACCTCAAGGACACTATCTACCAGATTTGCGGACGCCGAGATGACAAATGGGACATAGTCAGCACCAAGAAGGATAGATCCATTGCAGCTTTCATACAGGAGTTAAACCAGCACATTCGACGCCAGGAGAACCAGATGTGCAACGATATGTTGGAGTTGCAGAACGCAAAGGGAAGGATCGGCGAACTTGAAGAAGAACTAAAGACTACACGCAAGGACTACATGGACGAGATCGTAGCTCTAGCAAGACACAATAACGATCTTAAGTACGAGATCGAAGAACTCAAGAAGAAGTTGGCGCTCAGGAATGAAGACCAGTATGTCGGTTGCCCAAGCGACTACATCAACATCGACGACACCGAATCGGATCCAAGTGAACCCGACTTTGAAGACGAAGCTGGGGCAGACATCATGGAGTCTTCCACCGGTTCAAATTAGTAGAAGTCCCCCACATATTAGTAGTATTCCCTCCATGTAAACATTTTAGTACACGCACTTTTGCGATACTTATATCGTTGTAAGCCCTTGTTTGATTGAATGAAGTGATTTTGTGTGCATTTGCTCATGTGCATTTGGGTAGTGATTCCCCTTAGACCTCAATCTATTTCTTAAATTCTCGTCTTTTCTAAACCCATCAGATGCCTCCGCGACGCGACTCCGGGTTTGTTTTCCCGCCAGAGATCACCCAATTGATTCAGCAGCAGAATACCCTGATTCAAACATTGGTGCAGAACCAGGGCAACAACAACAACAACAACAACCCACCATCACCACCACCTGCGGATCACTTGACTCGTTTCCTTAGACTAAATCCGCCGGTGTATTCTAGTAGCACCGAGCCGATTGTGGCAGATGATTGGCTCCGCAAGATAGGAAGGGAGTTGACCACTGCAGGATGCACAAATGGAGAAAGAGTGAAGTTTGCAGCACATCAGCTTGAAGGACCCGCAGCAGCATGGTGGGAGAATTTTACAGCCACTTACCCCGTAGACACTGTCACATGGGATCAGTTTCAACAAGCTTTTCGCACTGCCCATGTTTCAGCAGGAGCTATGGCCATGAAGAAGCGTGAGTTTCGCAACTTACGCCAAGGAGGAAGGACTATTGGCCAGTATGTGGATGATTTTAGTAAGTTAGCACGCTATGCCCCAGATGACGTTGCTACAGACGCTGCTAAACAGGAAAAGTTTCTAGAAGGACTGAATGATGAGTTCAGCATGCCGTTGATGGTAGCAAGTTTCAACAACTACCAGGAGTTGGTAGACCGAGCCCTCATGATTGAAGGAAAGCAGCAGCAAATTGAGAACCGCAAGCGGAAGTATGGACAGGGAAAGTATAACTCTGGAGCCCAGCAGAAGCCTCATTACACCCCTAAATCAGGAATTCAGTTTCAGCATACCCATGGAGGCGGTAATTCGCATAACCACAATGGCACCAAGAATGGGAACGGGAATGGAGGAAGCAATGGACAGAACCGCACCAACCCGTCAACACCATCCAAGGTAGACCTGAGTCACATCACTTGCTTTAAGTGCCGCAAGATCTGGGCATTATGCCAATGATCGTCCGAAGGCGAATGGAAATGGCAATGGAAGCTCGAAAGAAGCCCAACCCTTTCAACATAGGACGGGTGAACCACATTGATGTGGAGGAGGTTGAAGATCAGCCCGATGCAAGATGTCGGTAAGTTTTGGTTAAGTCATTTACTGCAGTTGTTCTTTTCGATCATGGTGCATCGCATTCATACATATCAAGGGATTTGTGGATAAGTACAAATTACCGACCCAAGCCCTTAGGTCACCCATGCTAGTAACCTCACCCGAGCAGAATACATGGCTAGTAAATGGTGTGATCGACCGCCATTAAGGATTGGACACTATGTATTCCCCTCGCACCTAATAGTTCGGAATCCCAAGGATTGGATGTGATATTAGGAATGGATTGGTTATCAAAGTATGGAGGGAACATAGATTGCACCACAAAGTCAATTTTGCTCACCACCCCAGAGGGAAGAAGGATCAAGTATGTATCCCGACACGAGCCGAGGAGAGCGCAAGTAAATTGCTTATCAGGAGTGGTGCGGGAAGAAGTACCGATGGTGAAGGATTTTCCGATGTATTTCCGGAAGAGTTGCCAGGAATGCCACCGGATAGAGACATTGAGTTTTTGATCGAGCTGTTGCTAGGAACAGGCCCCATATCGAAGCGACCGTACAGGATGCCCGCACAGGATCTAGCGGAAATCAAGAAGCAGATTAAGGAACTATTGGATAAAGGTTTTATTCGCCCAAGTTCTTCACCTTGGGGATCACCCGTATTGTTAGTGGAGAAGAAGGATGGATCGTTAAGAATGGTTGTTGATTATCGTGGATTGAATGAAGTAACAATCAAGAACAAGTACCCACTACCTATGATAAATGATCTGTTTGATCGCTTACAAGGAGCTAAGGTGTTTTCCAAGATCGATTTGCGATCAGGGTATCATCAGTTGAAGATTTGGGAGCAAGACATACCCAAGACAACGTTTACCACGAGATATGGACGGTATTACTATACCGTTATGTCATTTGGACTGACTAACGCATCAGCCTATTTCATGAACCTGATGAACAAAGTGTTTATGGAGTTTTTGGATAAGTTCGTCGTGGTGTTCATTGATGACATTTTGATTTTCTCGAAGAATGAAGAGGAACATAAGGAACATTTGAGATTGGTTTTGGAGAAACTGAGGGAACACCAATTTTATGCCAAGTTCAGCAAATGTGAGTTTTGGCTAAAGGAAGTTGGATTTCTCGGACATGTTATATCCGGAGAAGGAATAGCAGTTGGCCCCACAAAGGTTGAGACCGTAACCAAATGGGAAGCACCAACGACAGTTGGAGAGATTCGGAGTTTCCTTGGACTCGCAGGATACTACCGAAGATTCATTAAGAATTTCTCAAGGATTGCCAAGCCTATGACAGAATTGTTGAAGAAGGATAACAAGTTCATATGGACTGAGGACTGTGAGGCAAGTTTTCAGGAGTTGAAGAAAAGATTGGTTACCTCACCAGTTTTAATATTGCCAGATCAGACCAAGGATTATGAGGTGTATTGCGCACGCTTCACGCCGAGGACTTGGAGCAGTGCTTATGCAGGAAGGAAGAGTTGTTTCAGATGCTTCACGACAACTTAAGCCCCATGAGTTGAATTATGCCACACATGATTTGGAGTTAGCAGCCGTTGTGCATGCCTTAAAGACATGGAGACATTTTCTCATTGGAAATCATTGTGAAGTATATACGGATCACAAGAGTTTGAAGTACATCTTCACACGTATGAATTAAACCTCGATGAGGAGATGGTTAGAGCTTATCAAGGATTATGATATGAGATTGCATTATCATCCGGAAAGGCTAATGTCGTAGGCACGCATTGAGCCGTAAGAGCCACGCCAATACCCTAATGATGGGAGGGATACCAAATGAGTTAGCCGAGGACCTTCGAGAGCTATGTTTGGAAATAGTTCCGAGAGGCTATGTAGCAGCATTGGAGATTCAGTCAACACTGATGGACAAAATCAGAGAAGCCCAAAAGACAGATAAGGAAGTTGCCTCTATAAAAGAGAAAATGAGCAAAGGAAAAGCTAAAGGATTTCGTGAGGATGAGCACGATACCCTATGGTTTGAGGACCGTGTTTATGTGCCCAATAACCCGGAGATCAGGAAGTTGATTTTACAAGAAGCTCATGATTCACCCTATTCGATTCACCCAGGAAATACCAAGATGTATTTGGATTTGAAGAATACTTTCTGGTGGACCGGAATGAAGAAGGATATTGCGGAGTATGTAGCAGTTTGCGATGTATGTCAGAAAGTAAAGGCAGAGCATCAGAAGCCAGCAGGATTGTTACAACCATTGCCGATACCCAAATGGAAGTGGGATAAACTAGGCATGGATTTCATCACAGGTTTGCCAAAGACTCGTTCAGGATATGACTCGATTTGGGTTATAGTCGATCGTTTAACGAAGGTAGCTCATTTTATTCCAGTCAAGACTACCTATAGCAGTGCTAAGTTGGCAAAGATATACATGAACAGAATTGTGTGTTTACACGGAGTTCCGAGGAGCATCAGACGAACGAGGAACCCAATTTACCTCAAAATTTTGGAACCGGTTGCACGAAACATTGGGAACCAGATGGAATTCAAGACAGCTTTCCACCCCGCAGATCGATGGACAAACCGAGAGGGTCAATCAGATTTTGGAGGATATGTCGAGAGCTTGTGCACTAGATTATGGATCTAGTTGGGATGATAATTTGCCATATGCAGAATTTTCTTATAACAACAGTTACCAAACCAGCTTGAAGATGGCACCTTCGAGGCTCAGATGGAAGGAGATGCAGGACACCGTTGTCATGGGACTAAACCGAGATCGCCAATTGTTTGGACCAGATTTGATTAAGGAGTCTGAGCGAGAAGGTTAAACTGATTCGAGATAGGCTCAAGGTAGCCCAATCCGCATGTAAGAGCTATGCAGATTCAAAGCGCAAGCGATTGAATATGAAGTCGGAGATGAGTATATCTTAGAGTATCCCCGCTCGAGGAGTTAAGCGTTTTGGAGTTAAAGGAAAGTTAGCACCACGCTTGTTGGACCGTATAAGATTTGGCAACGCATGGGAGAAGTTGCTTATAAGCTGGAATTGCCAGAAGGACTGTCAGGAGTTCATGATGTATTCCATGTTTCTCAGCTGAAGAAATGTCACCCCGAGATAGCAGAGATACCGCTAAGAGACATAGTGCCACTGGAAGCAATTCAGTTGAAGGATGATTTAAAATATGAGGAAAAACCGGTTAAGATTCTCGATTATGCCAGCAGAGTTACTCGCAGCAAGGTTATCAAGTTTTGCAAGGTTCAGTGGAGCCACCACACCGAGGATGAAGCCACCTGGGAAAGAGAGGAAGTTTTGCTCAGGGACCACCCTCACCTATTTTCTAGCCAACCCGAATCTCGAGGGCGAGATTCATCTTAAGGGGGTAGGTTTGTAACATCCCAAATTTTCAATTTGGAATGTTATACATTAGGTCATCATGCATATCATATTTCTTGCATTTTTCCGATCCTAGAAAATTTCACGCAACTCAAGGACCCTCGGAGAGAGTTGGAGATTTCATTATTTTCATATTTGGGATTTCTCAAATTTTGAAAATAGGATCATTTGGATTTATTTAATTATCTTCATAAGTTTTTCCTATAAAAAAAAGAGAGGGAATAATATGACTTTCCCAACATTTAGGAAAATGAAGATTTAATTAATAAATCAAAGTTTGGTTTTCAAAGTTTATTTGCTTTAGGGAAAAAATGAGTATTTTAAAAATATGCATTTTGCCCGCTTTAAAGTTCATTTTGTTGAATCATTTTTAGGAGTCGGGAAAATTAATTTTATTTAATTTGGAGTTCGTTTTGTTTTATTTTAAATTCGTTTATTTTGTTTTTTTTTTAAAAACGCGCCGCCACTTTGGGCCAAGGGCCCACTGCCCAACCGCCGCCGCCCAGCTCCTCCCCTCCGCGCGCGCTGGAGGATCCCCGCCGCCGCCGCCCGAGTCCGGCTCGGACCAGCGCCGCCGCCGTGCCCCCTCCCCAAGGCACCGGACCCCCCCTCCTATTTAACCGCCGACCCCCCCTCCTCTCTCCTCATCCCGCCCCGCCGCCCGCCGCCCCCAACCGAGCCGCGCCGCTCAAGGACGCCACGGACGTCGCCACTCGCCACCGCCGACCCGCCGCCACCCACCGCCTGTCGCCTGACCCGCCGAGGGCGAGCCCGCCGGCGACTAGCCGGAGGTAGCCGCCGCCGCCACACCCCCCGATCCGGTTTTCTTTAAAAACCGATCCGGTTTTTCGTTCGTTGTTCGGTTTTTTTTTAAAAAACCCTAGATGGTTTTTTTTGGTTTTATTATTTAGTGAACGCTCACCGACCCGTTCGTTTCAATGAACGTGTTCGTCGGATTATATCTGTTAACGAACGTCCGCCGTTTAATCTGTTCGTCGTTTTTCTTTTAATCGGATTTAATCCGTTATTTTCTGATTTCGATTTCCGATTCGATTTTCAAATCTGTTTATTTTCTCGCTCGTTTATCGGAATCAGGTGATTCAAGCGCCTGGAGTTTCGTTACGAAACCGCCGTTCCGACTAACCTACTTAAACAAAGTTTTGCTACTGTAAAATGTTGACCTAGTTTCAGATTGCTAAAACCGAGTCGTTCTCTCTCGATTTTCGACTTTCGATGCTTTATTTGATTTGATTCTTTTGCCACCAGGGTTCTTAAGTTGAACTCTCTGGTTAGATCTTTTATTCGAGATTTCCCTGTGCATTAGTTGAGTACTTATTGTATGCTTGTTGTTTGTCTGCGTTAGATCACCCGGAGTGCGCCGCTTGTTACTTCGAATCTCTAGGTCTCGCGGATCATCAGCAAGGCAAGTAACACTTGATCATACCTTTTCTACTACCCAGTTTTATTGCATTAGATCAAACCCTCAAACACTTGCATGTTTAGGATCTAATTAAATTGTGGGATTGGGGAGTAGATTGAGGTAGTACCTATTACTGTTTTACTTATGAAACCTTGGGAGTCACTTCTACGTTTGCTTATTATGCCATGCTATGCTAGTAGGCGTGGATTGGGTGAGTGAATATCCATGACAGATGTGAGATTGTTAATTAATGGTTTATCTAAGGTGGCAACCTAAACACACATCTGGGTGGATTGAGGCACCTGGTTTCTATCAGACTTACTGTATTTCTTGGACCGCCACCTGTGCTCTAAGGGATCATAAGATTATTCAAACTGAAACTTCCGTGTGCAGCCACAAGCCAATTATGGGCTCTGGCGTAGTTGACTAAGTTGTGCGAACTCTTACGGGTAGGCTAGCTGATGTAGGGGATGTAGGTTGGTACGGTCTACCCACATGTAAGGTGCTAGCGCTTCGAAAGACTATGTCTCGGTCATCCGTTTCTCAAACACCATGTAGTCACGAGAATCAAGCGGAGGCGATCGAGTCTTGTGGGGAAAAGTCGCAAACCTCTCAGAGAGTGTATAAACTAATCATGATTAGCCGTGTCCCCGGTTATGGACGTTTTGAGTATCGGTAATTGAATATCATGTGAATCTCAACATGTTACTTCTAATAAATGTTATTGGGATTTGATGAGTACTTTTTAATTGGGATTGAGGATCTTGTCAACCATTCTCAATGTTTAACAACCACCATGATAGTTAAATAAAATTATTCCTTTGTTGTAGGGAAAAACTAGCTTTATGCAAAATGTAACCAGAGAGCTTTACCACCAGCCATATATGCATGTAGTATAGGCTTATTCTTTCATTGCTCTCTATGTGTTACATTGCGGCATATTCCATGTCTTGACCCGTTTTGGGCTGCAACTTTCACGTTGCGAGACTTTTCGAACGACAGTAAGGTGTTAGGTCGTGGTTCTATACTCAGTGATGCCGATGGAGTTGATGGACTCACTTGTCTTCCAAGCCTTCGCTGTTATTATTAGATGGCCTTAAGCCATATTATTGTAGTAAGTTCCTTGTGGACAATGATGTAATAAGTGTGTGATTGCTACTCGCTATAAATCCTTGAATCTTGTGTGGTGTCAGCATTACTGATCCAGGGATGACACTGAGCACAGAGACTTGATCCATTCGGGTCTGGTCGCTACACGACTGCGGCATGTTAATTTATTTTTACCTTTCGAGGCGTCGCTTCTGACACCCGATCGGTTTTCAGTTATTTTGTAGGGACTTCGGGAGGACTACTGCCTGACTTCCCTTTTCCTTTAACACGCCTTGCAAATTTATTATCTGAGTGTGCATTGCTAAACTGCTCATGTGCATCATGTTTGTATTTGTTATATCTTATGTCCGAACTGTCTTGCGAGTACATTCAAAGTACTCACCTGGCTTGTTGATTTGGCCAGATGTTGACGAAGGCGATCTTATGGATGAAGAGTTCGATGGCGAGTCCGACGCCTAGAGGAGTCCCAGTCAGTCCCGTGCGAATCCTGGAAATTTGGTCACTTGTATCATATACGCTTCCGCTACCCGAATAAAATCATCGAGCCTCACTCCGGCGCTCGATGAGCTGTAACATTTAGGAGTCATGTCACCCACGTCACTGTGACATATCCACCACCACTTTTATTACGAGTCAGTAGTTATGCCACCATACCCTTGTGTCATATCCACCTTTATGTACAATATCGGCGTGCTTGTAATAGATCGTTGAGCAGCCTCAGCTCAACCTTGTGTAATATTGGTATCTCTGGATTTCTGTATCAAGAATTTGTCTACCAGTAAGGAATATTCTCCTATACTGGGAATAAAAGGGTCGGTTTCTCAATAAATATTTTATTGGAAAACCGGTCGTGATAATACACCAGTGCAACACCCCCCGGAAGATGACGACCCCAGTGTATTAACAGTCTTCGAGACTTCCGCTTCAAACAATCGGCATAAAAGGGCTTTCCGCAACCTCGCCGAAGTCTGCCAAGTCGCAACAATAAACCCTTGGAACGACACGGCCATAACTTTCAATGCCAGTGACGAACAAAAATTCCGGACAGTCCGAGCACCAGCCGCCTTGGTCCTTAATCCAATTGTGGACAGATTTCGGCTCACCAAAGTGCTCATGGACGGCGGCAATGGATTAAACCTCATCTATGAGGATACACTCAGTAAAATGGAAATAGACAGCAACCACATCGAGCAAAGTAGCACGACCTTCGGGGAATCATTCCTAGTCGGGAGGCGTGATGCGTGGGACAAATCACACTCAACGTGGTATTCGGCACACGGGCGAACTATCGGTCCGAAAAGATAACCTTCCAAGTGGCTCCTTTCAACAACGGATATCACGCCCTACTGGGGCGAGATGCATTTACACGCTTCCAAGCTATACCTCATTTCGGGTACATGAAGCTCAAGATGCCCGGGCCAAACAGTGTCATCACTCTTACCAGTGATCCAGTCACAGCACTCCGCGCCGAAAATAAAACTGCATCCCTGGCCCTCGAGGCATTGTCTGAAATACTCGCAGCCGAAGAGCTAACCGTGCTGCGCTCTACTGTGGATAGGGATGATGTAATCCTGGACAAACGACCCAAAACCACCTCCTTTAAACCAGCAGATGAAATAGTCAAATTTCAAGTCCACCCGACGGACCTCAAGAAGACATCATCCATCGGGGCACAACTCGACCCAATGGTCGACGCAGCGCTACGGGAGTTCCTGCGTGAGAACTGGGACATATTCGCCTGGCACCCTTCTGATATGCCAGGAATCCCGCGCAGGTTGGCCGAACATAGCCTCAATATATTAAAGGGATATAAACTGGTCAAGCAAACACTGCAGCGTTTTTCTGAACCCGAACGACAAGCCATGGGGGAGGAGCTAGCCAAGTTACTCGAGGCCGGATTCATCAGAGAAATAAAACACCAGGACTGGCAAGCAAATCTGGTGATGGTACCAAAGAAGGATAAATCCTGGCGCCTATGCGTCGATTTCAAAGACTTCAACAAGGCCTGCCCTAAGGATCCCTTCCCCCTCCCTCGCATCGATCAGATTATTGCTGCAATCGCAGGACACGAATCACTGTGTTTCCTCGAAGCATACTCCAGATACCATCAAATCAAGATGAAGGAGTCCGATCAAGCCGGAACGGCATTCATTACCCCATATGGGCCTTTCTGCTTCAACACTATGCCTTTCGGGCTCAAAAACGCTGGCGCCACCTACCAACGCATGATCCAAACATGCCTGGAGAAACAGATCGACAAGACAGTTGAAGCATATGTGGATGACGTATTCCTCAAAACCAGGCACGTCGAGTCACTGATAGACGATTTACGTCTCACATTTGACAACCTCCGTACATACGACATGAAGCTGAATCTGGAAAAGTGTGTTTTCAGCGTCCCCGCCAGAAAACTGCTAGGCTTCATTGTTCCCAATAGAGGAATTGAGGCAAATCCAGCCAAAATCCGAGCTTTGTCACAATTGGCTACGCCAACAGACCTTAAACAGGTCCAAAAACTCGCGGATGCATGGCAGCTTTAAGCCGCTTTATCTCCAGATCGGGAGAAAAAGCATTGCCACTCTACCGCCTTCTCTGACGCACCGACCACTTTGAAGGATCGATGCGGCAACGGCCGGACTAGAGGAAATAAAGGCCCTTTTAGCGAGCAACCCAATCCTGGCCGCGCCGAACGTCGGTGAACCCATGCTATTATACATATCGGCAACATGCCAAGTGGTGAGCACCGTGCTCGCCATTGAGCGAGAGCAGGACGGACACAAGTTCCCGCTCCAGAAACCGGTATACTATGTATCCACTGTCCTAACACCGTGCAAATCCTGATACCCTCATTACCAAAAAAATAGCATACGCGGTCTTCATGGCATCCCGGAAGCTGCGACACTACTTTCAAGAGTGCTCGATTACGGTGGCTTCCGAGGTACCACTCAACGACATAATAAACAACCGCGATGCCACGGGACGGATTGCTAAGTGGGCCACTGAGCTCCTTTCATTCGACTAACATACAAACCGCACCGAGCCATTAAATCGCAAGAACTGGCTGACTTCATCGCTGAATGGACAGAGGCCGAACTCCCTAAAGAGTACGACACGTATTCCAACTGAGTTATGTACTTCGATGGTTCCAAAATGTTGGCGGGGTTAGGGGCGGGCGTTGTCTTAACGTCCCCCACTGGAGACGTAGTTCAGTATGTACTCCAAATATTATACACAGACTCCAACAATGCAGCCAAATATGAGGCCTTATTGCATGGACTTCGGATAGCCGTCTCCATGGGCATACAACGCCTGGAAGTGCGCGGGGACTCAAACCTCGCAATATCTCAAATAAATGGAGATTTCGATGCCAAAGACCCAAAATTGGCGGCTTACCGTAACGCCGTTCTCAAAATCTCGGCTCGGTTCGAGGGGCTCGAGTTTCATCATGTGGCTCGAGAAAGTAATCAAGCGGTGGACGTCCTTGCTCGCATCGGCACCAAGCGCGACCCCGTCCCACCTAACGTCTTTCTGGAAAGGCTTTTCAAGTTGTCCGTGGTGTGGCAAGGGGAGAGTAGCAACACCAGTCTGGATCCGACTATAACCCCAGATTCCGAACATACCGATATCATCGGGTGCTCAGCCACCGAAATAACACCGTTGGCCCATCTTATCATGGCAGTCATTGCCCCATGGAACGAACCCTTCTTGGCCTACCTTAATAGGAGAGAACTCCCTGAGGATCAGAATGAGGCCCGCCGCATTGTCCGGCGCTCGAAAGCCTACAAGGTTCACAACGGAGAACTCTACAAGAAAAGCGCTACCGGAGTACTTCAAAGATGTATCTCCGAGGAAGAGGGGCGCAGCTCTTGGCTGAAATTCATGCCGGTCTTGGCGGTCACCATGCCGCGGCTCGGGCCCTTGTAAGCAAGGCCTTCCATACAGGTTTTTATTGGCCGACGTCCCGAGCAGATGCACAGGACCTGGTCCAACGTTGCGTCGGATGCCAGCTTTTCGCCAACCAAAGCCATATGCCACCCACGGCTCTACAAACAATCCCCATCACTTGGCCTTTTGCGGTCTGGGGGCTCAATATGGTCGGACCCCTTAAAGGAGGAACCATAAGGAAAAATACCTGCTGGTCATGGTTGATAAATTCACTAAGTGGATAGAGGCCAAACCAGTTAAAACGGCCGAAGCCTGGGCCAGTGATAGAATTCGTATCCGGTGTTGTACACCGTTATGGTGTTCCACACAGCATCATCACCGACAACGGCTCCAATTTCACTGCTGATGAGGTGAAAACCTGGTGTGCTAATCTGGGCATTAAGCTTGGTTACGCCTCCGTCTATCACCCACAAACAAACGGTCAATTCGAATGGGCCAATGGTCTTATTATGAGCGGCATCAAACCCAGACTAGTGCGGTCTTTGAAAGAATCAGACAAGCACTGGGTTGAGGAGCTCGACTCCGTACTTTGGGGGCTGCGGACCACACCCAACCACGTGCACACCACTGGATATACACCTTTCTTCATGGTGTACGGCGTGGAGGCTGTGTTACCTTGCGACATTATTCACGACTCAACTCGAGTGCACATGTACGAAGAGAGAGAGGCCGAGCTTGATCAGCAGGACAGCCTAGATGCCCTGGAGGAGGAACGCGATGTCGCAAAAGCCCGTTTCGCATTTTATCAACAACAAGCCCGTAGATATCAAAGCAGAGAAGTATGGGCCAAGACTTATAATGTTGGCGAACTCGTTCTACCCTTGCCGGAGAAGAAAAAGGACAAACTCAAGCCCAAGTGGGAGGGTCCATTCATCATTGACGAAGTTCTCCCAGGAGGAGTGTACCGCCTGCGTGATGCATCATACAATCGCCTAGAGCCGAACCCCTGGAACACGGCCAGACTCCGAAGATTCTACGCCTAGCGCCGAACTCTTTGTTCGTTCCCTTCTCCCTATTGTTTCCATTACTTTTTCCTCTCTTTTTGCTTTTTTTTTACTTTTTAGCCTTAAAGCTTTTCGTGCGGCTCTACCGTGCACCTGCGACATACACATACTCAAATATGTATGTCCATTATACCTGGGGGCTTCTTGGACAGAAGCTTATTGTTGTTATTTTCCGAGCATCAAGCTCATTACATATGCGTGTTTCCCCCATATTTACCTTTTCTTCGCCATTATATGCATCGATATGACTTAAGTTTTGGCCAAGCTGGGTTGCTTGGCTCCTGTGCTTATGCCCTACGTTCCCGTTCGGCTAGGGCATAAAGGGAGCACCTCTGCGATAGTTACTGCCAGGTCATCCGGATGTGTACCTCAGACTGGGTGAAGCCGAAAGCTAGCATTCTTAAGGGAATATTCGGTCAGCGGACTAAAGATGTTCTTTCACTCACCCCGTTGTGAACCCCCAGACGTTACGTATATTGCATTTTTTCAATCACAGCTTGAACATGCACATTAACGCATGTACACCCAGGGAAAGGAACCCTTAACGGAACTATTCTCTCTGGAAGATGTTTCTTACAATCACAATGTAATATAACATAGCTAGCCGGATACAACTTGTCTATTCAAGCAACTATGACCCCTACGCCTAGTTTCCACGCATACCTCAGCCTATTTTTGCTGCTCAGGTATTCGGAAACACTCCGCACCTTCAGGTCCAGTGGTTGAGGCGAAAAGGTCTACCATGACAATCGTTTTACAAATCCGACTAGGGACAAATACGTCAAGGAAAGTACATAGTCACTTGGACTAAAAAAATTCCTCCTCTATACCGTCTAACAGGCTGTCTAACTTACAATCCTGTTGGGAATATTTGGCGGCTACTTCGACCTGGTCATATACCAAATTAACGGGAATTTCTTTTCCATCTGATCCTAGAGGTCCGACCCGGGCCATATGATTCAGATCGAGCTTGGTATACCGTGTTTTCACCATGGCCCAGGCTTGTAGTGCACCTTCCCGGTAGGCCGATATCTTCCATAATCAGAAGCGCCGCCGCGCTACCTTAAACAGCTGTATAAGCTCCTCCATCCTTCTTGGAGGGGAGGCGGATGGCCATAAGGCCTTGGCAACACTTCGCATCGCCTGCCGAGCTTGCTCGTGCATTTGCGACAGCTCTTGTAGCAGATCGCTCAAGAATCCAGACATCTCCTCTTCGGGACGGCCAGTCAGCATACCTACAGACATAACTCGGTTAGTCCCTTTCATCATCGAATCACACGGAGGTAAGTTTGACCACATACTTAATATGCTGCCGCGCAACCTCTTATTTTCAATCACGGAGTCTGCCAGCTGGGCCCGTACATCTTTCAGTTCTTCGCCCAGCTGGGTGTTGGAATCCTGCAGCTTGTTTTCTCATCCACGACTCGTATCGGCCGCGTTACGCTGCGGCCGATAGTCTTTGGCTTCTTGTTCTCCCGCTTGAGCGGCTTTCAGTTGCTCCTTCAGTTGATCCGACGATCCTGCCATAAGATGAGCAACAGTGTTAAGCATTGCTGGTATATAATTATGTTTTCTCGATGGAGGGGAACATTACCAAGTGACGCCTTCTTGGATTTCTTCAGCTCGGCGGTTGCAGCAGTTAGCTGGGTCTGACACTTTTCTAGTTCCTGAGTCAACAAGTTGTTCTTCTCCGTAAGCACCTCGTTGTACAATGATCCTTAAATCAAACGTATCAACTGCTTCAAATCTCGGGGGCTACTGGTATATAATTATCAGATTTGCATAATATAAAATTACCCGCATATCTTTCAAATGCTGGTCTGCGGCTCTGGTAAGCCCGTCTCGAGCAGCTCGGATGTATGGATCCGCTGAGCTAAAGGCATCGAATGCCTCTTTTGTAAAACCGGGGTCGCGAAGAACGGCCCTCTGGCGCCGATGACCCATGGCGCTCTCCACTTCTGAGTTTGTGATGGATACATCATCTGAATCCTCGGCCAAAGGACAATCTAGCGTCACTCTTGTATCTGCCCTTGTCTTCACGACAGGGTCTGGAACCTGGCAGTTGGGAGTGTGACCGGTAGCACCCCCGGACATAGTCCGGCGAACGCTTTTCCTAGTAAGGCACAAACGAAAAATGTCACAGTTGGATGTGACTTCCAAGGGGCATATGTACGAAGCCATACCTCTTCGATGAAGGCTTGGCCGGGCCTTCGTTTGCCTTCCTTTTAAAAGACTTGCCTGGCGTGGGTGTCGCTCTCTCTGGACTGGCCTCTGGTGCAATATAGCGCGCCGAATGCCTCCCCTTTAGAGCACGAGATAGTGCGGTGGGTGAGGCAGAACGAGGAGGCTCTTTTGGAGTAGATGTCTCCTGATTACTTACATGTGAGGCAGGGAGAAGACCGGGATAGTCGGCGGTGATGGCCACTTCAGTGCCGTCATAGCTCGCCTCGTAGAACACCCCATCCTCAAGCACTACGAATATGTTCGGATCCTCTTCGAATCCGGGATCAAGGTCCCGGTTGTGATCCTCTGGCTGTGGGGCGGGGCTGTGTAGCCCCTCGATGATCTTTCGCCACTTCTGTTACAAATGGATGGATTAATGTTCATTAAAATTGACTCGGGGAGTAGAATGAGTGGAGCAGCGGGGTTGGAACTCACCCAGCTAGGGGGATTGTACATGGAGAATCTATCCCTGCACTTGATACGAATAAATTACTCTTCCTCCCCTTTGAACAGCTCGGCCAATATTTTTGCCAAAGCGGCGGGGGTGTCCGGACCCTTCTGACCGCAGCGAGAGGCGTCGTCTTCTCCATTGTAGTGCCACATGGGAATTCCTCTGTATTGGAGCGGCTGCACCCCTCGCACTATGGAAGTCGCCATTACCTCGACTATTGATAATCCAGACTGGGCAAGTGTTTTTATCTTGCTCATCAGTTGACGCACTTGCGCGCTATCTTCCTACTCGAAGCTCCGAGGATGCCAGCTGTGGTGTTTCTTCAATGAAACACTTGTAAATTCGGGAAGACCCATTCGAACTAGGTCAGGAAGGGCGACGTCCTCGATATAGAACCATTCGGAAGGCCACTCTTCGGATGCCTTCTTCGATGTGCCGGACAGGTATCCGGTCTCGGCGATACGCCATACCTCGGTTCCGCCAACTTCAAATATTGATCCATCTTGGTTGCGAGGGACGAGGTAGAATAGCTTCCTCCACAATTCAAAATGGGCCTCGCACCCCAGAAATAGCTCGCATAGAGCGACGTAACCCACGGTGTGTAGGACGGAGGCAGGAGTGAAGTTGTGCAGTTGAACGCCATAATACTCCAGAAGCCCTCAGAGGAACAGATGAATTGGAAAGTCGACGCCTCTTAGCAAGCAGGGGACGAAGCACACTCGCTCCCCCTGGATGGATTGGGGAAATTCTCAGCCTGAGCCCCGCCATTGAAGGAAGTCAATCTTGCTCGAACGGGGACTAGATCCGTAGGGGGGAGAAATCCCTGTGTTTGTAGCTTCACCAGCTGACTGTGGGATATGGAGCATCTCTCCCAATTGCCTTTTTCTGGGCCGTGGGGATGGGAGGAAGAGCTGGGAGCATTGGCCATGTTGGAGTGGTTTTTCCTAGCAAGCTTTGAGGATTTTTCACATGATGTGGAACGGATCCGAGATCCTATCCCTTTAAATAGATGCTTTTCTTACATGGCCGGGGTGTTATATGCAAAAAATACCCTGACCTCTCGTATTCACTCGACACGTGGAAGCTGAAGCTATGGATGCACAGAAGCTGATGGGAACGACATTAAATGGAAGGCCGAATACAGTCCTTTGAAGTCGTTGGAGGATGAACCCGCCTTGCAAAGCCGAAGACAATCTGCATGCCGGACACATCGTCATTGAAATCCTGGTTCGGGGCTCTTGAGGAGTCTGGATTAAGGGTCTCAGGCGCCCACTGTTGTACATGGGCTGGACTGATGGGCTGTGAAGATACAAGACCGAAGACTGTCACCCGTGTCCGCATGGGACTCTCCTTGGCGTGGAAGGCAAGCTTGGCCTCCTGATATGAAGATTCCTTTCTCTATAACTGACTTTGTACAACCCTAGTCCCCTCCGGTGTCTATATAAACTGGAGGGCTTAGTCCATAGAGGCCAGAATCAAAATCATAGTCATACAGGCTAGACTCTTAGGGTTTTAGCCACTACGATCTCGAGGTAGATCAACTCTTGTAATACTCATATTCATCAAGATCAATCAAGCAGGAAGTAAGGTATTACCTCCATAGAGAGGGCCCGAACCTGGGTAAACATCGTGTCCCCTGTCTCCTATTACCATCAACCTTAGACGCACAGTTCGGGACCCCCTACCCGAGATCCGCCGGTTTTGACACCGACAGGGAGCATCATGGAATTGGCGATAGAGAAGGGTTGGTGATGACGAAGGACATTGATCCCCCTCTCTGAAGCCCCAAACGGACTCCAGTTCTGGCCTCCCAATGAAGAACATGAGGTGACGGCGGCTTCGTCTCGTGGATGGCAATAATTCTTTCTCCCTGATTTTTTCTGGAATAATGTGATTTTATAGCATCTGTTTTAGGATCTGCGGGGCCACCAGGTTGGGACAACCCACCTGGGCGCGCCAGGAGAGGGGGCGCACCCTGGTGGGTTGTGCCCACCCAGGTGCCCCTCTCCGGTAGGTCTTGGCTCCATAAATTCTTATTTATCATATAAGACTTCCTCGCAAAGTTTCATGCCATTTTGAGAACTTTTATTTCTGCACAAAAACAACTCCATGGTAGTTCTGCTAAAAACAGCGTCAGTCCAGGGTTCGTTTCATTCAAATCATGCAAATTAGAGTCCAAAACAAGAGGAAAAGCATTAGGAAAAGTAGATACGTTGGATACGTATCAACTCCCCCAAGCTTAAACCTTTGTTTGTCCTCAAGCAATTCAATTGATAAACTGAAGGTGAAAAACAAAAATCTTTTACGAACTCTTTTGCTCTTGTTTGCATAAATAAGCTTAAAAAGCACCCAGGTTTTCAGCCAACATTATAACTAACCATGCCGACAATAACTCTTAAAGATTATAATGACTCATATCAATGACATAATCAGCTAGCGAGCAATAATAAGATATCTCAAATGGCAACACGTTGTCAAAACAACCATGATATATTATGACAATACTGGTATCTCGCTAGCCCTTTCTGAGACCGCAAAACATAAATGCAGAGCACCTCCAAGGTTCAAGCAGCGACTAAACATTGTAATTCATCGTAGAAAAGATCCAGTCATGATGCACCCAACATTAGCTACACACAATGCATGAGTCATGATAGCTGTGCTCTCAGGTTCTAGCGCTTGTTTTAGAAGGTGATGACACAACATAAAAATAAATAAATAGTCCCTTTGCAGAGGGAAGCGGTGATTTGCAGAGGTCCCAGAGCTCAAGTTTCTAAAACAGAGGTAAATGATATTTTGAGACATGCACCCTTCTCATTTACTTCACAACTATCAGTTATCAATATCTTCCATGCTAAGCATGCTAGTGGCGGTTCCCAAGCGATAAAAGTAAAGGTTTTGACTCCATTGGGAGTTTAACTCTTTTTCAGTTTGCAGTTTGGGACTGGGCATCTCTATTACCGCCCTTTTCTCGTGTGATGGCGAGTGAATAAACACTCGACCTGGGAATAACCCGCTTAGCATGGAAGATACCGACCACCTCCTATCGTTCCATCAATGATCCAGGCACACACAAAGGATATTTATTTAGAAGTTTTTAGAGTTGGCACATGCAAATTTACTTAGGACGGCATGGTAATACCGCATATAGGTAGGTATGGTGGACTCATCTGGAATAACTTTGGGTTCAAGGTTTTTGATGTACAAGCAGAATTCCCACTTAGTACAGGCGAATGCTAGAAATTAGATTGAGAAGCGGCCAGCTAGAGAGCTACAATGGTCATAAACATGCATTATGCATAAGTAACATTGGACACTAGCATGAGTAGGATATGAACACCATGAACATATATATCATAGAGGCTATGTTGGTTTTGATTCAACTGCATGCATGAACATGTGCCAAGCCAAGCCACTCGAACATTCAAAGGAGGATACCATATCATCATACTACATCACAATCATTTTAACACAATGTTGATATCCATGATAAATCATTATCCACTCTCAGCTACTTATGCATGGCATGAGAAACTATAATCTCTAATTTTCATTGCAAACATGTTTAATCATAATGGGCTGAATCATGGATACTAGGTTAAACATATTTACACAAACAGAACAAGTCGAGTTCATACCAGTTTCTCTCTGCCACGGCCAGTTCATCGAATGTCGTCATTATTGCCTTTCACTTGCACGACCGAAAGATATGAAAAATAATAATAGTGCAAGAGTGCCATGGACTAGGCTGGAATCTGCAAACATTTTATTCAACAGGAGAAGACAAGGTAAAATGCGCTCTTTATTAGATCAACAATTATTCATATGAGAGTCACTCAACATTTTCATCGTGGTCTTCTCCTTGGTACAACTCGAATAAAATGAAAAGAAATTCAGAGGAACACACTGAAATATTTTTGGAGTTTTTGATTTTCTTGAACAAGCAAATAAAAGGGAAAAGCAAAAATGAGAAAAACTATTTACACGTGAAAGCTCCCAACAAGCAAAAGAAGAAGGAAATCATTTTGGGTTTTCTTTTTAATATTACTACTAAGCATGCATAGAAAGTAAATTAGCTACAACTAATTTTTTGGTTTTTCTAAAGTTTTTCAAACACACAAGAAGAAAGCAAGAAAAATAAATCTAAGCATGGATGATACAATGAAAGAGTGTGAACACCGACAAAATGAATAAGTGGACATGAATGTAAAGTCGGTGGGAAACACGTATTCCCCCAAGCTTAGGCTTTTGGCCTAACTTGGTAGTCGATCAGTAGCCTGGATGGTAGTAGGGGTACTGAGGAGTGGGCAACCACTCATCCCACTGTTGAGGCTCCTCCTCTGCTTCTGCAGCAGCCTGGGCGTTCCGGTAGGCGATGATGTCCGCATGCATGATCCTATATCCGCCCGTGGCAACAATATCAAACAAGGCAGGAGCAGACAATGGGAAATATCATGAGTTTAAATGCTAAAAACCAGGTTATAAGGAATAGGAATGTTAGGAGACTCTTTATTAGTGAAATGGTGGTGATCCATGGATGTGCGGTCTAAGTAAACCTTGGCCAGGGGGTAGTCATGATGGTGTATCTCAACATTAAAGTGAGCCGCCAAACGAGTAGCAAAAATCCCACCATGTATTTACCCTTAGATTTATTAATGTGGAGGCGACGAGCCACAATAGCTCCCAAGCTATAAGTGTTGTCGCCCTCCAATGCACGACGTAAAACAGCAAGGTCTGGTGAACTGAGTGCACCCACCTTCTCTCTAGCAAGCAAGCATTTTGCAATGAAAAGAGAAAAGTAATGAACATCAGGAAATGCAAGCCAGCGGTAGTGATGTCTGACACCACTCTCTCATCTCCCACTTTCAAAGTGCGATAAAAGTTCCAAACTCCGCCGGCCTAGGCTCGGCTAAGCTCCCATCATAAGGGATCATGCAAATGTCACAAAATTCAGTAAGTGGTATCTGATGGTTTTCAGCATATAAATCAAAGCTCACTTCAGGAGGATTATTCTTAGGAAGGAAAGTAAAAAATTTGAACAACGATGTTTGTGAGGATTTGGTGCTGTTCACACTCATCAGCGATGAAGTCGGTGAGGACGGCATTGACAGCATATTGTGTGAACTCCTAAAGGATTCCAGCCTCTTCCAGGAACGGGGTGTGTGGCCATTCACACGGCCGTACTTCCGCCAACCTCCGAGGATGGAGATCACTATCAGATGACTCCCCAATAACACCCTTGGAGTTCTTCTTAGGGCCAAACTTCCTAAAGATATTCATGGTTTTACTATGAACAAATTCTGAAATTTATTAGCCCACAAAATTTTCTCAACAAAACTTCACAAAAATGATACCAACTACTCATAGGGATACATAGAGGGCATAGAAAGCTTCAAACTACTTAGAAGTCTAAGAATTCAACATGCAAGCTCATCTACAACAGCATCAAGAGTAGCTAATTATTCAAAATATAAACCAGTAAACAAAAACTAATTGGACCAACAGTGGAGTCACATACCAAGCAACAATCCCCCGAAACAGTTTCGGAAACGGAGCTTCGAGCAAAGAGATCGAAATTCACAAGTCTGGGAGCAAGAACACGGGAGAGAGCGCAATGGAGATTTTTTTTCTGGAGGTGAGTGATGATGTGGTGTGAAGGGATAAGTGACGGGGCCCACGTGGGGACCACAACCCACCAGGGCGCGCATATGGGTCCTGGCGCGCCCAGGTGAGTTGTGCCCACATGGTGCACCTCCCTCTGATATTATTTGCCCCAGAAATTCAGAAATATTCAAAAAAAATCATATTAAATTTTCAGGGCATTTTGAGAACTTTTATTTTTGGGTCATTTTTTATTGCACGAGAAATTCAGGAAACAGACAAAGAATGGCATTTTATTTTATTTAACTAAACAAAACAGAAAACAAAAAGTGGGGACAAAAGGTAGTGCTTACTAAATTCATCAACTTCATAACATTCAAAAATGATCCATTAACAAGGTTGATCAGGTCTTATTAACAACCACTTCCGATTAGCATGAAACCGAAGAACTTTCGTAAATTACTAAGTTACCTCAATGGGGATATGAATGTCCCCAACAATAAGCATTTCATATTTCTTTTTGAGAGTAGGTAGAGGTATTTGAAAACTTCCAATAGTGATTGTCGGAGATTTTTCAATAACATTAATACCATTCACTTGGAATTGTTTCTTCAGAAAGTGCACCGTATGCTCATTACCATTGATATGAAAAGTGACCTTGCTTTTATTGCAATCAATAACAGCCCCTGTAGTATTTAAGAAGGGTCTATCAAGGATAATCGACATGTTGTCGTCCTCGGGCATCTCAAGTATAACAAAGTCAGTCAAAATAGTAACATTAGCAACAACATCGGGCACATCCTCATAGATACCGATAGGTATGGCAGTTGATTTTTCAGCCATTTGCAAAGATATTTCAGTAGGTGTGAGTTTATTCAAATCAAGTCTTTTATATAAAGAGAAATGCATATCACTAACACCAACTCCTAAATCACACAAATCAGTTTTCACATAATTCTTTTTGACAGAGCAACGTATAGTTGGTATTCCCGGATATCCAAGTTTTTTTATGTACTCCATCTTTAAAAGTGTAATTATCAAGCATAGTGGAGATTTCAGCTTCCGGTATTTTTCTCTTATTTGTGATGATGTCTTTCATATACTTTGCATAAGGAGGCATTTTCAAGATATCAGTCAATCGAGTACGCAAACAGACTGGCCTCAGCATTTCAGCAAAGCGTTCAAATTCATCATCATATTTCTTTTTAGTTGACTTGGGTGGAAAAGGCATAGGTTTTTGAACCCACGGTTCTCTTTCTTTACCGTGTTTTCTAGCAATGAATTCTCTTTTGTCATATCTTTTATTCTTAGGTTGTGGGTTATCAAGATCAACAAGTGGTTCTATTTCAACATCATTGTCTGGTTCTTTGTCATTGTTTGGTTGAGAATCTTCATGAAAACCATCATTATCTTTTTCATTATCACTAGGTGAATGTTCATTACCAGACTGAGCTTCAGCATCTGAGATAGAATTTTCATTATCATTATCAGTAGGTTTTTCTATTTCTCGTTCACTAGAAGTATGCAAAGTCCCGTCATTTTTTATTTCTTCTTCTTTCTAGAAGGACTAGGTGCATCAGTGTTAACTATTTGTAAATCTTGTTCAATTCTTTTTGGGTGTCCCTCAGGATAAAGTGGTTCCTGAGTTATTTTACCTCCTCTAATTGCAACTCTAACAGCAAAGTCATGTATATTATGATTCATTTCAATAAGCAATTCTCTTTGTGATTTAGCAACTTGTTCTAGTTGAGTTTGAACCATAGAAGCATGCTTTCCAACACCTCTAACATCATTTGAGATTCTAAATAACAAGTCACTCAAGAGAGCAATCATACCAGAATTGTATTTCAATTGTTTCATAACATTTGCATTGAAGTGATCTTGCTTTCTAATATAGTTTTCAAACGCATAAAGGCATTGGCTAGGATGCATATTGTGAGGATTATCATTATCATTGTACTTCATTAGAGAATTTACCTCTACCAGCTTAGGCAGTGGTGGTGTATTAAGCCCATGTATTTCTTCAATAGGAGGTAAATTTTTAACATCCTCAGCTTTAATACCTTTTTCCTTCATAGATTTATTTGCCTTTTGCATATCTTCAGGACTGAGATATAATATACCCCTCTTCTTTGGAGTGGGTTTAGGCGGTGGTTCAGGAAGAGTCCAATCATCATAATTTTCCAATATGTTATTCAATAATTCTTCAGCTTGCCCAATAGTTCGTCCCCCTGAAAACACAACTAGCACAACTATCTAGGAAGTCCCTAGAAGCATCGGTTTGTCCATTATAGAAGATATCAAGTATTTCATTTTTCTTAAGAGGATGATCGAGCAAAGCATTAAGTAACTGGCAAAGCCTCCCCCAAGCTTGTAGGAGACTCTCTTCTTTAGTTTGCACAAAGTTAAATATTTCCTGTAAAGTAGCTTGTTTCTTATGAGTAGGGAAATATTTTTCAGAGAAGTAATAAATCATATCATGGGGACTACACACACAACCAGGAGCAAGAGTATTGTACCAAGCTTTAGCATCACCCTTTAATGAGAACGGAAATAATTTGAGAATAAAGTAGTAGCGAGTTTTCTCATCATGAGTAAAAAGGGCGGCTATGTCATTCAACTTAGTAAGATGTGCCACAACAGTTTCAGTTTCATAAACATGGAAAGGATCAGATTCAACCAAAGTAATTAACTTTGGGTCGACAGAGAATTCATAATCCTTATCATCAATAAAGATAGGTGAAGTAGCAAACTTAGGATCACATTTCATTCTAGCATTCAGAGATTTTTCTTTATACTTGCATAATAGTTTCTCTAGATCACCTCTGTCTCTGGAAGCAACAATATCTATAGTTGTTTCTTCACTCATAACATAACCTTCAGTACCTTAGGCAATTCATATCTTGGAGGGCTAGTTCTAGCAGGTGTTTCGGGAGATTCAGTTTCAAGTTCATCATCAAATTCAACAACATCATGTTGTATTACTCTAGCAATTTGTTCATCAAGAAATTCACCAAGTGGCACATCATCATTATCAAGCAAGGTACTAGCATCATCATAAGCATTATCCATAGCAGAAGTAACATCATCAATAACTTGCGACATATTAGAATTGATAGCATGTGGTGTTGTTGCAAGTTTACTTATAACAGAAGGTGAATCGAAAGCAGAACTGGATGGCAGTTCCTTACCTCCCCTCGTATTTGAGGGAAATATCTTAGTCTTGGCATCCTTCAGATTCTTCATAGTGATAATATGACAATAATCCCAAGTGGAAGAATCAACAAATATAGCTACGCTCCATGGCAACGGCGCCAGAAAAAGGTCTTGATAACCCACAAGTATAGGGGATCGCAACAGTTTTCGTGGGTAAAGTATTCAACCCAAATTTATAGATTCGACACAAGGGGAGTCAAAGAATATTTGAAGGTATTATCAGATGAGTTGTCAATTCAACCACACCTAGAGATTAGTTATCTGTAGGAAAGTGATCAGTAGCACAGCAATATGATAGTTTTGATAATAGTAGCAGCAGCAACGGTAACGGTAGCAGTGATAGCAGTAATTTTGTAGCAAGTGTAACAGTGATGATAACAGTAGTAACTTAGTAGGAACAATATAAGATAAATTCATAGGCATTGGATCGGTGACTTGTTGGATGATATTCATCATGAGACAATTATAACCTATGGTGATACAACACTAGCTCCAGTTCGCCAATATAATGTAGGCATGTATTCCGTAAATAGTCATATGTACTTATGGAAAGAACTTGCATGACATCTTTTGTCCTACCCTCCCGTGGCAGCGGGGTCCATATTGGAAACTAAGGGATATTAAGGCCTCCTTTTAATAGAGAACCGGAACAAACCATTAACACATAGTGAATACATGAACTCCTCAAACTACGGTCATCACCGAGAGAAGTCCCCGTTTCTGTCACTCCGGGGTTGCCGGATCATAAGACGTAGTAGGTGACTATAACTTGCAAGATCAGATCTAGAACATGGATATAATGGTGATAACATAAACTGTTCAAATCCGAAATCATGGCACCCGGGCCGAAAGTGACAAGCATTAAGCGTGGCAAAGTCATAGCAACATCAATCTTAGAACATAGTGGATACTAGGGATCAAGCCCTAACAAAACTAACTTGATTACATGATGAATCTCATCCAACTCCTCACCGACCAGCGAGCCTATGAAGGAATTACTCACTCCCGGTGGGGAGCATCATGGAATTGGCGATGGAGAAGGGTTGGTTATGACGAAGGACGAAGATCCCCCTCTCCGGAGCCCCAAACGGACTCTAGATCTGGCCTCCCGATGAAGAACAGGAGGTGACGGCGGCTCCGTCTCGTGGATCGTGATAATTATTTCTCCCTAATTTTTTCTGGGATAATGTGATTTTATAGCGTCGGTTTCAGGGTGTGCAGGGCCACCAGGTGGGGACAACCCACCTAGGCACGCCAGGAGAGGTGGGCGCGCCCTGGTGGGTTGTGCCCACCCAGGTGCCCCTCTCCGGTATGTCTTGGCTCCAAAAAATCTTATTTATTATATAATAGCTCCTCGCAAAGTTTCGTTCCATTCCGAGAAATTTTATTTCTGCACAAAAACAACACCATGGTAGTTCTGCTGAAAACAGCGTCAGTCCGGGGTTAGTTTCATTAAAATCATGCAAATTAGAGTCCAATACAAGAGTAAAAGCGTTAGGAAAAGTAGTTACGTTGGAGACATATAAACACCCCAACACTAGGTTTATGGTATCCAAAGGGCTCAGAGTTTGATCTAGTTGGATTCTCAGATGTTGATTATGCTGGTGACAAGGTTGATCGCAAGTCCACATCAGGCACATGTCACTTTCTTGGACGATCTCATGTTTGTTGGTCTTCAAAGAAGCAGAACTGTGTATCACTCTCCACTGCTGAATCCGAATACATTGCTGCTGGATCTTGCTGCGCTCAGCTTCTATGGATGAAGCAAACTCTCAAGGCCTATGGCATCCACCTGAACATGTGCCACTCTACTACGACAATGAAAGTGCCTTCAAGATTGCCAATAACCCAGTTCAGCACTCGAAGACAGAGCGCATTCAGATCCGTCATCACTTTCTCAGAGATCATGTCATGAAGGACGACATTGATATCATTCACGTCAACACTGAAGAGCAATTGGAAGATATCTTCACAAAGCCCTTGGATGAGAAAAGGTTTTGTAAGCTGTGGTGCGAGCTAAATATCTTAGAATCCTCGAATGTCCTGTAATTGGACACACATCCTAATGCTTATGCATGTTGATGACTTAGATGTGCAACACACGAAGTAACGTATAACTTCAATCAATGAAGACTTACCCTCTAAGTGTGAATACATTAACGCGGAATTTGACTTCGGACCGCCATGATAATTGTGCGCCGTGTCTGGGTCTAATACTTCCTATACGGTGGGTAACGTGACCACCAAACTTCCTGAAGAATTTCATTTGGCGTCATGATTGCATTATCTTCGTATTTCGTTTGCCTTCAACATTGATTTGACTTCAAGGTTTATCTTCGCAATGTTGATTTGGTCTCTTCGATATATATATATATATATATATATATATATATATATATATATATATATATATATATATATATATATATATATATATATATATGTGTGTGTGTGTGAGTGAGTGTTACATCCTCTCAAACATTCACTTATATCTATGTCTTCAAACTTGCCATTTTCTGAACTAAGTGAATGTGATCGGACCCTAACCCCTTCTGTGCTTCTTCCTCAAATTTTGTCTATCTAGTCATATGCATTCTGTTGAAACATGTCAAATGTCTTCACTGCGTCCTTGTCAGCTGAAGATAAAGAGACACACATTTAAACCTGCTTTTAGTACTATATCTCTTTTGCCTAAATACCGGATAAGCCAAAATGACCACCCGACAAACCAGGCGTTCATGGGAACATGGAACAACTCTCAATGAGTGGCATGCGCACATGCCACGTGTCCATCAGATGTGAACCGCCAGGGGCACCTGCGTAATTGCACTGCACTGCCCTCTACCTTATAAATACACACCCACGCGCGGTCATTATCTCCTCTTCCACCTCGCCATCTCGCTCAAACACTAGCACCACCGCTAGCTCACGTCGACGCCGGAGACGAAGCGCTTAGCTGCCGCGATCTCTTCGACGCCGTCCTCACGCCGGCCGCGGACCTCGTCTTATCCGCCGCCGCCGTTGGTATCTTCCGCCGCCACCAAGTTAGCGTGCAGGAGATTGGACTGCTCGGCATCCATTTTGCCTCATTTAGCAGTTCGTCTGTGGTAAATAAATCCGACTTTTTATAGATCTTTCAAATCCATCCACTTCAACCAAAAGTGGTTTCTACACTTCCAAATCTGGATCTGTCTCTTTCTGAATCTCATATCTTGCAAAGTATATTCACTTATGCTTCATAACTAGTTAGATTGCTCACTTGTACTTATTCATGGATTCGTACAAATCTGGAACCAACTCACTTCAAATAAGTGAATGTCTTCGCACTATGAGGTCAATGTCTTCAAACTGATTTATCTTCAAAATCTTCTGAGAATGCATATGACCTCTTCCCCTTCCCTCGCATCTCTAATGCTGACATAGGTACATGTCCGTGGGAGAATCCCTTGATTCTCATAGTCTGCATTCATTTGCAGAATTCTTACAGCATCATATTGACTCCCCTCAAGCCAGTTCTTGTTTGACAAGTAGACGGAAGCCATTCACTGTCTTGAAGCCTCTTTGTCTGAATATTATGGCTTCTGAGAAATCTGCAAGGAAGGGTGGCAGGCAGCACCCTAGAAATACTGCTCTAGATCTGCCTCCGGATCTATATGAACTGTATAAGACTGATCTTGAGGAGAACTATAATCAACACAAGACCAGAATCCAATGGATCCGAAGATACTGGGTTGAACAGTGGTTCAAGTACAACTTTGTCACTGCTGAACATGCTGAAAAGAATGCTATCAAGCACCCGTGGGGCAATATTCTTTACAAGAATCTACAACCAAAGTCGAAGCCTGAAGCTACTGCCCAAGGTTTCTATCCTTGCATGGTCTGAGGACCTCAGCCAGGAAATGTTGACCCATCGTCTCTTCTATGGTGTCGTGAAGACAATCTCTTCAAGCGCGACTTTTAGTTCGCAAAGGAGTTAGCTGCCAAGAACAGGAAGGAGCTCGGACTCCACTTCAACCCTGGTCCGTCTGCTCCAAGGTCGGATGGCACACGTGATGCCAATCCTAATGTCATCGGCCCCTTCAATAGCTTCGATGGGCTCCTCTCCCACATTGCTGCTCAAAGGGCCACGGTGGAACAATTTGCTGATGATGCAGACTCTGCAGATGCTCCTGCACCACCAATGCAGAAGAAGAAGTCAAAAGCTTCAAAGCCCTCTGCTGCACCAACAACTTCGACCGTGAAGCAACTGAAGACTGCACCTCCTGAACCCAGTGTGTAGTCTGAAGACTCGTCTTGTGTCTCCAAGAAGACCGAGAAGACCAAGAAGACAAAGAAGCCTAAGAAGATTTTAGGGCATGACCTAACTCCTGCTGCTATTCTACGCAATGAGGAGAACTCAATTGATCTGTCCAATGATGAAGATCTTGGTGATGAAGCTCTAGAGATGTTGATCAAGAGCAAGCAAGAGGCAGAGATCTTTCAAGATCTACCTATCTTTGATGCTGACATTCTGAACAACTTCATTGATGAATGGTTTGAGGACCAAAGCATCAACAATGATGCAGCTGCCAGTGGACATCGGCATCACGTTTCACGGAGCCATTGCCAATGAACTTGCCTTAGCTCAGAAAATCGTCGAGCTCAAGAACAAGATTGATTATGAGAAGGCATACTTCAAGAAGCACATGGCCAAGCTCAGTGTGGTTGATGTGCAAATCTTCAAGAAGATGATGAATGACCTCAAGGCCGAATTCACCAAGAAGCGTGAAGAAGCCAAAGGATCACGTGAGCGCATGAAGTACTACACGCAGAAATGTGTGCAAGTGCACAATGAAGCTGAGAAGAGAAAGGCTCTTGGGCGTCCTAGCATCGACCCCGAGATGGTTGCCAAGAAAAATAAGCCTGCTAAAGCCATACCCGAAGCTCAAATGCAGGAACGACTAAGCATAGTCTTCCCTGCCAGCATGACTGGCTCGAAGACAAAGGTCCCCTCAGCAGCTTACGAACTGAAGAAGACATGGCAAGCCGAAGCCAGGAAGAGGAAGCTCAAGGACATCTTCGATGATGCTCCCTCCAAAAAGAAGCTGAAGACAAAGGCCTCAAAGTCTTCAAAGAAATACCGTGCAGCTGCCCTAGAGCCCCTCATTGTTGAACCCATGTCTGTTCACTAGTGCAGAACCGGGCATTATCACCGGTTCGTAAGGCCCTTTAGTGCCGGTTCTGTAATCGGCACTAAAGGGAGGGGACTAAAGGTCCCCCCCCCCCCATAGTATTGGTTCAGCACGAACCGCCACTAAAGGGCCACCACGTGGCACGAGCCAGCATTGGGGGCGGGGAGACCATTAGTACCGGTTGGTAACACCAACAGGTACTAAAAGGTTTGGGGGGTTTTGGGTTCATGATTTCTTTTTCCTTTAATTTTGTATTTTCCATTCAATTATTTTTCATTTGCTGGTATTTTACGATACTACATATAGAAATTCTGGTAGAATGATACGTCTCCAACGTATCTATAATTTTTGATTGTTCCATGCTATTATATATTCTGTTTTGGATGTTTAATGGGCTTTATTATACACTTTCATATTATTTTTGGGACTAACCTATTAACCCAAGGCCTAGTGCAAATTGTTGTTTTTTTGCCTATTTTAGTGTTTCGCAGAAAAGGAATATCAAACGGAGTCCAAACGGAATGAAACCTTCGGGAGCGTGATTTTTGGAACAAACGTGATCTAGAGGACTTGGAGTGGACGTCAAGAAATGAACGAGGAGGCCACGAGGCAGGGGGCGCGCCTACCCCCTGGGCGCGCCCTCCACCCTCGTGGGCCCCTCGTGGCTCCACCGACCTACTTCTTCCTCCTATATATACCTACGTACCCCGAAAACATCCAGGAGCACCACAAAAACCTAATTCCACCGCCGCAACCTTCTGTACCCGTGAGATCCCATCTTGGGGCCTTTTCCGGCGCTCCGCCGGAGGGGGAATCAATCACAGAGGGCTTCTACATCAACACCATAGCCTCTCTGATGATGTGTGAGTAGTTTACCACAGACCTTCGGGTCCATAGTTATTAGCTAGATGGCTTCTTCTCTCTCTTTGGGTCTCAATACAAAGTTCTCCTCGATCTTCTTGGAGATCTATTCGATGTAACTCTTTTTGCGGTGTGTTTGTCGAGATGCGATGAATTGTGGGTCTATGATCAAGGTTATCTATGAACAATATTTGAATCTTCTCTGAATTCTTTTATGTATGATTGGTTATCTTTGCAAGTCTCTTGGAATAATCAGTTTGGTTTGGCCTACTGGATTGATCTTTCTTGCAATGGGAGAAGTGACAAACTTTGGGTTCAATCTTGCATTGCTCGATCCCAGTGACAGAAAGGGAAACGACACGTATTGTATTGTTGCCATCTAGGATAAAAAGATGGGTCTTATATCATATTGCTTGAGTTTATCCCTCTACATCATGTCATCTTACCTAATGCGTTTGTTCTTATGAACTTAATACTCTAGATGCATGCTGGATAGCGGTCGATGTGTGGAGTAATAGTAGTAGATGCAGGCAGGAGTCGGTCTACTTGTCACAGACGTGATACCTATATACATGATCATGCCTAGATATTCTCATAATAATGCATTTTTCTATCAATTGCTCGACAGTAATTCGTTCACCCATCGTAATACTTATGCTATCTTGAGAGAAGCCACTAGTGAAACCTATGGCCCCCGGGTCTATTTTCCATCATGTTAATCTGTCGTCAACTAGCTATTTCTGTCGCCGTTTATTTTGCTTTCTTTACTTTTAGTGTTTATCATAAATATACCAAAAGTATTATCTTATCATCCCTATCAGATCTCACTTTTGCAAGTGGCCGTGAAGGGATTGACAACCCCTTTATCGTGTTGGTTGCAAGGTTCTTATTTGTTTGTGTAGGTACGAGGGACTTGCGTGTGGCCTCCTACTGGATTGATACCTTGGTTCTCCAAAACCGAGGGAAATACTTACGCTACTTTGCTGCATCACCCTTTCCTCTTCAAGGGAAAACAACGCATGCTATATATATATATATATATATATATATATATATATATATATATATATATATATATATATATATATATATATATATATATATATATATATATATAGTATTAGAATAGTTATTTGGATCACGGGCGCCCTATATAAGAGCCGCAGAGGTGTTCCGAACTCAGAACCTGTAAAGAAAAAAAGAGAAGGAAAAAGCCCACCCCACGACCGTCGACCGCTCCTCCTCCCACCTTCCCCGATCCCCAACCTCCCTGGATCCCATGGCCGGTGATCGCCTGACCTCCGCCACCGCACGCCTGGGTTCTCCTCCTTCCGTCTCCTTGCTCGTGTCCAGCATGCACCGCCGGCCCTCCCATGGTGCTGTCACCGCGGCCACCCACTTCTCCTACCTCCCCACGGCAAGGCGTGCCTCCACCGCCGCCGCAACCCCAGCCGTGCATCTCCGACATGGCGCCTCCCCACCACCGCCGCTACCCCATCGCGCCCCTACCCCTCATCCGTCGTCGCCTGCCGGGCGGACCTCGATTTACCTTCAGGAGGAAGGGGTTCTGAGTTCAGGGAGACGGCCATCGTGCGGGCCAGGGAGACGCGGGAGAAGGCCAGGGAGACGCGCGAGTCATGTGGGCGCCGTTATTGCGTAGCAGTAGGGCGCCACCATCAAATTTTTCAAGGAGATGCGGCCCCTTCCCTGTCCATTTGCAACCATGGCATTGTCCAACCTCGTCTGTGCGCGCAGTCCATCCTTGTTCACTCGCTCGCTAGCAGAGGTGAGACCCCCTGCCCCCTTCTCCACCAAATGTGCTCCTTCTAGACTGCCGACGCGACACTTTTAGCAAATGTCACGGCGTACGTCCAGTTCACTCAGGGAAGCTCTCTCTGCTTCTCCGTTGAGCTTAATGGACCACTGACCCAAACCCAGCGCTTCTGGATGTCGCCTTGGGGAAGAGCAAGTTCCAAATGTGAAATTTGGTAATTCAGGTGGCCGGAGTTCGTGCTTGTGTGCGGTGGGCTGGCAGTTGAATCTACTCCAGCAATTCAGTTCTTTTCAATTTTTCCATGTGCAGCAGCACATGAATATGAGTGTATGGAAAACGTGTATGTAGACATTGAGAAAGTTAAGTATTGTTTATTCTAGCTCTCTCATCCAGCTATGCAGATCATTTCTTTTCAGGCCATCCCCGTCCAGCCCTCCTATGGTAGGAAGGTCGAGCCCATCGCAAGCTGCAGTCCACGGTAGTCACCTGGTCCTGCCTCCTTCATCCTTCCCGACCTCGCCCTCTGCCTCAACCAGCCGGTTGGACATCTAGTCAAGCTCGAGAACCTCTATTGCAGAGCTAGCTAATGGTTCTTCTTTTCCTGCCCCCACAGCTTCCCTTTCGGCCGTTGAAGCTACAGATGGAGCCCACAATGCAGCAGCGTCACCCCAACGGCCATGGGACGGTCGACAATGGCTGGGTGTGGTGTGTGTCTCTCCGACGTGCTCAGCGTGCTGCCGAGGGGGCTGCAGTTTGAAGTGGCTGGGTAATGAAGTTCAGGGAATTCTTTTTTAGTACATTCAGAGAAGTTGCTTTCTTACTTTTGTGATATTTTGGCTACACAGATACTTAGTGCAGAGAGGTTGTGACCTTTGGCTCCTCTCATCCTGAACACTTGCACCACAACCTCATCTCATGGGTAAAATGACTATTAGTAAATTGGCACTAAAAATGAATATAGAATAAGTAGAAAGACATGATGACCTCATCTCATGGGTTCCATCTCAATATAGCTCAAGCTTTTTAGAAACTAAATTTGACACAAAGCATTAAATTGATATAGTTGTGATAGCTTCTGAAGTAATTTTATCACATTTGCAGCTTTGCCAATTTATTTCTAAATGCTTTGTTTTCCACTAATTAATTTCGAAATGTTTTTTTCATAACAATTATTTTGGCATTAGCAAAACAGAAGTTTTGTCTGGTGGCGAGAGACCATGCAGGTTGTTTCTTTACTGGAAAAATGCCTGAAGCATGAACGCGTATTTGATCCGTGGTGTCGTGCTTCGCATCGGCAACCACCGGGGCTCCTTGGTCCATGAACAGGTTTGCTCAGTGGCACGCACAAGCCGAGGAAGCTGCAGTTGTCGCTCGATAAAGTTCAACTTCGTGCCTGGATAAAGTTCAGTTGTCACTGAAGCTTCTGTTGTTCTCCATTGTGTGCCTGTAGAGTATCCATGCAGGTCGAGTAAAATTCTCATGGAAGTTCAAATAAAAAAAGCAGCTACAGCGCAACAGTCGGTGGCTATAATGTGTGGTGAAAACTGAAATCTGAAACGAGTGTTGCGGGATATAGTAGGCAGCAGATTTTCTAACGTTTGTTGGTGAATGCAACAACAGTAGTTTGTGCCATTGGGGCCGTGCGGCAAGCAGAAATCTACACCTGGATGTACTCTCTCTGTCTCTCCTGAAATCCTAGGGCTAATCTACTTGTAATTCTATCTCATCTATTTGTATTTTCTATCTCACATACCTGAACATAGTAGCAGATTAGCAGTGTTGTATGGTCAGTCTTTGTGAGAGAGTTTGTGTGAACGTGGTGTTTACTTTTCTTCAGGAAGCCATTTTTTAATAATGAACTATATCCCGCCCGCCCACTTATATTCTTAAGTAAAAGACATGAAGTTCATTTATACGTGTATATATGTAGTCGTAGTGTACATTCTATTTGCAGTCTGGAAGTCCAGAAAAAAAAGAACCCTAAGTTCAAAAGCTAATAAAACATTTTAAAAAATAGACGATGGGCTTCTCATCCCTATTGTGGTCTGCAAGCTGCCTCCAACCTTTAGCAATATTTGTAAAAATGATTGTGCATATTTTTTGCTACCCCATTTTTAGTTACTGATTGAAGAAAATTTTGTTCATTAGGTGAAAGAACTTGATTTCTTTTGTTCCTTTGTGGAGGAAGAAGGTCACCATAAAGGCAGGGAGAAGGTCACATAAGGTGCAGAAAGAATGTCAGAGTTCAGCAATGGGGTGTGTGATCTTTGTGTTGTTTTTGGGGTCCAAATCATGGGTATGTGATCTCACACCGTGTGTATTATTGAGATGGCCTCCCTTAGCCTCAAACCATTTGCCTACAAATATGATAGTCGCAATGCTATCTTGATGTGTAAAGGAAATTAGATATGTACATGTACACAACACACAACAACTTTACGGAGAGTTGATGGATTATTCAGTGGTTGTTGCTGCCACTACTAATTTTTTCTTGAGATGGTCTTCATCACCAATCAATAATTCACTTGTTTCTTGGTTGCATCTAGTTCCCTTGCTCCACCTCAACACTGATTCCTTCAGCTAGATCTCCCTTGTTTTTTTTGTATTCTTATTTTCTTTTCATAAAGCATTTGCTTTGAAATCCAGGTCCAATGATGTAGCTTTGACTATTCTTGAAAACGTGGTCAAAATTGTACATGCTCTGTAGGTCAAAAATTTGGCTTTGATTTATTTTTTGTGAACGTCAAAATGTTGTGTTCGAGAAGGTCGAGTGTGTTATCTCAGCAAGTTCAAATAAAAATTAAACATGCAAGGCAAAACATCGGAGAGTTGCGATTTTTTAGAACTTCAAGTGACAAACAAATTTGGAAAGAGCACAAAAAAAATTGAAGTCAAGAAAAATCACTTCAAAACACTAACAAGAAAAAGAATGTTCTTTTGTTATCGAACAGAAAAATAAAAATTAATGAAAGGTGGAATGCAGTTTATGCATTTTGTGAAAGAACTAAGAAGTTAGAGTTAAACTAGTAGAATAGTTTGATTTTAATAAATAATTCAGTTTTTGTTTCCATAAATAAAACCCGAAGTTCAAATTTTAAAAATAGAGAAGTTCAAAAATAATAAAAAGGACTTTCATTGTTTCTAAAATTAAAATAGAAGTTGAAATTGAAATTATGGACAATTAAATATTTATTACAAAACTATGATATTGTCTTTCTTGAAAGAAAGAAATCAAGAAGTCCAAATTACAAAAATAGAGAAGTTTCATATTTATGACAAAACTCATATTTTCCTTGTTACAAATAAAATAAAATGAAGAAGTTCAAATAAAAAAAGAAGAAGTTTGATGGATATAAAAACTCAAATTCTTTACATTTCTTGGAAAAATGAAAGTGCAATTTTAATTTAAAAAATGTTTGATGCTTATTTAAAAACATATTTTTCTAAGAATAAGACTAAGAAGTTCAAATTAAAAAAAGAAGTCCAAAGATTATGAAAAAGTCACTTTTTTCGCGTTACTAAAGTATAAAACAAAGAAGTTCAAATTAAAAAAAGGAAACAACTAAAAAAGGTTTAAAAATAGATTTTCCCCATTTCTAAAAAAACTCGAAGTTCAAACAAAAATAACGAAGTGGTTCGATGTTTATTTAGAAACTAAGATTTTACCATTATTTAAATAATTAAATATCCCTTGGTATTGAAGAATCAACCATGAAGTTCAAATTGAAAAAAAGATTAAGAATTAAAACCAAGAAGTCCATATTAAAAAGATGGAGAAGTTGGATGATTATAGAAAACTCAGATTTTCCTCGTTATTAAAAAATGGAAACAAGAAGTTCAAAAATAAAATAATAAGAAGTTCAACTTTTAAAAGTAGAGCGCTCCAAAATTTCATAAAAAAGATTAAGAAATAAATCGAGGAAGTCCATATTAAAAAGATGGAGAAGTTCGATGATTATAGAAAACTCAGATTTTCCTCGTTATTAAAAAATGGAAACAAGAAGTTCAAAAATAAAATAACAAGAAGTTCAACTTTTAAAAATAGAGCGCTTCAAATTCCACAAAAAATGATTAAGAAATTCATATTAATATTCCTAAAAAACTCAGATATTTTCATGTAACCGAGAGAAGTTAAGATTGATAACTGCCAGAAGTTCACGTACTACATGGTGTGCATTTTGCATTAAAAAGGAATAAAAAGCAATGATTAAAAGTTTTCTTGTTATAATTTCAAATCCTCGGTCGGAGAAAGTTAAAAAAATTATTGTGAGATCTGTTTGTACGAAAGGAATATCATTTGTGTAACACTAATGAATGAATGAGAAAATTACAAACGAAAATACGTCACAGAAGTTCAACGTGAAAACAGCAGGAAGTTCGACTACTACAGTGAATGAATCTCAGATGAATTTTTTTAAAATCGTCTCGAGTATGAAAAAACGATCAAACGGGAAAGTTGTGTGTTTACAGCAGCTTTCCACCGGTATATCACTTGCTCAATTCCGGTGAGTGTTCTGGTGTGTGGATGGAGAGCTACGGGCAAGAAAATCACGTGAAAAACAGAGTGAAGTTCAGGTATACACACCGAGAAGTTCAGGTTCTTCATGCGGTGCATTTTCAAAGAATCTATTTCGCGATAAAGGCAGAACGAATGATCTCTCCGTTTTCAAAATTACTTGAAAACGGCTAGGAATCAAAGAAAACCGTCAACATGAAAGAGTTTCGCATTTTTCGTAACTTTCCAATGGTATATTATTTGCCCTATTCCGATAACGTTTCTAGAAATTATGGCGAAAATACGTTGTTAGCCATTTTTAAAATGGACTTATAACCGTAAGGAATTGGGAGAAACAATATATACCAAAAAGTTTCGCATTTCCTCAAGATCTCAAATACCATATCATGTGCTACATTCGAACGTACGGTTAAAACATTAGCTTGAAAATACAAACTATATGGAACTTCTACCGTTTTCTAAATTACTTTTAAACCATTCAAAATTAGAAAAAACTTTTAATATGGAAAAGTAGCGCGTTTTCATAAGCTTTCCAAGGCCATATCATTTGCATCAATTGAATTATCCATTTAGAAATGGAATCGAAAATACCAACTCGGCTGCTCGGTTTGAAAAAGTTTACGATTTTCCGAATTACTCTTTAACCATAGGGAATTATAGAAAACTTTCAACATGTGGAAGAAGCGGTTTTGCAGGAGCTTTCCAACGCCATATTATTTGCCTCATTCCGATAAATGGTTTAGAAATGCGATCAAAAATACCATTCACATTTTTTGTATGAAGGAAAAACGGTTTTCAAAACTGCTCTTAAACCGCTTACATTTTGCCAAAAATTTCACTTGGGTCATGATACTCGTGTCTATAGATTTCCAACGGTATATAGCAAGCCCCATTTGGGCAATGTTGGCGAAAGTTCAACCTAGCACAAGGGAAAGTTCAGGTCGAACAACTCAGGCAGTAAAATTGCAAAAAATGTGAGTCCATCACGACCCGAGAGCAAAATCCTCCTATGAGCGAGATTCCTATTTAAAACATGTATTTAGTTGCTAAAAACCGTTTGCAGAATACACTTACATCACATAGAACACAACTAACTAGAATAATTCGCACGGGGACACATGGTCGCGAAGATAGCCTGAAGGTCGGGTTCCTACAGAGGGAAGTTCAGGCATGTAACTCAGGAAGTTCATGTTGTGATCGAATAATCAGAATTGTGTTTATATATATATATATATATATATATATATATATATATATATATATATATATCATCGAATGTCTCGCACCACCATTCACACATACACATGTATATATATACAATTTGGTATATACAATTTCTCCTACGTGGAGGCATTACTACGGTAGCGGGTAATGGTATTCTCTTTTGGGATCTATGACCTGGTCAGGCAAAAATCCCGCTATTTCCTCTGGAATTGCTCATACGCGATCCATTGGTAGGAGCTTATCCCGCACCTCATTAAACTTTTAAGAAGGAGATCAATATGCATATATTAGTTGTGTGATTAGATATTGATAATGATGTAAAAATTGTGAATAGTGTTCTGGCAAACGTACCCATAGCTGTCTAGCAGATTTGGTCCTTTCGGACGCCATCATGAAAATGTTCTCGCAAAAGTAGTATGCACATAAATCAATCCCCGGTGCCTTCATGGCCTTTACGAGAATAGAATTCAATCAGATAATAATTAATCAAGCATGATAATTAATCAAGCATTATCCTGGGCAGAACCCACGCTGCTTCTCGGCATGGATGGGACGATGCTATCCAATGTTGGATCATCCGCTAGCTGTTGCCGCTGCTGAGACCCCCTTTCTTGGCTAAGTGAGTCGATCTGCTGCTGCTGCCTCTCCAATTGGAGTGCCAACTTCGCGTGCGCTGATTCTAGGCCTTTAAGGCGTTCTGCTTCATGGTTCCTCTTCTCCTCCTCCAGCTTCCTCTTCTTCTCCTCCTCCATCTTCCTTCTCGCACGACTTCTGTAGTCGGCGTTCCAGCCCGCAAACCCCTCATACCATGGAACAACGCCTTTGCCTCGTATTCTTCCCGGGTGTTCAGGATTTCCCAGGGCGCGTGTAAGCCCGTCGTTCTCTCTGTTGGGCGTGAACACCACTGTTCGAGCCTCTTCTATTGCAATAAGTAACTTGTCGTTGGCTCCTTTAAGACTTGCCTTCTTCCAAACCTTGCCTGTCTTCGGGTCCAACACCCCCCATGCGCATAGAACCAAGTCATGCACCTTTCCGGCCAGCTCAATGTAACTGGAGTGACCCCTGCATCCACCATCTGTTGCTCAGGCTTATCCCACTTAGGCATTGCCACCGCGTAGACACCTGGCCCCAGCGTATGGAAATGCTCTTTTTTTGCGGCATTGAGCTTGTTTACTCTTGACCGTTCCTTAGCTAATTCCGATTCCTTGAATTTCACGATAGCGGGCCATTGATCTCTTTGCTTCTCCAGTGTTCCCATGAATTCTGGTGTCTTCTTTCCTCCTGCGACGTACTTGGCCCATATAGTTTTCTTGTGGTTGTTAAATGCAATTGCCATCTTCCTAAGAGCAGTGTCCTTGACTTTCTGCACATCTGCATCTGTGAAATGATCTGGTAGGGTGAAATGTTCCATGAGAGATTCCCAAAGCAGATATTTTGCTCTTTCGTCGACAAAAGTAAGATCTGTACATTCCTTTGCTGCCTTTTTCCGTTCTTGCATGGAGATCGGGATTTGGTCCTTCACAAGAACTCTGCACTGACGAACGAACTTGTTCGCATTCTTCTTAGGCGCGATTGGTTCGCCATTAGTTTTGATGGTATCGATATTGTACTTTACGCCCTCCTTCAACTTTTTGGCTGGGCCTCGCACTGTCCTGCTGCCTGTAGAAGATTTGCTCGATCCAGAGGGCTGAAAGAAGAAAGATCGATTCATTAATATATCTTCAAATCATTTAAAACATGTGATCACCAGATGCCCGCTTATATAAATATACCTCGCCGGTGTTTATTATTTCAAGATCAACATTTTCTTCATCGTCATAATCATAGTCCTGGACTTCATCAATTCGGTCGTCATGATCGAATATCATATCACCATCCCCGGTATTGTTCATATATTGGGAGTCGTCATCTTCTTCATTCTGATCATCTGGCCTGCGAGGGGAGCGTATGATCTCGAATAGGGCCTCTTCTCCTTCTCTGCCGGTATTGTCCGCCATAGCTTTTATTGAACTAATCAAGAAGAAATATAAAACAATTTAGTATTCAAATTACAATGCATGCATGCAATCCATAAGGAAAAACTGAATCATAGTACATAATATGCATCAACGAATATAATCTCGAATACATCATCTCGAATATTACTGAATAATATATATAATATCGAATACATCGTCTTGAATATTATCGAATAATATATATAATCTCGAATATATCGTCTCAAATATTATCGAATACATCACTAGCTAGCTAGCTAATATAGATCGAATACTACAGAATAATTTAGTTCATTAGCGGTTCCTGAGGCGCGGGCGGTGGACACCCAAAGAGAAGGAACCATCATAGGATCATAGCTCGGGTGAGATCCCCAAAGAACCTGCCAGGTATTGGAGAACCTGATGTCCATAGCAGCCATGTAGCGACGGACGTGCTCGTCCTCCTCCCTGACACAGCGACGTACCACCTCCGGCGGGGCCATCTCCCTCCACACTGAAAGTGGCCACGCGAATGCCACCAAAGGAGCCAGGTTCGATGACAGGACCCGGGGCTGGGTTCCTCACCAAGCGGCGCGCCCCTAGCACCTCCCAGTGCCAGCCCGGCAGAACCCAGTCCTGGACATGGGTCCTCTGAAGCAGGATGTTGTCGCGAACGGGTCGACGGCGAGGATGCGGGTCGGGCATCATTCACGTATAAAAAACTAAAAATATAACATTTCTAATTAACATTTATATATCTAATTAACTTTTATATATCTAAAATTCATCTAACATTTCTATACCTAAAAGTATAAAAAACTAAAAAACATGCATCTAACATGTATATATCTTATTCATCTAACATTTATATATATATATATATATATATATATATATATATATATATATATATATATATATATAACTAAAAGTACCAAATTCCTTAACTTTTCATCTAATTAACATTTCTCTATCTAAAATTCATCTAACATTTCTATAACTAAAACTATAAAAACTAAAAAATATAAAATTCATCTAACATTTCCTTGCTCTAAAATTCATCTAACATTGCTATAACTAAAACTATAAAAAACTATAAAAAACAGAAAATACATCTAACGTTTCTATAACTAACTAACATTTCTATATGTAAAATTCATCTAACATTTCTATAACTAAAACTATAAGAACAAAAATGCATGTGTGTGTGTGTGCGGGCTTGATCTAGCTATGGGAGGGCGACCATGGCGGCAGGGGCTCACAGCGGGGCGTCGAGGGCGGCGACGGCGACGACAACGGCGTGCGAGCTTGAGGGAGGGGCATCGCGCGACGGGGGTGGTGGGTGGCGCGCCAGGGGTGGCGGGCGGTGCGACAGGGGATAGCGTGGGCGGTGCGTCGAGGGCAGCGATCGCGGGCGGCGCGTCGGGTGTGGTGACGGCGTGGGCGGCGACAGCGCCGATCCGGCAGGCGGCTCGTCGGGTGCAGAGATGAAGAAACAGAGGGAAACTGAAATTTTTGTAAGTGTTGTATATATAGGATTGACCTTTAGTACCGGTTGCAGCCACCAACCGGTACTAAAGGTCTGTTTTAGCCAGGCCAAGCGGTGGGAAGCACACACCTTTAGTACCGGGTTGTGGCTCCAACTGGTACTAAAGACCACCCCTTTAGTACCGGTTGGAGCCACGACCCGGTACTAAATGGGTGCACTGGCGCAGGTGCGGTGTGGCAAGTTTAGTCCCACCTCGCTAGCCGAGGGGCGTCCACACTGGTTTATAAGCCCCAATGCGGTAGCTCTCTCCAGCTCCTCTATATAGCATGCTTCTGGGCCTAACTCTGTCGCGCTGCCCTGTGGGCCTATTGGGCCTTGCTGGCCTGCATCCTGGCCCAACTACATGTTGGGTTTCTAGTCGTATGCAGGCCGTTGTGGCCCAGTAGGTGGGATTTTTTATTTAGTTTTTTTCTTTTCTACTTTATTTAATTTCTTTTGTTTATTCTGAGTTGTTTTTTGCTGTATTTAGAGTTTCTTTGTGAATATTTTTGCTTTAGGTACAAAAAATTACAAACTTTCTATTAGTGCCAGTAGTTTTCAAATTTGAATAGTTTAAATTCGAATTATTTGAAATTTATGTGAATCACTAGTTTGTGAATAACTTAACTTTAAAAATAGTTTTTTCAGTGATTCTTTTTTTCTTATGTTTAATATTCATGTGTTTTATCATTATATTCAATTTGGTAATACTTAGGTTATTTAGAAAAATGAAATGCCTTTGTAACAGATGAGTTTTCGTCTGAAACCCTGATACTTCGAAAGAGATCGTCCATTTTGTACACGAAGTGCATCCAGTTTTTGCCGTAACCCTCTCATACGTTCCTTGCGTCCCCTACAAAAGTCCTCCCTGTACTTTCTCTTGATTTTTCTCCACTGCGACCCGTCAGCGGGTACTCTCAACTTCCCGTCTTTCTTACGGTCTTCTCTGTGCCATCGCATCGCCTTGGCATGCTCTTTGTTTTGGAACAAACGTTTCAACCGCGGTATTATAGGAGCATACCACATCACCTTGGTAGGAATCTTCTTCCTGGGGCGCTCGCCCTCGACATCACTAGGGTCATCGCGGCTGATCTTATAGCGCAATGCATCACATATAGGGCATGTGTTCAAATCCTCATACTCACCGCGGTAGAGGATGCAGTCATTAGGGCATGCATGTACCTTCTGCACCTCTAACCCTAGAGGGCAGACAACCTTCTTTGCTTTGTACGTACTCTCGGGCAATTCATTGTCGTCTGGAAGCATCTTCTTTAACATTACTAGCAACTTTCAAAATCCCTTGTCAGATACACCATTCTCTGCCTTCCATTGCAGCAATTCTAGTGTGGTGCCCAGCTTTTTCTTGTCAGCTTCGCAATTCGGGTACAACAATTTGTTGTGATCCTCTAACATGCGCTGCAATTCTTCTTCTCCTTTTCACTTGAGAAGTTTCTCTTTGCATCAGCAATGGCCTGACCAAGATCATCAGCGGGCTCATCTGATGCCTCTTCTTCCCGCATTGCCGGCTCAGCTTCTTCCCGCATTGCCGGCTTAACTTCTTCCCCCATTGTTGTACTATCGTATTCAGGGAACCCATGGCCAGGATAGTTGTCGTCGTCCTCTTCTTCTTGATTGTCTTCCATCATAACCCCTCTTTCTCCGTGCTTGGTCCAAACATTAAAGTGGGGCATGAAACTGGACTCAAACAGGTGGACGTGAATGGTTTTTAACTTAGAGTAATTCTGGCCATTCTTACAGCCAGCACAAGGACAAGGCATAAAACCATCCGCCTGCTTGTTTCCCTCAGCCGCAAGCACAAAAGAATGCATGCCATTAACGAACTGGGGAGAGCATCGGTCATCGTACATCCATTGCCGGATCATCTTCATTATACAACACCGAAAATACCAAATTAATACAAGTTCATACATAAAGTTCATACAACACTTATTCTCGTAAAACAAACATACAAATAACTCTCTAGCTAAATCATTTAAATGCAACAACAAATGCGATCAAGATCGCAACTAAGGTAAAATTGATCCAACAACATAATGATACCAAGCAACATTATCAATGGCATATTTTCTAATCTTTCTAATCTTCAAGCGCAGTTTCTCCATCTTGATATTGTGATCATCGACGACATCGGCAACGTGCAACTCCAATTCCATCTTCTCCCCCTCAATTCTTTTCAATTTTTCTTTCAAATACTCGTTTTCTCTTTCAACTAAATTTAACCTCTCGACAATAGGGTCGGTTGGAATTTCCAGTTCACATACCTCCTAGATAAAAATATCTATGTCAACTTGATGGGCATAATTTGTCATAAACACAAAATGCAACAAAGAGTTATAAAAGAGAATATACCACATCCGAATCATAACCTGGAAGAGGGCTGACGGGGACGGATATCAAAACCATGGCACTATGTATAACAAACAACGTACGGGTAAGATAATTATACGAGTAAGTATATATCTAAATCACACAAAGATGGTTTTTTTATATAAAAAAGATAAGAACAAGAGGCTCAGCACAAGGTGGTGCCTGCGATGGGACGGTGCGGGCGATCGATGGTGGTTAGGATGGAGACGGGAAGGCACTAAGTAAACCACACCTACATATGCAAACTAAGAGTTATTTTGACCTCAAATTGCATATAAATCAAATACTACCACATATAATTCCTCCCATAATAAAACCCATAAATCATTATACTTATAGAGCATTGCAAGAGCTAATATAGCAATGAGAAATGAAAGGACAAAGTTGCTAACCTTTGTGATCACTTGGATGGATGGGGTGCCTTCAAACCTTCACAAATTTTGGCAAAAATGGAGTGCGAGCTCGAGAGGAAGAGGAAGAAAACAGAGGAAAGGGGAAAGGGGCAGATCAGAGCGCTCGGTCTCGGCGAAGGGGTTTATATAGGATGACCTTTAGTACCAGTTGGTTATACGAACCGGGAACAGAGGACTACATGGAACAGACCACTCCCTCTCCAAAGGCGTCGCCAGCATTTCGCAGGCTTCACATAGGCCTCAGGACACAGGTCTCCATGACAAGAATTCTAGAAGAGGATGTGCAACACAATAGCTCAGTAGCACATCAAGTGTTTCCTGAAGCCACCCCTTCTGCCTCTGCCTCTAAGTCTGAAGCCAAAGCTGCTGAAGACATTCCGGCTGCATCAGCCGAAGACAAAGAAGAAGAGCAAGAAGAAGAAAGAGAAGCCACACCCCCTTCCAGTGAACTAGTCAATCAAGACAATGTGATCGTTCCCCGCCCTCCAATTATTGAACAGATGGAGGTTGAAAACACTGAGGCTGCCACAAACAACAATACTGCAGCCAATGATACTGTCATGGCTGAAGATAATGTGGAGACCGAAGCCAATGCGACTACTGGCACTATTGTTCCACCAATCATCTCTGATGACGTCGTTCCTCCACCAAGGCCTCATACTATGGAACGTGCGTTCAATCGTGGTGAGTTGGTGACTATCTGATGGCCTATCATGGTTCCACCCAGTGCTTCCGGGCCGCAATATGATTACCATGTGGAGCAGAGGCCTCAAGTTCAGAAGCCTAAGCCAATATTATGAAGCCTTCCAAGTGCTGCAACAACTCAGGGCTCATTCAGTGTGCTTAGCTTCAGAGAGCACAATACGTTCTTTGACAACTCCAAGAACCCATACACGAAGCCAAAGATATCCTCTGCAAGGTTTTGGAGCCAGCAGCAGTGAAGCTACTACTCATGCATCCTATACAACCAGGGCCGGCTTTTTTCGCATAAGCATCTGGATTGTGATGCTATGGCTGGGCTACCATGCCTTGAAGAGGCCCTCGGTTGTTTTGGGATGTTGGACTGCTGCCATTTTTAACTGACAAGGAGCACTGGAATGAAGAACTTCTGCTTTAGTTCTATGCAACATTGCACATTCGAGGCTACAACAGGGATCTGAAGACTTGGGTCCTTGAGTGGATGAAAAGAGATATTCATCATGAAGCCAAAGCTTAGGACATCATTGAGCTTACCTCTCTGCCCACTCTAGGTGAGTTGTACGAACCTGGTTGTCAGCTTCATCTGAACGTACTGCAAAGCATCTTTCAGAGGCCAGAGCCCAACATGAGCCAAATGCTGAGCATGATGAAGCCACTGCTACATGACACTGAATACCCCAAGGAATTCTTTGTTAAGGACCTTGAGTACTTTCCACGCATAGTCTATCATATTCTGAGGCATACTTTCTGGCCAACCAAAGGAAATTCCTCTGAAGCTAAACTTGAAGGCGCCATGAAGACATTGGTGTTCTATATTGTCAATGGCATCAGATTCAACACTCAGGATTTCTTCATCCGACAGCTTGCTGCCTCTAGGATTGATCTTTTAGGCCTGAAATTTTATGCTCCATGGGTGATGCGCTTGATCAAGCTCATTCAACCATCGACTATCAATCTTCAGCGCACAACCACATTGTATTTCTGCCTAATGTTGATATGTCCATTGAAGCCATCTACCCCGAACCAGCAAAGAAGCCACTCCACCTTCAGAATGCAAAATTCCAAAGCTTCACGCAGCCTATTGAAGGGATTCATGTGACAAATGCTGCAACACCTGCTTATCCTCTGGCTGGCAACTTGCGTGTGTCGCACCGTGCCAACACTGAAGCCACTGCCAGCACCATTGCTCAAAGGCCTCAGAAGCATCCTCGTGTTCTCAATGACCGTGAGCTTCTGGTGGCTTTACATCGAAAGCATGATAGGCATCATGACTGGCTAAAGCGTCAGATGCGGAGTCTCTTGGTGGATGTTAATCGCATTCGCAACTTGGCCACCAAACCTCATTTGTTGCACATGAAGCCTGTCGGCGGTCCTGGAAGAGCCTCACATTGCTCTGCTCTGAAGATGATCTTCGCGAAGATGGCTTCACAGAGAGCTTCAAGTTTGACTCCAGGCCTCCCCAAAATGCAAGCTGGCGTCACACTTCATCTATTGAAGATTCTGAACATTCGTTTTCGGCTGCAACTGTTGTTGCGAGAGTAGTCGATGAAGAGGATGACGCCACCTCACCAACTTTGGCTGCACTGCACCACGATTCTGCTTCAGGCCCATCTGCACCACCAAACTCCAACATCGACCCTGCTCCATCTTCTACTCCAGCTGGGAACGAGTAGATCCTCTATTTCGAACCTTTTTGGTCATTACTGACAAAAGGGGGAGAAGCATATGAGGTTGATAGTCTTCAAGTGGGTCCATATGGGTGGTTGCACTATTTTTGCTAAGTTCTTACAACTCTCATTTTGAAACTATTTGTCTCTTGAGTTGTAACACTTAAACTTGATGGTTGTATTCTACTTTTGCTGCTACTTCGTGATGCAATGATAAATTCTGGATGAAGTCATTCTGCAGACACCCATTTTTCATAGTGCATGTCATTATCTTCGTCATGTTTATATATGTATGATGAATTGTATTCAAAAGCTGAAGAGGATCTCCACAAAGTAAAACCCGCCATGTGCATTTGCATTCAAAAGCAAACTACTTATATGCACATCTTCAGGGGGAGCCTGTTGCAACTTATGAAGACAATGACTTTGAACTTTAATTTTCACAAACTTTATCCCCGTTGAAAACTTCAACCAGTTTGATATCAATCACCAAAAACGGGGAGATTGTGTCAGGACCGGATTTCGGGGTATCAATTTCCCAGAAAATGGCCCTTGTGCTCACCAGCCCCAGGATTACTGTTAGCTGATGAGGCACCAACTTGATACAGAAATTCCAAGCAAAATAGAAAATGTGTAGTACAAGACCATTCCGGCCTATGAGTACAACAATTGGTTTCTAGTGGCTGATGGCGGAAGCGGTTTGTGGTTCCTCTGCGTCTATGGGACTCCATTTCCCACAGGAACAAATGACCGGGGTAACTCCTATCTTCGCGAGGCTGATGTCACCATTGCGTGGTTTCCGGGGCTGTCATCGCAACGCTCCTCTCCATGCAAGGAATCTGGCCAAGATAATAGCCAGGGACAAGCCAGTGAGTACTTTTGAATGTACTCGCAAACATTATGAACACAGGTATAATATAACAAATGATAATCATGCGCTGAAATATTTTATGATCACAACGTCAGTCCCAAATTAAAATCCATGATGCATGCAAGCAGGTTCTTCATATACAATATGAACATGCAATAATGGAGTAGAAATAAAAGCACCGATTGGGTGTCTGAAGCGACGCCTCGAAAGGATAATAATTTAAAGCATGCCTCAGTCGGGCGTCTGAGCGACGCCACATAAAGGGCTTATAAATAAAAAGAAACAACAAGCGTGCCACAGTCAGGCGTCTGTGCGACGCCACATAAAGGGCTTATAAATAATTTAAATAACAAGCATGCCACAGTCGGGCGTCTGTGCGACGCCACATAAATGGCTTATAAACAATTTAAATAACAAGCATGCCACAGTCGGCGTCTGAGCGACACCACGTAAAGGGCTTATAAATAATTCAAATAACAAGCATGTCACAGTCGGGCGTCTGAGCGACACCACGTAAAGGGCTTATAAGAGAAAACTCATAGTGCATATCCAGGAGGTAGTACCGTCCCAGGGATACTCAATAATTCGAATGATGCAAATGGTTAGTTCATAATAATAGTAATCATAATCATCATAAATCACAAGTCATGATCCATGTTCTGGTTTAGCAGTTTCTCCTCCGAAGACTGACTCTAAGACCGACACTTGACCCATCCCAGACTGTAGTCCTTAACCATGGACACGGTTATTCGAATAGATGTTTAATCTCTGCAGAGGGTGTACTCTTTACCCACGGGTAATAGATTCCTTTAGTCCATTAGGACTAATTCCGTCTACGGTCTTTTAATTGAAAACACACCTAACCGCACACACCAGCCTAACTTACCGGTGTCTGGAATCACCCATGACACCCGTTAAGCAAAACTCTAAGTGGGGAGGCTATGACCTCGATTAGCATGGGATCAAAAAATTTATAACGCGCGCAAACTAGGGAAGCTACCCCCTCGGCTTCAACCAGAAACACCCATGCCCCCGGACCAGGTGGCATGCCTACCGGATGCAGCCGGTATCTTCCACCATGGCCTCTTTGTACGGTGTCTGCTAGGAAAGGGTTAACAACTTACTGAACCGTACCCTACCTATGGCAGGGACAAGTGGTAGTATGATACAAGTATGGGGGGTTACTAGAGCAAGACTCGATCTACGGCCGACACAGGAGGTTTAAGTATTCCCTGCATGATTAGCATAACAAATATGTTTCAACCAACAGACAGAATCACCACTCCTCATACCTCACTATGCCATACCGGACACAACCGTCTCGACGAAGACTAGAGACAAGCTCGTGTCTACCCAAGACAGAGGCTTTTCCGGATTCCTTCCGGTAGGCATGAAAGGCAAACGAGGGTGATTACTATCACAACGTATCAAATTCCAATAGCACGGAATCATTAACATGTACTTATGAGTATGTTCATATCATCACATAAAATAATGAAAACTCCGAGACATGGGGTGTTGTAACCGTATCAAACAACACATGACAATATTATGCCAGGGTTCAGAATGCTTGCCTTCAAGTTGTGGAGAGGCAGGGTGTATTCCAAAACTTTTGAAAGTTTCCTTCTCTCTCCAAAAATCCTATTTTGATAAAATACAAATTAACACATAGTTCTAAAATAGTACAAAAAAGTTGTTTGGAAAATTTTCAGATAAATATGAAAATAAACTAGACAGAATTTGAGAAACAACAAAAAGAGAATCAAGTCATTTGGACTTAAATTTAAAAAGTTATAGCCAGTCAAAATTATGTTTTTAAATAAAACAGAAGAAGAAAAATGTTTCAAAATAAAACACGTAGGAGACGTACTATGGGTTTACGCCTCCAATTACGCCAGCGTGGACCGGATCGTGGGTCACTGACAGTGGGTCCCTTGGGCCCACTGGTCAGGTTTGACCAGTCGCCGCGCCTCCCTCCTCCTCTGGCCGAACAGAGGCGGGTCTCCGGCGATCGACACCGGCGAACGGTGGCTCCCCGCGGGGTTCTGAGGGCGGGGATGGATGCGCCAGTCTAGGGCGGTCCTCCCAGTGGTCGCTAGTTTGGCGGGGGTGGAGGGGATCGCCGGCGGCGAGCTCCGCGACGGAGGTGGCTTCGGGAGGATTTGGGGGTTTGGGCTCGGGTGGCTCCCCGTCGAAGCTGAGAGGTTGGGCGGCTCCGCAAGGTCGAGGGGAAGTGGATGGTGGCACTAGATGGGCTGGGGAGGTCTTGATTGCGATGAACGGAACCGGAGGGTGGCGGCGGCCGAACTGGCCGGAGACGGGGAAGACGGCCTTCCCCCGTCGATGGCTGCCTAGGGGAGCATCAGGGGGATGGCCTGAGGTTGCCTGGGGGTTTGGAGAGGCCCGGGGGTCCCTATTTATAGGCGGCCAAGGTCGGTTCCGACGGTGGCCGGGGATAAGAACGGTGAACCATCGTTCTGTAGATTGCAGGGCGACGTGGCGGCGACGGGCGCTAGCAGACGGCTCGTGGATGAGCTCGAGCTGCTCCAGATGGCAGCTGGCGCACGCGTATGGCTTGGGCAGCGCCGTCCATGGCAGGGGCCGACCGGGAGGCAGTGGCGGCTTGCGGTGGTGCTGCTGTAGGGCGCCAGGAGGGGGCCAGGGCGACTCAGCGACGAGGGAGGGGTCGGGCGCATTGGCTGCGAGTGGAAGGGGATCAGAACAGGCGCGGAGAGGCGGCAGCGGGACGCGGCGACTCGGGCGCACACACGTGCAAAACGCGCGCTCTGGCCGCGCCCAGAGCACGCATGCCAAGTGTTTGGCAAAATGCCAAGGCATGCAAGGAGGCTTCGGTGGGGCTGGGGATTAACAGGTCTGGGCTAGAGTCATCTAGGAGCTTAGTGGACAAGTTTGTTGGGTCAGAGGATCAAGTTCACAGTGCAAACTAAGAATCATGTCAAATCTGGCTATGCACCTGAAGTGCTCGACAGAATGTCATGGGCCTCTAGGCATCTCTTGGGGTGGCCAAAAACTCCAGATCATAGTCTCTTTAGGTGATGAAGAGGTTGGCAAGATTAGTTTGGTAAAAACAGAAACTTGTTAGTGCAAGTTTTTGAGAAAACCAATTCTGGACAGAAAGTAAAGGGCATAGTTTCATGGACCAAAAGTACTCCAATGGGTCCATTCTTCTGGACTCAAGGGTTTGGTAGGGAGGACTATAAGCAGTAAAAATCTCAGGGGCACTAGAGCAAAATAAATTAGGGTTGCAGTAGAAAACACCCAACTGGACCAGAGAGCAAAAGAGGATGATTTGCTCAAATTTTTCAAAGAACACCAATGGGTTTTTGCATAAAGTTGAATTATATGCATCTACTGACATCTCCAATTTTTGGTGGGGGTTTTAATGAAGTATTTCAATAGGTTGTAGTGCAAAATTACCAACTGGACCAGCTTTGAAAGCTTTGGGTAGAGCTCAAAATCTCCAAAGAGTAAAAGATATTTTTGCATCAAAGTGATTTAAAAACATCACATGACATCCCCAAATTTTGGTGAAAATTTTAAATGCATTTATCAAATAATTGTAGTGCAAATGGGACCCTAAAACTTATGAAAAATCATTTTTAAAGAAATAAAGCTCAGGGAAAATAATGGTTGCAGAAATAATTCCATCGATAAAAAGAAATGGCCTTAGTAAGATACACAAGTCCCACAATATCTTTGAAAGGTTTCCACCTAGAAGGAAAAACTCAAGGAAAATCAGAGGGACAGAGTGATCTGAATTTAAAAGATAAACCAGAAAATAAAATTTTTAATTCCTGGCAAAATTTTAATAAACAAATCATGGTTAAATTATTTTTGGGGGTGTTATAGATTGTAAGTGCATCTAGTGCCACCCCTAGTTGGTTTTGGATTATTGACAACAAACTTGGTTGAGGGCTAATGTGTTTGTGAGAATTGCAGGATAACACAGGTAGTAGTCCCTTATTGATTCAGTTTACCTACAAGAGATGACCCCTAAAAATGTACGAAGACATTGAAGATAATGGTGGTTCGTGAAGACATTCACGATGAAAATTATGACATGTGAAGACATTCACTTGAAGACTATGGAGTGCAAAGACATAGTTGTTTCATAGTTTCCTTTTCTTCTTTATTGAGTCATAGGAACCATCGTAGTGATGCTCAACCAAAATCCTATGTCTTCGAGCGAAGACAATGAGAGCAAATCTTATCCAGAGCTAGATGAGTTAGCTTTGCTTGAAGCCCAAGTAAAGCTGTTGCATGTGTTTGAAATCCGATCGTTGGACACGTGTCGGTTCCTTAGTGACCCAGGGTCATTTCAGACAAATCAGGTCGGGTTACCTCCTGGCTATAAATAGCCCACCCCGTAGACCATAAATTGGTGGATGCTCAGAGTAAGTGCACGACTTTTTCGTTTGAGAGCAACCCACCTCCAAAGCATTTGAGAGAGAGATCCTTGCGAGGACAAAGCCCAAAACACCCAGAGCCAAAGAGTGTTAGGCATCACTGAAGTCGTTCTGTCTACATGACTTGAAGACTTGTTACACTTGAGGACTGTGAATCCTCCAGCCGGTTAGGCGTTGCATTCTGAGCATCCAAGAGTCATTGTGGATCGCCGGTGAACAAAGTCTGTGAAGGTTTGGAAGTCTACCTTAAAGACTTACCAGAGTGATAGGGCGAGGACTGTTGTCCATAGCTCAAGGGGAATAAGGTGAAGACGCGGTCTTCTGAGTTAAATCTCAGCCTCCCTAACTAGACGTACAGTTTTCACAGCAACTGGAACTGGTCTACCAAATCCTTGTCTTAACTAAGCAACTGGTTCTATCCCCCCACTTCCCTTTACTTTACAGTTTGTCTTCATGAAGTCATTGCTTGCTTGTCTGATCTATTTGACTTTACTGAGTGAAGACTATTTCCTATTTGGCTTCATATTGTCTTCCACCCTGATCCATAATACCAAGCTGCTGATAGTCTTCGTGCTTTCACTACATTGCTTACTTGACTATGGCTTGTCTAGTGTAGTCTATCTTCCGCTGCATATCAATAGGTTCATTTCTATTGTCTTTCTTCAAAGACCTCGTGTTTAGAAGACTTTCATAAAAATCGCCTATTCACCCCCCCTCCTCTAGTCGATCACAAGCACTTTCAATTTGTAATGATAAAACAACTTTTGTTTTGTTTTAGCAAAACTAACAAAAGATTTTTTTTGTTTGAGACTCTTTAACCTAATCTCATTTATTTTCATGCCATCTCTAATGTTATGATGTTAAACATCACCACATGTTTCCCGCAAAAAAATATCACCAAATGTACATTGCTCACAAGGACTAGGATGCTAGGGTTACTAGTAGAATGTTCGTGCGTTGCTACAAGCTTTTAATTCTTTTTCTAATTGCATATATATGTATATATACTTGTATTGTTGTACAAAATAGGTTGATATTTTTGCCCCATCCAACCACATAGCCTCATGGCCTTTTAAAAGAATCAAGAAAACTTTATTCATTTGAAATAATCAATACATCATTTATGAGGATCGATACAATTTCAGGTAAGGGCTCCTCAAACCAATCAAAAGTCAAAGAAAATCTAGCTAATCTAGCGAGCTTGTGAGAAACTTTTTTTGCTTCTCTATTACAATTTCGAATCTAGTATAGGGAAATCACAAGCAAAATGAAAACAATCATCAAAAGTTGCCACCGCTACACCCGCCGACCGTCCTCCATCCTTCATCGTATCAATCACCTCCAGATTGTCCAAATTAATCGTAAGACTATCACATCATGTCCTTTGTGCAAGTGCTAGACTGAATGTGAGAGCCAGCCATAGTACTGTAGGAAAAACACACGCTGCCGAGTATTGATGAATACGCCGAGTGGCAAATCAAAGGGTCACGACTTATGTAGAGATAAGCCGAGTATGAACACTATAACACACATCAAATTCATAAACTCGTCGTACTTCTACGTAAGCCGTGTCAATACAAAAGGCATTCGGCTTCAGGGGCGGGCTCTGTGGAATAGGTAGCACTACAAGAAAAAGACACATCCGTGACATTTTGGGCCGAACGAATTTTTTTTCTGTCATACATATGACACTTCTATGACGATAATTGTGACAAAACCCGGTATCATCATAGATGTGGTGGGCTCCTACTTCTATGACAAAAAATCATGACAGAAAATGGGCTTTTCGTCCTGGGCGGGCCGGAGACGTAGCTGCATGACATTCTTTGGGCCGTCCATGACGGAAAAACCGTGGTAGAAGTGAGGGGGAGGAAAATTTCGGGGAGTTGACGGTTAGGGTGGGAGGTCGGGGGTCGAGCGATGCGCGCTTTTCTCTCACGACGTCTGCTGCGTGTGTGAGGCGTTGGCTCTAATCGAACCCGAAGCGAGGCGTTGGGCTCTAATCGACCCGGCGATTGCCTGCGCAGCTACGCGTTCATCGAACCCGAGCAATCAATCGATGGCTGTTAACTGAACCCGATCGAGCGATTCCTTTGCTACAGCTGCTAACTGAAGCCGATCGATGCTGCCTCTGGGATGAACAATGAGTGTTGTGAGGGGGGGTTGGATGAACAGTGAGTTGTGGCGTTGCCTCTGGATGAACAGGACCCGTGGTGTGGAGGGCTGGATGAACAGTAGACGGTGGAGGGGTGGCCGTGGAGGGGTGGTTGAACAGGACCCCGTGGTGTGGAGGGCTGGATGAGCAGTGAGACGGTGGAGGGGTGCCCGTGGAGGGTGGTTGAGCGAGAGCCGTGGAGTAGCGCGGTGGAGGCTGGATGAACAGGAGCCGTGGTGGCTGGAGGAGGTCGACGGTAACCCGTGGAGGCTGGAGGAGGTCGACGGTGGAGATGAACAGTATCCGTGGAGTCCTGCTTACGGCACGCCACACCCTCCCGGCGAACGGGACCCTGTTTGATCATAGCGCCCAACACAAGTCCGTTTAAATCCGTTTTGCGGCACGCCACACCCTCCCGATCAACAAGACCCCGTTTTGACCGTAGGAGGTCAGTTTCCTCCGTTTTGCGGTATGCCACACCCTCCCGATCAACGGGACCCCGTTGCCGACCGTAGGAGGTCCGTTTCCTCCGTTTGATGACGCCAGCCCCTCCCGATCAACAGGATCCCGTTTGAGCGTGGCGGTCGAACACAAGGCCGTTTTCTCCGCCAGCGGTACGCCAGCCTCGTTTCCATCGCTGTTCCGTCCAAGCCCTCCCGATGAACACAACCACGCATTCCGTTCCGACCCAGCCGGTTGGCTCCCCATGAACACGACGACGACGCTGTTTCTCCGTTCTGACCCAGCCATGTACGTATGCGCGAGTAGGCGTTCGAGACCCAGCCCATATGTACACATACGTGGCCGTATTTTCTTTCTTGCACCCTGGCCGCTGTACATACGTGTACATGCTACGTGTGCGCCTCTACTACGACACGTGCGCGCTCTACAACGACCACTATGTACGTACACATTCGCGACCAGAATGACAACGCTACGTACGCTTCGACCAGGTGGGTCCCAACTATCAGGCACTTCCTTGCCTGCGAAGATGTAGCTGGTGGGTCCTAGCAGTCAGGGGGGTGAATTGTTTTTTTTTGCCCGGACGCACTTCCTTGTGTGCGAAGATGTAACTGGTGGGTCCCAGCAGTCAGGGGGGCGAATCGTTTCTTGCCCGGACGCACTTCATTGCATGCGAAGGTGTAGCTGGTGGGTCCCAGCAGTCAGGGGGTAAACTTTTAAGCAAAATATGGTGGCCCATCAGGTGGGTCCCCGCTATCAAGTGGAGGAATAATTATTTTGCGCGTAATAAGGAGGCACTTCCTTGCTGCGGCCGTGGACCCAGCTATCAGCGTCTCCACGCACAGTACTCTTCCGATGGAAGTCAGTCATTGACCACATTGACCACGCCGCGCTGAGAGCACCACGGCGGTGGATGACGGTGAGGCCTAGGAAGGGGACAACGCAGATGCAGGGAAGACTCGACAGTTGTTTTCCACGCGGAGGGGAGTACGACTGTACGAGGGTTTACTGGTTCGTCTGCCGTCGCCGGAGAATAACAGCAGGTGTGGGTGAGTAGAGGGATGGCTAAGCCATCGATGGGAGTACGGTGGGGCGGTGAGGCCTGCGCGGCAGCACAGCCGGACGCGGGGAGGAGGGAGCAGGCAGTCCCGCCGACGCTTGTTTGAGCGTCTGGAGCAGGAAGAGCAGAGATTGAAGAAGCACGACTGCCGTTGGATGGCCATCCAACAGTCACTGCTTGTGCGTCAACCTTTTTTTAGGAAAGCCTCAAATCTGTGGAAAACAGCATACAACCCATCTGCCATTATTTCTAATAATTTACAGCCCATTTGCTAATTCTTAAGGCTTTTTTGGAGCCCATATTCTTTTTGTTAGCATTACAGCCCATATTGTGGCCACGGTTAAAAAGTTATACGAAATTTTGCATATTTCGGTGCGGTCCGAACTATTTTCAATCCCGAAATTTTGACTCACATTCAAACTGATTTTAAAAATAAATGTATATCAATATAAAATCCAACAAATTCTCCATGCATAAAAATTAATGTAATTTAAAATCTCGAAATGAAAAAAAAGATATTTGAAACTAATTGCCGGTTTGATGTGTTCTATAAATGTAGAGCCGATTTCTCATTACTGATGGGCCATTTTCGCGGCCAGCCAAATGAAAGCTCTCCTCGTCTTGAAAGATTTGCAGCCCAACAGGCCTGACAAAGCGACTTACTTGGCAAATCACAAAAAAACTGGGTTGTGGCCGTGGACCCAGCTGTCTGCCTCTCCACGTATAGTACTCTTCCGATGGAAGTCGGTTGTTGACCACATTGACCATGCCGCGCCGAGAGCACCAAGGCGGTGGACGACGGCGAGGCCTGGGAAGGGGACGAAGCGGAGCCGGGGAAGACGTGGCAGTGGAGGCCCACGCGGAGAGAAGTACGAGGGTTCACTGGTTCGGCTACGGTGTTGAGGCTGTCGTCGCCGCAGGGCCTGGCTAGCGGTGGGAGTAGTAGGGGGCGATGAGGCCTCAACGACAGCACAGCCGGTCACTGGAGGCAGGAGCAGGCGCTCTCCACGACGCTGGTTTGGGTGGCTAGTGCAAGAAGAGCAATGATTGAAGAAGCAGCAGGACTGTTCGATTCAAATCCAACGGTTACAGCTGCTAGAATCGTTTGTTGACTAAGTTGACAGCCCTGCGTACGCGTCAACGTAGTAGGCCCACAGGTCAGCCTCCCAACCGGTGCGCCCCAGATGTCAGTGGGAGGAATCATTTTTTTCGCGTAATAAGGAGGCAGTTGATTGCGTGCGGCCAGGCCAGCGGAGGGAGTAGGGTGGGCCGGGGAAGCCTGCGTGGCATCACATCGTGCCACAAGAGGAGGGAGGTGGCAGTCCCGTCGGCGCTAGTTTTGGCGGCTGGAGTAGGAAGATCAGAGATTGAAGAAGCACGTCGGCCGTTGGATGGACATCCAACAGTCACTGCTGCTAGAATCGTGTGTTCACTGACAAAGCCTTGCGTAAACAAGTCAGCCATATGCTATTATTTTTATAACTTTTACTCATTTTCTAATTCATATGGAATTTATTGCAGCCCATTTTCCATTTTTAGAATTGCTGGCCATTTTCTAGTCAGTACCAGTGTCAAAAAATTAACTAAATATGTGGGAAATTTTGAAAATTGCAAATTTTTCTTTGGGGAACGAAATATTCTTAATCCAAAAATTAATAGCCATAATTTAAAAATAAATTAGTACTATATCATGTTAAATCCAATGAAATCATATAAGATATCGGTGAAGAACAAAAACAAAAACAAAACTAATATCCCATTTGCTATAATTTTTTGGAATTTTCAACCCTTTTGATATTACTTTTAATGAGACATTGACCATACTCTCGGCGGGACGGAATGCATCCTCCTCGTCTTGAAAGATTTGCAGCCCAATAATTGAGAGAAAACTAATAGGCCTAGCTTGGGTATTCTTCAAAAGAAATCTTGGGCTACCTATTTTCCCAAAGAACTGGTGCATGAGCATTTAGCTTTATTTATTTATTTACTTATTTATGTTTAGGGACCATGAGCATGTACCAGGCCGGATTCATGTGAGAGCCTCCCTTCCGATTAATTATGGGCTTCTCTATTGGGCCTTCATCGATGGGCTGCATCTTATCAACAAGTGGAAAATGTGTTCCGTACGGAAAATAGATATGAGCTACGTGCATGCAGGGCACTAAAGGATCGAACCGTGCAACAACTTCCAAAACATTGTGTTTGTCGTTCTAACAACACATTTATTCAACCAACAAACAAAATATACTACTGATTGTACATTGAAAACAGCAGCAGCAGCAACTAGGGCTGGGGGTGCAACAGAAGAAGTGAGCAGGCCAAAAGAGTGAAGACGCAACTCTCTCTTCCAAACCAAACATCAGCCATCAGTACAAAAGGGCTACCAAAATAGAACAAGTGTATGCATCAAACTAAATAAAGATCCTACTACACCAGGTGTACGCATCTAACTAACTGGCTCAGTTATACGTTACTATTTATTAAGCTATCGAGATTGGCTGACGGCTTGAACCAGATGGGTGCCTGACAGGGGAAACTCCAGCCAGCAGGTCGAAGTCTGATACTTGCGACCCTCTCTCCTACTTTGGGCTGCAGAGCGTGGCGGCACATATCAGGGTATGGTGCATGCAGAGAGGCATGGTACGTTGTGTACACACAGTTTTGCCTGATGAACGAAACCGCGCTGCCATCATGATCCTTGCCGTCGGTTATCTCCTGGTTAATCAGATAATTCAGTCCGACAAACAGAGAGCATGCACCAAGGCTACTTACCAGCCTCCAGTCAAAAATTCCTGAAGGCCCAGAGAAGCTGGGATCCTGCTCAAAGACCTTGCAGTGACTGTGATTGTATTCTGCGAAACAACACGGCCGGTATGTGCGAACGATCATCAATCTTTCGCCGTCGTCTGATCGATCCAGGAACCACCTGCAACTGCCATGCCTCTTTTCTTTTAAAGGTTCTGGGATTAGGAAGGGTAGGGACACCAGGAGGCCTACAACATCATAACAAGTTGGAGTCAAATAAAAAAGGGCTCTTGATTTAGTCAATCTTAAGAACAGCATGTTATGAGCATGAATATTTTTTCAGTAAATGTTGACAGTAATATAAGAAAACCATCATGATATCATAGGAAAGTAACATACTACTGTAACAGCCATTTGTAGCGATGACTAGAGTAGGCCAGCAATACGTCCAGCCATAGAAGGAGTCGACAGCGTAAATGAAGCCCTTGTGTTCAATGGCATCAGAGAACCATGAAGGATGCATGATCCTGCGATGGACGTGCAGATTTATCCACTTACCACAGTGACCTCTCAGATAGGCGAGACCGTGGTTGAAGAATGCAATTAGCCTAAAGTCTTTATAATTCGCAGATCTTGTGGGCACTTGGCATATTACAACCTTGAGCAAATCAAACTTGGTATCATGTTGGATACTGTAAGATTCCGAGTATTCTGGGCCGAGGTGCCAAAGCAGTGCAGTGTTAATCGAAGGAAGGGGGATCAATCGCCGTGTGTAGACCTCCACGAGCATCCAGCTGCCACGACCGTCGATGAGCACCATCCAAGACGTGTTCATGCCGACCCAGTACATACCGTTAATGTAGCTGAGGCTGACGGGGATCGGATCGCAGTGAAGGGGGTTGATGCTCGCCACCCTACGATCGTTATGCTGCGTGACACGCAGTTTCCGAAGATCAGGCGGCATCAGCAAGCAAGGAGTTGGCTTAAAAAGCTCCGGCCTGAGGGCTTTGAGTAAATGGTACAGCCCCGACGAGCACGCGGCGAGCGGCATGGTACTGAGATTGTCCACACGCGAAACAATGAGCTTGATTACCTCTGTGGGGAGCGAATTCCAGCCACTCTTTTCGCGGACGCTGCTCGGTTCTGCCATTGTTAGTGCTTGGGTTTGGACGAGGGGCGCTTTAGCGGGGATGGAAGCTTGGACGAGATTATGTGCGGACAAAGATGGAGAAGCGAATATGTGCTGCGGGAAGTGGATAGGTGATGATGACTACAGCACGTCGCTTGACTTACGAGACACATACCAGCAGCGTAGGGTCATATCGATGCCAGACAACTTGCTTGAGTGATCACAGTACTGGTACTCCCTACAGTACCTACTACAGTACTATGCCCTAGCTTGCTAGAGTAGAGTAGTGTCAGGACCAGATTCCCGGAATATTAATTCCCAAAAATTGGTCCTTGTGCTCACCAGCCCCAGGATTACTGTTAGCTGATGAGGCACCAACTTGGTACAGAAATTCCAAGCAAAAAGCAAAATATGTAGTACAAGACAATTCTGGCCTATGAGTACAACAAATGGTTTCTAGTGGTTGATGGCGGAAGCGGTTTGTGGATCATCGGCGTCTATGGGACTCCATTTCCCACAGGAACAGCTAACCAGGTTAACTCCTATCTTCGCGAGGCTACTATCACCATGGCTTAGGTTCCGGGGCTGTCTTCGCAGCGCTCCTCTTCACGCAAGGGCTCTGGCCAAGAGAATAGCCAGGGACAAGCCAGTGAGTACTTTGAATGTACTCGCAAACATTATGAACACAGGTATAATATAACAAATGATAAATACGCTCTGAAATATTCTATGATCACAATGTCAGTCATAAAATAGAATCTCTGATGCATGCAAGCAGGTTATTTATATACATGAATATGCAGTAACAGGGTAGTAATAAAAATGCACCGATCGGGTGTCTGAAGCGACGCCTCGAAAGGATAGTAAATAACTAGCGTGCCTCAGTCGGGCGTCTGAGCGACACCACAAAAAGGGCTTACAAGGTAAGTAAATAACAAGCATGCCATAGTCGGGCGTCTCGGCGACACCAATTAATGGGCTTATAAGGTAAATAAATAACAAGCATGCCGTAGTCGGGCGTCTCAGCGACACCACATAAAGGGCTTATAAAGTAACTAAATAACAGGCATGCCGCAGTCGAGCGTCCCAGCGACGCCACATTAAGGGCTTATAAAGTAACTAAATAACAGGCATGCCGCAGTCGGGCGTCTCAGCGACACCACATAAAGGGCTTATAAAGTAAATAAATAACAGGCATGCCCCAGTCGGGCGTCTCAGCCACACCTCATAAAGGGCTTATAAAGAATCAAAGTGAATATCCAGGAGGTAGAACCGTCCCAGGGATACTCGATAATTCAAACAATATAACGGGTTAGTCCATAACAAATAATAATCATGATCATCACAAGTCATAAGTCATGATCCAAGTTCTGGTTTAACAGTTTCTCCTCCGAAGACCGACACTTGACCCATCCCAGACTGTAGTCCTTAACCATGGACATGGCTATTCGAATAGATTTAACCTCTGCAGAGAGTGTACTCTTTACCCACGAGTAACGGATTCCCTTAGTCCATCGGGACTAATTCCGGCTACGGCCTTTTAATTGAAAACACACCTATCCGCACACACCAGCCTAACTTGCCGGTGTCTGGAATCACCCACGACACCCGTTAAGCAAAACTCTAAGTGGGGAGGCTACAACCTCGACTTAGCATGGGATCACAAAATTTATATCACAAGAAACTAGGGGAGCTACCCTTGGCTACAACGAAACACCCATGCCCCGGCCCAGGTGGCATGCCTACCGGATGTCTCCGGTATCTTCCACCATGGCCTCTCTGTACGGTGTGTGCTAGGAAAGGGGTTGACAACTTACTGAACCATACCCTACCTATGGCAGGGACAAGTGGTAGTACGAAGCAAGTATGGGGGTTACCGACAATCCTATTTTTTTAAAAATACTCAAATTAACACATAGTTTAAAAGTTGTACAAAAAGTTGTCTGAATTTTTTTCAAATAAATCTGAAAATAAGCTAGACAATATTTTAGAGAAGTGGGAAAAAGAATCAACTCATTTGGAGTTATATTTAATAAGTTAGAGCCACTCAAAGTTTTGGGTCAAATCTGTTTTGAAAAAATAAAACAGAGAGAAGAAAAGCGTTTCGAACTAACCACGTCAAGGCGTGATTGCAGAATCGCCTCCACTTATGCCTCGCGTGAACCGGGCGCTGGTCTTTGAAAGTGGGCCCTTTGCCCATCGGGTCAGGTTTGACTAGTCCACACGCGCGCCGTCTCCTCTGACCGAACCGAGGCGGAGCTCCGGCGAGGCTCGCTGGCGAACGGAGGCATCCCTCGGGGATCTGAGCACATGGGTGTGCGCAGGTGGTCGAGGTGAACCTGTGGGTACCCGCCATGGTCGCCGACGTGGACGGAATCGCCGGCGACGAGCTTCGTGGCGGCCGGTGTCTTCGGGAGCGAATGTGGGTCTGGGATATGGTGGCTCCAGGTCGGGGCTGAGGTGATGGGCGGCTCCGCATGGTCACGTGGATTCGGGTGGTGGCGCTGGATGGACAGGAGGGCTTCGGTTGCGACGAAACGGATCGGAGCGTGGCGGCGGCCGAACCGCCGGAGACGGGGGAGACGGCTTCCCGCTGTTGCCTGTTGGTCGTGGGGTGCGCTAGAGGGGTGGTACGAGGCTGCTGAGGAGGTTCAAGCGGGGCCTAGGGGTATATATAGCCGGGGAAGGTCGGTTCCCGCGGCGGTGGACAAGGTCGCCGGCGGACCGCCTCTCTATTGCTGCAGGAGGACGTGGCGGCGACGAGCGCTTGCAGACGAGCGAGGGGATGAGGCCGGACTGCTCCAGAGGGCAGCTGGCGCGTGGCTATGGCTCGGGCGGCGCCGTCCGTGGTAGACGCGCACTATGGACGCCGGCGTGCCGCCAAGGGGGCTCTGACGGCGGTGCTGTAGGGCACGAGGGCAGCTTGGCGCGTTCTGGCGAGTGGTCGAGGGCGAGGCACGGCTCTGCAGGCGAGCAAAGGCCAGGGGCGTGGGCGAGCAAGCAAACGCGGCTTGGATGTCTTGTGGCGTGCAAAACATGCGCTCTGGGCGCGCCCAGAGAACGCGCGCGACATTTTCGACAGAATGCCAGGGTGATCTAGAGTGCTCGAGAGAGGCTGGTAATTAACAGGACTAGGCTAGGGTTAGCAAGGAAGTTAATGGACAAGGGGGTTAGGCCAGGAGACCAAGCTTGAAATGCTAAACAAAAACCATGCCAAAACTGGCCATGCACACAAGGTGTTCGGCAACATGCTAAAGGCATCTAGGCAGCTCTTGGAGTGGCCAAAATCTCCAGATCCTAGTCTCTTTAGAAGGTAAAGAGGGTGGCAGGGTTAGTTTGCCAAGAGAATAAACTTGTTAGGGCAAATCCTTGAGAAAACCAAACCTGGTCAGAAAGAAAAGGATATGGTTTCGTGGACTAAAACTACTCCAATGGGTCCACTCTCTTGGACTTAGGGGTTTTGTAGGATGGACTATAGGCATGAGGAAGAACCATGGGCAACAGAGCAACATAAAATGTGGTTGCTGTACAAATCAACAAGTTGGACCATAATGGAAAAGAGGTTGATTCACTCAAATTTTTCAAAGAACCAAACTGGGTTTTTGCATAAAGTTGAATAATATACTCCTGTTAACATCCCATAATTTTGGTGGAAGTTTTAAAGAAATATATAAATAGGTTGTAGTGCAAATCTGCCCACTGTACCAGATTTAAAAAATTGGTGTAGAGCTCAAAATCTCCAATGAACAGAAGATACTTTTGTATAAAAGTGTTTTAAAAACATCACATGACATCCCAAATTTTGGTTGGAATTTTGGATAAATTTATCAAATGGTTATAGTTCAAAACAGGGCTTCAACTAATAAAAATCACTTTAAGGAATAAAGCTCAGAGAGCAAAAATTTATGCAAATAAATCCACTGATAATAGAGGTGTTCTTCTTGAGAGGGTAAACAAGTCTAGTAAAATAATTGGCAGGTTCTCACTTGGGGTAAAAACTCCATAAAAATAAAGGACAGAAAGGTTCTGAAATCAAAAGAGAATCCAGAAAATAAAAGTTTAAGTTTCCTGGCAAAATCTTAATTAATAAAACGAGGTTAAAATTTTTGGGGTGCACAACACTACCCCCCTAAAGAAAAATCTCGTCCCCGAGATTTGCTAAAAGGTGTTTTTGAAAAACATTAATCCTGTCATTTCAAAAAAAATAACCACTTTACTTAAGCGGTAAAATGCGGCTACAGTGAGAGAGCAATAAGTGGTGTAAAACCACAGTGTGGGACACTAGCGCTGCGTGGAAAAATTTACGGTGGAGAGATTTCTACGCTGGTTACCGTAAATTCTAAATTTCTAAAATACGCTGGTAGCACCCGAGAGCACAGTGCTCCCTCTGGCTGACAAGTGGACCTGGGGCCCACTGTCAGTCTCTTCTTCTTCCTCTGGCTCTCTTTTCTTCCTCTCTCCCACGCGCTTTCCCGCGCTTTCTCCACCGGCGACGTCTAGCGCCAGAGGGCATCTAGGCCAGTCTTCTTTGTAGTCGGGCGTGCTAGCTGCCGGCGCAGCGTGCACTCACCTCGCGGGCCAGCGGGCTGTCGGCACTACTCGCGGATTCGCCTCCAAACACTGGCGATCGAGCGACGAGCGGCGCCGGTGGACTTCTCCCACCGTACACCGATCCCGAGCTATAAAATGGCCGAGGTGCTCCTCTCTTCTCCTTCACACCTGGCCTTGCTTCTCCTTCCCCTTCCTTCTTCTCCATTTCTGCTTACAGAAGCTCGAGACGAGGCTCTAATGGCGGAGGCGGTGCCGGACTGGTACGTGATCCTAGTGTGCGGAGGGCTGGCGACAGTGCCGGGGCTCTCCGTGCTCCTGTGCGCGATGATCCTCGATGATCGTCGCGATGCTGTCGCTCGGGTGTTGGCTCTCCGCGGTGGCAGTGATCACGAGGATTAGGTGTGACGTCGGGTGTTAACTGTCGTTGGTGTGTCGGAGGTAACTTGTATCCGGATGATTATCCACTAACCTCCCCTTCAGAGGCTGTGGTGCGTTTAGGGAGGTGGTCGGTGAGATGCAACACGGTTACTTGTTTTGCAAGCAGTGTAAGTGTTCGAGTGGTTGTGGGTCTGCTGCCGTGGTGCTGCGTGAAAAAAAAATTCCATGTTGTGAGAAGATATACGATGCAGCAACTCAGGGAAAATAAATCTTACTCTAGGATTTTTCGCGAGAGAAAATAGTAAATTTAAGAGTTAAACCGCAACAAAAACTACTCACATTAATAGAAACTAAAATAATTTACTCGCCGCACAAACTCGGGGTACCACGCATAGGTTACATCATATAAATAAATGTTGCAATAATATACGCAGCATTGGCATCTATAATGCAAACGGTAACCGGACGGGGTCCTGAGAAAACGTCTCTGGTACTGGGACACACTCCTCTTCTATTGGGGGAAGCAGATTGACCAGCCGATGAATGTGTCTCTCCTGGTCGGGCCTCAGTGGTCTGCCGATGGTGATCTGAGGATTTAAATCCGCGAGACTCAGGAGATAACCCATTACTCGCTGGGTCGACGTTTTGAGCGATGACGTCATCGACCAGGTTGGCAATCTCGGTCTCTCTCAATTCGCCCACCGGAAAAGATGTTATCTCCGGGTGCTGCACGACTCGGAAAGTAATAATACCCTCGTTCACTGGCATAGGGTACCGCGAATCGAAGGCGGACAAGCGCTTCGTGTGCAGCCGCTTCTATGGCCATTTATGGAGCTGGCATGGATTTCCGCACGAAGGAAACTGCCGTTGGGTCTTGGTTTGAGTTTATGGGAGGGATGTGTACTACTGCCCAATATTTCGAGGTGGATGTGGTGATCCTCGATTTGAGTAGCTCGTACTGGGGTGGCTGGGTAGAACCCATGGTACTGCAGGCAAAGTCCCACAATATTTTGACAAAGCTACCCGGGGGTTGCATCCGGGGTTCTCAGATAAATACTAGGGCTCGGCATGGCAAGAAATGGTTGTGAGGATGGTGCACAAGCTGAGGGGTGCTTGGCAAGGTCACGAGGTGGCCTTTTTATATAGCATCCGGGCTGGGTTATATGCCGCGGTGAGGGGCACTTGTTCGTCGGTTCTGCTCTCATGGGGTTGGGGTCAAAGCCACAGACACACATATCTCACAAAAGTGACGTGTTACTGTGGGTGTCGTCGGGGTTGGTTTTGGTAGTTGTGCCCGGAATAAAAATATACAACCGCATGCTGACATATTTATGCAAGGTTACTATTTAAAACAGAGGCACAACAACACGCTGCGTTTATTTACAAGGTCACACGATTATAAGATGTGGATACACTGAGACTCGGCACTACTCGAGTGACTTAGTCTACCTCATTTATATCCAAGCGGGCGTGCCTTGTGGACGTCGAGGCTTCTCCACGGGTTTCACCGTTGGGATTAGCTGGAGGTGGTTGAGGAACTGCAGGGTCGGGGTAGCGATGATGACCATCTCGGGGGTTGTTGGTCACAATCCCGTTGGAGCGTGTTCCCAAGAGGCGACGAAGCACTTTTGGGGTCATCAAAGCACCCTGGTCGATGGCTGGGGCAGACCTCAGGGACTCGATCGGGTGTCCGAACAGTACGACTGGGTTGTTGGCGTCGGGCTCGTCCTCTCCTCTCGCCGGGGCTCGACAAACCAGCTCTCCACGAGCTGCGATCAGATCAAGGGTGATTTGATCGAATAGTTCCTCTAATGCACTAGGTGCAACAATGCAGGATCCGTCTCGTGATCTCCGTTGGCAACTTGGGGTGGTCTACCATACCCTTCACGCCTGGGGTAGTAGTAGAACGAGCGGCAGTTAACTCTGGGCGACAAGTGCCGGAGTTGAACTATAGCCTCTCGTGCCGCTAGTTGGATGGCTTGTGGCTCAATGGAAGTTGTCCTTCCAGTGAACTGTAAAGGCGTTCGCGATGCCCCTCACCGTAGATGTGCCTGATGGCCTGAATTGACGGCTCTCACCGCTCATGGGTCCTTGGTACACAACATATTCTGGTGGCTCTTCTAACGCATAGGCACGACGGGTGAGGTTTGCGAGTATGGTCACAAAACCTCCAAGGTTGGTTGCTGTGGTCTCATTGTGCACTACGGGGCCAGGCATTATGGCTCGGTTTGGGGGTAGAGGCTGTGCTGTGCTGGGTTGAGGCTAGCATTCCCTTCTTATAGAAAAAGGGGACGAAGTCTTCGTTCGCACGCTTGCGAACGAGACGCTATGGGAGTCGGTCATTGGCGCGTGATCGACAGGCTAGGTTGATAGGTTGGGCACCGACTGTCAAAAAGGTGTCAGGCTCACTGTGTGGCTATCTTAGACGGGAAGCTTGGCCGGGGTTAGGTTAAGGTCTGCTGGATTGGTTAACCTAGGTTTTTTGACCTGGCTAAGATTGGATTAGTCAATGGTCAGCCTGGCTCTGATACCAAGTTTGTCAGGACCGGATTCCCGGAATATTAATTCCCAAAAATTGGTCCTTGTGCTCACCAGCCCCAGGATTACTGTTAGCTGATGAGGCACCAACTTGGTACAGAAATTCCAAGCAAAAAGCAAAATATGTAGTACAAGACCATTCTGGCCTATGAGTACAACAAATGGTTTCTAGTGGTTGATGGCGGAAGCGGTTTGTGGATCATCGGCGTCTATGGGACTCCATTTCAAACAGGAACAGCTGACCAGGTTAACTCCTATCTTCATGAGGCTGCTATCACCATGGCTTAGGTTCCGGGGCTGTCTTCGCAACGCTCCTCTTCACGCAAGGGATCTGGCCAAGACAATAGCCAGGGACAAGCCAGTGAGTACATTGAATGTACTCGCAAACATTATGAACACAGGTATAGTATAACAAATGATAAATATGCTCTGAAATATTCTATGATCACAACGTCAGTCATAAAATAGAATCTCTGATGCATGCAAGCAGGTTATTTATATACATGAATATGCAGTAACATGGTAGTAATAAAAATGCACCGATCGGTTGTCTGAAGCGAGGCCTCGAAAGGATAGTAAATAACGAGCGTGCCTCAGTCAGGCGTCTGAGCGACACCACAGAAAGGGCTTACAAGGTAAGTAAATAACAAGCATGCCACAGTCGGGCGTCTCGGCGACACCACATAAAGGGCTTATAAGGTAAATAAATAACAAGCATCCCGCAGTCAGGCGTCTCAGCGACACCACATAAAGAGCTTATAAAGTAACTAAATAACAGGCATGCATGCATCAAAGGCCTCAATGACGCCACATAAAGGGCTTATAAAGTAACTAAATAACAGGCATGCAGCGATCGAGGCCTCAATGACACCACATAAAGGGCTTATAAAGTAAATAAATAACAGGCATGCCGCAATCAAGGCGTCTAATGAAACCTCATAAAGGGCTTATAAAGAATCACAGTGAATATCCAGGAGGTAGAACCGTCCCAGGGATACTCGATAATTCAAATAATATAACGGGTTAGTCCATAACAAATAATAATCATGATCATCACAAGTCATAAGTCATGATCCAAGTTCTGGTTTAACAGTTTCTCCAAGAAGACCACTTGACCCATCCTGCATGTAGTCCTTAACCATGGACATGGCTATTCGAATAGATTTAACCTCTGCAGAGAGTGTACTCTTTACCCACGAGTAACGTATTCCCTTAGTCCATCGGGACTAATTCCGGCTACGGCCTTTTAATTGAAAACACACCTATCCGCACACACCAGCCGAACTTACCGGTGTCTGGAATCACCCATGACACTTGTTAAGTGAAACTCTAAGTGGGGAGGCTACAACCTCGACTTAGCATGGGATCACAAAATTTATACCGCGCGCAAACTAGGGGAGCTACCCCTTCGGCTACAACCGAAACACCCATGCCCCCGGACCAGGTGGCATGCCTACCGGATGCCTCCGGTATCTTCCACCATGGCCTCTCTGTACGGTGTGTGTTAGGAAAGGGGTTGACAACTTACTGAACCGTACCCTACCTATGGCAGGGACAAGTGGTAGTACGAAGCAAGTATGGGGGTTACCGTAACAAGACTCGATCTATGGTCGATTCAGGAGGTTTAAGTGTTCCCTGCATGATTAGTATAACAATATATACATCAACATAAAGAATCACCACTCGACATACCTCACCATGTCGTACCGGACACAACTGTCTCGATGAAGGACTAGGGACAAACCCGTGTCTACCCAAGATAGAGGCTTCCCCGGATCCCTTCCGGTATGCATGAAAGGCAATCGATGGTGATTATTATCACAAACATGTCTAACTCCAATAGCATGCACTCATCAACATGCACTCATGAGTAGAAACGCTTTGTCACATGAAATAACGGATACTCCGTGTCGAGGTAGTGTTGCCACCGTGTAAATAACACACACAATATTATGCCAGGGTTCAGAATGCTTGCCTTCAAGTTGTGGCGAGGCAGGGTGCATTCCAAAACTTTGAAAGATTTCTTCTCTCTCCGACAATCCTATTTTTTTTTGAAAATACTCAAATTAACACATAGTTTAAAAGTGGTACAAAAAGTTGTCTGATTTTTTTCAAATAAATCTGAAAATAAACTAGACAATATTTGAGAGAGGTGGGAAAAAGAATCAACTCATTTGGAGTTATATTTAATAAGTTAGAGCTAGTCAAAGTTTTGGGTCAAATCTGTTTTTAAAAAATAAAACAGAGAAAAGAAAAACGTTTCGAACTAACCACGTCGAAGGCGTATTCCCTCCACTTATGCCTGCATGGACGGGCTGGTCAGCGATAGTGGGCCGCTTTGCCCATAGTCAGGTTTGACTAGTCCACGCAGCGCCGCCTCCTCCGGCCGAGCAGGCGGAGCTCGCGAGGCTTCGCCGGCCGAACGGAGGCATCCTCGGGGATCTGAGCACATGGGTGTGCTCAGGTGGTCGAGGCGAACCTGTGGTACCCGCCATGGTCGCCGGCGTGGGCGGAATCGCCGGCGACGAAGCCAAGGGCGGCCGTGTCTTCGAGGCGAATGGGGTCAGGATATGGTGGCTCCCGGTCGGGGCTGAGGTGATGGGCGGCTCCGCACGGTCACGTGGAGTCGGGTGGTGGCGCTGGATGGACGGGAGGGCTTCGGTTGCGATGAAACGGACCAGAGCGTGGCGGCGGCCAAACCGGCCGGAGACGGGGGAGACGGCTTCCCACCATTGCCTGTTGGTCGCGGGGTGCGCTACAGGGGTGGTACGAGGCTGCTGAGGAGGTTCGAGCGGGGCCTGGGGGTATATATAGCCGGGGAAGGTCGGTTCCCACGGCGGTGGATAAGGTCGCCGGCGGACCGCCTCTCTATTGCTGCAGGAGGACGTGGCAGCGACGAGTGCTTGCAGACGAGCGAGGGGATGAGGACGGACTGCTCCAGAGGGCAGCTGGCGCGCGGCTATGGCTCGGGTGGCGCCGTCCGTGGCAGAGGCGCATCATGGACGCCGGCGCCGCCAAGGGGCTCGGCGGCGGCATCAGAGGGCACCAGGGCAGCTTGGCGCATTCTGGCGAGTGGTCGAGGGCGAGGCACGGCTTTGAATGCGAGCAAAGGCCAGGGGCACGGGCGAGCGAACGCGGCAGCTCGGTTGTGCACGCGCGTGCAAAATGTGCGCTCTGGGCGCACCCAGAGCACGCGCGCGACACGTTCGTCGGAATGCCAAGGTGATCTAGAGTGCTCGAGAGAGGCTGGTAATTAACAGGACTAGGCTAGGGTTAGCAAGGAAGTTAATGGACAAGGGGGTTAGGCCAGGAGACCAAGCTTGAAATGCTAACCAAAAACCATGCCAAAACTGGCGATGCACACAAGGTGTTCGGCAACATGCTGAAGGCATCTAGGCAGCTCTTGGAGTGGCCAAAATCTCCAGATCCAAGTCTCTTTAGAAGGTAAAGAGGGTGGCAGGGTTAGTTTGCTAAGAGAAGAAACTTGTTAGTGCAAATCCTTGAGAAAACCAAACCTGGTCAGAAAGAAAAGGATATGGTTTCATGGACTAAAACTAATCGAATGGGTTCACTCTCTTGGACTTAGGGGTTTTGCAGGATGAACTATAAGAATGAGGAAGAATCATGGGCAACAAAGCAACATAAAATGTGGTTGCTGTACAAACCAACAAGTTGGACCATAATGGAAAAGAGGTTGATTCACTCAAATTTTTCAAAGAACCAAACTGGGTTTTTGCATAAAGTTGAACAATATACTCCTGTTAACATCCCATAATTTTGGTGGAAGTTTTAAAGAAATATATAAATAGGTTGTAGTGCAAATCTGCCCACTGGACCAGATTTAAAATTTTGGTGTAGAGCTCAAAATCTCCAATGAACAGAAGATACTTTTATATAAAATTTATTTAAAAAAACTCACGTGACATCCCCAAATTTTGGTTGGAATTTTGGATAAATTTATCAAATGGTTGTAGTTCAAAACAGGGCTTCAACTAATAAAAATCACTTTAAGGAATAAAGCTCAGAGAGCAAAAATTTATGCAAATAAATCCACTGATAATAGAGGTGTTCTTCTTGAGAGGGTAAACAAGTCTAGTAAAATAATTGGCAGGTTCTCACTTGGGGTAAAAACTCCGTAAAAATAAAGGACAGAAAGGTTCTGAAATCAAAAGAGAATCCAGAAAATAAAAGTTTAAGTTTCCTGGCAAAATTTTAATTAATAAAACGAGGTTAAATTTTTTGGGGTGTCACAAGTAGTAGAGTAGGAGTCTGCTCTACTACTAGCACCGGAGGAGTAGTAGTATATTCTAATCTAAAATAGTTACAAACTTCAATGCCCGAGCGTGGAACGACTATGAACCGTGCTCAAAGACCGTGTCTACGTGATGTTTGGACTTATATGCAAAAAAATAGCAAGATGCCCGTGCATTGCACGGCACACCATCATCACCAACTCGGTTTTTTCTCTACTCCTACTCCTATAAAAGACTCAGTTGGTGATGATGGAGGCGAGGAGGCGTGTTCAGCCGGGTGTGCAGCGGACGGGGCAGCACTATTTGATTTGTTATAAAAAACAAAGAAGAGTACTCCCTCCGTCTAGGTGTGTAAGTCATCTTACGTTGTGCACCGCGACCAAGGCGGAGAGGAAAACGAGAAAACTTAATGTATTTTTGCTAATTAATAGCATTGCCTGCAATGAACTAACCACTGCATGACATGTTTGGTAGTCTCAAGTCATTGAAAGCTTGCACAGCCCACATCTCTTATTGGTTGATATGTCACAAAACAAGAAACGAGGAGGGAGTTAATGTATCGTGCCTAAGTGTTTTGGGATTACTTGGTTTTCGTAAGGTGACTTACACACCTAGACGGAGGTGGTAGTAGAGATAGAGACATAGGGAGGAGCATGAGGTTGTGGGAGATAAGGATGAACGAGGCAAGGCCTTATTTGTAAATGTGGAGAGAGGTGCGGGTATCTTTTGTAAAATTGTCATAGTTGGCTTTCTATCCGTCAGATATAGATCGGACGGTCTATATTACAAGATGGCAGGCATACCATCATCACCAACTCGGTTTTCTATAAGAGTAGATATATATAGATATAGATAGATAGAGACTAGGGAGTACTAGTAAGGACACCATCTACTGCTTCGTGTGCTACTCCTGCGCTCCATTCGGCGGGCGCTGTTGAAATCTAGGGAGCGCACTCTCGCGACTGCTGGCAGCCACAACATCACCGACGACGACTTCTTCCCCGACCTCGGCAACCTCTTCCTCAATGACATGGGCGACAACCTCAACGCCAACGGTGCTGCTCCCGTTGCATCGTATGTGTTTCTGTCCTTCTTTTTCGAAATCGTGGTAGAATTCATGTTTCTACTCTGTATCCTACTACTATGCTAGTCCACATGATTAGTTTCGTCTCTGTTATAGCCGTCATGATTTATTTTGTGCTTATTCGAATTAAATCTCGTAGTAACTTGCTCATATATTCAACTGGTGCAACGTCCCCTACAGCCACTCCCGTTTCATGGACGGCCTGGTCGATGTCTCCAAGGAGCCCTTCGTCCACTGCTATGAGTGCCCGATGCCGTTTTGTGGCTCGCCGGCGGACATGGTGCACCACCTCAAGGATGTGTGCAGCGTTCACTGCTGGCCCTTGGCTGAGAACATCAAGTACGAGATGTGCTATCGGTTCACCATGCCGGATTCGCTGGAGGATCACTGCCGCCTGCTAGTCGCGGAGGAGGATGGCAGCGTCTTCCTCTTGATTGTGGGCACCGGCGAGGCCCGTGCAGGCCGCCGCCCCGTCTCTGTAATGTGCGTGAGGGGCGACGCCGCTGACGCTGACACTGACACGAGGCAGATGTACGGGTGCGTGGTCAGTGTTACTACCCCTCCGGGTCGCGTGGGCGGTGACACCAGCCTCATCGAACGGACTTGGACTCTGGGGAGCTGGGACTATCCCGCCAATGTGGACTTGGAAAACCCATGGCATCCGTTCTATCCTTTACCCACCGACGCGGTGCACGTGGACTCCAAGGAGGTTCACCTGGACATACGCATTATCAAGTGCACTTAGAAAACATGTAGTGTGTGTGGGCGCTTATGGCCCGTGTCTTTGCCGCTTTTGATTCTGTAAGCTTGTCGTTAAACTTGAGTGGCTTTCGCCTCAGTCCTTCCTTTGAACTGCTCCTCTCAGTGAGCTGATGTAAGACACTTTAAATTTCATTTGATAATGGAACCGGGGAGGAGCCTCCCTGTTCTTCTAAAACAATTACGCATTATCATGTTAAATGTTGATCATTAGTCTTTGCTCAATGTAATCCGCTGTCTAAGCATGTGGAGACTTCCATGCAGGATCTTGCTCTATTGGAGTATCGTGCATGAATAAAAGTGTATCCGTTTATGGTTTAGTCTAGAATCTTCCATGTATGAATTTGTACTACAGTACTGGTGAAAGACTTACGATGAACCATTTCTTACATCTCCTCTGCCCCCTTGCAAGTCATCCTGATTTAATCGCTCCATCTAGGTGTATAAGGGCATGGTTAATATTACTTAATAGTATAGCCCACTGTTGACTATAAGAAAGTGCCATGTCATCTGTAGCCAACATGTATAACAATCGATACTCAAAAACTAATTCTTAAAGATCATTTCTTGCAAAGCACAATAAGTGTTATTTCTTCACAAGTTTTGGATGCAGGTTGAACAGTTGAAAGCTTTTGTTTGCAAAATATACCTTTTTATCTATTTCACCCGGATGTTTGTGATCTCTAGAGATGAGATAATATCCGAAGAAACCTATCGATACCCGTTACACATGAGATGACCCCACATCATTTGTCAAAATAAACAACTCCCGATCAATGCATTTCACTCTTGATTGCAACATACGGGCACCTTACTACTATAGATTAATACGACCAAAAATTGAACTAACATTATATATAGTATGATAAATACTGATGCATGTCACCTAAAATTATATCATTCAAAACTATGTTCAAATCTGAATCCAACAATATAGTTTTTGTTGACATGCACTAACATTTTGTCGATTAAATCTTGATCAAATTCAATGGGGACTAATAAACCACGACCGATGTAGTACAAGTGTAGAGGGCGGCGCTGCACAGGAGTCTCACCTCTCACCCGGCTCGTGGCGCGGCAGTAAAGCCGTCATATCACAAAACCCAACCACTCCAAGTAATAAGTGGCCTGGTAAAAAACGGACAAGCAACCATCACATCCCTCCGTCTTTTTTGCATTTCATCTCTCTGCATTTATTTTCTCCGGTTCATCTCACACACTCGATCCCTAGCTACTACTCCTAGGGCTAGTTCTTTTGGCGGCTTCCCCAGCTTTTCCTACAAGACTAGTCACAGTGGAGAGTAACAAGAAGGCGCCTCACTCATTTATTTGGGCTTCTAAACTACTACTCCGTCCTGGTTTATTCCTCACCATTGTAATTTGTGCTAAATTTTGACCAAAGATTTAACTGATAAAATGTTACTCCCTCCGTCTAGGTGTGTAAGTCATCTTACGAAAACCAAATAATCCCAAAACACTTAGGCGTGGTGCATTAACTTCTACCTCATTTCTTGTTTCTTGGCATATAAACCAATAAGAGATAAAGAGTGTGCATGCTTTTAATGACTTGAGATATCAAACACGACATGCATTGGTTAGTTCATTGCATGCAATACTATTAATTAGCAAATAAACATTAATGTTTCTCGTTTTCTCCTCCTCCTTGGTCACAGTGCACAGCCTAAGATGACTTACTCACCTAGACGGATGGAGTAGTGCATGTGACATGCACTAACATTTCATTAGTTAAATTTATGATCAAAATTTGACACAGATTACAATGGGGACCAATAAACCAGGACGGAGGTAATAGTAGTTATGGGATTACTAATCTAGAAGCCTAAAAGAACTGGCCCTGGTACTCCTACTAGTAGTAGTACTCAAGTTGGAATTCAATTGCGTCACAACTTGTTAGGCAAAAAAATTCAATACAGGGTGTAGGAAGCGGTTTGGGAATTTGCATGCCTTTCCAACAGATGAGATACTCCGTACAAAGTACTGACAGAGAAGGAAGCTAAAAGTAAACAATCAAATGAGCATTTTTGCATTTGTTTTGCATTGAATCGTTTCACAAGCTTGACTAGTGCTGTTTTTTTACTTTTACAAAAACCGCATTGTAATGTTAAAACGTGCATTTGCACGTACATAAGTAATAGTAGTACTCCCTCCGTCTAGGTACAAGTCTTCCCTCCTTGGTCACGGTGCACAACCAAAGATGACTTATTGACCTGGAAGGAGGGAGTAGCACAGTCTGCAAGCATATATCGAGAGAGATGTGTAGTGCGATAGTATATAGTAAAGTTTGTGCTATATGCACGTACTTGCAAAATGCGTACGAATACACAAGGTTTCCAAACTTTCCCTTTTACATACTTAATTAAGGACGATAAAAATTCCTGAACGTTCGGGATTTATCATTTGCGTCCCAAAACTAATGAGATCGCCTTATGAAACAAAAATTATACTCCTCCTAAAAGCCACGGCGCTCGCAGGAGCGCTTGCGGCGCGCCATGAGTGCCCTAGTGCGCGGTCGTTTCCCAGCGCACTGACACAACGCCTCTTCCTCAGCCTCGCAACTCGCGATGTGCTGATTGGCGGCTTGCCGGCGGGCGAGCGCGATCTCACCGGCGTGGTGATCCAGCGCCAACAGGTACTCCGCCTCGCTGGAAACATGCACCCGGTCCACGTACCGCCAAGCTTAGATGAGGCGCTTGGGCCCGAGTGCACGCAGGGCGTCGGCACGGGCGTCCTCCGCCACCCTCACGGCCCTCGCACGAGCCTTCTGCCAAAGAGCCAATTGCCTGACTCTCTCGGACGCGACATAGGCCTCCCAGGCAGCTTGCTCCGCGGTGCGCTTCTCTTCCTCGGCCTTCTTCTCCGCCTCTATTTTGGCGTGGTCTGCTGGAGGCAAAGCCTCCCACAAGGCGACATCCATTTCTTTCCAAAGCTCCTCAAGGCTGGGGGGCTCGGCGGGCGGCTCGGCATTCTCCTCGTAGCAGGGAGCCGACGCGTCCTCCGACGCGCGTGCTGGCGAGATTGGGAACACCGACGCGTCCACCTCGACGCGTCACGGCGAGGAGCGGAACACCGACGCGTCCTCCTCGACTAGTGGCGGCGAGGAGCGGAACACCGACACGTCCTCCTCGACTAGTGGCGGCGAGGAACGGAACGGCGACGCGTCGCGTAGCAGCGAGGAGCGGAACACCGACGCGTCCTCCTCGAGTAGTGGCGGCGAGGAACGGAACGGCGACGCGTGACCGTCCGCGCAGTGCAGCGAGGGGCTCCTAGGGCTTGGGAGGGGCGATGCCATGGTGGTCGACGTGAGAGGGAGTGGAGGAGATAGCGATGAACATGAAAGTGAGGGGGAGGAGATAGCGATGTCGTCGGAGGCGCAGTATTTATAGCGAGCAATGGCACACCTACGTAAGATATGGACTGAGCTGCACTGACTTAACTGCAGGTCTAGTTGTGTCACTGACATGTGGGCCGAACACCTGTTGGGCCCATATGTCAGTGACCCAATGCACCTACAGTTAAGTAACAGCTACGTGGGCATATTTGTTGGAGTAAATTACGGGGGAGCAAAGGGGTGGAAATATTGCTGGTC